>JAQPZY010001620.1:0-642500 GCA_029931535.1 Margaritifera margaritifera
GTATATAGTGTCTGTATAAAATGCATGTGATTTATGTATAAAAGTGTCTGTATAAAATGCATGTGATTTATGTATATAGTGTCTGTATAAAATGTAAGTGATTTATGTATAATAGTGTCTGTATAAAAATGCATGTGATTTATGTATAAAGTGTCTGTATAAAATGCATGTGATTTTATGTATATAGTGTCTGTATAAAATGCATGTGATTTATGTATATAGTGTCCTGTATAAAATGCATGTGATTTATGTATATAGTGTCTGTATAAAATGCATGTGATTTATGTATATAGTGTCTGTATAAAATGCATGTGATTTATGTATAAAGTGTCTGTTATAAAATGCATGTGATTTATGTATATAGTGTCTGTATAAAATGGCATGTGATTTATTATATAGTGTCTGTATAAAATGCATGTGATTTATGTATAAAGTGTCTGTGTAAAAATGCATGTGATTTATGTATATAGTGGTCTGTATAAAATGCATGTGATTTATGTATATAAGTGTCTGTATAAATATGCATGTGATTTATGTATAAAGTGTCTGTATAAAATGCATGTGATTTATGTATATAATGTCTATAAAATGCAAGTGGATTTATGTATTTATGTATAAAGTGTCTATGATACACAGGCATGTGATTTATGTATGATAGTGTCGCTGTATAAAAATGTCATGTGATTTAATGTATATAGTGTCAGTATAAAATGCTGTGATTTATGTATTTAGTGTCGTGTAATAAAAAGTGAATGTGATTTATGTATATAGTGTCTGTATACAAAATGCACTGTTTTTATGTATAAAGTGTGCTGTATAAAATGCATGTGATCTATGTATATAGTGTCTGTAGTAAGAATGCATGGTGGATTTATGTATATAGTGTCTGTTTAAATGCATGTTGATTTATGTATATAGTGTCTCTATAAAATGCAGGAGTGATTTATGTATATAGATAGTGTCTGTAGAAAAATGCATGTGATTTATGTATAAAGTGTCTGTATAAAATGCATGTGATTTATGTATATAGTGTCTGTATAAAATGCATGTGATTTTATGTATAAAGAGTGTCTGTGTAAAATTGCATGTGATTTATGTATAAAGTGTCTGTGGTAAAATGCCATGTGATTTATGTATATATTAGTGTCTGTATAAAATGTAAGTTAGATTTATGTATATAAGTGTCTGTATAAAATGTAAGTGATTTATGTATATAGTGTCTGTATAAAATGCGAAGTGATTTATGTATAAGTGTCTGTGTAAAATGCACCATTATCAATGTATATTATGTCTATAAAATGTAAGTGATTTATGTATATAGTGTCTGTTATAAAAATGCAAGTGATTTATGTATAAAGTGTCTGTATAAATGCACATTATCAGATGTATCTAATGTCTATAAAATGTAAGTGATTTATGTATAAAGTGTCTGTATAGAAAATGCACATTATCAATGTATAATAGTGGTCTGTATAAAATGCAAGGTGATTTATGTATAAAGTGTTCTGAATAAATGAGGCATGTGATTTATGTATAAAGTGTCTGTAAAAAATGCATGTGATTTATGTTATATAGTGTCTGTATAAAATGCATGTGATTTATTATATAGTGTCTGTATAAAATGGCATGTGATTTATAATAAAGTGTCTGTATAAAATTGCATGGTGATTTATGTATAATAGTGTCTGTAAAAAATGCATGTGATTTATTATATAGTGTCTGTATAAAATGCATGTGATTTATGTATAAAGTGTCTGTGTAAAATGCATGTGATTAATGTATATAGTGTCTGTGTAAAATGCATGTGATTTATGTATATACTGTTCTGTATAAAATGCATGTTATTTATGTATAATAGTTCTGTATAAAATGCATGTGATTTATGTATATAGTGTCTGTATAAAAATGCATGTGATTTATGTATATAGTGTCTGTATAAAATGCATGTTATTTATGTATATAAGTGTCTATATAAAATGCATGTGATTTAATGTATATAGTGTCTGTATAAAATGCATGTGATTTATGTATATAGTGTCTGTATAAAATGCATGTGATTTATGTACATAGTGTCTGTATAAAATGCATGTGATTTATGTATATAGTGTCTGTGTAAAATGTAAGTTATTTATGTATATGGTGTCGGTATAAAATGCATGTGATTTATGTATATAGTGTCTATATAAAATGCATGTGATTTATGTATATAGTGTCTGTATAAAATGCATGTGATTTATGTATATAGTGTCTGTATAAAATGCATGTGATTTATGTATATAGTGTCTGTATAAAATGCATGTGATTTATGTATATAGTGTCTGTATAAAAATGCATGTGATTTATGTATAGAGTGTCTGTATAAAATGCATGTGATTTTATGTATATAGTGTCCTGTATAAAAATGGCATGTGATTTATGTATATAGTGTCTGTATAAAATGCATGTGATTTTATGTATATAGTGTCCTGGATAAAATGCATGTGATTTATGTATATAGTTGTCTGTATAAAATGCATGTGATTTATGTATATAGTGTCTGTATAAAAATGCATGTGATTTATGTATAAAGTGTCTGTGTAAAATGCATGTGATTTATGTATATAGTGTCTGTATAAAATGCATGTGATTTTATGTATATAGTGTCTGTAATAAAATGCATGTGATTTATGTACATAGTGTCTGTATAAAATGCATGTGATTTATGTATATAGTGTCTGTATAAAATGCATTGTGATTTATGTATATAGTGTCTGTATAAAATGCATGTGATTTATGTAGATAGTGTCTGTATAAAATGCATGTGATTTTATGTATAAAGTGTCCTGTATAAAATGCATGTGATTTATGTATATAGTGTCTATATAAAATGCATGTGATTTATGTATTAAAGTGTCTGTATAAAATGCATGTGATTTATGTATATAGTGTCTGTATAAAATGCATGTGATTTATGTATAAAGTGTCTGTATAAAATGCATGTGATTTTATGTATAGTGTCTGTATAAAATGCATGTGATTTATGTATATAGTGTCTGTATAAAATGCATGTGATTTATGTACATAGTGTCTGTATAAAATGCATGTGATTTATGTATATAGTGTCTGTATAAAATGCATGTGATTTATGTATATAGTGTCTGTATAAAATGCATGTGATTTATGTGTAAAGTGTCTGTTAAAATGCATGTGATATATGTATATAGTGTCTGTTAAAATGCATGTGATTTATGTATATAGTGTCTGTATAAAATGCATGTGATTTATGTATATAGTGTCTGTATAAAATGCATGTGATTTATGTATATAGTGTCTATATAAAATGCATGTGATTTATGTATAAAGTGTCTGTGTAAAATGCATGTGATTTATGTATATAGTGTCTGTATAAAATGCATGTGATTTATGTATATAGTGTCTGTATAAAATGCATGTGATTTATATATAAAGTGTCTGTGTAAAATGCATGTGATTTATAAATATAGTGTCCTGGCATGTGATTTATGTATAAAGTGTCTGTGTAAATGACATGTGATTTTATGTATATAGTGTCTGTATAAAATGCATGTGATTTTATGTATAAGTGTCTGTGTAAAAATGCATGTGATTTATGTTTTAGTGTCTCGTGTAAAATGCATGTCGATTTTATGTATAAAGTGTCTGTATAAAATGCATCGTGATTTATGTATACTAGTGTCTGTATAAAATGCATGTGATTTATGTATATAGTGTCTGTATAAAACTGCATGTGATTTATGTATAAAGTGTCTGTATAAATGCATGTGATTTATGTATATAGTGTCTGTATAAAATGCATGTGATTTATGTATATAGTGTCTGTATAAAATGCATGTGATTTATGTATTAGTTGTCTGTATAAAATGCATGTGATTTATGTATAATAGTGTCTCGTATAAAATGCATGTGATTTATGTATATAGTGTCCTGTATATAATGCTAGCTGATTTATGTATTTAGTGTCTGTATAAAATGCATGTGATTTATGTATATAGTGTCTGTATAAAATGCATGTGATTTATGTATTTAGTGTCTGTATAAAATGCATGTGATTTATGTATATAGTGTCTGTATAAAATGCATGTGATTTATGTATATAGTGTCTGTATAAAATGCATGTGATTTATGTATATAGTGTCTGTATAAAATGCATGTGATTTATGTATATAGTGTCTGTATAAAATGCATGTGATTTATGTATAAAGTGTCTGTGTAAAATGCATGTGATTTATGTATATAGTGTCTGTATAAAATGTAAGTGATTTATGTATATAGTGTCTGTATAAAATGCATGTGATTTATGTATAAAGTGTCTGTATAAAATGCATGTGATTTATGTATATAGTGTCTGTATAAAATGCATGTGATTTATGTATATAGTGTCTGTATAAAATGCATGTGATTTATGTATATAGTGTCTGTATAAAATGCTTTTATTTATGTATATAGTGTCTGTATAAAATGCATGTGATTTATGTATAAAGTGTCTATATAAAATGCATGTGATTTATGTATATAGTGTCTGTATAAAATGCATGTGATTTATGTATATAGTGTCTGTATGAAATGCATGTGATTTATGTATAAAGTGTCTGTGTAAAATGCATGTGATTTATGTATAAAGTGTCTGTATAAAATGCACATTATCAATGTATATAATGTCTATAAAATGTAAGTGATTTATGTATAAAGTGTCTGTATAAAATGCACATTATCAATGTATATAATGTCTATAAAATGCAAGTGATTTATGTATAAAGTGTCTGAATAACATGCATGTGATTTATGTATATAGTGTTTGTATAAAATGCATGTGATTTATGTATATAGTGTCTGTATAAAATGCATGTGATTTATGTATATAGTGTCTGTATAAAATGCATGTGATTTATGTATATAGTGTATGTATAAAATGCATGTGATTTATGTATATAGTGTCTGTATAAAATGCATGTGATTTATGTATATAGTGTCTGTATAAAATGCATGTGATTTATGTATATAGTGTCTGTATAAAATGCATGTGATTTATGTATAAAGTGTCTCTATAAAATGCATGTGATTTATGTATAAAGTGTCTGTATAAAATGCATGTGATTTATGTATAAAGTGTCTGTATAAAATGCATGTGATTTATGTATATAGTGTCTGTATAAAATGCATGTGATTTATGTATAAAGTGTCTGTGTAAAATGCATGTGATTTATGTATAAAGTGTCTGTGTAAAATGCATGTGATTTATGTATATAGTGTCTGTATAAAATGTAAGTGATTTATGTATATAGTGTCTGTATAAAATGTAAGTGATTTATGTATATAGTGTCTGTATAAAATGCAAGTGATTTATGTATAAAGTGTCTGTGTAAAATGCACATTATCAATGTATATAATGTCTATAAAATGTAAGTGATTTATGTATATAGTGTCTGTATAAAATGCAAGTGATTTATGTATAAAGTGTCTGTATAAAATGCACATTATCAATGTATCTAATGTCTATAAAATGTAAGTGATTTATGTATAAAGTGTCTGTATAAAATGCACATTATCAATGTATATAGTGTCTGTATAAAATGCAAGTGATTTATGTATAAAGTGTCTGAATAAAATGCATGTGATTTATGTATAAAGTGTCTGTATAAAATGCATGTGATTTATGTATATAGTGTCTGTATAAAATGCATGTGATTTATGTATATAGTGTCTGTATAAAATGCATGTGATTTATGTATAAAGTGTCTGTATAAAATGCATGTGATTTATGTATATAGTGTCTGTATAAAATGCATGTGATTTATGTATATAGTGTCTGTATAAAATGCATGTGATTTATGTATAAAGTGTCTGTGTAAAATGCATGTGATTTATGTATATAGTGTCTGTGTAAAATGCATGTGATTTATGTATATACTGTTCTGTATAAAATGCATGTGATTTATGTATATAGTGTCTGTATAAAATGCATGTGATTTATGTATATAGTGTCTGTATAAAATGCATGTGATTTATGTATATAGTGTCTGTATAAAATGCATGTGATTTATGTATATAGTGTCTATATAAAATGCATGTGATTTATGTATATAGTGTCTGTATAAAATGCATGTGATTTATGTATATAGTGTCTGTATAAAATGCATGTGATTTATGTACATAGTGTCTGTATAAAATGCATGTGATTTATGTATATAGTGTCTGTGTAAAATGTAATTGATTTATGTATATGGTGTCTGTATAAAATGCATGTGATTTATGTATATAGTGTCTATATAAAATGCATGTGATTTATGTATATAGTGTCTGTATAAAATGCATGTGATTTATGTATATAGTGTCTGTATAAAATGCATGTGATTTATGTATAAAGTGTCTGTATAAAATGCATGTGATTTATGTATAGAGTGTCTGTATAAAATGCATGTGATTTATGTATAGAGTGTCTGTATAAAATGCATGTGATTTATGTATATAGTGTCTGTATAAAATGCATGTGATTTATGTATATAGTGTCTGTATAAAATGCATGTGATTTATGTATATAGTGTCTGTATAAAATGCATGTGATTTATGTATATAGTGTCTGTATAAAATGCATGTGATTTATGTATATAGTGTCTGTATAAAATGCATGTGATTTATGTATAAAGTGTCTGTGTAAAATGCATGTGATTTATGTATATAGTGTCTGTATAAAATGCATGTGATTTATGTATATAGTGTCTGTATAAAATGCATGTGATTTATGTACATAGTGTCTGTATAAAATGCATGTGATTTATGTATATAGTGTCTGTGTAAAATGCATGTGATTTATGTATATAGTGTCTGTATAAAATGCATGTGATTTATGTAGATAGTGTCTGTATAAAATGCATGTGATTTATGTATAAAGTGTCTGTATAAAATGCATGTGATTTATGTATATAGTGTCTATATAAAATGCATGTGATTTATGTATAAAGTGTCTGTGTAAAATGCATGTGAATTATGTATATAGTGTCTGTATAAAATGCATGTGATTTATGTATAAAGTGTCTGTATAAAATGCATGTGATTTATGTATATAGTGTCTGTATAAAATGCATGTGATTTATGTATATAGTGTCTGTATAAAATGCATGTGATTTATGTACATAGTGTCTGTATAAAATGCATGTGATTAATGTATATAGTGTCTGTATAAAATGCATGTGATTTATGTATATAGTGTCTGTATAAAATGCATGTGATTTATGTGTAAAGTGTCTGTTAAAATGCATGTGATATATGTATATAGTGTCTGTTAAAATGCATGTGATTTATGTATATAGTGTCTGTATAAAATGCATGTGATTTATGTATATAGTGTCTGTATAAAATGCATGTGATTTATGTATATAGTGTCTATATAAAATGCATGTGATTTATGTATAAAGTGTCTGTGTAAAATGCATGTGATTTATGTATATAGTGTCTGTATAAAATGCATGTGATTTATGTATATAGTGTCTGTATAAAATGCATGTGATTTATGTATAAAGTGTCTGTGTAAAATGCATGTGATTTATGTATATAGTGTCTGTGTAAAATGCATGTGATTTATGTATAAAGTGTCTGTGTAAAATGCATGTGATTTATGTATATAGTGTCTGTATAAAATGCATGTGATTTATGTATAAAGTGTCTGTGTAAAATGCATGTGATTTATGTATATAGTGTCTGTGTAAAATGCATGTGATTTATGTATAAAGTGTCTGTATAAAATGCATGTGATTTATGTATATAGTGTCTGTATAAAATGCATGTGATTTATGTATATAGTGTCTGTATAAAATGCATGTGATTTATGTATAAAGTGTCTGTATAAAATGCATGTGATTTATGTATATAGTGTCTGTATAAAATGCATGTGATTTATGTATATAGTGTCTGTATAAAATGCATGTGATTTATGTATATAGTGTCTGTATAAAATGCATGTGATTTATGTATATAGTGTCTGTATAAAATGCATGTGATTTATGTATATAGTGTCTGTATAAAATGCATGTGATTTATGTATTTAGTGTCTGTATAAAATGCATGTGATTTATGTATATAGTGTCTGTATAAAATGCATGTGATTTATGTATTTAGTGTCTGTATAAAATGCATGTGATTTATGTATATAGTGTCTGTATAAAATGCATGTGATTTATGTATATAGTGTCTGTATAAAATGCATGTGATTTATGTATATAGTGTCTGTATAAAATGCATGTGATTTATGTATATAGTGTCTGTATAAAATGCATGTGATTTATGTATATAGTGTCTGTATAAAATGCATGTGATTTATGTATATAGTGTCTGTATAAAATGCATGTGATTTATGTATAAAGTGTCTGTATAAAATGCATGTGATTTATGTATAAAGTGTCTGTATAAAATGCATGTGATTTATGTATAGAGTGTCTGTATAAAATGCATGTGATTTGTGTATATAGTGTCTGTATAAAATGCATGTGATTTGTGTATATAGTGTCTGTATAAAATGCATGTGATTTATGTATATAGTGTCTGTATAAAATGCATGTGATTTATGTATATAGTGTCTGTATAAAATGCATGTGATTTATGTATATAGTGTCTGTATAAAATGCATGTGATTTATGTATATAGTGTCTGTATAAAATGCATGTGATTTATGTATATAGTGTCTGTATAAAATGCATGTGATTTATGTATATAGTGTCTGTATAAAATGCATGTGATTTATGTATATAGTGTCTGTGTAAAATGCATGTGATTTATGTATATAGTGTCTGTATAAAATGCATGTGATTTATGTATATAGTGTCTGTATAAAATGCATGTGATTTATGTATAAAGTGTCTGTATAAAATGCATGTGATTTATGTATAAAGTGTCTGTATAAAATAGCAGTTAAAAATGAATACACTTTTGGATATTATATGACACTTGAATGGTACAAAGAAAATGATCTTAAATGCTGCATAGATTAGAATTATATCCCTTAATTTGCTTCAAGGAACAGAATTTAAGTTTAAATCTACTATTTTTGCAAAATCAACGTATCTTTAAGAAACTAGCAAAGTGTAATACAATTTTCTTTCTTCATATGAATGTAATGAAATGAGTTAAACTATTTTCATTCTTTGTGAGCATCTGCAAGCAAAAACTTTTTATCAACTGACTTTCAGAAATTGCATATGAAATGGGCATTCTTACTGTATGCAACAAAATGTTAAATGTATTGACTATGGTCATAGAGATGCCAAGGGTGAAAAGGGTAAATGTATTATAATGAAAATGAATTATATGACATGTCAAGTATATACAGTAAAGTCCTGCTAAGGAATTTGTATTTATCATAGTCATTCAGATTATGATGACTCCCATTAACTTATGGTTAATTTGTTTTCTCCCATTAATAATCTCATTTTTGTAACGGCAATTGCCCTGGTAAAATGTATGTCTGCTAATGAATCTATGTACTCAACAATTTATTGTTTTGGTAAATAAAAGATGCAATTAATATATGTAACAGAATAATGATAAGACCATACAGTAATGAAAACAATGACAGATGAAACCCATAAATATACCATATTTCTTAAATGATAAGCCAATGCTTGATAGACAAATTCTTATCTATGCAAACCTTGTTCAATGATATGCCCACATTTACAAGACTGGTCCTGTGGGCTTATCAGGTGAGAAATGTAAGAAATACTATAAACATAAAATTAGCATATGATGGTACCTAAGTCAACATTAACACATAGCAAACATTCATTAAAGCTACATAAAGAGCAAAATAACACAAAATGTTTTCCATATAATCAATATAACACTTTCCTCCCATTAAAATATGAATATTAACTGAGAATTGAGGCTATACATTCAGAGATGATGCCAGGATGTTATCTTAAGGGGGAGCTCCCCCTTGTCACCAAAATAAGGGGGGAGTAGAACAAAAATGAGGGGGAGGAGGAAACGGCCATAGTTAAATATTTACCTAACCCATAAATATCCGTCTCTTTCTTTCTTCCCGCTCTATTGAAATCAAAATCCTCAAAAGATGTCTCCTCTAGTTGTATAAGCAATAATCTGTTGATCATTTCTGAGCTTAATTTGTTCATTATCTGTGTATGAATATTGTTCTGTGCTGAGAACACCCTTTCACATATGCATAGCTAGCTAAGCCAGCTTGAACAAGTTGGAAAACTGTTCTTTATGGTTGTTATGTAAATTTTCAACAGCACATAGGTATGGACTCTTGGCTATTTCTGCTCCAAAATAATATTTTAATTTTGTCACTAACAAGAGCTCTGCCAAAGTTTCACTTTTTTGAATCGGTGCTTTGCTTACTACTATGCCAGATTTTTGTTATCTGCTCCACAATGTTGTATTAGGGTTTTAAATCCATCAATGCCATAGTCAGCTCATTCAGACAGAGGTATTCTGATCAAAATAAATATCCTCACTTTTTAATTTCTTTTTAGATTCTTATTTATTCAATTTATCTTAACTCTTAGAGTGGTATATAGTATTGTAGCACAAGATTGCTCAAGGCAGAATTGTTTGAGAAAATAAATGAAAATTTTAGTATACTTTTCAATTGCCTGTATTTTAATTAAGCTTAGATTGCTGCCTTTTTGACATTTAATTTTGAAATACCGCTTAATAGGGGGTTGACCGGCATGCCATCTGTTTTTGTCCATCTAGCATGTACATCAGACTCGTATTCAACATCATTTTCGGGTTCCAAATTACTCGCTGGTATTTCCAGTAACACTTTCTGGGCTCAAATAATCTCATATACTTCAAAACTTTACAAATCCTTGTCATCATCTCTATCATCGGCCATTATTTGCTGAAGGAAATCGTCATCGGAAGATATACCATGTTGTGAGTCAGCCATTTTGGACTTTCTATGAGCCCTTACTTGAAATAAGCATTTGTAAAACTTCCTTCATGAATGCAATGTTTATCCATGACAATGCTTGTTCCAGGGCCCAAATGTGCCAATTAAATTTAGTTTAACAACCGTTCTTTCCAAGCCGAAGTACTCAGATGTGTAAACAGTTGCCTACCGGAAAAAAAGACAGATAACGAGACAAGCGCTACAAGACCCCTACTGGCGGCGCAGAATACATTTGTATATGCGCGACTTTAAACTAATTTGCGGGAGTTCTCGTGCATCACTGCTTTCCAAGTATGCGAATTCATACAAATTTTGCGGAATTCGCGCACTCGTGTACCTGGCAGCATCTCTGTACATTGCTAAAGAAAATCTGGTAACAGTTCATTCATCCACACACACATATATACAATCTTAACAACGTCTTCAGAAAAGAAAGCCAGCATTTCAAGTCAATACTCCAAGAATTTCTGTTCAATTTGTGACCTTGACACTAAGGTCAAAAGAGGTGAGCAAGTGTGTCACAGAATCAAGTTGACACTGCTGTCAATGAGAAAGCTTTTCCACTGTGGGCTTGACAAAAATCAAGCTATTATTCATCAAATCTATTACTTTTTGTCCAAGTATATACAGACAAAAATCAAGCTATTATTCATCAAATCTATTACTTTTTGTCCAAGTGTATACAACTCATTCATCTACACAAACACATCTGACTGAAAATATCTTTCTTTTCAAAATGTGGTTCCACATGAATGACTACAATTTGTCATACATTAATCTATTTACTACTAATTTTAATAAATTGATGTAAGAACACATGTTAACTGGTCATAACAAGTGCATTTTACATAAGCTAATTACTTCTTTGCATACAGAAACAACGTTTTCATATTGATAAACAACTGAAAGAAACTGATAAGTAACTGAGAAAAATTGCAGCTATTTACATAAATATTTTGCATACATTATCAATCAAAAAATAGTAGACTTATCAACTCTGTCAAAATATTCGTTCATAAACTAGAGATAAACATTTGCATCACTTATCTAGTCTTTCGAAGATTCCTTAGAACTAATCAAGGGAGGCTGTTGGTTAATTCCTATCAAAATACATTAGCAATAATAGTTTACAACACCTCCCTGCCTTACTATGCTAGCTACTGTAAATTTGTATATACATGAATGACAGAAGTTACTATGAGTCACATCATTAGTTGTCATAAATCTATTGGTGTGATGTGGGGAAAAAGATTGTCATGCAGAATATAGTGTCATAAATATATTGGTGTGATATGGTGTCATAAATCTATTGGTGTGATGTGGGGGAAAAGATGGCCATGCAGAATAAAGTGTCAGAAATCTATTGGTGTGATGTGGGGGAACAGATGGCTGTGCAGAATAAAGTGTCATAACTCTAATGGTGTGATGTGGGGGAAAATATGGCCGTGCAGAGTAAAGTGTCATAAATCTATTAGAGTGATGTGGGGGAAAAGATTCCATGCAGAATAAAGTGTCATAAATCTACTGGTGTGATGTGGGGGAACAGATGGCAGTGCAGAATAAAGTGTCATAACTCTATTGGTGTGATGTGGGGGAAAATATGGCCGTGCAGAATAAAGTGTCATAAATCTATTGGAGTGATGTGGGGGAAAAGATTGCCATGCAGAATAAAGTGTCATAAATCTATTGGTGTGATGTGGGGGAAAATATGGCCATGCAGCATAAATTGTCATAAATATATTGGTGTGATGTGGGGAAAAAGATTGCCATGCAGAATAAAGTGTCATAAATATATTGGTGTGATGTGGTGTCATAAATCTATTGGTGTGATATGAGGGAAAAGATGGTCATGCAGAACAAAGTGTCATAAATCTAATGGTGTGATGTGAGAGAATAGATTGCCGTGCAGAATAAAGTGTCATAAATATATTGGTGTGCTGTGGGGGAAAAGATTGCCATGCAGAATAAATTGTCATAAATATATTGGCGTGATGTGGGGGAAAAGATTGCCAACCAGAAAAAAGTGTCATAAATCTATCGGTGTGATGTTGGGAAAAAGACTGCCATGCATTTGAAGTTCGTTACATTTTCAGGTATTGAAATACAGACATTTATAATCTTTAGCTTAGACAAGTTAAACATAAATTTATTATGTATTCCTACTGTTTTATCCAAATAAATTGCTGAATGATGAAAACTGTGGTGTAACGTGTCTTTCTGATCATGCAATATATCACACTCAAGAAACAAAAAGCTCTTTTCAAATGCTCTACATACTGTTTTTATATATATTCCTTCATCACTGTACATCAACAATGCAACAATGTTATAGAAAGTAGTTGACATCATGGCCACATTTTTGTTAATGTCATAAGAACTATATGCAATAACAAAACCATTATCAGACAATCAAGAAATTTAAAAATGCTGCATATATCCATCAATTGTGCTGATGATAGCAGTATCATGCATCCTGCAGTCTCCAACGTAAAACTGTTCATCTTCTTATGTATTCTTGGCTGAAACATTTGTTTTCAATCTGAAAACTTAGCCATGCAGCATTATCTACTTGTATTTATTGTTTTCATGCCATATCATTAGTTTATTTGTTGCATGCACAAGTTTGGAGGTGCATATAGCCAGATGATGTTTATATTTTAACAAAAATGGTCTAAAGAACAGAAATATGAAATAAAAATACCAACATAGCTTTGGAGATATCTAAAAACTGTAAATCACAGTTTTCATAAGCATGAAAATAAAGTAAATTTAGCAAGAAAACAGTTTTTTTGCAAAATATTATTGAAATGAAATTCCATTCAGGATCCTACTATTAGTAAGAAATTAAATATTTGCACAAAATCCTGTCCCAAAAATGCTAAATGCATGAGATTTATAAAAATTCAATCGGATGTCAAAGTTTTAATTTATGAAGACAAACAATTCTATGACAAAACTTTATCAACTACAATTATCTGTTGGTATATCAGTCATGATGACTTTGTATTATGTGCCCTCAGTGACCCCTTTTGCTGCCAATTCTTCCTGGACCCTTTTCAAGTAATCAGGATCAGGATATCCATTGCTGAAATTAAAAAAAAACTAAACTAAAAAGCTATCAGGCCCCTCCTTCACAAAACTTAACTCCAAATCTCACTTGCAAATATTCTGACCAATCGAAAGCTGCAGTTATCAACTGTTAGTACATGGAATACTTCTAAGTCTCGAGTAATAGTTTGTTACTCAAAATGATGAGTAAAGTTTTATAACGGTAGATCTGGTGTCTACTTAAGCAGCGTATCTGCATATTTTATGCAAACAAATGAGCCAAAAGAGATACAAAATTGTTTGATGTGTTCAAATTGCACAAAATAATTTATTTTTAAGGGTCAAATATGGTCAAATTTCAGGAAGTAATGTTTGCTATAAAATACCAATAATTTCTTATTAAATACATTCAAGTGGGCATTTTTTTAGTTAATGTGAATTAATTACAATTTCAATAGTGACTGCCTACCCTGCAAGGAAAACATAGCTGAATTTCAGTAAAGAGAATAGTAGAGTCACTGTTCTTGGTGTGATGTCATTGGTGACACTCTTCATTTAGCAATGATCACTGCTTATCTCAAACGGTAATCTAATGTCAACTTACTTTCATCAATTGTAAATAGAAGACTACAATTTAAGATACTTTCATTCCTGCCATTCATTTTGTCCTTACCAATTACCTAATTTTTCATTTTTTTTAAAGCACAGAGTTTTAAAAATACACTACAACTTGTTTGTTAAATTAACATAAAACAAGTTTGTGAGGAAAAAATGTATAAAATGAATACAAGCATATGGCGAATAACAGTCCTTTCAATTAAACTGGATGTAGTAAGGGATTGTGTGCCAGGGATTGATTAAAATAAATGCAAACAAGAGTCCCTCAAAGGACTCTTCTGTCTGAAAAGAATTTCCAGGAATTCAAAATAAGATCATTTCCTCTTAATAACTGATGAGTGCTGGAACCATCTCTGATATTCCTAAGTGATAAGATTTTAAAATTAGCCGCTGTGGTAGCCATAGTGGATGTAAGATCAGCATAAAGATTTTCAAGATGGAGGTCATATTTGATGTTAGATTGGCACCATTTTCATTTAGGTAAAACCGAACACAATAAGAAGTCTTTTAGTGAAACCACCATGTTGATATGACCATCCGTTCTGGAGAAGTAGCAATAACAAACTTGTGCAGAGCTAAAAGAAACTGACAATGAACAGTGCAAAACAAGTTTCTAACTAGCTTAAGCCTTTTAGACTGTTACTGAGTTTTGTCAAAGGCAATTACCAAACAAAGACAAACAATAAAAGCAAGAGAAATAATTGAATTTGCAAAACTTTACATTTCCGTACGCATAATAAAGTACTGTTTGAACAATTTTGATGTCACACCTAATTGGTTTGAACTCTGATGATAAAATGGCTTTCGTAGTAAGCAACAGCTTGTATAAATGACATCAAAAAGTAGAATATTCCTGCCATTTTAATACTATCAATAAACTAATTCTATTTAGATCATTATCCACACTCCCAATGTCTTTTCACTATTTTACATTGCAATGTGTACAAAAAAGAGACATGAATACAATAAACACCAGATGTGGCAGATTAAATACTATGAAGATTGTTTTATTGTCTGAAGTACTCTGAGGAGACTAGTAGCTTGTCAGCTATGTTCAAAGCTTATTGTGTGCACCCAATTGGTGACAAGCTAATATAACTGCTTTATTGCAATCTCTAATAAAAACACTATACCCTTATTCAAAAATAAAATTGGCAATTTACATCTAAGAACTGTATTTAATTTAGTCTTGTTTATTCTCATTTCTTTGTGCATTTATATATTTTGTGATTCTTCTTCTATTTCTCTTTCCCTGTACATTCATTTGTTCATTCATTCTTATTCTTACTCTCTCACAACATCTAATCATTCAGTTGCTTGAAGATTCCTTTTTGACATTCTTACTAATCTGAAAGATGTCTGGTGAAATTTCAGACCGATTTAAATAGATAATTATTAACAATCTAAGCTAAAATATCTCAGCATAGATCAACTGTCAGTAAACCTCTCTCTCTCTCTCTCTCTCTCTTTCTCTCCACAATAAATGAAGTTTTTCCTGACCAACCATGTCTTATTTGCCATTGTGACAGTGACATAAAAGTTAGTCTCGATTTTTCTCTTCCACTAAATTTTAATAACTTTTCACAACTAAAGATTTCTTGCAAAGAATGATACATTTTTGAGGAGGCAGTCAAACATAAATAGGCTTGACGATTACTGAAACTATATCAGCAAAAACATAAACGATCATGTTTTAAAAGTAAGCAAGTATCATTTTGATCAGAAAGTTGCAGCTTAAACATATAATTTCTCTTCAACTACATACTCCTTTGTGCCTATCTCTTATTTGTCAATTGGAACACTTCAGTACTACACACAGGAAGATGCTGACTCCCACTAGAGCAGTATCGGAGCACAGTAAAAAAACAGACTTTTTGCACCAATAATGTGACACATTTGACATGCTGCAATTAAACAAAAACTCCTGATTCAGTCATGGGTAAAGTACTGAGTAAGGGCGTTTTATTGGCTGTATGATTTGATTAATCACACCATATCATGACAAAATAAAATATTTACAGCCCAAAGAGTTCATATAATATATGTTGTATATACACTGAACTTGACATTTAAGTATTTACTCCCTAGTTGTCTGTTCGCACAGTCTATGCTTTATTGATGGTGTATTCAATCAATATAATTATGCTAACGGGACAAGTTCTAGATGTTCTGTGCACATTAAAAATAATAATAAGTACTGTAGTCACTGTGAGAAAATAGAGCTATATTAAGAACACCGCTTGAACTGGTTTTTGTCACCAAGTTATCTGACATATTCTTAGGCATGGTTAACATCTGGATCATTAAAATTCAGTCTGGTAATATAAGTTTGTAATTTGCAGTGCTCAAAAATACCCCATCAATATCTGAACAAAGATTAATATGAATGGTACATTATACATCCAGCCCATGTTTAATAATCTTCTATGTAGGCACTAAGAAGGCATGTTTGACTCTGGCAATTATTGACCAATGGGTCTTAATGCAGTCTTCAACTAAATTTACCGTGCAGAAACTATTATGTTCTTATTAGACTTACCATGACCTTGAACTATGATTTTCAGACATCAAATTATATAGGTTTCTTTCTTACACAAAAAGCAAGCCACTGGAGAAACTGTAGAAGAAATGTTTTTACACAAAATGTATTTTAAGGAGTAAAACTAAACTTTAATTATGTAATGCTTTCCTGCTATTATTAACTTGCTGCATCTTTCCTGGCTCTAGTAACCTATCCAAGGAGAGTCTCTCCTCCAATTAGTAATTAGAGGTTTAGAATACAAAAAAACAACATGACTTTAATCTGATACCTCAATCCACTTCCAACAATTGGAATATCATCATTATTTGACCTGGATCTAGGCTAAAGGACAGCAGAGCGGAGAGGAAAGAGGTAACTTTGCAATAATAGCAGGTAAGTATTACATAACTAAAATTTGTTTTACCCCTTAAAAAACTACATTTTAATATCATTAATATGATAGATGTTATTACTGCATTGCTGAATTTGCCAGCCCGGTCAAGGACTGATGGCCTAACATACTCTGTCAAGTGAACTTAACATTGTTGTCAGTAAGATGTTCTACTGCAGACTGGAGAATGGCTTGGAAAATTGTTGGGCTGATACAACTAGACCCAAAGCATAAATACTCTTCCTCTGATGCACTATTCATCAAAGGTAAAATGACGAGAAAGTGAAGTTAAATTCCCAGAAGGTGGCTTTCATGACTTCATCCAAAGAGAACTGATTCAAAAAACTGAAACTGCATTAAAACCCTAACCTTTGATTTTCATGAAAGAGATATCTCTCTTAACAGCTTGAACAATCCACCTACTAATGATGGCTGTTGAAGTATCAGAAGTTCTGTTTAAAGGGAGAAAAATATGGTTATGACCCTTCTTTTCCTTTTTGGCATAGATAAATGAAACCATAAAGCTTTAGGTGGGAAAATGAATCTATCTTGCTCAATTCCAGCACAAATACGACTGAGACTGGGGATTTAAAAAGCAACAGGAACAACCAAAGGAAATTGACTCTTGGCCAGAAACCATGACTGGTGATGTGAATCATTGTTATGAAAACAACCCTTTCCCTTCGACAAAGCATGAATTTCACTCCTTCTCCTCACCGATGCTAGGAAGAGTAGGAATACTAATGTAAGGGCAAGGTTCTAAAAGGAAGCTTCACCCATAAGTTCATAAGAAGGTGTTGATAATGAACAAAGAGCACAAGCGGCTCCACCTCACAATTACTGAGTGAGAGCCTGGTCTCTGGCACTTAAAGTATCTGATCAGTTCTTAAATATGTGGGTCCGACCCAATAGTGGAGCCCATAGAGAACTTGATGTCGTTGTTGTTATTGGTGTAATGTAATTTTTCAGCTGATGATAGCCTATACATGGTAGCCAGAATGTCTGGTGGAGGAAGAACCTGGCAAAACCCCGGGAAGAACCACCGACCCACTGGAAGATACTGGCAAGCTTTCTTACATAACCAACATTGGCCGAGCCTAATATTCAAAACAACGCGGACAGAGGTGAGATACAAAGAACTTAATAGTGTTAATGATGGATAATGAGCAATCTTTGTCATCGAGAAAAAGAAGAAAATCTGCAACTGCAATTAAAACGAATGCATTTCCTATTGCACCAATTACAGAAAATTCTCTTTTTGGCATCATAAACCCTGGAGGCTGACTACCTTCTAGCCTGAGCAATTCATCTGGCATCCTTGCTCCAAAACTGGTCTTGGCAGACAGATCATGTAATATGAATCAGACATGAAAGTGGAGAATATTTTATGCGTGTTGAGCACAAGAGACCCTCTGTGCTGTGACAGCAGCTCCCTCCTCAATGGTAATTTCCTTGGATCGTTACCCAACAGGTTAAGAAGATCAATGAACCACAGTCTCTGGAGCCACAGGGAAGATATCAGGACGGGTCATGACTTGGAAGTCCCGACTTTGTGAAGAACCTAAGAGATTATTCTTAAGGTGGTAAGGCATATATATATATATATATATATATATATATATATATATATATATATATATATATATATATATATATATATATATATACAGTCAATCCCACCTCAGACTGAATGCTTCAACTGCCCATGCTATCTGGTCTGGCACTGCAGAGACATAAAGAGGGAGCTTGTTGGTCAGCCTCATTGTGAACAAGTCTATCACTGGCCTTACCCACTGATGAAAAAATGTCTCTGCTACTGACTGGTGTAGAGACCATTCCATGAGGACTGCTCACCCCTGTCTGGTCAAGTTGTCAACCAAAATATTCCTCTTGCCTGGAATGTGACAGACTCAAATACTGATCTCTGAAGAAAGTGTCCAATGAAGGAGGTTCCAGACTTTCAAGCTGATAGAAGGGGAATGAGTGCCCCCATGACAACTTAAGTATGATATCTATTACTGACATGTTATATGTTGTCACCATGATCCCACAATGTCTTATGAGGTTGACACACTCTTGAAGTGCTAGAAAAACAGTCCTCGTTTGAAGATTGTTGATGTGAAGGGAAGATTCTTCCCGAGATGACAGGCCCTGCAGGAATATTCCCTTGGGCTCTAGGTGAGCCCACCAGTCTAAATCTGAGGTACCATTATACAGGAAGGTGTGAAATTCCAGAGTGTGAATCAGAACTCTGAGCAGAATCCTATTTTTCTACCCACTCAGATGATGATGAAACTTGGATTATATTAGGATCCAAGCATACTGGGGGTCATTGTCAGGTTTCCAGTTTGCTAGAAGAAAGAACTGGAGGGTCCACATATGAAACCTTCCTAGGGGAATTATGTTCATTGCCATTCAGAGTCTCCAGGAAAGCGAGGTAGACATGAGCAAACAACAAAGTTGTCTCATCCAGTCTTGCTAAGAGAGCAAGTATTAGTAAGATTGTGATGGGAGGAATGTGGACTGTTCCTTGATGGATGAGAAAATTCATCCCCATGTAAACAAAATTCTGAGAAGGATTCAGATCTGACTTCTCCCGATGGGAATAAGGCCTAGACAAGTCGTCATGTTCCAAAAGAAATATAGATCCCTTAGAAGGGCACGTCTGAGTATATCATGCATCAACCAGTCATAGAAGCACTGGAGAATGGGGACCCCTAAGGACCTTAACTGAGACACTATTACACCCATCACCCTGGTGAAGGTTCTGTGGGTGCAAGCTAGGCCAAGTTGGGACTGGCAAAATCAGATGGTGGTCCTTGAAAGATGTGGAGGGTCCAGGAAGTGAAACATTGTAACCCTCCCTTATTGTGAAAAGGCTTAATCTGGCACCTAGAGGGACATTAGGAAGACGGGGACTTGCCAAGGCGGAATGTGACTCCCTAGAAATCGTTGTCTCCCTCCTTAAGGAATGGGAAGTCTATAGACTTCCTCCCCTGGCCCATCTGGCCACCTCATCATGAGAAAGACAAGGACACAAAAATTTCAACAAGAACTGATTTGGGTTTTGATAGTTTCTATGTTCAAAATATTTAGAAGGGAAGCCAAGGACTTTTCGAGATGAGCACGAAAATGACACCTGTAGAAGTGCATGGAGTCCAAGGAAAAGAAGGATGATATTCTGATTGTGAGACATGGACTAAGGTATCAGACTGGTGTCATGCTGTTTGTTATATTCTAAACATCACATTACAAATGGGAGGAGGTAATAATCTATTTGGACTCAGGACTAGCATCAGGAAAAGCTACATCAACACAATAATAGCATATAATGTATTACTGTTGTTAATATAATATTCAATGAGCTCTTTAGTCAGGTCCCTTAAGTTATGTCTAAAACATCCTATAAAGATAATAAATGCATGGTACTATCTGGACAAATAACTTAATGTTATATATACTTGGAAGACTGAAACTTAAGTGAGTAAGACTGACTTTTAAATGCTGAGAATACCGCAATCAAAGAGCCACTTACTTCTGAGGACCACCACATGTATTTGTCTTGTGATGAATGTCATTCCATGTGATTGTATTTTCTGTTCCTGTTGTGACTGATCGACCAATGGTAAACACAAGACGTCTGTCAAATGCTTTTCTCAAGAGATGCAGCACTTTACGTCCCTATGTATTATCTGGAAGGTAAGCACACCTCTTGATACCTTGGTAGGGTTTCCCTGGGTTTGGATGCTCTTCCTGAAACAGGACGAATACCAAGTATAAAGGTAGGTAGATGCGAATGAATGTTCAGTAAAAACTCTGTGTAGAAAGTACGAGCAGGAAAAATTTGCTTCAAAATAAAAAATATAATAACAGAACTGTGCTCAAAGGACTTAACACTTAGCTATTGTCAGCCAATAAAGTAATCTGTGAGATGGTGGTTGTTTGCCTCTGACTGGCTTACATTTTAATTGCCTCTATGACAATCAACTGTATAAACTCCCCTGAGGATAGTTGTACATGAGCACTAAGCAGGACAATTTACTGTTTATACAGGCTATAAGGTACAGGCATATATCATGGTAGCAAGGACAGGTTTCCCTGTACTTTCTACATCTTTCTGTATTGGTGGGTTGTTGTTGTTGCTAAAATCACTGAAAATCATGTTTCTCAAAACAATCATGTTGTATAGGAGGACAAAACAGTGTCACAGTCAATGTCTGGCCTGCCACCTGGTGGGGACTGTGAGAGACCACTCTCTGTACAACTGAAAAGGACAAAGACTAATCCATTCATTACCAAGCAAAAACAAGATTATCATAGTCAGAACATTATATGTATGCCATGTTCCTAATAGTCTTCTATGTTGGTACTAGTCTTCTATGTTATTCTCAATGTCACTGATTTTGATCTTGGTCAAGGCACACTGTATTCAGTCCTGAACCAATCTTACTGCTGAAACCATTATTTTCATTTTATACTTACCATCACCATACTTTGACCTTCAGACCTCAAGGTCAATAGGTCGCGTTATGACCGGAAGCACAAGTCATCCCCAAAGTTAGGTCACAGAACTTACTCTAGAACAAAAGATATTATGCAAACCCATTTTTCTCAGAGTCACAATGATCTTGACCCCAAAATTAATAAGCCTTTGTCGTGCCTTAATTGCAATCCTCCACAAACCCTGGTCAATGTATGTGGTCTAGAACCAAAGTCATTATTGAAAGACAACTGATCTTCTTTCAGTCAAAGCAGCCTTGACCTTGGACCTTTACACCCCAACATCAATTTGCTTCTTTTTTTCTAAGTGTAAGCCACACATAAACTTTGGAGAAGCTACATGGTTGAGAACTGAATATTTTGTTCAGAAAACATTTTCAGCCACAGGAACCTTGAACCTTGATGTTTTGATTCCAAAATCAATAGGATTCTTTCTTACTCAAATTGCATGCCATTCACAAAGTTTGTTTCAGGTCTGTGATAAACAACTAATGTCAATGTGTGAAAACTATTTTTCTTTCTTGAGTCGCAGTGACCATATTTGACCTTTTCAAAAAAAAACTTAAATGTTTTAAACATCAGAGAAAAGAATTCAAAAATATGTTAGTTTGAAATGTTAGAGATTTTATATCACAAGTTTGGCAAATATTGGTCCACCCATTTTTAATACATTCTTTTCAAATGTAAGAACTTACAAATTTAAGTAAATGTTCGCATCATATGTCAGTCATATATTTATAAAATCTGCAAATGTCATTATATTATGGTAGAACAAGGTCTCCTTTAAGGATTCATGTCACAGTTTTTTATATTTGTTCCATTTGATAATTACACAGGAAAATGCAAACATACTGCAATAGATGGCTTTGTAACCCACCTGTCAGTCATTAAAAGAGTGTAGAAACAAATTTGCACCTGTTATATACATTGTGTGGCTTTAATCATCAGATGCTGTATGTATGACTCAATTCCATTTTTAAATAACAAAACTATGGATGTTCAAACATTACACTACCCTATTTAAAGTTATGGTCTAAAACTATTCTATTCCAATCAATTGCAATTACACAAATAACTGTCATATAAAATTAGTTCAAAGTTATTATTAAAGGATCTGCCCACATTTAGAGAAGACATCAATCAACTTGGTTTTCAAAAATGTTCTTTTTAGCTAAGAAATAAAAGATTTCCAGGTGTTGGGATGCTTTATTGACCCTGCCCAATATATCAAGAAACTGATCGACCATCACATGTCCCTGTCAGAAGCCCATAGTGGGGATTGACATATTGGAGAGGAACTGCAAGAGGAAACCAAACACTGGGATAAAAAAAATTCTGTTAAGTGTTGCTTAATAATAATAATAATAATAATAATAATAATAATAATAATAAGATTAATAATAATATTGATGATGATGTTTATTGTTGATACTGTTGTTACAGCACTAACATATGTACCTATTATTCTCCTGTAAGCTTTGTTATCAATCATCCTTATTATAACTGATGCCTTAATTTTAAGAGTTATTTATCTTTTTGGGGGGTATTCAACTTCCCCTTAATGATTAAGAGATTATGATTAAAAAATTATTCCAGCAATCTAGTTAATCTCTGACTTAAAATATTTTAACAGCTACTATACAGCCATGCGATCTCTTTCTCAATAATCAGAATACCTATTTAGGGTTCTAAAGACAATGCAAAAATGTTACTACAGGCAATGCAAAGATGTTACTACAGACCATGCAAAGATGTTACTACAGACAATGCAAAGATGATACTACAGACAATGCAACGATGTTACTACAGACAATGCATAGATATTGATGCAGACCATGCAAAGATGTTACTACAGACAATGCAAAGATACTACAGACAATGCAAAGATGTTTCTACAGACAATGCAACAATGATACTGCACGCAATGCAAAGATGTTACTACAGACAATGCAAAGATGTTACTACAGACAATGCAAAGATGATACTAGAGAAAAACATTCCACTCCGTCTGGCAATACAAAATTGGTCGCTCAGGACAAGTGGTCTCGCATAACAGGTCTGAGCAGTAGGGACAGTTTTCAAGGTTGAAATTCAACTGGGTTTAAGAAGGTTTAATACCCATAATTATTGCACATATATTTTGTTTTTTATTCATAATATGGTACTTGTTAAAATATTACATGCATTCATGTAAAAAGAAAAAAAAAGTCTATATAACTAAAAATACACTAATCATAAACATTTGAATTTTTATTTAAAATTCACAGGTAGTCTATTGGTGTTATGGTGAAAGCATTGCAAGGTTATATGCATTGCAAGGTCATATGCATTGCAAGGTTATATTGCATTGCAAGATTATATTGCATTGCAAGGTTATATTGCATTGCAAGGTTATATGCATTGCAAGGTCATATGCATTGCAAGGTTATATTGCATTGCAAGATTATATTGCATTGCAAGGTTATATGCATTGCAAGGTTTTATTGCATTGCAATGTTATATTGCACTGTAAGGTTATATGCATGTTCAGCTACTGGTAACATATATCAATGTAAAGAAGATATTCTAGATTTGTTCTCCATATATGATCTAAGTACTTTACTGATCATTTAATAACCACTTTTACGCAAAGTTTATCTGCTGCTTCGTATCTTGTCTACTTGGATCAAATTTGAAGGCGACACTTCTGGTGTGTCATGCAGTGAAATATGTTACATTCAAGTCTGATTGGTGGTAATTGTTCAAATCCAGGGTAAAACAATAACCACCAATCAGAACTAACTCTAGCTTGTTCAATGCATGACACACCAGATATATTGGCATCCAAACTCAATCCAAACAGATACAAAGCATCATAGAAACTTCACACAAAAGTGGCTTTTAAATGATCTGTAAAGTATTTAAATTGCACATGCGGAACAAGTTTCATTTTACGCTGATATTTATAATCAGTGACTGAACATGCCAACTGGATTAAAAAAGAACAAATTAGCACAGAATTGGCAAGGGAGCAGATTCCAAACCACATGAGTTATGAGTTATAGCCACCTTGTCAATTTGTAGAAGGAAAGTAGGTGTTGTCAATAATTTTCGTTTTTCACTGACAAAAATGAGTGCCTGTGGATGCAGCAGCTGTTTTGCATTCTGCTGGAAGTACAATGTGAAAGATTTGGTCACACATTCTGACTTGTTCTAGATAAGATTTTCCCTACACAAGGAGATTGCACTATTTCTTCTGTTTTGAAGATAACACTGTAATGCCCTCTAACTGTAAGTGAAGGCATGATATTGGTAATAAGATGTTTTTAAAGCATTCAGGCAGTGCAAAACAAATGGCGTAGTGACCAAGATGAGTCCTGCATCTTATCAAATGGAGCAGCCTGAAATGGCCTAAAAAGTTGAATTAAAATCAATGATAACTAACAGATAGTCTCTTTGGAAGTATTTTTATTTAATCTTGTCAAGGATGAGAATGGCATAGGTATTAACAGCTGATAAGTCTATGTCTGTCTGTAATTCGCATACTGAAAATATAACTAATACTGTATGTCAACACATATTAAATGACACTACCCTATAACTGACAGACCTTCTAAAAATGAAAAGACCATCAAGTAGATATGTGTATCGATAATATATTGTATCCTAGGCTGTCTATCATGAATCGTATCGATACGCGGCAGAGGTGTATCATTTTACCCCTAATTATGAAGGAATTTGCAATGCCTGGATAGATTCATAATTCTTTAAATACTCAGAAAATTCACTCCATTCCCCATTTTATCTTAAATCTAACCCCAATCATATCCAAAAATTTCTAATTTATAATTTATATGGCATGGGAGGAATTGCACATCAGTTTTGAGTTCATTTTCTTGCATATTATTTTGAAGGCAACACTTATAAATGAGTGTCAAAAACAACAAGTGTTGATTTACCTTGTTTAATGACTCACTTATGTGTATCTTGTATTATAAGAAGCATTAAGTTCTTTCTAGTTCTCTGGGAGCTGTTACTATTTTCAGTATCATTAGACACATGCAATGGGTTAAGAAAACTAAGGTTAAAGGAAGTAGCTGTTATTCACTGCTGTCTTATGATCTAGGAGTTAATATCATGCAAGCTCATCAACGTATCCAATTACCACAACAACTAATTTTCTCTTTCAGAGAAAAAGGTATTTCATGTTATATAATGTCATCTTTACATGTTACTTAATGGCATGTTACCATACCGTTAATAAACTAAACACGAGATCTACATTACCATACTCAATGGCATGGATACTTAATACCCATGATGCAAGATTTAACGAGAATAGGACTTCAGTGATTCTCCCTTGACAACTGGATATGTTTGCATAGTGGAGCAGTTTTACTGCGGCAGGTGGCGGAGAGAGGGGAAGCTAGGTGTAATAGCAATCATACCATGAAGAAATCTGATCTCACCTTCACCCCAACCAATGCCATAAAACTGAAGAGCATATCCTATAGGTAGGGCTTCTGTGATGTAATGCACAACAGTTTATCTGCTTTCCTTTATTAACTACCACCATATCAGATTTGGTATTCATAGTAACTGACAGGAAGTTTCATAAGCCACCAGAAGCAATCACAAAACTAAATATTTGAAAAAAGTGGCAGAAAAAAGAAAATTGTAGGTTTCTTGGAGGACTCTTCTATTGAAATATGTCATCATTTTTCATACCAGATATCATATGGCCATATTTTACGAGATATACATTTTTCATACCAGATATCATATGGCAATATTATACAAGATATACATTTTTCATACCAGATATCATATGGCCATATTATACAAGATATAAATTTCTCATACCAGATATCATATGGCCATATTACCGGTATACAAGATATAAATTTTTCATACCAGATATCATATAGACATATTATACGAGATATCAATTTTTCAATTGACTGTCAGGAAGATAACAGCTGCCATGACACCAGTGCAATGGCACTAGCTCTAAATATTTTTAAAAATTTGTCATAGGAAATATTTCTTTTTAAAAGTAACTGGGGAAAAAACTGCCAGTTTTAATGAGTCTTTAATTTCAGCCACCATTGTTTTTATAGTCGACTGATCTAAAGTATCTTCCCTGACAGAAATAAAAAGTTTGACACAAGGTTACGGAAAAGTTGTGGTAAGGTTCCAGCACATAAAACAGTGTGGTGGAAGATTGTACCTTAAGTGTGTAGTAGTCTGTCACTAGCACCACTGTTTTGACTCACTTTTTGCACACAAAGTGCTTCAGAACACCTTTGCATTAGCAAAGAATGCATATCATGCAGTTTTTGTTTGTAGAAATTACCAAGATGTTGCAGAAAAGTATTTAGATAAACATTGTTATGCCCATCCATCTTTAGAAAAATTCTACGTGTATTGCTTGATATCATCACAAAGTCCACAGTTATTTTTCATTAGCTAGACAAGAAACTGTTCTTAACATATGACAATTATTCTATAAGAAGTGTATTACAATCCAACTACTATTTTGGTTATATATTATTGTATTATTGGCCTGTGATCTAAAATACTTAAATAAAGAATACTGAGTTGTGAACCTCTCTTTATCTCAATTTCCACTTGTAGGGAGATCATAACATTGTCATACCTGCCAGAACATGACCTGTCACATGAAAAACATGAGTTTTTACTCGCAAACCCAACACATGAGCATGTTTATAAAAACATGATTTCTAGTAAATCTTACTTTTTAAAAAAAAGACAAGAGAGGGAGTTAGATAGAGAAACATTTTGTAACACCATGATACATACCCATAAACTGTATATAAACTGTAAACAGCAATGCTGCTGCTCATGAAAAATGGTCACCGTGGGACAGTTTATACTGCTCATTGTCAGGCAATTAAAACAACCACCACTCCACAGATTACTTAACTGACTGACAATAGCTAGGGTGATTTTGTGTTGCAGGTCCTTCAGGACTGCTGTGGGAGAATCCATTAGACGAATTTACAGAGTAAAGTACACAAGGTGGAACAACTCAATTTCTTTGAAGTTAGGTAAATCAAAGTGATGTGTTTGAAGAAACAAAAGTTATCACACTTTGTTGCCTTCAATGAGAATGTTTAAGCCATATTTATTAAAGATTATTGAGTATTTCATGATCAGCAGCAATATTTCATAGACGTCAGATTTTACTCCATATATAAAATGCAAAACATGAATAATTCGGTACTTGGAATAGTAGGGAAGTGTGTTTTATTTTTGAAGCCAAAATGTCAAAACACAGCTGTGATTGAGGGAAGGATGAAGCATCTGCAAAGCCCAGCAAAACTAAATTTTTTCAGAACTCCTGGTGGACTGAGTTCGACTCTGTAAAACAAAACAGCAGGGAGGGGGTCATTTCTTTCTGCACATACTGTTCTGAACAGCCTTAACAGTAGTTCCTAAAAACAGGTAGGGAGACCTGTACTGGCCATATGCAGCATTTTATGATGAAGACAATGACACAGCAGTACATACATCAGCAGTACATACATTTGGTAATAATAATAATGATACAACTTTTAGTTGCAAACATTATGAAGATCCCCAAAATGAACAGTCTAGAATATTTTCATATTCTCTGCTCATGTCTTTCTATACATGCTTTACATACATCTATCTATCTATCACAATTAGTAATTTAGTTTTCTATACTTTACTAATCAATGAGTCTTGAGCTAAAATCTCCAACCGTGTTCTTGGTATCCATGTAATGGCTTCAAGGCAAAATTTAAAAAATGTTAAGAGTATTGTCCACCAATTTTTCCCTTTATGTTTCTTTTGCGAAAGAAAGTATGTAGAAACCCATACCCAAAACAAACTGAATATGTGTGATGAATGTGATTTTATAGGACAATAACTGACACTGAAACACTTATGGAAAATGAAAGGAGCTTGGACTGGGAGGAGCATATTTATTATTGTGTAAGCAATAGATGAAATGATATGAAAAGAACAAGCAGCTTCAGAGCTTTTGATTAATTGCCATCAATTACCATGAATACACACATTACAATGTGCAACAAACATTGTGCAGTAGTCAATCGAACCTGTGGGGACTTGCACATTAAGCCCTAACTGAGATGAATACTTTCAATCTATCCATATAATGACCCTGATAATACCAGATTAAACATGTGACTAACACTGGCCCCTGCAGTGTATCTGTATTTCAGCCCATTCCCTGGTACATAGTCCAGTTCATAATTTGGAAACTATTGCAACTGCAGTTTTATTATCATATATGTATATACTAAACATTGAAAGAAATATATTGAGACAGTAATTATACTGGCTGGTGTGTCCAATGTAACTCTCTAGTACTTAGCCAGATTAAATTCACTTCTAAATGACAGGAGTCTCTGATATTAATGTATGAAAATATTGTTCAGTCTGAAAGGTACATGGGTAGCACACCAACTTCACATCTTTGTGCTCATAGGTTCCATTCCTGGCTCCACAAAGAGGGAGAGTGTGGTGACTCATCCATGATATTTTAATTTCTGCTGTTTTCATTGTTTCTTTCCACTGAATTAACCACACTATGACAACATATGTTATGTTGAAGGTACTTAATATATACAGGGGCAACAAGTACCATGCCAAACCAACCTGGATCCATATAATTCATTCTGGGACACATTACATTTCATGTAATTACCATAAGGTGATATATAAACATAAACAACATTCTAGTTTCTGTATCATTTGTTGCACATCACCTTTACAATGTTAGTAGGTCAATATTTTAATTGGTGCCCAGTGTTGACCACCTGCTCATTAAATAGCCTCCTTATATCGTGCTCTGTAAAGCACCCAATGTCTTACAAATGACAACACTGTACGACGATAAAAACTAATTTACTCAGTGTTCCAAATTCGAATGTCACGCACAATCAACTCCTTCCCTACACGTTACCTATTCGACACACCGTAGAATTCACAGTAGAAAAATGGGAACCAATTCAACAGTTATTTCCCTTTACTATCAATTATTGCCAATTATTGCAGAGTTGACAAACAAACAAAAAACGGACAACTAATAACTGTGTTACGGCTGGCCGAGTAAAGGGTAATACTCAAGTTTCTATGCTAACAGATGAATCTCTCTCTCTCTCTCTCTCTCTCTCTCTCTCTCTCTCTCTCTCACACACACACACACACACACACACACACACACACACACACACACACACATTAGGCTACACCAATGCAACAAAACAAAATCATCACATACGTTTCCTAATCTTATAGAGTACATTTCTTTGCACAATATTACACCTGAATTAAGAGCTAAGATTGTTCATGTTAAATTGTACATTAATACAGAAATAAATGATTTTCTACTCATAACTCCGTGTAAGGATACATGATGTTGCATGCCAATTCCCTTTTATCTACTCGTTTGTTTGTCTTTATCCAACATAAGTATGGTTGGGTTTAATCTAAATATACTTTCATGGAATGCCACAGGCATTATGTCAAGTGCTTTTTATCTTAGTCAGGTACTATCAGAACAACATATTGATATATGTGGCATTTCCGAACATTGGTTATTTCAGGAACAATTTAGGTTCTTAGACTCTGTCGATGCTAAATATTTGTCTTCTGCCTCTGTTAACCAGGATACGATTTGGCCTTCACGCAGAATCCGTGGAAAGGGTGGTGTGGCCATCATGTGGCATACTAAATACAATAATGATATTAAGATTAACGTATAATACTTTTGTATTTTTCATTCAGGTCTACTTACCGTGTCATTGATATCCTACTGTAATCTACTCTGATTATATAGAAAAACTGCACGGTATTTACAATCTTTATTCAGAGCATGGTATTGTTATCCGTATGGGTGATTTTAACTCCAATCCATGTCCGTACACAAAGGACACGAGAAGTAAAATGTTGCTATCTTTTTTGGTTCGCAACAATTTCTTTTCTTTGAGCACTGTTGACTTTTAGAAAAGGTCCCAGCTACTCATATGTTTCATATTCTGGTGCAAGTAAGTCTCTAATTGATCACATCATTTTTGATACTTCAAAGATCGAAATGGTCAAAGAGGCAATGACAATTGATGATGATGATTTAAATTTTTCAAATGACAGACCTATATTTGGATCTTTTGAATTTCAGTCTTACAAGATGTGTGACTCAAACTTATATCGTTTGAAGTACAATGGACAAAAGCTGACCCTAGCAAAATATATTAATATGCGCAAGAATTAGACCGTTTGTCAGAGTGCTACAAGACGTTTCTTCCAATAAACAAGAAGCAAACTGATTTATTGCATAGCAAAATAGTTCATGCTATAGCTCTTGCGAGCAGAAATACGCTCCCAATTTCAAAATTCAAACCCTTCTTAAAGCCCTACTGGAATAAATATTTGAAAGGATTGCATAAAATCATGATTAACCTTTCGAAAACTTCACAGAAAATGTGTGTCAGATTATTTTAAGCAAGAAAATGATGACATTGATAAGTTTGCAGAGGTAAATCAAAACCAGTTTTGGAGAGCCATCAATTTACGAAAACATAAATCTAAAAGACTGTTTGAAATGCAGTTTAGCGATATTGTTTATCGCGATCCTGCAGATACTGTGGATCAGTGGGCATTCTACTTTGAAACTTTGTATTCGCCTCCGAAGTTAGACAATAAGTATAAGGATTTCCACAAGGAAGTTTGTGAAATTGTCGGAACATGGAAGGAGTCCTCCTGTAGTGGAGCGTCAGATTACATAACACATGATGAGCTTTCATCTGTACTTTCTGATGTTGAATCTGGTAAGGCAGGTGAAGTAGATAATATAAATTATGAACATCCTAAGTACGGTGGAATTATACTTAGGTCAGCCTTGGTTACTCTTTTCAACTCTATACTGATATTTGTGCATGTTCCTGATCAACTAAAAGAAGGTCTGATAGTAACGCTTTTTAAGCGAGGGAATAAAACAAAAAGTTATCCGAATAATTTTCGAGCTATAACGCTTCTACCAGTTATTTTTAAGGTTTTTGAAAAGATTTTATTAAATAGGATACATAATGATCTTAAGTTTTCTGAGTTTTCAATTAATCCCCTACAGGGGAGCTTTCAGAAAGGTCTGGGTTGTAACATGACCTCCCTTTTAGTCCATGAACTAGTTTCTTACGCTAATGAAAATCAAAGCAAGTTTTATGCAGCTTTTCTTGACAAAGAGAAAGCTTTTGACAACGTATGGCATGATGGTTTATTTTATAAATTACATAATATTGGTATCAATCCCAAAATATGGAAAGTGATTGTCAGCTTATACTCAAATATGTATAGCAGAGTTATTCTTTCCAAAGAATTTTTCGAAAATTTCCTGTTTTAAAAGGAACGCGCCAAGGTGGGATATTATCCCCTTGTCTTTACATTGTGTTTATAAATGAACTTCTTGATGTTTTATCAACGTGGAAGCATGGTTTTGTATTTTTTGATAACCGTTGCCCGTGTCCGACTTTAGCAGATGATATGCTTCTTTTAAGTCTTTCGAAGTCAGGCTTGGATCAGTTACTGATTAAATGTCACGAGTACTCCATAATGTGGAGTTTTGGATATAATTCCAACAAAACTAACATGATAGTTTTCAGCGAAAGCTCATCTGACTACAAAATAAACCATAGGCACTGGTTCTTGGGTTCTGAGAGCGTTCAAGAAACAGAGTCATGCAGACATTTATGTGTCAACGTGTCAAAGTATAGCAAAATAGATACCAAACTTAAAGAGGCTAAAGATAAACTTGTAAGTTTGCTATTCAGTTTTATTGATATTGGAGTAAATAAGAATGGATTTAATCAGCTCACAGCTAAAATATTATATGAAACTATTGCAATACCCCGAGCATTGTATGGTTGTGAAACTTGGTTTAACCCAAGCCCTCAGAATATACTTTTACTAGAGAGAGGCCATCGATTTTGCGCTAAGCGTATACAAGGGATCTCTCGATATACACGAAATGACGTTGCGTTAAGCCTATTAGGTTTTTTACTTATTGAATTTTACATTGATATAAAAAAATTAATTTTCTTTGAGCAACTTTGCAGGCTGTCTGCAGTTTACTTTGCAAAACAAGTATTATTACTCCGTTTCTATAGCTATCAGATCCCAAGATTGCAAATTAAACAAACTGACTTTATTCCAGAAACGTATACACTGCTGGCTAAATTTAATCTAAACGACGTTATAAAATCATACATTCTTCAAGGTCGATTCTCGGTTAATAAATCTGAATGGAAAAGTATTGTTAAATTCCAAGTCCGTCTGTTATATGAATATGCTTTGAAATGTAGACTTTATGGAGATATTTCTCTTAGTCGATTTCAGAAGTTATTGCTTAATGGCAGTTTGATTCCCTCTGTAATATGGGAAGTAGGAAAAAGATTTCCAGGATCTCTTGGGTCTTATCGGCTTGTTGCCAATATCGTGACTAAACTTTCTTCATCTCAGGAAGAAACTGCGTGTACTCGTTGTCAAACAGTCTGCATTTCAGTCGTTGATCATTTTCTATCCTTTTGTAGTTTTCTTACACAAGACCGTGACAAATGTTGGTGTCATATTATTGATACATTTGGATTCAATGTCCAGTATTGATTTGGTAAATATTCTCTTAGGAATGATGGCCCGTGATCTGTTAAGTCTTTTAAGCAATGAACAACTGATGTATTTCCATCTCATATGTATTTTAACTGTTGCTTCAATGTGGAGAAAATATACAACAAACCTTTGACTTATCGATGCTGATAATGAGCGTATTCTTAGTTAAAGCTTTGTCAGTAACCCTATAATTTAGTGTATTAACACCCTATATTCTGTGCAGTTCATCGTTGGTTGTATTTACATCATCGCAATAGAAAAAGATCCCAATACTGTTATACGAAGGAAGAAATTACAGTATTTGATAAAGAATTTTGTAATAACTATATTGTGTTTATCTCTAATGTTCATGAGAGTTGCTGATACTTCCGTGTGTGTTGTTAACTGTTTAAGATTTACTAATGCTAATCATTGAATTAATTTTCTGAAATTTTATTTTCATTTTGTTGTAGCAGGACATCTTCAAAGCTACTTTGCAACTGTGCCAGTTGTGTTCACTTAAATGGTAATACCACTGTTATAATGTGTAGAAAAACAAATGCTGAAAACAAATTATGACCCGACGATATATCAAGTTAATTTACCTTTGTTCTCATGGTGAATGTTCACCATATATGCATTTACTTATTACACCTTAATTAAGAGCTAGGATGTTTCATGTTAAATTGTACATTGATACAGAAAAAAAAGAAAAAGATTTTCTACTCATAACTCCGTGTAAGGATACATGATGTTACATCTTTCTTACTTACTTTTACTTGATTTGTTGGTTTCACTTTCTTTCTGTTACATTTTTCTTAGACCATAGAGTCGTAACACTAGAACATTTTGTCATTTGACCTATCTTTATATATACCATGTTTTGTGGACAGTTTTTCAATTTCGACCTTAACATCAGTCTTTAAAGAGCCATTACAGTTGTGGAAAATCATTCCAAATTCAGAGAGGAATTATTTGAAATATCCATTGGATTATAAAAGTGCTCATAAACCTTTTGATTTTGGATTTTTAACTGATGATTTTGGGATTTATGTGAACTTATTCAACGATATTCTGGTGTACTTCATTTTGGCACATCATCACATTAAAGACTAGTGGCACATCATGACAGTAAAGACTACGGGCACATCAAAACAGTCAAAGTTACATTCATTCATTCGGAACATTCTATATTTAGGACTTGTGATTATGACACTTTGGATTATTGGATTATTTGGATTTTAATTCACTTAACTGAAAGCGTCTTTTGAATTTTCACTTTAATTGTATATAAATAAATTGCTTGTTGATTTTTACTTGATTTGTTGGTTTCACTTTCTTCTGTTACATTTGTTTAGACCATAGAGTCGTAACACTTTTACGTAGCAATTGCCAATAAAACTTAATTTCCCTGGTTTTATTTTCACATTTTCCCTAAAATAACAATGCAGCATACAAGATATAAAACATGGAATTTTAACAAAACATTCCCAAATGGAGCATTATGTGTGTCTGTGTGCCTGTACACAAGTAAAGGCGTAGTAATTGTCAACTTTTTGTACGGAAATCTTTTCTCGCTTGCCTGTGCAATGTGCATATAGACTTTTCAATTAACTATTCTTTCAGTTCATTGTGATTTTTTTCTGTTTGTTTCGTTTAATATGTTGCCAAAATTGATTGATCCTGGATTTCTAGATCGTAGGAAAGATGTCTTAAATCCTACTCATCGTTAGAAAGTTGAAACACCATCAAAATATGCATAGAATTCTGTATGGCTAATAATTTGTCATTGGATATTATCATGAAGCCAACAGGACAATAGTCGTCCGACAGGAACGTTTATTTTGAGCAATTTGCAACGCTCCTCAATCTTTTTAAAGTATGAATAATTTCAGATTTATGTCAGATTTTGTCATTCCTATAAACGAATCTGAATCCGGTATTTAATATACTGTATCATCATCTGCTGTAAAAACTCTGACTTTGTTCTCTATAAATTCTATATCATTTTTTTAATCGTTTCAGATCGTTATTGTAAAGTTTACAAGATCTTTAATTTGTGCTGAAAATGTAGCCGAATACAGATTTGCATATTAACTCACATAAATTACGTCAATTATACCTTCCTCGTACAGCACTTTTGTAGCCACCTGGTTATAATGACTAATTAAATTCATTTTGTCTTATCATCATTAAATGTAATATTTCAATCAGCATTTTTACTAAATCGTTGCATATCTTTCTGGATGCTTGAAATAAACAAATCAACATATTTATTCTCTTGTACATTATTTTATCACAACAAGATATTACCACACTTCTATCCTATCCAATTTTGCAAAGCCGTACACATTATCTCTTTATACCGACATTGTTGCTTTAAGGTTAAACTCATGAAATATTCATGAAATATTTATATCACCTTCTAAAATCGGTTGAATTCAAGTACGGACTGACCGTTAAATTTGTAATGTTCACTGAAGTATTAACCGCAAAACGCTGTGCAAACTGCATGATCCGCAACATGAAATGGCATTTTATTGGTTTATACAGGTGTGAACCAAACAAATTATAAAGGGTCTGACTAATCATATTGATGGAAATCGTAATGAAAAAAGAAAAATTTAATTATTACAATGTAGCTTCGCACCATTATTGATGATGTGACAACAATTTCAAATTAGTGTTTCCTAATTGTCTTCCTAATCTCAGTGATATAGCAATTTTAGTGATTTACAAAACAAACAAAAAAAAAAACTCCCAAGTAGAGCTGGTCTGGGGATTTTTTAATGTTCTCGTATCCCTATACGGGATTTAAAACCAAAAACAAATGATTGGTCAAATCGGCATAAATACACTATTTATCTGTCATGCATAAACATACATTATGAACACGCACAATTTTTACATACAACTATTTTAGTTCTAGACACTTGATTGAATAAATGTAATTGGTTACTATGAGTGCTTTTATTTTTGTAAGCAGAACAAGAAACAAGAAATTCAATTTTAAATTCTGCACAAGATGATCACAATTTATAGAAGCACTATGTATCTGTACTTGATTTTGTCCATTGTCTAATTTTAGTAATTTTAGTAGTTTTTGTTAACTCTTATTTCTAAGTCTATCTGGTATCTTGACCACAGAAAGATATTACACACATTTAATAGGTATGCATCCAATGTTCTAAAAGTCAAAAGATTGGATTACATTTACATTTTGAATACAGATTTTCTGTTTGAAAAGGCGCAAAGCTATGCCAAATATTGTAATTTTGTTTCAAAAATCTCTGTAGCCACGGCAGATATACAAAGCGGTCCGAACAATCTCTCAGAAACACATCTAGAGCTCCTTTTCCTAACTGAAAGCACTGGCACGAGTTCCCCTTAAAAACGCTGAACTAAAGAAGAATTGCGTCCATGGAACACAATAATCAACAACAGTACCTGATAAACTGACAGGAACGCAAATCTGAACCCGACATACTTACGTATGGGTGAAAATCCAGCCGACAGAGGGTAACAATCTATTCCCATCCACTTAAAATTTTGTAGTAGGGCATACAAAGGATTACATTAGATCATCTTCGTTACAGTCGATTTCAGATTTTCCAGGAATAGATGGTGAAAACTATATATGATATGAGGAGAATTTCTGTTCGAAAGTAAAAGTTTAATTGGTAGGCATTAGACTATAAATTACTAAGCCGACATAGATGCATATATTTGTCTCGCAGAAGCGCAGGGGCTCGTATTGTTGTTTAAAATTTACCTATCAGTCATACATGTACTATATAAAACTACAAGGGAAGACACTTCTCTCTTTTCTCGCGACCTATTTAAGAATCAAGGCTGATATTTCAAGCTACACTTGACCTAGCGTAATAAATTTGGTACCGATGTTTAGCTCGGGCATTCGACTTGTTATGTCTAAACAAAGTTTGACTTACTATGCAAGTGCAACGAGCTGAATGGAATACGGCCCTCTCATTGGTCGACCGAAAATGACGTACTACGCCTACTGATAATCTGATTTTCAATCAACCAATAAGGGGGCAGAATTCCATCCAGTGCGTTGCACCTGCATATGAAGCGGGCGCGATCATGGCGTGTCGACCGGTAGCGTGTGATGCATACAATGTCCTAAAAGTCAAAATAAATTACATATGCATTTTAAATAAAGATTTTCTATTTGAAAAGACGCACAACTATGCCAAATATTGTCAAAAAACAATTTTAATCTATGTAGCCATAACTGATATACAAAGAGGTCTAAGTAATTTCTGAGAAACACAAGAAGCTCCTTTTCCTTTTTCTTAACTGAAAGCACTGGCATGAGTTCCCCTTCAAAACGCTACACTAAACACAATAATCCGCAACTGTGCCTGATAAACTCACAGAAACGCACAACTGAACACGACGAACAGGAAGAAGGTAACACTGTATTCAGGGCCGGATTAAGACCTTTAAGACCTTTAGCGTCCCTAAGCACTGAAAAGATTATGGTGCCCCCCCCCCATGTAATTAAAAGAAACCCCGTAATTTCTCTGCTTTTTTATATATTTTTTTTTGTGCCCTTGCTTTGCTGTTGCCCTAAGCACGTGCTTAGTCTGCCTATTGGGTAATCCAGCACTGACTGTATTCCCAGCCACATAAATTTTTGTGGTAGGTCATAAAAATGAGTATATTAGATCGTCGTCGTTACAGTCGATATAACATTTTCCTTGAATAGATGAAGGAAACTATATAGGACATGACAAAATTTCCGTTTGAATACGTTTTTCTACGGAAATAAAGGTTTAATGTTTAGGCATTAGATTATTTAATTGCCAATCTTATGAGAGTTGAAACAGTTCCCAATGGTAGTAAATATAGTATGGCTGTTACATGTCGTTTTGAACTGGACAAGTGTTCAATATCCGCTGACAACTGCGTTACACTTCCATTGCTCGTGAAACCGCAAATAACAAGCACCCTTTACCTTAGTGAACATTAAAAACTTCAACATCAATCCTACGGATCATACCTCGAATGTATGCCGAAAGGTTCCGTTCGGACCACCTCGGATATTTACGAAACAATGATTGACAGAGAAATTGCAAATGCATCGAACTATTTTTTCATTCGTAACTTCTCGATCAATCCTACAGTCAATGCAATCGTAGATATAGCCGAGGTCGTCCAAAAAGATAGCGGTTTCTTTTTCTGTGGAGATATTTCCGGCGAAGAAAATGTATGATTTTTCTGTAAATTACTAAGCTAGCCTGGTACCCTGGCCTCCCATGATGCTCTGCACACGAGGCCAGGCAAGCACTGTTGAATGGCCGATACCGGCGAGAAAATTAAAGACGGTGGAAGTAATTCATAAATGCGTTTGCAATAAAGAAACAGAATTCAATTAGTTATTTCCAGCTATGTCGCAATGTCGCCACCGGCCTTTTCGTTAAAGAAGTACTGAGTGTTTAAAGTGTACGCAGTACTGTCATTTTCAGCCATTATGCATGACTTGGCATTATGCATGACTTGGGGGGGGGGGGGGAGGGTTGCCGTGAGAGATTGCGCAATTGTATGGTTGTGCTTTAATTGTGTCAGAGATGCTTTATCTAAATGCAAGTTTTATCTATTGTGTTTTACCATTATTTCACATCAAGTTTCAACATTTTCGAATATACCGACTGCCCTATCATGCAGAATACTTGTATTTTAAAATGCATTAATGGAACAGATAATGGGGTAGGGGTGAGTGGAATTAGGTTGGTAATGTAATAGATACCTATTTATGCAATTCAATTTATGGAGAAGAATGTTTGGTCAGAATATTTGACACACACACAAAAAGCACAACCACACGATTTCGCAATCTCTCACTGTTCTCTCCCCACCATCACCACAAACTCGCACATAAAAGCTGAAAATGACAGATTATATAGTGACACTTTAAAGAAGCACTCAGTACTTCTTTAATTTGACATAGTTGTGCCTAACATAACCAAAAAGCCGGTGGCGACACAGCTGGAAATAACTTATTGAATGATATTTCTTTATTGCAAAGCATTTTTTCATTACTTCCACCTTCTTGAATTTCTCCATTCAGCAGGTATCACGGTAAAAATTGCGGAAGCCCAGGGGGGCGGAGCTTTAGGTGTAGGGGACATTGTTTTCAGAAATAAACAATAAAACTAGCTGTCATTGGTGTATTATGTAAGAGTTGTAGTTTCTGTCTGGCTTAAAAAAAAGTTGAGTCTCTTATCAACATGTGAGATTATGTTAATTCATATGTAGATCAATTTTTGTATTTTTTAAGATTTTTTAAAAATGTGATACACATCACTGAAAATGTGTCTGAAAATGTGTCTGTTATAACTGGATAACTCTTACCAATGTCTAGCTAGAGCAGAGTTATCTCTCTTAAATGCAATGGAGTACCTGGTTCTGTCCTTGTCAAATTGACAATCTAATATTGCTCTCTATGACAGTGTGTGACACGCATGCTAAAGTAGGAGAGAAGGTATATTTATTTCACCAAAAATTGACATTAAGGTCTATGGAAAAACAATTGGTACCGTTATACCAGCAGTGCCTACCTAGCCTCATGTGCAGAGCATCATGGGAGGCCAGGATACCAGGATAATTACTAAGCCAATATAGAGGCATATTTTTGTCTCACAGAAGTAGCCGAGTGAAAGTACGGAATCGCAGTACTTTTTCCCCCATGATGCACAGCGCCCATTAGGCTGATTCCATGCCTCCTACACTCGCTACTACGCACTCCGCTACAAGACTAGCAAATTGGGAGACAGATTTTGCTAGTTACCAGCATATAATATTGGCTTCCCTATTTTTATAGGCTGGCGATCGGAACATCGCTCTACCATTTCCGTCAGGTCGTGAAATAACCTCGGAAGTAGTTGTAGGAATACACATCAATTTGATGTAATTGGTGATTCGCCTTTGGTTGAGTACACCACACATGTTATGACAGCAAAAGCCGAGAATATTCGATTCTGACTTTGTCTCATTCCGCCGCCATAGTATCGCATATGAATGAAATCTAGTTCTCAATGGCGACGAATTACATTGAAGACTTATTTCTCTACTTGACGGAAAAGGCCGAGGATATTCCGATTGATAGGCGGGTGTGGGGTATCAGCGAACGTTCATTAAGGCAAGAGTTAGGTGTCGTTAGGCGAATCCTACGCTAACAATCCTACTCTGCGGGCTGCAAGTCACTGACGTTAGGTGGCAAAAGCTAACAGGTAGCTGGCCGTAAGCAATGCATGCAAATAATGTTTCGATAATGGAAGAGTTTGGCAACCGAGACATGTAAACAGAGTCTCGGAGAATCTAGATACACGGTTAATTTACCTTGAATTTCGTCCTAGTGACGTGTACTTAGACGTATTTACTCGACGATATTGACTAAATATACATTTTCTGTGAGCAAGAAATGTTTATTTGTTATTTTTCACGAGCATGGTTAAAAATTCAGGAAATTAAATCCTATGGCAACCATTTGTCCACCATGCTAAAACTTCACCTGAGGGGACAGGTCGTACAGTAATGATAGTTAGCCTTCTGAACTGACAGGGCATAACGCCATCCTGACTAAAAGCATCCCAGACAGGGTCGCGAAACGGTCCTCCCGTTTCGTAACCCTTACATGCCCTAAAACAGCATTGTGCAATTTCGTGATCATACTGGATCCTGAAACAACAACCTATCTGTTTTCCTTTCACTTTATACGGCCACAAAAGAACACAGTAAAGTTTCCTAGCCAGAATTGATTGTGCTTTTCTTAATCGCTTTAAAGTCAAAACCATTTCTAAACTGTTGATTTTGCATCAACTATTGATTTTCGATTAAACCTAAAATTAGTTTTAAGCGGTAAATGTACCTGTTGCAAAACCTCACGATGCCGTTATTTACTGTAATTCTGATATATATATATATATATATATATATATATATATATATATATATATATATATATATATATATATATATATATATATATATGCCAAGCAAAATCCTTTATCATCAATTCATCGTACAGTAGTACTATGTTTGTCAGGAACTACTTTCTTTATACAAATTATTATTTATTATATTTACACAGCTATACGTTAATATTTTTATTTACTTTACGACACGGCCGGCATAAATTGCAAAGCAGCTTGCACCTTTAAAAGCAGATAAAGTAACAATCAAGCTGCTCTAATACAAAACGGTTCCCTGCCGCTTCAGGACTTTGCAAGGCCGCGAACCGACCCAGTGCAGTTTCAAGGCTAGGCAAAGGAAAATGAAAACAGCAAGGTTACGAAACTACCCGCGGACTTTTCAGGACCAGGTAACTGGCAGTGGGCGGTTTCATGACCATGTAGAGGTTTCCGGACGTTCCATTGCCGTCTTATGACCTGGTCCTGAAGTGCAAAGTGGATAGGTGTCGTGTCCAAACGGCGCTGGTCGCGAGACAGCCTTTAATAACGAAATTATTATATGCCTTTATCTTTTGCAATCCAGTATGCACAAATTATGAGGGAATGCCGAATTTGAAATTTACAGTCCTTCAAGGAAAGAGCTGAAATGTTTACTGTTGGACCGCTTTGCCCCTTGTATCAAACAGAAGTTAATCAGAAACAAGTAAGCGTGTGCTATTTACTGAGACACGAAATCTTGGTCCCAAGGTTTCGAACCTAACTTGAAATCTACTTTTGATCAACCATATCTGGAATGTCTGCAGCCCAGGACTTGGATTTAACCCGAAAGTGACGCAGTTCTCCTGTGTGGTCGTTGTGGATCATGGGTGTGTAATTATCCGGTTCACACAGTTCCTTCAAAAGGAAAACAAGAGCAACAAGTCAGTATATGTAGTTAAGAAAGTCAGAAACTTCATGTCGAAAAGAATTTGTTTTCAAAGGCGCCATGGCCGCCCCAAATTGTTTAGCATATTATAAATGTTGAGATTTTTGACCTCCCTACTCAGATTTAAAAAATGACCCACTGTCGCCGAAAAAGTCGCCCTAAGTAAAAGATCTTTCCGACAACCCTGTTTATCCTGTGCTTACGTATTGCACGACTAACACAATTCTGTTCACAAAGCCATTAGTAAGAATGACAGTAGATGAGATAGAAGGATACAAAATTATTGAAAAATATAAGCAAATATACTGAAATAAAGGTCAAGACTTAGGCTAGTAGACTTACATAAGGCATGAGGTGCCAATGTTTTGAACACAGAAACCAAGTGCAAAGTGTTGCTTCACCGTGATATCAACTATATAATTAGGGATCTAGTTACTCCACGATAAACAGCAGAATGCGGGTGCCCTTTTAAGAATATATTTTACGCAACTATTTGACGCGTTTAATTTTGTGACGTCAGACGTAGAAAAACTTCGAATTCGAAGGTGCTGCTTTAATACAAGTTTTTCGTGATTTTAATAAAAATCTTTGTACCAATTATTTTATGTATAATGTATGTACCCGGTATGGCAATAAGTTCATAAACGTCCCTTGTATTCCGACAAACGTTTTCACATAGCAAACGGTGTATTCTTTTTTCTTATGTTTACTTTGTATGACTCGAATAATGCCTTATAGCCGGCATCGAGGAGATTGACTTCTGGGTAATGGAGTTGTGGCCAGTTCTGCTTGTGAAGGTCCCTGTCTTGACTGCGTAGAAACCGATACCTGTGATAGGAAAACAGCATTTTAGTTATTCTTTTTTAACAAATAAAACGGGTTAATTTGCTTTTTCCTTGATTTTTATAAAGAAAATAATGACTCATCAATAAGTTTTTTCTTCAATGTCGTGCTCAATTGATGTTCACTAGCCATTCTTTGGTGGTACGTTGTTACACGAATCACTCTACTTTGTGACCGATTTTGATGATAGTCAGGTTGAAAAAGGACACACATATATTCTAAATGTTGGACAAAAAGCCTTTGGTATCTTTTCTAATAATACTCACAATTTAGGCTCTCTTTCAGAGGAGAATTCGCAGTGGAAAATGAGAATGACATTTTCGTCGACAGACAGGTCTCGAAGGCGATGGAGAAACTCTTGGATTTGCTCTGGGCGGAACAAATTCACTGCACCCTGCAGAGTCAGAAAAATATAAAAGCTTTCAAACAGAACCATTTAGTAATCTGTAGATATGCTTGAAGTGGGAGAACAATAGATTAATGGGAACTAACTGATGTAGTAAGCAAGGTTATGATGAATAATTAATCTCTAGTTGCGACCACACCCTCGTCAAGAGTTCTCTCCCCCCACCCCCACCCCCATAGTCGGGTTGGTGGTGTTAATTGGAAGCTTTTTACAGTATATTATTGAAGTGTACGATTTTGACTTCTAAGCTGTATGCACTTAACATCGATAATGCAATGCCAAATACTGTTCAACCTAGCAAAATGGGTTGTCTCCCATGAACCGGTCGCACCCTGAGTCCAAGCATATTTCAATATTTCATTACATCACGGATAGACGGGAAATTAATTTGTAAATTAAAACAAGCATGAGTCATATGGATCGGCGTTTGAGCCCCTTATTTTCAATAAATAACGTACAAAGTAAAATTTCGACCGGTACAGTAGAGTGTTACTACAATGTAAACCAATAATACCATAATACAAACCACTGCTATATTCACTGTTTTCTTTGTGTTTGTGTTCCCTAACATGATGTCTACCTGACGTCATATTGTTTGAGTACCAATCTGCAATCCGTCTAAGTATTTTAACGTTTGAGCTCTTTACTGCAAATGTACGAACGGCTAAGCAAGATGCATTAAAACAAATTGTGACTCGTATTAACGATTAGCTTTTTCATGACAGGTGCGATACAACTGAGATGAAATTCATTAACACCACTGCTTTCTAAACGTTTATCCTCTAAGGGTCAGCCACGTTTTAAATAGTCGTCAGAATGATTTTGATTTCATTTTATTTAAAGTGCAATGTTGAAAAGCCACCCACACCCTCTTGAGGCTTAAATCCTATGTTAGAAATATTCATTGAAATTATTCACCAATTTATTAGAACAGTGTTATATCTATATTTATTGTGAATAAACGCAGTAAGATTTTCAGGGATGCTACAAATCTAAGATAGTTCAAATTCTGGCACATGTCTTGATATTACAGATAACGCAGGCTATCAACACCCAACAATGTTACAAAATTCCCTAAACCAAGGACTATACAATTTGGTTTTACGCAAAGCGAGGGTAAACACTTTTCACGTCTTGTTCTATTAGTAGTCTGATATCTTCTGACTGAAAACAAGGCATACAAGTTACATTTTTCCGAAACGCGTGTTTTGGCTCTAGATATTTGAGAGGGCAGAATAGGATGGTGCATACTTAAATTATTATTGCACCGTGATACGGCGGGCGTATTTTTTTTTTTTTTTTTTTTGAAAAAACGATAGATCCAATGTCCAATGTTAGAATTGTCTCTTGACAGATTTCAGTGTCAAAATAGTACTACTCAGGCACAAAGCTAAGATATCTGACATACAAAAAAAAAAAAAAAAAAAAAACCCGCCAACTAAGCTCTAGGTTTTATAGAATTAATGCAATTTACCCCATGAAAAAAAAACTGTTCTTCAATATATTGGAGTGCAAGTTTTTGAAAAAGTACAAAACTAAAGACACAGAGCCTTCTAGTTCACTTAATCAATTTGACTAAGGTAAGACATTGAGAGGTATCTTAAAACAGGAACAGATAAATAATGATTTAAATACAAGTCATTATATAGGAAGATCAAAGGTGTTTGTTTGTCTCTCTGTCGATATTACAAAGCATACCCTACATTTCGTCAACTAAGGTTAGTGTACTTTCTACATCGTACGCGGCGTTAAGAAAGATAAATAAAGCGCTATAAAAGTACATCGAAGAGGGTTCATGATTTATGAGAGAGAGAGAGAGAGAGAGAGAGAGAGAGAGAGAGAGAGAGAGAGAGAGAGAGAGAAAGGGTCATTATTATTATTAATATGATTATTGCTATCAATTTTTTCATGATGTTCGCGAGAGGAGTGAACGATCTGATTACCGAAATGGGTGAGTGTCAGTGAGAGAGAGAGAGAGAGAGTGTGTCATTATTATTATTATTATTAATATTATTATTAAGAGCAGCAATATTTAGTGACAGTTTTTCAATCTAACACATTGGGAAGGGTTCATGATTATGAGAGAGAAAAAAGACGAGAAAGTCATTATTATTATTATTATTATTATTATTATTATTATTCATGATATGCGAGATATACATGGGTAATCGAAAGTCCGACAGTATCTTAAAGCTGAACAATGTGTGTGTGTGTGTGTGTGTGTGTGTGTGTGTGTGTGAGAGAGAGAGAGAGAGAGGGAGATAATATATATTTATTCTACTTGAAACAAGAAATAAAAAAAACATATAAAGTAACTTTTTTGGTGTATTTTCCTTATGCAATATTAAAATTACACCCCACCCACCCTAAAAAAATTCACATATAAAGGAACAATTCCCCTTTTTAGGGTACAAGCTCACAAGATTTAATACAATCCAAGTTTAGATGTAAGGATATCACAAAATCCGGTACTTTACTGCCAGTTGGGCGACTGGGGGTTATATTTTTCATTTATTCCACAAAAGTCCATTTTTTGTCTTATAATTTCACCGCAGAATAAATAATGAAATGGTTCGTTATGTTTCACTTGAATCTGTACAAAGTAGTAGTAAATGTACTCACGTAGTTCCAAAGGTAAATTCATAAACAGTCCATTCAAAGGAATGTCTTTTTGATGGAATAGTGATACGTTTGCCAAATGGAATAATCATAACAGTAACTCACACATGACAGGTCGTGAAGAAGTCTCTTCTTGAAGGATACTTCTTTAAAAGTTTTGTGCATTCTTGTAAGTCATGAACTTTTTCCTGGACTTCATTTCATGGAATTCTGTGTAAAGCACCAACCTTGTAGCTAGATGCCGCGGAATCCAAAGTCTTCGTTATGGATATGGGCGATTGATAAAATACTGACCATTTGAACAATGTCAAACTAATCAATATTCTTATAGCATTCAGATACCAAGGGTTAAAACGTCTATGTTCTTTGAGTTATGCAAATCAGAACTTATGAACAGGTATTTTACGATTGCAGTGCATACGTACTAAGAAATTTTATTAATCACACTAAAGACGTCATGTACTATAAACTTGTGAGTGCGTGTGTACTGGAAAACGGCAAAATTGGATAGAATTATTTGTCACTAAATGACAGAGCAATTGTAGCATTTATCGGTTCAAGTCAGTATTTTTCACCTAGACATTTTGACACACAGAAAGTGTGAAAATGCTACTGTATCGGACGACGGTATGAAACAGCTACTGTATCGAGTGACGCTTGAAAGGACGGTACTCTAGTCTAGCTACGAGTGACGAGTGTTTTGAGAGAGAGAGAGAGAGAGAGAGAGAGAGAGAGAATATCTATTTTTCTACTTTTCAAAGCAAAACACAGATAAACTTGCTTTTATGGTATATATTTCTCTTTCAATGAAATTACAACGAAGTTTTTTTTTAAAAAAAACGCACAAAAGTACATTGTTTCTTCTTTTACTGTCCTTCCCTTTGAATTTCTTCATCGGCATGGGTTATTATGTTATTTATTCTGCGTATTTCGCTTTGAATTTCTTTGCATAAATGGGTTCTTCTTCTGTTTCTTCTTATTCTGCTTCTGAAATTTCCTTATTTTTCTCTTTTTTCATTTTCTTGGGGTACGCTGTAGACCAATGTCTTTTTGCTTGACAATGATAATAGGTGTCTTTCCTTTTATATGATTTTGTGGATATTCTGGAGCCCAAAGTCCTTTCTCTTGACATGTATAACAAGTATCATGACTTTTATCTCGAAAGGAGTAATCGGTAGTCTTATTGGAAGTGTGCTTTCGAATGATAGTCTGTAAATCTCTGACGAGAAAGGCAATCTGTTTTGACTCTTCCATTTTCACAGACGGAAAGCTAAATGGATATATTCGCTTACGCAGGGGTACTATTATATTGAGAGAGAGAGAGAGAGAGAGAGAGAGAGAGAGAGAGAGAGAGAGAGAGAGAGAGGTAGGTATCATAGGCAAATCAAACACGATTAATTTACAGCTATGACAAAAATAGGGTTACCTAATGTTAGTTTCTCTTTGTCCTATAATACGGTAAAAATGGTGTCCTACTTGTATTACTTCTTACACTCAATAATAATAATAATAATAATAATAATAATAATATAATGACTTTTATTGCCTTAATAATAATAATAATAATAATAATAATAATAATAATAACAATAACAATAATAAATAATAATAATAACAATAATAATAATATTGTTATGGTATGTTGAGTAAGATCCTTGATAAGGCAGAATATTAAATAAACAGGGTCCTGGATAGTAGATAAATGGACTTTTAATACCTCTCTTTTTCACACACACACTTCTCTTAAAGGTTGTTAGTTTCATTTGGAAGGGTTTTATATGGTCTGTAGCCTGTTGAGTAAGGTTTACTCTGTAGTGTTGTAGTGGATACTGAAGGAGGTAGAGTAGGTATGTTATAAAGGGAGGTAACTAAGTGGTTTATAGAAGGGGCTAGATGCTTTTTACTTAATTTATAAGAGAAATAATGAAGCGGTATGTGGGGTTAGTGATGTTAGTTTTTTTTAGAATGGATAGATAACTGGGTGGTGGATAGTAGATCCTTGGTTGATGGATAGTAGGTCACTGGTTTTTGGATTCTAGTTCCCTTTTGCTGGATAGTAGATATCTGGTTGTTGGCTAGTATATAACTGGTTGTTGGCAGTAGTTCACTGGTTGTTGAATAGTAGAGATCCCTGGTTGGTGGACCCTGGGTGCTGGATAGTAAATAACTGGTTGGTGAATAGTAGATAACTGGGGTTTGATAGTAAATAACCGACAGTGTGAGTATATTTCGTCCCGTCCTTGCACATCCTACCCCATCTTGGGTGATAGTATGTTTGTATGTATGTAAGTATAGAGCGTGTATCAACACTCCTACCATTTTTGTTAGATAGTAGGGTTGCGTGTTTGGATTGTAAAAGAAAAGTGGTTGCTGGATAGTATATGTGTGTGCTTGGATAGTAACAAAAAAGTAGTTGTTGGATAATAGGTGTGTGTGTCTGCTTGTAATCAATAAGTGGTTCCTGGCTAGTCGGGGTGTGTGTTTGGATTTTTTTTAAAAACAGTTGCAGGATAGTAGTGGTGCCTAGGTGCTGAATAATAGATAACTGATTTGAGGACAGCATATAACTGCGTGCTGGATTTTAGACAACTAAATAGTGGATAGTATATAACTGGTTAATGGAGATGCTGATGGTAGTTTTGTTTGAAAAAAATAGGATAGATAGTTATGGATAGGGCCATTATAGTAGATATTGGTTGGTGGATAGTAGATAATTGGTTTGTTGATTGGAGCTAACTGGGTGATGGATAGTAGATAATTGGTTTGTGGATAGTAGATAATAGGGTGCTGGGTGTTGATATTAAATAATTAGGCTCTGGATAGTATATAATTGGTCTATGGATAGTAGGTAACTGGTTGCTGAATATTAGATAACTTTATTTTGATGGTATATATTTGGTTGGCGGACAGTATATAACTGGTTGGTGTATAGTAGATCACTGCGTTTTGATAATAGATAATTGGTTAGTGGATAGTATATAACTGGGTGCTGGATATTAGACATTTGGTTTGTGGATAGTAGATAATTAAGTGTTTATATGTAAGGATTATGAGAATGGGAGTTTTGTTTTTAAAGAACGGAAGATAGACAATGATGGGGATATTATAGAATGGGGTAGAGATTTTAGCTTTATATAGAAATTAGAGTTAGTGTTAGGGTTGTTAGTTTTATTAAGAAGGGGTTTACATTCTATTTTATACATCTTCGTTTACATCCAACTCTGTTCTTATTACGGGCAAAATAAAAGAACCATACACATAATAAACCTGAAGACGTTGGAACATATGTCATTCATACAGACGACGTCATTGTTCAGGACATCTTTTAAGATACACAACTTCAATGTACGGCTGTTTCATGTGAATTTCCCGTTTGTCCCCATAAACTTTAGACTCTTTATCCTTATAAAGTTTCGACTATTAATTTTCTCGTGTACATTTCCCGTTTGTCCCAATAAACGTTTGACCCTATTTGAACGCAGGCCTCCTCTAAAGCATTTCATTTAGAGGGCAAATCAAACTCGCAGTTCTCTTCCGAACACTCAACACTGTTACAAAACAGACCGATTCTCCTGACGTCATAGGGTTTTTCCGTTTTTGAGCGTAGACAGTCACCTCTTGCCATATTATTACAAACCATATGAACCAAGATGGCGCCTATGTTAAATTCTTGTTTGGGTCTATAATCTTTTGACACTATGTAACACAGGAACCCCCGTTGAGCCTTCAAAATATTTCTTTGTGTTTTTGTCATCTCCAATGTCATTATCAACGCAAGCTTTCACGCAATTATTTCTGTGGTAAATAAGAAAATGAGACGTGACGGAACCTACAATCTAGAAGATATTTCTCCATATACTATATGAATGCTTCTTAAATCGTGCAGACACCGTTGGCATATGTCACATGTAATGAAATATCTTACATATGACTTACGCTTACTATATTAAGCTAACTACGGTTATTGAGAATGTCTTTGTTATGGCACATGTACGTATCAAAAATCAATTAGCGGACGGCTCCAAACATCAGCATCGTTGTTTTTGTCTGTCTAAAAGTACCCCCATTGTGCTATGCGTCTCTTTAAGTATGTAAATATAAGTGTATTCAATGTGTGGGAACATATCTGTCGTCTATATTTTATATCATTGTAAAGCTGAAACATGTTTCATCTTTGATGTATTCATATTGGGGATTTAGAAACGCAAACTACATAAAGGACGTAATAAGTTATCTTGTAACAGCCATTGTTACGGAATTATGTATCATTTCTTTTAAATAATGGTATAGTCTTATTAGTTTATGACCTCTGTATAAGAGTCTAATAGGTGTCGTTTTGCAGAGTTCACATATACGGTAATTTCAATGTGACCCAGTACATTGGTCCGGGGAAAATCAATATTATCGTTTGAAGCATTAGTCATGTCACGTGAGTTTTGCACTTGACCTGACCTGGATTTCGTAATTCAGGAATGATTCATTTTGTTCACCAGAAGTTAGATAGTAAGATCGTAATATTAAGGTGTTGATTTGAGACGGAATAAGAATTTGGTTTGTTTCAATGACGCAGTACTGAAACTATAAAATAAGATGTAATCGCAGCGTTCGTCATTCTACATAGTTTCATCAGCTTGAGAGGTCTTTAACGAAATTGGTTCTTTGTATGTGATATTATTATTTCAGAGATATTATTATACAGTACATTTTGGATTTATTACTGCTACTTCAGAAATATTTCCAGACTACATTTTTTGGATTTAATACTGACATTTAAAGATTTAAGATTTATTCAGCTCCTTTGGAATTATTGGAAACATTTTTTTAGAACTTGTATGATATTCTACATTCAAAAGGATTTATTTGGAATTAATAATATTTGGATATAACTGATTCTTGTTAGTACATCAGCACAGTGGTGTTTTCATTCGGAACATTCTTTATTCGGAATATTTTGGATAACTTCCAGATCAGTGAACATTAGAACAATTTAGGACTTTTAATGATATTCTATACTGTAAGTTATTTTTAATTCTTTCACTTTGATTGTTTATTGAAATATTTTTATATTTTAGGAAATTCAATTTGTTTGTAAATCTTGAAAGCTTGTTTGAGTCTTTTATTTTGTTACATTACCCCTAGTCGTAAAACCATTCAGAGTATCTAGTCGTAAAACCATTCAGATGATACTCGTATGACATTAATTTTGCTATGTTTTTTGGGTGGGGGTGCGGATGTGTGGTAGTTGTGGTTGGGCAGAAAACAAAAAATTATTATATCAACATAAAATTTAGAATGCGTTGTAAATCAGTGCAACACGTGATGTCTTATTTAATCTTATCAGTGTATTATTTACACTTAGATGATGTCTTCTACAGGATGCCTCTTTGAGAGTGAAATTTTGACCTAATATGACTTGAAATGGGTTAATTAAAATTTTGCAGAGATTTTTAGATCATATTGTTGATAAGCAATGGGAAAAATAAAAGTTAATTTGGGTTATGACTATTTCTCAGTCGAAACAGTACAAAAAAGTACTGATCATGTAGACAAACATTTCATGTAATCGTCCACTGATGTTCACTTATTTCATAATATGAAGTTAAACTTTCAGTATCTCTTTAGATATTGCCAAATTCATACACTGTTACGTCATCCTCTGTTTTGTACATATACCCCTTCCACCTAATTTTTGCTAAAAAATGGCGCGGAAAATGAACTATTCATGTGATTAAACCCGCTGTTCGTGATATTCGTTTGTAAAGGAAGGGCCGATGCACTCATATATAGGATTTTTTTAAAATTAAATTGTAGAAGCCACACAATTCCAAGTAATTTTTGATCTGCTGATCTTCTCCGTGTCTTATGGGGGGTTTCTTTGTCTTTTATCTCTTTTGTAACGGAATGGTTGCTGTTTAAGTTTTAACTCTAATTAAAAAGTAGTAGATTATCCTTTATAGATCGGATAATCCGAATAACTTTACATGTAATAGACAATACATGCGTTTAACGAGTTGTAGAAACCGCAAAGTTGAAAAAAAATTGTACACTAGAGAATAAAATTGTATTAACAGTGACAAATAAGAGTACTATTCTGCCTAATTTCCTTTCTCGTTTTCTGTCCGCCTATTTGTCTGTCCATAAATCAATCATTTATTCTTTATTATCACCGTTTCAGATTGAGTGCAGCATTTTTCTATCTGCTACTCCGATGGAAAACATCAGATTCTTAAAGCAACTTCAGTTCTCTTATAGGCTGTTACAGTTGTCTCTTTCCATTACTAGCCACAATCAATAAACGACATTAAGAGTGTTTCAGTCAAAGTCGTATTATGAAGCAGACAGTATGCTTCCATTTAGTGTCTTTTATCATCGACAACGAATATACATGCATTCAAATTCAGTTACTTTCAATCCGAAACGATATTATCTATCTTCAACCTTATTGCTGCACCTTAACAGGTATAAAATCCAAATAGCACATAATTCTATGGGTGTAACCATTAACTAAATATTGTACGTCTACAAACACAACAAAAAAATAAATGCATTCAATGAATGTCTTTAATGAAATATTATGAAATATTAGTTGACAGGTGAATAGTAAGCACTAAATACAATATTGAAAATGTATTTATTCTCATCAGGATAAATACCTGGGTAAGATGAGTCCGAAAAAAAAAAGACTTTCAAAGTTGAATTTTCCATTTCTCGACATGAGATATCGGCGTTACGTGAAAATGACAGCTCTGATTGTTAGTTTAGAATATTTTACGATGTGAACACTGTCATCTGCCCGTACGGACAAAAGCTGGTCTGGAGAATACAACCGCAAGAGACTAGCTCCTAGAATATTTGTACTATCTCAACTGCTAATACGGTGTTACAAATGCACGTTAGGATTCAGGCATAAGAGATGAAGTAATTTAACGTGGTAAAATCAAAGTTTGATGTCATTCTTAAAATATTTGAAAATATGTGTCCATTGTTGCATCCGGGTTTCCCAAACTTGCAAATTATGACCGCTGTGACGCTGCTATATTATTCTTCAGATAATTAATCATGGTATCAATTAAAGGCGCTAATTGCCGAAATTTTCTCCCAATCAATAACGGATTGCCATTTTAAAAAATGATCGAGCCTGCGCGGAAAAATGCAAAGTAAGAAAATTAAAAATGCTATGGTCAAAGGACTAGTTGATTATTCTCACTGATACATATATTTTGAATTTTTATGTAATCTTAATGTTAAAAAATATTCTTTATTCATTAAATTCCGATATAACATTTCAAACCAAATGAACTATGGTTGGAACTCAAAATTATAACAATGACAACATTATCTAGAATTTAACAATACCCGGCATGCAGAAGAACCTATCAAGAGAATAATGTCAACTCTGTCATGACTAAGTTTAAGGCTCAGAACAATATATATGGCAGTTTTACTTAGTACACATACACGTACACGCATAAACGCTAAAAAATTAAGTTTTAATAACACAGTGATACTTAAACAACTTAAAAGAGTTCGTTGAGACCTTTGTAAATATAAATGTGCTTAAAGTTATAGGTAGCTAAGACCCACAATAACATCCATTCGCACCAGTCTTTTCCATACAAACTAACAATTATTCTACATATATGTATTTTATTTACTTTAATAATACATTTGTTTGGACAACGCGTGCTGGACAACCCGGTAAAGAACATCTATAGTAAATGAAACGATTTTCCTTTTCCACAACCACACTACATCCAATGAAGTGATGACACAGGTTTTAGAAATGTTTAGTGTATCGTCAGCATCTCAGAGATAATTGTAAAATTAGGACTCCTCCATAAAGTGGCAACCACAGTAGTGCACCCATTCTCAATATTGTACCTAAAATTCATAAAATAAAATAATTTCAATATTATGTATATTATGAACGAGAGAGAGAGAGAGAGAGAGAGAGACTACTAACCCATCTACCCAAAGACCTACTCTACGAAAAAAGAAAGTTATCCAGTACCTTAACTATCTATCTTTATAACTACCTATCCACCAATACAAAGTTACTAAATAACTAACCCAAAGACGTACAAACTAATTACATTTTAAGAACAGAAAAAAAAAGTCAGACATGGATTTTATAATGCCTGCGCAGACGCTTTATAGATTTAATTGGACGTAGGGTGGGTGGGTCTACTCATTTAAAGATTTGTGTGAATTGTCATTGTGAATGCTAGCAGCTAAAATTAAGGGCGACACGTGAACAAAATAGACTTTTCAAACATTTCGTAATTAGATATATCTAGCCATAATAATTGCTTTGCCAAAGTACGGAAGAAACTCAAGGAAGCACTTTTCAAGGTCAAGAGAGTAAGTGCACAGTCATAAAACTGTTGTATAGGTTTGCTCGCATTTGAAATACCACAGGAAGAAGGTACATGTAGGTAGAAGTGACTTATATGTACTTTCATATTTCATTGAATATTATCATTCTTTGCATTTATATGTAGCTCAGTTTTCTAGAAACTGTTACATGTATGGTCATGAAATGTGTGCAATCATCTTTAATATTTAGGTTAGCACCCATAAAAAATCAGTTGTGGTTGTAATGATCTACTTTTCTTGATAATCTGGCTATACTAAGTTTGTGGATTCTGTAGCGGGGAAGCAGGCGACATATACATTATTTCCTGTTTGCTCATTTTACAGCACATACCTTCAAATTTGTATCAATTATAGGTGTGAATAAAGAGACAAGTGTTTAATTTGGATTGATTTCATGAATGGGAAACGCAGTAATAGCTTTACTTCATGCACTATTTGATTTGCGTCCTCTCTTGGTACTTTTCTAACGTACCAATATCATTTTTTTTAACAGAAGGATTACACTGCTCCATTACAACAGGGGACGAGCGATATAATTAAGACACAGCTGACTTCTCAGTATGCATCCACATTTGGTTTTGTCAGTCTGCGTGTAACAATTCAAAGAACGCAAGGACAAGAAATCCAAAGTCTCAACCTAGTCTGCTTTATATGTATTAAAAAATATGTAAAAAAGCGGAGCAAAATATACCCACCACGCTCCCTTCCCTCCCCTCCCTTCCAAATAAATAAATAAATTAACAATATATATATATATATATATATATATATATATATATATATATATATATATATATATATATATATATATATATTTACAGACCCTCTTTCTACTCTTTCCTCCTGTCAGAGTAAATGTTTGGACAAATTCATACGAAAGAACTATCCAGTCCCAGGATAGAGTTTTAAGGGGGAACCATCTAGTCGCTTTTCAGATAAATATTGCATAATTTAATACTATGTTCTAGAAATGTAAATGGTATTAAAACTTAACACAGTCGAACGCAAAGTAGCATACAAAGCGCAGTGACCTAGTTTTGGATCAATGCAGAAACCACACAAGATGCATCATAATTAGTGATTGACCAAACAGCTACGGAAAATCAACAGCAGAACCGAACTAAATTAAATGAAGCTTGCTATTTAGTCAAAGTGCTCCTTTAGCTGCAAATACCGCTATTGTAGCTTTCACACACTATATAGATAAAACAATCATAATTAAATGATTTTTTCTTGTTCTAACTGTGTTTACAAGGCGATTATCAAAAACACTACCAAATTGTACTGTTTGATTCAGCGTGTGTTTTATACTCACTTTATGATTTCTTTCGTTAAAACTTGAACGTAAAATATAATACGACAATTAAAAAAAGAGGCTGGGGTCAGGATTTAAACAGTCTCTGCAGGCAGTGACGTTGTTTCAAAAAAGATGAATCAAAGATGAATAAATTACTAAATTGCAGATGGAAATTTATGAAAGATGTGACAATACATGCGTATATAGTGAATGGAATATATGTAGTTCTTCCTATCCCATACTAACCAGAGCTTCTTTGTTCGGACTTCTCTGGCTCACAACCCGATCCATCGCTTGAATTACAATTTACAGTTTCATCTTCTTGTGGAATGATTGACAACCCAGATGAGGAAAATTCAGGTTCCACCTCCTCCACGAAAGGGATGTCTGTGACGTTAGTTGTGATAGTATAATCAAGGTCGATTCCACTTCCAAGCTCTATGTCATTTTCTGATAAAGAGCAGATGCTTCTCTCTGTATGAGACAAAACTATAACTGCAAGGAAGTAAAGATTGTGTTTAATAGTACTATCAAGTCATTTGTAGTTATCTTCATTGTTCCTCTGTACTTTTCAAAAGTAATCATAAATACTAACATGGAAATAATTTTGTTCTATCGCAGTTTCAAATACTTTACTGCTCACCAGAGGGTCTGTACCAGTTGCTACATGAAACTGGTTACCGCACAACGTTACTTTATCTTGATTCTGTGAAATTTTTGTGTCCAGTGCCTAACTTCAAATTGTGCCCTCCCCCCCCCCCCCTGCAAACATTTAGAGTAGGCCACTGTCAAATTAATGTAAAGCGGGATTTTGGGCCCCCTCCTTGCGCCCCCCCCCCCCCACTCCGCATTGCGGGGGAGATAGTTACGCCATTGTTTGTTTCACCAGCAGATAAAAAAATTACCAGTCATTACACTTTAATTTTTCCTTTGTAAATATTCCACCGAGTCGAGAGTAAAAAAAGGAAACAATTCGTGATGTAACTGGTTCAGACTCTAGACCTACAAAAATACCTGTTTTTCCGTGGTATCATGAAATATACTCTCTCTCTCTCTCTCTCTCTCTCTCTCTCTCTCTCTCTCTCTCTCTCTCTCTCTCTCTCTCTCGTGTCGACGGCAAATAGGCCGGGTTATCAACAATCAACAGACTAAAGATAAAATATTAGACAATGCATATATCATTTTCGACGACAGAATGAAAATAGTAACGCCCTTCTGCCATAATTTTTTTTTTTTTTTTTTTTTTTTTTTTTTTCAGGAAAACTTATTATTACTGTATTCCAGCAAGATTTACTCCCCTTGGGTACTATACATATACAAGAAGATTACCTTTCCTATTTAAATACAGATTGCTCTTAAAATGTTCTTTTATTCGTGTGAAAGGATTTTTTTTTCTCTTCATTTTATTGAACTTTGAATATAGTGATTTCTTTAAAATTAATTTAAAGTCGACCACAGTTACCATATTGTTCTTAGTTTCTAGACTGTTTCCCTATCTGTTTAACGTTTGGCGTAAGGCGTATAGGATAAACATTATGACGTCACAAATGAAACGTTTCGCATGCATCCAATCAAAGCAACGTTACATAGATCAATAATCGACGTACCGGCTCTGCCCAGTTCTCCGTCCGTATACAGACTAGCTAAAATATATTTTATAGGTAATTCTCTGCCTCGGTTTCAATAAATATAGCTGGAATGTAGTGATCGCATTGCTCATGCTATTAATTTTTGCTTGTAATTTATTGTTAAAGTTCGATCTAAGCTTTTTATCCCCCTTTTGTGTTCATCTACTTAAATACGATCAAGTTGCGTATCCAGGGTCGGGCTGGCGGCCTACCTACCCCCTGCCCCGAGAAATCGCGTTTATATCAGGCCTTAGGGGCTTCAGGAAGCAGGTCCCCAAGCAACCCCCCCCCCCCTCACCGGAAATCTCTTGGTATCACTATAGGCCAGTTCTACTCTGTGTATATCTTTTTTCTTTCTTTCTTTCTTTCTCTCTCTCTCTCTCTCTCTCTCTCTCTCTCTCTCTCTCTCTCTCTCTCACACACACACACAGAGTATATTTAATTATATTATAACTGTTTCCAAAGTTGTATTGCAATTGTACAGTTCGTCGGCATTTGTATACAAATTAATTATAGTGTGAAAGTTTTTCCACAATGTACACAGTTTCAGCTCACAAAGTCAGATTAGGCACTCACTGAATGAGTGGGTGCATTCGATTTTACATATCTGTAAGTTACATCTGGATCCGAACTGCACACGGATGTTAATATCCTTAAATTCATTTTATATAACGGTAACTGCCCGTGTACAAGACTCAGGTGATATAAGCGTCACTGCCCATGTACAAGACGCACGTTATATAACTGTAAATGCCCTGTACAAGACGCACGTTATATAACTGTCACTGTCCGTGTATAAGACGCACGTTATATAACTGTAAATGCCCTGTACAAGACGCACGTTATATAACTGTAAATGCCCTGTACAAGACGCACGTTATATAACTGTCACTGTCCGTGTACAAGACGCACGTTATATAACTGTAAATGCCCTGTACAAGACGCACGTTATATAACTGTAAATGCCCTGTACAAGACGCACGTTATATAACTGTAAATGCCCTGTACAAGACGCACGTTATATAACTGTAAATGCCCATGTACAAGACGCACGTTATATAACTGTAAATGCCCTGTACAAGACGCACGTTATATAACTGTCACTGTTAGTGTACAAGACGCACGTTATATAACTGTAAATGCCCTGTACAAGACGCACGTTATATAACTGTAAATGCCCTGTACAAGACGCACGTTATATAGCTGTAAATGCCCTGTACAAGACGCACGTTATATAACTGTAAATGCCCTGTACAAGACGCACGTTATATAACTGTCACTGTCCGTGTATAAGACGCACGTTATATATCTGTAACTGCCCGTGTACAAGACGCACATTATATAACTGTAACTGCCCTGTACAAGACGCACGTTATATAACTGTCACTGCCCGTGTACAAGACGCAGCTAACTGCTTGAAAGAGGAAAGAAAGAATATTTACACACTGTCGTAATTCAGTAGTGTGTTAAGTGCATCGGGTTCATGAGATGTTTCGATTTTCCAGCTAAGTATACTTTTTGACGACACATATTTGTACATCTCCCTAATGTGAATAACTTGGTATGTACAGTCTAACCTGTATATAACAATCGCTCAGTGGACAACTCAAAATCAGTCTTTAAAGACAGGTTGTCTTTATATACAGGTAAGAGTCATGCAAGTGGATTGGAAATGCAACATGAAGCAGTGATAGATCAGTGCTGCACCAAAAATGCTACATCAAGGGGCACTGTGTCTTTCTGCCCTCCAAACGAGCACACACACAATTTCAACTGGCCACAGAAACATACTAGATGGTTCTTAATGCACTAGTAGTGGTAAAAAAGCCAAGAGATAATCTATTTGTTTTTGATAGTTTTTCCACAATAACTGTTGTCGTCTACACTGCACTATCATATTTTCTTTGAACACTTTTATTATTGTTTCAAAGGCATTATCAAGTGCTCAGGTAGCCCATAAAAAGAAGAACATTTACTTTTTTAAATATCTGGTTCACCTAAAGGAGCTGCACTAAGAAGTGTTCCGTTCTTTATCTTGCCCTCGTTTATCTATAGTGTTCACTCATTATCTGCCAGCGTTCGTTAATATAATTCCCTTGTTTTATGAAATATTTTTGTTTTGAAACTAATAAGCTATTGATTAAATGCCATACTGTATTTCCGCAAGTTTGTCACCCCAGAGGTTCGGTCACGTTTGCCATTAATTCAACCTCAAACAAACGTTGCACTAGCAGCTGTTGGTGACTTTGCATTGCAACTCGGCTGTTGGTGACTTTGCATTGAAACTCGGCTGCTGGTGACTTCGCACTGCAACTCGGCTGTTGATGACTTTGCATTGCAACTCGGCTGTTGGTGACTTTGCATTGAAACTCGGCTGCTGGTGACTTCGCACTGCAACTCGGCTGTTGGTGACTTTGCATTGCAACTCGGGTGACTACTACAAACCTTGAATTTTTTCATTGCCGTAAATCGTGTTTTAAAATGGAAGTCTCCTGCCATCTTGACATTTGTATCACTTTTAGCGACTCTGGCCATTGCTCTAGCCAACATAGACGTTGACATAATGTTGTTTCAACAGTGATTTCTTCCGAATTACTTTGTAACTACCGTCCTTACAGTAAATGATACCAAGGTAGACAGATGATTTAGCACTGATTCTTTTGGGCAAGGTTGGATTTTTACAAATATTTTGACTGGCAAAAAAAAGGACGCATTTTTATTCTGCACCGACACCCACCTACAAAAATGGTTGCAAACTTTTCCCTATTATATATATATATATATATATATATATATATATATATATATATATATATATATATCTTATTTTGCGTTTTTCTCACATATTCTAACATGTTCTTACTATTGTGGTAGAATTACAAAGGCCTGTGATTCGGGGAAAGTACTAAAAACCTGCGATGAGAGAGAGAGAGAGAGAGAGAGAGAGAGAGAGAGAGAGAGAGAGAGAGAGAGAGAGAGATGGTCAGGCAGAAAGAAAGACAGAACGATTATGCTTGTAAAGTGCAGGTTATTATTTCAGATGGAGGATAACGTCGACATTAATTTCACCCCTTTAAATAATATATATATATATATATATATATATATATATATATATATATATATATATATACATCTATATAATATGACACAAAAGTTAGGAAAACGCCGTGCGAAAATAACAAAGTTTCCCAACATTTCGACCTAAACAAGGTCTTCCTCAGGGGTCCATGAAATACATACACAGAGACAAACACGCAAAAAAGTGTAACGTGTAGAATAATACATATTTAAATTTTGGCACAGAAAAGAAAATCTATCAAAGATAATGAAACGGTGTTGCTTGGTTTTGGATGTTTTTCAGCACAAAACTTTGAACGTTATATCATGCCGAATCAAGTAGCTTAAAGTGCCGTGCCCAAGAACAAACCACGCTAGCCTACCCAATGGTGGGATTCGAACCCATACCATTCTGGTCACGATTAAAACGCCTTAACATCTGAGCCACAGCGGCTCCTTGTTGTTGTAACTGAAGTAGCATTATTATCTGTAATAGTTGTAGTAGCAGCAACAACAGTAAGAGTAATGATGATAGTAATACACGTAATAGTATAGTATTCATCTACACCCCCCCCCCCAACATTTTGTACCTCCACTACCGATTTTAAAACTAAAGGCATTAAGATTATATTTAAAAAAATGCACACAACGTAGTCATTTCATTCACCAATTTATAATTTCTAACCTGCTCGTCGCCAATTGGTCTCTAACACTGTTATCTTGTTCGCGTTTAAAACCAAATTAGAATATCTTTACTAACACGGTCGCCATATTAGCGGGGGCGAGTCCATTTTTTCAGACAAAAGATGTGATGTAGTTCGCCGTCTTCGATAGGTTCCAAATAATTCGAAAATTTCCGTAACTTTGGGAGTTACATCCCTTCGAACACATATTTATAGGAGTTACACCTTTTTTTTTTTTTTTGGTTCAATTTTTTAAAATAGAAATATTAAAATTAGACCTTGCAAATTTTGGATACAGATGAAACAGTTGTTTCTGAAAATGGACTGTTCTAGGAATCGGAATAGAATTGTGAGCAGTCTGGTTGCTTACAGCTTCCGTTTGGTTCGAAACGCGAACGAGGGCCCCGGGTGGCCGAATGGTCTAATGCGTTGGCCTTTACAGATCACTGACATCTCACCTCTGTCTGCGTGGGTTCTAGTCTTGGCTCGGCCAACGTGGGTATATGAGAAAGCTTGTAAGTAGTTTCCCGTGGGTTGGTTGTTCTTCCTGGGATTTTTCGGGTTCTTCCTCCACCAAATATACCGGCCGCCATGTATAGCCTATCATGTGCTGAATAATGGCGTTAAACCCACAAAACCAAACCAAACCATGAAACGCGAACAAGATGAAAATGTTAGCGGGCCCCAGGTGACAATTAGGTTAGAAATCATAACTTAATGAATGAAATCAAAAAGTTGTGTGCACTTTTCACACCCTTGTTTTTCCTATTTAAAATCGTTGGATCTTGGTGTTGGGAGGGGTGGGTGGGTGGTGTAGAAACTGCTGGGAGTGTAGGCAAATACTCTAGTAATTTTTTGTATTATCCTAAGAGTATAGAAAACAGCCAGCAAACGATTGTGGCAGAAGTTGTGGGGATCTCCGAAACAATGAATAATAAGACGAAGAAGCAAACGAAAACTGAATAGAAAATACAAGTCCTATAATCAATAGCAGCAGTTTAATGGCCAATTATTGTTAGTTTGAATCAACTTAGTTAATACAAAAATGGACACATTTTGAATTTAACTTGTTGCATCAATAAATTGAGTTTTGAAGGATTACAAGTAATTAAATTTCTTGGTCACATATATAAGAACAAACAAACTTTTTTCCCAACCGCATGGCGACAAATCATGAGTAGTTATGTTAAATCTGTTGTAAAGACCTTCTCTCTCCGTATAAGAAGCTGATGCATTTTCTAGAATGCCTTATGTTTTTAGGGATATTTGAAAAGACAAAAATTTTGCAGTAATTTTACATTTTGAATAGTATTTTCCCCAATATTTTACAAATTGACTTGGTATATAAGAATGAAGCAAAAATTAAGTGATTGTTTTCAATATTTAAGAACTCAATATGACTTAAATGAACCGAGATTACATAAATATACAAATGAATCTGAGAGATCCGTATACTTAGTTGCATCTATACCTATAAGCTCGTCTCCTTTTTTTTTTTTTTTTTTTTACATGCAATATCTGGATGATGACAGCGGTTGTTACATAGTTAGCCAGACATTTGACACAAAGACCATCATGAGTTTCAGGGCGTTTTAACGTTAGTGTTGCGGTCACATTTGGTAAAATCATCATAATCATAACAGAAAAGAAAGAAAATAAAATGTCCTTGACTGACCGACTCTCTGGAAAATGTCATTATTCTGTACTTACAAATGGAGCTGTCATAAACAGTAAATCAGCAGTTTCAAACTAGTTACTTGTGTACAGTCTAATCACTTTTAATCTCTCGTTACTGCCATTATATTGCACAAAAATAAAATGTTATGTTTCATTTCTGTCATCATCATAATAGCTTCACATTTTCATAGAGAAGATGGATGGATTTAAAAAAGACAAAAAAAAAAAAAAAAAAGAAAAAAAAAAAGAAAGAAACCAATAAGAAGATATCATTTTATTTTTTGTATTGAAATACATACAAATTTTTTTGTTTACAAGTCCCTAAGGAACAGTCAGAGTATGTAAAAGTACCTAAAGAACAGTCATTATAGGTACAAGTTCTTAAGGAACAGTCAAGAAAGATACTAGTTCTTAAGGAACAGTCAGGATAGGAGCTGTTAAGTGGAATAAAAGTTAGTCACTAAAGTCTTAAATTTAAAAACTTCATATTTATCTTAAATTTTCAAAGAGTGTGTTAAGGAAAAATCATTGAGAACTTCAAATTTCACAATTGAAATCTTCTTTAGACTCTTTTTTGTTTGATTTTATAATACTGAGCCTGTTGGAGGGAGGGAGTAGTATCTGAATGTTCTGAATAGTATAAATGATGTTGTACTTACTTTTGCATCAGTTTAATTCAGTTGAAATATGCCAATATATACCAAAAACATTTGTCTTCTCTCGATCTGAATTTGGGGTGAAATAATCTGATCTTTTTGGGGACGAATGCGCATTAAAAGCGGCCTTGACCTTTCAAACGTCGTAAACTCTTCCACATAGACTTCAAGCACTTTGCTGGAAGAACAAATGATCCTAACTTTTAGGGATGTTACGAAATGTTTTACTTTTTCCTGTCAATTTATAATATACCCAGCCTTGTTAGACTTTTTCTTAAACTTACGTAATTATTATGCATTTTATAAAAAAAAGCCTAAAGGTAGACGCACACACATGTTAGAATGACCTTGAATGAGAAATTCTAACAACGGCGACGGCCAGGAGGAAGAAGAAAAAGAAGTGGAATAAAAAGATAATCAAGCATTTGACAGAAAATTGTAAAATGACATCATACTTAAGATCCATTTTGAAGAAGCTTACGCTTGTGACTCTAATACAATTTTAAAACACCAATCTATGATCTAACTTACCTATTATTAGTAGAAGATAGGTCCATTGCTGTAGTAGTTGTCCCATTCTATGGCTCCCTAACAACAAAACAATATATTTTCATAAATGTATATATACAAGGCCTTTGCATCTGTTCATTAAGGAGTTTACACGAGGTCACATGTAATTCATGACGTTCCACTTTTTGGGACGCGTGTCACTCACTAAAACCGATTAGTGAAGCCGGATGCTGACATCAATGTAGTACTTGCTGAACCGGTAAAAGTTACAAAATACAACCATTTATGAAACACCAGCGTATGATTTTAAATCATATGCTTTCAATATGATATTATTGTGGGTTTATATACGTAATTTAGTGAATCAGGAGAAGATGGAGGTAATTTTCTAATAGATGTAATTTCGCCAAATTTAGACATACTGCAGAAGGCAGGATATCAAATCTTTACAATTTTATTCCACTTTTGTCGTGGATTAGAAGATCCTTGGTCACTGTGAACTTTTTTCTCAGACATCACGTGAAAAATGGAACAAGATGCCTTAATATTTCTAGTGAGTTATATTTGATTTAATCACATTCATGAAAACCTGACTGTTGAAGGAATTATAAATTTCTGGAAATGAAGTTTGGAAGGACAATTATAATATTTTGAACATAGTAGGGGTGGGGTCTACATAATATGGTGACATGTTACAATTTTATCTAAATACATGGGCAACAGTAATCACAAGTAGTAACCACAGAATTTCAGCATTTCAGCATTCTAACAAAACTGATTCTAGTAGACTCGGTTATAGCATGATCGATTGGAGTTATCTCGGTCTTTTCTGTCAAGGTAGAAAATACCGTAGATGTATGAGGCGGGGTGATTTCCTCATATCTGAAGGAAACAAAAAACAAACAGCACACAATTCTTGCGCAAAAAAAGTAGTTTGCAACCTATATTATATTTCCTGAACGTATATAGACTAAATAGCAGTTCAATTTAACTAAGAAATATATTGGTAACTGAAATTAGATGTTGGATCTTTTTTTAATGAATCAATACTTTAGGTTTTATACATAGACCAACTTAGTATTCATCACGTGATCCTGTCACATAATCGGTTCTTGTTCGCGAATGAAATTCAAAATTGCTGAGTCTACCACACATCCGAGGTCTTCTTCACGAAAAAGGTCCAGGGTGCTCTGATTGACAGCATGGTATATAGATTAATTGCAAAGATTTTGCAGAATTAGTAGTATCAGAGGTGATATAGAAGATAAATTATACTTCCAGACCAGAAAAGCATGTTACCTAAACAATCTATAGTGAAAGTATTATGGGAATATAAAATATACTTTTGAGGTAATCAAGCATGGAATGATTCAATAATTGTGTGCTGCATCCAAAACATTCAGCTGTATTTTAATCAGTGCTGCTCCGATTAATCGATTTGGTCAATTACGATATATGTGACCGAATTTGGTCGGAATTTAGTTTCACGCTATTCTCACTTTTCCAGAGGTCTGTTTCAAAAGCAGCCCCAGTTCTGAAAAACATCTTGTGGCTAAATTAATCCATCTATTATTTATCGAGTAAACGATCCTACTTTAATACTAATGTCCAAGTCATGGTTTGTAATATATATATATAATTGGATCTTTATGGTTCTATCTGTAAGCCAATGTGCTGAAAGAAGCTTTGTAATGTATCTCTCAATAGATGTATGTATGAAACCTATTTGGAAACATACAGCAACTCGTGATTTGAATATTAAAGGTTTACACAAGCACGATTATTCCCTCATTACAGTTTAGAAAGGGAATTGTCATGCCGTATAAGACCCTATAAAGTCACACTTCAGTGTGATTACGTTCACAAATTCAAGACCCCATTTTGTGTTCGGCAGAGATGAACTTGACTCTTAGCTCTGCGTACAATAATTACTCTTGGACACATGTATGATTTCTCAAGCAGAAGAATTAAATATTGCGAACCACATACTCTAAGATTTTGAGCTTTTCAATACTATGAAACAGAGTAAAAAGTAAAGCAATGAGACATTGACCAGAAGTAAAGAGCATCTTGGATCAAACTTTCTTATCCAGAAAAGAGAAAATAGTAACTTTTTCTAAGCAGATTATCTCCAAGAACAAATTATTTCGTCAGCTACTAAAACTGGTTATGGGCTGTATGAGGTACAAGTGTTGTTTCTGTCTCAGGGTAGACTATAGGTATATACAGAGTGGATGACACATACGGGTTCTTCACGAATGTAAATATTTATGTCAACAAAAACATAGGCTGGTCCTCAAATATGGTGGTAAACTGACATACATTCTAACCTTGCAATATACATTATTTTAAAATGCACGTGTATTCAGCGGACAGACAGATTATGCTAGAACAGAGTGCACTAAATAAGACGTAATGCAACTGTATTGATTGTGACTGAGATTTCCTGTTGACATTTTGTTTATCTTGATAAAATCTCAGAGTCGCCCATGTTATGAAATGATGTTCCTTCCGATCAGTGTAGGACCGTAGTAAGCTGTCATTACATAAGACATATAGGGGTTGCGGGGTCAGTGGATGCATCACTTAGCAGGTATTAAATGCCAGAAATATTTTGCATTATTGTCAAACTCTAGAGAAAAGCTGAAAAGTTAACACATACGCATAGTCTCCCTCTCTCTCTCAAAGCTAATACCCAGAAAGTAATACACCACAAAGGTTCAAACACAGAATCATGAGATAGAACATAACACAAACACACACACACACTGGAAAGCAAAACTACACGGAAGAGAATTACGTTTTTATGCACGATGCAGAGATTTGAAACCTCAAAGTTTATTTACAATGGAACTAACATGATTAATTTCTTTGAAAATTGTGAATAATCTTACGAGAACATGTATCAAGTTCTACACAGGCTTGCGAAGTGTACCTGAAAGATATTTACAACTGTGAGGTAGTAGTCTTAATGAAGCTAACTTCTTGAAAATAATATCAGTAAGTGATACTTGACTTATGTACTTGTAAATAAGAAATTGCACTAATTTTAACCACACAAATATAATTTCATCATAAAAGGAAATTCGAATACTAAATTTTGTAAGATGTGTTAGTTGAAAAGAAGAGAGTTCAGACACAAATAAGTGTAAGACTTTCAAAGAATTATCCAGCATAGAGAAATAAGTTCTCTTTTATTTATGAGTAGAATAAGTTCATTCAACACACTATGCCTTTTCTCATAATGTGGATATCATTAAAACTGTGACAGTAGTATTCATTATCACGTGATCTTGTACATGCAATACAGTCATTATTCAAATTGCACCACAGTTCTGAATCTAATCAGTGCATTTATAAAACAAAATATTGCTTAAATTGATGCTAGTTCTATGCAAAAGAGTTAAGCCTAATTTATTTTTTAAAAACGTGTCAAAGACTGCAAGAAATGGTATCAATATTCAATACTAATATCGTTATGTATATCAATATATTATATCATAAATCGAAGTTTACTTTAAAGTCTCTAATCCTGCAAGAAGCATATATGCATGTATATGAAGGAGTCCACTCCTGTTCTGTCAATGCCTTGAAGGAAACTTCCTGTCCTGTCCTTGAAGGACTCTGAGATGATGGGAGGATAGCAACTACGTAAACATGTCCACGCGGGTCCTTGAAGGATACTATCTCCACAACTAAGGTGTTTAGTGTTTAGTGTACAGGTGTGTGGACTGATGGGCAGGATTTGAGAGGGCATCTGAATGGAAAGGGTTGAACCCATTATGACTGTACTCTAGCAGGAAAAAAAGTTTTTCCCTTGTAACGATTCAACATTTACCTCAGATGCTGGTTGGTTGGTTGATTTTTAACGGTACTTTATTGGGCTATATCATGCCCAGGAAATGGGAGCTAAGTGCCTTTCCCACGGGCATTCGGCATGTTCTATGCCATTGTTCTATATACTTGTCAAAAATATATGAAACTCCACAGAAAAACAAAAACCACACACACACACAAAATGCTTCTGAACATCAAACCCAGCAATGGAGAGTGTCATTCCTCATACAGAATTAATTGCAGAGATGGTATCGTGCCGATCGCGTATTGGACACACATACCTGACTCACGCATGCCTCCGGAACCTCTACCTGAGTGCATGCCTCCTTAAGGTTGAACTTCGACCTGGGTGCATACCGTGCCAGTGTCCACTGATAGGGGAACACATTCTTGTCTAGTGTTTACACTTATATCCTGTGAGACAGACGTTGAACTCAATTAAGAAACTTTATGATGATGTGCCATCAAATACAATCTTCAACTTTTTGAGAGATTGATGTTTTATATCACATATTTTGACTGTATATTTTGAGCATTTTATGTTTATTATCCTTATCTTTTATATGATATGCCTTTTACAGAATTTTAACTTCCTTATCTTTATAATTTTGTCTTGTAATACTATATACAAATATTTATTTGGAAAGCTTTATCTTCCTAAAGTTTTGATGCTGTTGTTGCAGTTCATTATTGTACATTTCTTGAACTTATCTTTTAATCGGCACCATATGGCCAGTACTGTGCTGACGTGCCGTTGAACCTAATACACACGACCCAAGGACAAACCTATGCAGTGGATTCGGACTGGCCTGCCTGTGCTTTTATCGAACCTGCGACCCTTGGATTACGAGTCCGTTGCCCTACCATGGCTCCCAAGAGGTGTGTTTGGTATGAACATCATAGGATGGTGCTTGGTGTGATCATTGTGGCAAGAAATCATACTTGTAACATTAAATGGGCATGATATTTAGTTCATCCAGTACAGTGGGCCTCCTCTTATGTTGTCACTTCCTTTGCGAGGAGATACGTGGTGTTTAGAGAGGCCTTGCAACAATCGAAGGCTTCAAGGTTTTCTCTTTGGTTATAATAAGCAAATTTCCTTATAAAATCGTTCGCGCCATCAGATTTTTAGGTAGACTATTTATAATAAATAAGCCCTCTAGTCATTCTAAACGTCTTTTCTACATGTTTTCTGACGACAAAAACTCACCCCTGCTATTCCCCTTTGAACCTCAGAGCCCCCATATCTTCGTCAGAAGTGAGTCTGATTTTTTGTCCCCTATGAACTAAACTTTCCAGCTTGTGACGCCGAGTCCTTTACACTTGGACCTGACATATGACTGATCATACACAAAAGTTTACAGTAAACTAGTTGAACCATTGAAATATGCGAAGCACAGTGCTGATTCTGCCATGGACCCTGCAATATGTGGCAGTTATTTTAAAGATCTTAATATATTGCTACCAATATTGCAGAATAGATTACAAGAGCTGATCTATATTCTTGATAATCATGAAATTTGACAACCTTGCCCTTCGAATTCAGTTAGTTCCTACATATCTGACAACGCAATTTTGAATGTCAGCAATTGACTGAAATCAAACAAGTCAAATTGTTTCACAGTTAAACACTAATAATAAGATTAAAGCTGGTCATATTATACTTTTACCAGGATTCAGATTTTTATTTGATAAGTTTCTTTCTTATGGAACTTATCATCAAAATTGGACACATATCTCCAATTTTTAAGTCCAAGGATCCTAATGATCCTGTCAATTATAGGGGAATTACTGTTTCTGCAAGTTTAGGCAAGTTATTCAATGCTGTTCTCAACCATAGGCTTGAACTGTACCTAACACAACATAAACTTATTAATTCTTGCCGGATTGGTTAAAAAAATGACAGAACTTCTGAACATATGTTTGTATTAAAATGTCTGATTGATATTTATTTATCTAAAGATGCCGGCAAATTGGATACCTTTTACTGAACTGGTTAAAGCTATGTTTCCAGACTCTGAGATTGCACATAAATTTTCATGCCATCGTACAAAGACAACACATATTATCACTCAGGCCCTAGCCTTCTACTGGGACAGAAAAGTTGGAAATATGTGTATAACTGGGAAGTTCAGTGTCATGAGTAATGAATCAAATGGTCAAAGGGATGATATAATGTTGAATGTTCTAGTCAGTGTGTTTGATCTAACAGGAAAACTGAAGTTTGAACTTCTGAGATTTGTAGTTTTGTCATTGGCACATTCTAATGCTGATACAAGGAGGACATTCTCCATTCTTTGGAAAATACAACGTGATTGAAGGGGAAATCTAGACCGGAAAACTATTGAGAATCTGTTAAGCATAAAACGTAATAATTAGAACGAATGTCATCAGTGGTCACTAGTCAGTGATTTTTTGAAGGAAACGAAAATTCTTGTGGACTTTATAAAAGAAGTCTTTTCAGTGAATTATGAGATATACAACTCTTCCTTTTTTCTTTATTTGACAATATCATGACTCATATTAATAAATTATTATTGTAACCTTTTCCATTAGAAACTGATTCATGTTCAAAACTTGTTGTTTTATTATAGTATGAAGAAAATACTTATTATGGCAAAAATGTACTGGTTTACTTTGCAATCCACTTAAAACACGTAAAATTGATGTCGATGTAAAATCTACTGATTTAGAAGCCAATCAAAATGTATAATTCTATTGGTTGGATGTCGTGTTTCTGTCACATGTATGACTTTACTATTATATCCGAATTAACTAGGTACTTATTGTAGATTGAGATAGTACTGGCAGCTGTGAGAGTTTTACATAGACTTACTCTGTTATCTGATGCCTATACTTGAGATAGTACTGGCAGTTGCGAGAGTTTTACATAGACTTACTCTGTTATCTGATGCCTATACTTGAGATAGTACTGGCAGCTGCGAGAGTTTTACATAGACTTACTCTGTTATCTGATGCCTATACTTGAGATAGTACTGGCAGCTGCGAGGGTTTTACATAAACTTACTCTGTTATCTGATGCCTATACTTGTTCCAAAAAAACCTTCATGAACAATGGTGGTATTCTTGTGTTTCCAGTATTTATAATCTTTTATTCGTTTTAAATATTGCATTTGCGAGAAGAAACTGAATCACACCAAAAGGTTGTTTAAGCAAATTCTGCATGACAATTTTGGTAACATTATCAGATAATTAACACAAACGAGAAACTTAGAACAAAATTCTCCTTCAAGTCATTTTTTGCAAATGAAAAATATCTTTCTGAAATCAGAGACGTTTTTGAAAGATGTATTCTTGTAAAATTCCGAGTGACCTCCCATAAACTGAAAATAAAAACTGAAATATATTCAAATCCAATTCTTCCTTTAGACTAAGGGAGACAAATTTCAAATGCTGCAAACAATTATTTTTTGTCTTTTTAAAAGAAACTACTTTGTTTGATGACGTCATAAATCAGTAACATAAGGAATCATCTATGTAATTTTCATATTGCTGCCTTTTCAAAATATGAATATTTGTTCAATTATAACAGCAGTCAGCATCCCGCATGCCTCAGACAAAAGATTTAGTTGTTAATTTGTAAAATAGATTTATTTTATTTATTTAATTTCTCTTCCCAATCGATCAATGTTCCTCAATCATTAATTGTCCTAAGGAGTTTCTTCTCTTGATTTGTGTTTCTTAGTGTACCTTTATTGGTAAACAAAGTTATTGTATTGTATTGTATTGTGTTGTATTGTATTGTATTGTATTGCATTGTGTTGTGTTGTGTTGTGTTGTGTTGTATCACATATTTGGTATACTTTGCATATAATGTGTGCAGTTTAATATTTTTGATATGTTAACATGTTAACATATCACTTTATGTTAATCTGATTGGTCCAAATAAACCCATGGAATTCTTGCGCAGTATTCTCTTTACTGATTGGCTGCAATTTGTTACTATTAATATCAACACTGTGGCGGCCATTTTTCGAATCGATTGTTCGAGGGGCATTGAGTAAAAAAGGTTACGACTGTCGGAATATGGCCAATTTACCCCACATGGGTTCGTGTCAGTTTCTGTCAGTTGGCAGACCGGCATTTGTCTACATTCTACTCTAAACAGAGATGAGTTTATTTATTCCTTTGGGTTAACATTTAAACCACGGTCACAAAAATCATTACATTTTGAATCACTATTATACACAGTAACACCTGTATAGTCTAGATTTAGTAAACTTTCTGCATCCAGTCGTCATCCCTTCACACGAATATCCAACAACCGGAATACAACTTTAGTGGAATCGACACACTTTAGGTGGAAACATTGGAAACAGTGTCATCGAAATCCATGTATATGGCGCGCAAACAACTCAAATCGAGAGAACCATGTGACCTCACACAGAACATTATATTTCTCCTAGGTTTGCAAACAATGGAAATTATTTAACTCTTTTCATTATTTCATTATTAAATCATTACCCATTTGAGATCATCTATGTATTGTATTGTATTGCATAGAGCATTGCATTGAATTACCTTGCCCCTTGTATTGTATTGCATTGCATTGTATTGTATCAGATCGTCTTGTACTGTATTGCACTGGATTGGATTGGATCGGCTTATATTGTATTGTATTGGGCATTGCATTGCCTTGAATTGCCTTGCCTTGTATTGTATTGTATTGTATTGTATTGTATTGTATTGTATTGTATTGTATTGTATTGTATTGTATTGTATTGTATTGTATTGCATTGTATTGCATCTGTTTGGCTTCTATTATATTGTATTGTATCTGTTTGGCTTCTATTGTATTGTATTGTATTGTATTGTAAACGTGGAAAACATTGAGTTGCCTGTAAACGTGGAGATTTTGACTGTCAATATTCCAGGAGGTTAAAGAAAATATATATCCTCAAAAGAAGCTGTTGGGGGATAATATGTCAAAGCAATCGTGACATGGATCTTTATTTAATAATAGTACAGTATACTGGATGGCCTTAAGCAAGCGACTATATTATTTAAGCTTTGAGTTGTCAATCAATTTTAAGCCACCTTATACAAGCTTTTCTTCCGTGAAAATTCCTGTAAAAAAATGTACTCAATGTCAATGTGCATGGTTAGGTATGGCAGCATGATGTGTTTTTCTGTAGTGAGCAATTCGAATTCCGGAATACGGCATTTCATATCGATATCACTAAAAAAACTCTGAACAAAAGTGATGTGTTGTTACTTCTACAAATGTGTCAGTTTATCATCAGCACACAAATTAGGGGTTTACTTGAGGAAATGACTCAGCGACCTACAGTTTATATATCATTAGCACAAAAATTAGGGGTTTACTTGAGGAAATGACTCAGCGACCTGAATGTATGTATGTATGTATGTATGTATGTATGTATGTATGTATGTATGTATGTATGTATGTATGTATGTATGTATGTATGTATGAATGTATGTATGAATGTATGCATGTAGTTTAACGGCACGTCAGCACAATCCTTGCCGAGAAAGTTTAGGTATAAAAGGAAAGGCATACAAAACCAACATAAAGACAAAATAAGCGTAAAATCATAAAATATATAGTCCAACTTTTATACAAACTGCATTCTTTTTAAAAAGCCCACGACTTACTCGGCTGGAACATCATCACAGAACGTACTTGAGGAAACTGAAAGATTGCTGCTCAGAAACTGCCCAAAACCCGCAGAATTTTGGGGCACCCAAATAGCTTTTTGATTTATTTATTTTTTATTAGTTTATCACTACTATCGAGGAGAAATAAGTGTTCATTTTATATTAGAACTTTTGGTAATGAAATGTTGTTAGCTAGGTAATCTATATATTTGTTAGTCTTTTACAATAATGTAACATGGTACTTAATTTTGAAACAAAATGTATTTCTTAGAATAATTTGGAACAATAAATGCTAAAATAAGTGCATATTTCATGTTGTATTGCGAGGTGCATTTTTTGTTAATTATCTAACAAATGTTTCGATTCATATTTGTAAACAGTTTACATTTTAAAGGGACTAGACCGTTAATTCATTTCCCGTAGACATCAAACCCAATAAACAACACATATACTACTTGACTGAAGTAAGCGCAAACATTTTGAAGAATCATACTTATGTACTGTTTTTCATTTTATCGAGATAAATATCACTAAAGCGGGGTCAGAGCCGCTTTAACCTCTAGGCAACCTAGGCGGTCGCATACCTGTGCATGTATCATCAGAGCACAATTTTCATATTTTTGTTCATGTTTTAGAAGGACAACATAAATTATTTTTAGGTAATAAAGATTTTCGCTTTTGCACAAAGATCTTGCAAATCGTCAGACTGTGACAATAACTCACCCAGTACCTAACAACGGCATGCATTGCTCCATTTTGCACCAAAGAATTAAAGTTTCTTTACTGTATAATAAAATATTTTTATATTTATCACCTTTGCAAAGTGCTGACAGACTGTACGGTATTTATGGCGTATTTTCGAACAGAAGGAACAAACAAAAAAAAAACAAAAAAACAACGTGATCGACGCCTATCAGTAACAATCAGTTGTACTGACTTTGCCAGACTCTCTGTCGGTGTAGATCTCTCAAAGTCACGCGATAGTCTGGTTGAAAGAGACCAAGAATTATACAAGATCCTCGTACGACGAAGATCTCACAGAGCCACGCGAGAGATCTTGTTAAACGAGACTAATAATTGACGATAGCCTGAGATCACGGAACTCATGGGTGAGTACAGCGAACGTATACGTTTCGTGATATTCGGCACGAGTGAATTCTTCCACATTATCTCTATGCTAGCATCTATTATTTCATTTACTTTAGACCTTAATTCACATTCTCTGTTTCAAAGTACGGAAAATAAAATATAATAGTTATGTTGACGTTTCCACAGGAACATAATAGTACAAATTATGAATGAACCATGACCTGATAATGGATGAAAGTTAAATTATCAGGAATAAAGGTCGGAAATTTTCCAGTAAAATGGCTTCACGTATATTGCAAATATTATATATTGACTCCCCAGCATAACTGTTTCAACGAAAACATGTCCCTAATAACGATGCCTGCTAAATATTATATGAAAGTATGCAGCCTCACTCCATACAGCATGGCTCAAATTGGGTTAAATCACACACTGAGCTTTTTGTAACTCCATTACTAGTGTAAATACTATATACAGTAAGTAGGCTGTTAAACAGCAAGGGAATAGAGGCTATTGTCTGGGTGTATCAGAAATATGTTGTTTTTTATGCGTGAACACATATTTGAAGACAATATGCAGTGATATTACATCCTTTAGTCAGTTCTACGAGGTCTACCACTTGGTTGACAGGATTGTAATAATGCAACTTCATTTACACCCTCTCTAGCGATTTCGCCGTTTGAAATCTCATTTATATGTCATAACTGGATATTTCAGAAACTATTAGGTAGAAACTATCTACTCTGCATCCGCAGGTATGTGAGGTCTTTGTATACTGATTTCCTAAACAGGAGAAAAAACTGTCTGAAATGGCTTTCTAATTGTTCACGGTACAGTTTGAAACTGAACAAAGAATTTTCAGTTCAGCCAGCAAATTTTACTGGGTACAACAATTACTCTGAAATAAAACCTAGATAAAGTTTAAAAAGAACGGGTAACAAAGAAAGCTGAATTCGACTATATTTTCTTGTCTAGAATATAGGAAATGATAATAAACTTCTTCCAAGAAGTTCTTGGCGTCACTTTTTAATGTTTATTTTAATCGTTATACCCGGTAGATGTATGCGTATCTATGGGGTTATCAAAAGTAATTTTACATACACGATTATACCTGCCACTCGATGCTAATATTTATCATTTAAAAGGTAACCTTTTTGCCTTTTGCCATGTCATTTTCTTATTTATATAAATATAGCTCACTACAGGAAAAAACACGCGGTCAGAATTTGTGCTCCGAAAGCCGTGGTGAATTACCAGCGGCAGAGACGTGTATGGGCGTAAAGAGCTCTAAGCAGTTTGCCCTCTTGTCGAACACTTAATTCTTTATGTCATCATCTGGAACTGGATACCATCCCTTTCCATTTGGACTTCAACCTGTACACAAGTTGGAAGATTATAGTTGATTAGCTGGAAAGAAAGCATGCAAAAATCCTAAAGCTGAGTCCTTTATTCTGGAAATGGAGGATCATGTCGCACGCGAACATAGTCAGAGCCGTGGAAAACCTTCTTCAGGCGCACTTCATCCTTAGCGTAATTTTTATAATAATCATCTCTCAACTTTCTTGAATTTCTGGCTGTTCTCTTAGCTTTTCGCTCCGAGGACGATACACATCGGAATCCAGAATCTGCTAAGATTCGACCTTTATATAAACCAGGTACCACGTGACCTATCACATTACCTGATGAGTCTATTCATAACTGGATCATCCCATTCTTGATACGGGGATACTTATCAAAACGGTCTACTGAAGCTGCAGAGGAATATTGCCACAGTACCCGCGCTTCCGAGAAATGCGTCGCACATTGGAAAACAAACAAATACATCATGAAAAGAACATTTCATTGAGAGAACAAATCAGCCACGAATTCATAAATCAATCATAAATTTTTGATGCGAAGCATTGCTTTACAATGATTCGACACATGATAGAGCGATGCATTTACATTCTAGGTTTTACTATAGAAGAGTTTCTTTACTCGCTAAAAACTTTAAACTCAGATAAAATGTAATTATCCTCATTTTGATTTCTTTTCAAAAGTCAAAGACTTCCTTCTCCTGCTCCACAACTCGCTGTGTCTCTCCCATCTCTGTTTGATTGGCCTTAACCCTTCTGAACCATCGCTGTTTTGTCGGCCCCCTTTTTATCTGTGTTGCCACGGTTTTTACGAGTAGCTCTGTTTGTACACACGTATCGTTAGGCAGACTGCAACTTCAGTTGATGCCTGGGATGTGGCTGGCACGTCTTCCCTGGTACATAACAGGTCGTTCAGTTTTCAATTTCGCTGTATATTACCTATTTAACCGCTGGTGTCAATTTCGCTGTCTGTTACCTATTTAACCGCTGGTTATGTTATTATCGTATCAGCAGGTGTGTGCTTCCTCTTGCGTCGATGGTTTAAGTCTGCCAGTTTGTTCGTCCCGTATCTGCATGCCGTCAAATTTCATGTTCCATTTCCCCTTCCCGCATGCCAGTATGTGTGCTTTCGATTTCTCTCTCTCCCTTCAAGGCCTTTACAAATAACTGCCGATACCTGCCTTCGCAACATCAATGGGCACATGATTTTCTCTCATAAACTCCGAACCCATAATCTCGGTGACATCAGTATTTGCATTCTCTGCTTTGAATTGGTCGGTAATGCCACCGATAACAAAAACGCAAGTTGTCTGTCCTAAAAGCATCAGCATAGTAGCTACTACCGAGATAACATCGTGTTTGGGTTTGACGAGTTGATGCCGTTTTTGCTCGGAATTTGCTAATATAATTTTTTAGACAATAGTGTGACGATCGCTTCAGTGTCAATCACACGTTTGGTATCTCCAGCATATACGCTGGATGCTACATACATTTCTGCCTCGGTTGCTGCAGTTTGGATTCCAACCGAGTGCCGCCAATTGTTTTCTTTTTCGGGGCGTCGGTGTATACGCCAGTAACGGCGCCAGCGCAATCTGTGAGCTACGCCGTTTATAGCTTGGACATGGATCCTTTTGCTATCGGGCCGTTTCAGTTTGTTTAAATCTGCACAATTTCTCTTACTATGTCCTATCTGGCCTTTATAGCCACATTTGAAGCATTTGACGCTAGTCAAAGATTTAGAATCCGAATTCTTATAAGCATCTACTCTGATCTTAGTATTAACATATTTATTTAGTCACGGAGCTCTCTGATCATTTATTTCAGCAGAACTTGCATAAGCTTTATGGCCACTTATTCGGGTGGTTTTTCATTTCTTTTTTTATTGGCTCCTAACTGTTTTTCTGCACGATCAAAGACTTCCAGTTCTACGGCTTGGTTTATGTCATCATGTAAATGTTTTGGCCGCGCCTGGTGAATGCAAAATCGCATATCCGATTCTACCAGTGAGTTAATAAAATGTTCTTCGGACAGAAACTCAGTTACATTGCCTGGCGCTGTTGGATAGGCCAAGTGAACAAGTCTTCTGATACTTTATCCAAGTTCATGAAGTGTTTCACCTGCTATCTGTCTTTTCTCTCTATCAGCTACGCTCTGTACAATTCTATTTATTTCGGAGGTGAAAATCCTTCCTCACGCGCCCTTGAAAGACGCTCATAATTTTCACCAGCACCATCTTTGACGCTTCCGAGGACTACTTGCGTTTGTCAGCAAAGAGATACGACGAGATACATGACATTTTCCTCAGTGGTCCAACCTCGAAATGGGACTTATAATCTAGCCTAGAACCATTCCCATCAAACGTTTTTAGTTTGATGTGGCATGTTCAGTTTGACTCGTTTGATCTGACATATTATCTGTGGTAGATACCTGCGCTTGCAAATTTGGCCCTTGGTGCTAAGCGTCTAAACTATTTATTACAGATTCAACAGGGCGCAAGGTTTGTGTACGTTAGATGGGCTCATTTGTTGCGCTTGCGCAACATTTAGGGTTGAAGACATGGGAAAAGCGTCTTAACGTGAATTTCTTACATCAGAAACTACACCTACGTTTCTACTATCTTTCACATTATTAAAATTGTGTGTAGTATTGGGACAGCGCCTGCATCCAAGACGCATGCGTGCCTGGCGGCTATGTATCGGCGCACGGCGCCTTATTTGGCACGTGCTACTCTGCGACTGCGCCACGGCGCCTTGTTTGTACCCACACAGCGACATTTCTTGTACTCGTTGCTAAGTTGGTAATACTACCATGAACAGCGTACAGGGCTGCCTCCTTCTTGTCATCAATGCACTAACTTAGGTTCGAGATCGCTGATAGCCCGGTCACAATCGGAATGATACCACCATCGGTGGTAGGCTTAAGACGTTATACGTCCCTCTTGGGCAAACCGAAATCCGACATTCTTGAAATTGACAGATTCGTCAATTAGCGCAAACTCCGCACGAACATACTCTCCTCGGCACTTTGTCTGTGCCTTGAACCATGTAGCGGTACAAGCCTCTCTTCATCTATTATTATATATGCCATGCTCAAAACTAATCATACAAGCACATTCCTCCTATCCGGCCGCTGCCACTAATTAGTATATGACGTGTAAGTGGGCGTGCAAATACGAATATTCACAGCTTTGGTAGCGAACCTTCCCCCTGCTTAAATGTATCGGCTTCCCTACAAAGAATACTGATATGACTTGGAATGTCCTGCAAAACACGTGTCTCCTTTATCTAAATAAGTTAATGTGTTGTTATTCATACTGGTCTTGACGATAAGTTGCTATTACTGTAGCGGAAATACACAAATATATGGCTTTTCCAATTCCAAATTTCCCTATCTCACACGTATTGCTCTCTTGTCTCCAAAAGTCTTTTGTTTGAGAAGTTATGATTTCATCGTATACGAGGAAAATGTGAGAATAAAGTTTCACCCTTAGCTCATACACATATTTATCTATGTATATATCAACACCATTTGAAAGAAAGTGCATGCAATTTTGCTAGTGTCCTTCAGTGTTTTGTAATCCGAAGACGTACACATTGGGCGGGAACAGAGAACAAATCGGCAACGTTTGAAACATAAGTCCTTCCTAATCATGTTGTTAGGAATTTTAGACGCCAGTCAACAGAGGTTTTCATTTCTTTTAGTGATATTTCACGACTATTTATGACTGGTACCTTCAATTGTTTTTTATTGCAACAAGAGTGGGGTTTTTTTTTACAAAAGAACTCACTTTGATATTTTTTTTGTTTTTTTGTTATAGATTCTTTGACGTTCTTAAAAATAGTATGCGTCGCACTGGATATTTTGATTATGCTACTTGCAAGAAAAAAACTATTTTTGAAAAATATAATTTCAAAAGTGCTCTTTAAGAGTGTGGCTAACCCCATGTAAATGTTTGAATTTTCAAACTTTCACGATTGTATCAGAATGGATTTTTTTGACATAACTCATCGACGACGCCGATGAAGACGAAGAACTTATTTTTGTCGTGTGCTTATTCTTGCACGTTTTCATGATCATGATCAAGATCGTTATCATCGTCATCGGCATCGTCATCACCATCGCCATCATCATCATCTTCTTCTTGTTTGTTTTATTACCATTATCATTGCCTCAAGGCTATTATTAAACTACTCTACCTATTAATCATTGTTTTGAAATTTACTCTGAGTACATTCAATTTACGGACAGACATGGAAAACGTTTGTGGCATTATCATCAAGGTACAGCGAAATGCTGCATTCGTGTCTTTCATTCATATCCTTAAATTGGACATACTTTATTACGGCAACCGCACCGACATCAACGCAACAACAACAACCCCACCAAGGAACCATGAACCGAAATCTTCACTATATATGCTAGGGGAGTTGTTGTCCTTTCTGAGCTCATTTAGAGGTCGTCTAGTATTCGACTAGCTTCTGCAGAATCTCTATTTAAACTTCCTCTCTATGACTGACTGGGTTCTCAATTACACAAATTCTATACGACCTAAGCAGTAAAGCAATGATAGCCTCTGTCACAACCCCGCTACCGTATTATTAATAATACTGCAGATCTAGTACGGTATTATAAATAATACTGCAAAAGGTGTGCATTAAAATTTAATGACTCACGAGCCCCCAGTCAGCAATGCCGACTCTCCAAATACATATAACAACTCAAGGTTGAATAGATAACAATTTTATCAAATATACTAATCAATTCAAGCATTTCATTTACATAAATCATCAATATATCTTGACACAATAATGGGCCGGGTTGACCAAATGCCCTTTACACTTAAATTCGTCATAGAAATTACTGTCCTATTGTGAGAGAGTCTCTGTTCAGTGACTTGTCCCAAGTACTCATCTGTTCTAATTTCTCTTCCTTCCTTCCTCCTTCCTTCCTCTTCCTCCTTCTATACGCCGTGCCTCTTGTGTACACCATGGGAGTCTACTCGGCTTCCTTTGGCCTTTCTCCCTTCTGTCCTCCTCCCTACTCCTTCCTTTTTATCCTCTTGGTGTCGTCACTGCGTACACCCTGGGAATCTCTCAGCGCCGACTCTCACGGGCACCCTGGAAGCTTCCTTTTAGAAGCTTCTTTTACCTAGTTCAATTCCCTTCTTTTTACGAGTTAAGTCTCGGAGTGGCTTTTAGCTAGAATTCCCTCCTCACATAAGCTTCCGCTCTACTTCAGACAATACGTCTCTACTCTTGGAGAATTAGCAGCTCACTGATGTTTCTCTGTGCGTTTACGAATAAGAATGACACATTTTCCTGCCTAAAGGGTTAGCCCCTCCCACCGGTAGATCTAGCTTCTCGCATCCCTAATTAGTCGACACGCCTATTGTTTGATTTTCTTTCCGCCTGGGTCCAGATTTCTTCACACCTTCTTGGCGCGCCACGGGGTATCCGGCCCGAATATGCCCTTCGGCAATAGCCCCGCTGCACAAGGATTAAATACCTCTGAAGCCAATTCAAAGATCGAAATTACGTAACTCCTAGTAAGACGTCCGGCCCACATGCTACGATTTCCGCAAAATTCTGCCCTTTAGTTCGTTACAGCCTCCATCCAACCACTTCAGATATTGGAATATTGTTTATTTGCATTGCCATTCCATAAAAACAAAAAAAATCAATCTAAAGTACACAGTTAGAAATGTGCTCCCTTGACTCATCATCCATCTTTACTCGTTACTAATACAGTATGACAAATAAAGGAAAACTGTCATAATGGAAATATTCCCGGCCACTTACATTTTCAGCTACTGTAAATGTAATCCGATCTGAGCTTGTAAAAAAGTGGTACGATCCGGAAAATTTTGTTGCACACGCGGATTACAGATACAGTACCGAAAAGTATAATATAGATATTAGTCAAAGGGAGGTAATAGAGAGATATTATACTTTCTCTTTCGATTTGCATGATCAAGGATAAAACCGACATTTTTCGCGTGAATTGTTATTATTTGTTCATGTATTCTTGTCAGCCTCTCTTTTGTTAGAGTTAGGTAGATAGCTGATGAAGAATATAAGTATTTTCCAGAAATTTCTCTGCCAATACGAGAAAGTGAAGGAATGTTTGCGATATGCACACCCGTTAAAGAATATGCGAACTTAATCTAAAGATACTAATTATCTTTGAAAGGTGATCATTATTCTATGGTTAATTAGTATTCATAATATCAGGAAATCAGTCATCTATGCAATGGCTGATTTAGGTATTCACGCATTTGATATGGTTGAATACGTTATAATGAATCAATATGAAAACATATTATGTTATGTTCAGAAGCAGTTGTTTTTAACTAAAATACTTAAATTTTACATGAAATAAAGAAATTTAATAAGTGTATGCGACTGGTATGCATTTAGCACGAACATACATTACTGACTCAGTTTATAAGTTTGCAATGAAAAGCTCTTAGTTACATTTTAGGACTGTCTTATAACTGCTTCAGTGGTCGGGGGATAAAGATTCGACCGTAAATCCAAACTACTCTATCAGTATAAGTTCGACTCCTGTCATGGTTGTACGAAAGTTTCTTTATTGATTAAGCTCAACTGTTCGCTTTCTTCGATTCATCGTTGGTATGACCATGTAATTGGGTAGATTCGTATAATGGCTAGTATGACATCAGATTTGTGTTGAGGGATTTGAGTGAAGATTGTAATTGATTGCATCAGAGAAACTACCGGTCCACTATAATCCTTTAAGGAGTAGTTTCGCTATGGCCAAAAACTTTAATTACATCCGAATATCCTAGCCGTCCCCATGGGCTCCAATAAGGATCAAATTCCTGTGTGTTTTTGAAGCAATCGAAGATTTGATGTAAGAAAACATCCGAATTCTCGGTACGAAAGCGACGAATTCTGTCCTTCGAGATGGTCAGGTGTACAAAATCCTCAGAGATGATTGTCCCAGAAAATAGAAAAAGCAGATGGGTTTTGATAAAATTTGAAACAAGTCAAAAGTTAAAACTAAATAGGTCACGCAAACGGCGGGAATTATAAATGGATGTGTGCAAATGAAATTATTTTAAAACAAGAAAATGATATCTTTTTGATAGGTAAGTTAATATTGCCATTCTCTTGTAAGTTTTTTTAGGAAAAGCTATGTTAGACCATACTTTTTCCCCTTCTAAACTCGATAAATAAACATAAGTTTCTGATATCTTCATCGTTGTTTTGCTACCAAAGTTAAAACTATGTATATCGATTCTCCGAAATTGTTTACATTTAGTACGATAGAACTCACTTAAAATGCATAAATAATTTTAAAATATATGACAGAGGAGCAATATCTTAGGTATTTGTACTGTGCTCCCAAAGGTCCTTTGGCATATGCCAATATAAATCATCTATGGCAACAACTCATACCAGATAAGAAGGTCAAATACAGTGAACTGCACGACTGGTTGGCTCAACAATATACCTAAGCATCACACAAGCAAGCAAGAAAGAAAACAAATAAGCACAGAAGGGTGTATATAATTCACGTCGATTCTCAATTGAAGTCAGAATTTGTTGACATACAAGCATACGAGAAGAACAATAACGGTTATAAGTACATTTTGGCTTAGATAGATATTTTCTCGAAATAAAAGGAAGTCAAAAAGAGGAGATAATATACACAAGGAATTTAGATTATCTTTAGGGAACGAAAATCCCAAAAGATACAGTTCGATGAAGGGTAGACATTTTACAACTGCACGGTACAAGAGTTGCTAGAAAAAGAGAACATCGAATATTTGTCTAGGTTCTCTGAAAAAAAGTCTCCGTCAAGGAGAGGTAAAACAGAACTCCAAAGATTAGAATGTAGAAGTACTTTACACAAAACGAGACTAGAATATGGGTAGTTCTATAGTCTAAGCTGATTAAAGCAAACACTCAAACGTATCACAGATCCATAGGCATGATCCCAGTGGAAAGCGAGCAAAGAGGAAAATAGTGTGGAATAATTTCATTTGGTTACCTAACAATTGATACCTTTAAACTTGTAAAAGAGGTCAGGGTTTTCAAATATAAACCTATTTTTGCATAAGGCTATCTTCCTGATTTTACCAAAGTGCCTTTACAATTTGGCAAGTGATACTTGGTGAACCGGTTGTCGGCAAATTGGAAGGCTTAAAGAGAAATACTATTGAGGGGATAGCTATGAAGAGGAGTTGTCGATGTATGACAAACAAGACGACTTGTATAAGGTTCACATGATTTTGAAGAAAAAAGGAATTAATGTTAAAAAGAAATTTGTGCTGGTGAAATGGAAATGGTATTATGATTCATTTCACAGCTGGAAACCAGCTCGAAACCAGCTGAAAATATTGTCCGCATTAAATAAATGGAAGACATAAAATTGGTCACTCCCAAATTCAAAGAACCAACTAAAAAGCAAATAAATGACATGGAAGGATAGATATTGTAATATTTTGTATCATGAAATTATTCCGTTTATAAATACAGATGCTTGCAGATATTGCAACATAATTTTGGATGACAATAACATGTTGATTATCATCAATAACTGAAATATTTGATATCTCAAACATTTGCTAGTAAATAATATGTTTGTGAAAGAACGTTATAAACATTGCCGAAGCAAACATGTTTAGCCTCTTTTCAGCTTATGTCTTTAACAAGTCTGATGAGACAAAAAATAAACAGAATAATTGATGACTTTTATAAAATGTTGAATGTATATGGTAGAATAATTTTAAAGAGCAATAACAACATCAAATTGATGAAATGAATGACTAAGTAAAATGTCATAAATGAGAGTGTGAAAAAACTATAACAAGGGGGTCGACATACAAATTTCATCCTAATTTTGCATTGAATAATTAATTAGTACTATAATAAATGATTACGAAAATTTATTCTCCAATAGGAAAAACAAAATAAAGAATATTACAACTGCCTTTAATCCGACTTCAACTAGAAGATAAAGAAAGATAATGATCAAACAAAATTTGAAAATAGTCGTCACCAGAACACTTCAGGACTTGTTCATAAATACAGATTTTCAGCGAAACAATCAAGATTTTTATTTATTTTTCAATGATGTTGAACCACGCATAAATAAAACAAGAAGTAGGAACATTATAGATTTTTGCTCTGTAAAGCACAGCAAGATTTAGCAAGTAGACTCGAAATGAAAGAAGATCATACAAATAATTATCAAGATGGGTGTGGAACAAAAAGGCTTGAATTCATTTTGAAAACAAGGACAATAGATGCTTCTTCTATGCCGTAGAATCTATGCTAAACCCATTAAGAGACTATCCATACAGACCATCTAAACAAAATCTTGAGAGGTTTCAAAGATACCCCAAATAACAGACATTATTGATAATATTGACAACTAATTTAACACATCTTCAAATGTACACGAAATTGTGGACAGACTAATAAACCAGATAGAGTGACAGAAAGATAAATTAACGTGGATATGTTAGTGTTATTTCAATGAAACAAATATCATTATTGTGTAATAAAGGATTTATCAGGATTGGTGTAAGCGAAGATCAACAAACGGGCAAATAAAAAGTACTTTTGCAAAAAGTATTTAAATTCACCATAACTCTCAGTATATATTGTACGAATACAAAAGATGATGTAAGCAAGTAGTTAACTCAGTATAGATAATCCACATCAACTACGTACATAAAGATTATGAACCTATAGTATACCGCTGTTAAAATGATATCCACGAAAGAAGACAAGAAACATTTGATTTCTATCAACATATGTCATATTTCAGAAAAGGAAATATAAGCTAACAAAGGAAGAGATTACGATCATTTAATTGGTATGTATATAGGTCCTGTACATAATGACTGGTGTTTACATTACAAACATTCAAAGTATATACCACTCTTCATCAAACGTTTGACGGGCTATAAATCTTATCTTCTTATCAAGACGTTGAAGAAAACGACCCAAATCAAGAAGAGAAAATAATACCAAAAAATGATGAAAATACATTTAGTTTAATAAGGCTTTTATAGTTGACAGACTTGAAGAAGATGGTAAAGAAGTTTGTATAGAGGCAAGATATATAGACAGTTACAGGTTCATGGGACAATGGTTACAACAATTCGCAAGGAATCTCAATGATTAAAAATACACAAAATCACGAACCATTTTGAAACTATGGAATCCAAATATGTGATAAAAGACAAGTACGAGTACATGGACGATTTTGAACGGTTTGTCCAAACTAAACTGACACCAGTCGGGAAATTGTATTCCATTCTCAGAGGATCGGGGATAATATATGTGGATTATCATTATCTACAAAACATCTTAAATTGAAATCACAAGGTAATATGCATGACAACTACGTAGAGAAAGATACTTAAACATTTTGCAATATTTTTGAAGAGTTGAGATTAGTCTGTTCTTAAAACTATAAACTAGAGACTTCACATTATTACATTGCACCGGGACTAGCTCATGATGCTAGCCTAACGGTAGCAAGACTAGAGCTAGTGTTGTTAACTGATTATGACACGTTCCTGATCACATAATCAGGGAATAGAGGCCTGTTGGGATTAGCATGATATCAAATAGATACGCTAAAGCAAATCATGAATACTATCTTGATAATTAGGGTCAATGAGAAACGACGAAAAATATGATGGGTCAAGATCATTTATTATATAACTAAATACTAGCAACCGTTATGAATGGGGTATGTTTCAATACATGCCAGTCAAGAACTTTAGATGGGGAACCAAAAACTAAATCAAAGCTATTACAACAATGTAACGGCTTGGACAGATGATGAAAGTGTTGGTGGTATTTATTTTAGAAGTAGAATTAGAGGTACCAAAACGTATCTACTGTTTCAAAGAGTTCCCGTTAGTGCTTGATAAATCAATTCCACACTAATGTGATTTTTCATCATTACCGACGAAATTAATAAAGGTGAAAAGTGTAAATAACCGATAGTAATACAATTATTGCGAACGTTGAAGAACAAAGTTAAATATATCATTCATTGAACATCAGATTAGATTTTTGTGCTTAGATATTTCACTATTATTTTATTCTTATTTGTCATTAAATGTTGATATTTCAAAGTATTCGTTCATATGCAATAATATTTTTAATTAAACTCACACTTAAAGAGGTAATGGAATTCAGCATCCGAAATAACTTTTTTGACATTTGATACATTTTCTTTCTTCATATGAAATTTTATTCCATCGACCAGTTTCAACAGGTAATTTATGGTCTGGCAGCATAAATTTCAAGACAAGTAAATTACACTTTTTTAGGGAATTTGGCAAAATATTCTTCCAATTGGATACTCGTTTTATAAATTGTAATTTTTTGTCCTTTGGAAGATTTTTCTCTAACAGATAACCAATCCTGTTTGTGTTAATCACACAGGACGATTTTAATATAATTCCTTATGGCAGCAATGTTATAATTTCTATTATTTAACCATACATAATATCATCTTACCTTTTGAAGAATTGTCTTTATATATGTTATCCATTTATGCTCAAAAAATTACACGCTTCAAAAAAATTCCTTTATATACGAACGCCATTGTTTGATTGCATAGTCCACGGAAGTGATAGTAGGCCATAAAGAGTTTTCATCTCCAGGGAGATAAATCGGTTACCGAAAAGGTCTATACAATAGTACGGTCAATAAGGTTGCGTCGTCTGTATACGACAACAAGATATGTACATGCAATATTACGGTAAATAAAGTTGTCTTGTCTGCATACGACGAATAGAGATATTTAGTGGGTAACAAAAATATATTTCCATATGATTACTCTTCTGTGTAATTATTCATTCATGTGATTACTCTTCCAGGTGATTACTCTTCCAAATTGTAGTCAAATGGAAATTCAAGACGTTTCTTTTGTTCGGAGACAACGAATTTCTATTATTGATTAAATTTTATTTATTTTGTTACATTCCTAAGCATCTACAAGCTCAGATTAAACTATTTTATTTCAGTTTTATATTGTCTCTAACTAAAAATTTTTTTTACCGAAGTACCGCTTGCCTTGTTTTGTTGGAATTATTTTCCACATTTTTGTACTGCGCGATTCGTTTATGATAGCAATGATAAAAACGATGTGCAAAACTAAATACATGAATACAATTACCTACCACCTTGCATAGCTCTCGTTACTCATTTGAGATGCTCCATGACATTCGCATTTCTTAGTTTAATTTTTTAGGGTGCATGTTTGATTAGAAACGCACGTATCCAACATTTGTCAAAAAAGCCATTGTAGGAAAGAAAAAAAAACTTGTATTAATGAATAAACTTTAAAAAAAAATTTATTTTACGCCAAACGATCTGAAAATTCTAAAGCAATTGCAAATAAATGAGTAAATAAAGGACCAAAAACTTAGTAATTTATTTGATCTTAGTAATCGATATACATTAGGATAAAAGGTTTATAAGAAACAATCTCAAGTGCGGCATTTGATATCTTAAATTAGAATTAAAGAATATGTTTGAATTTTTAATTATATCTCCTTATTGTGTTTGTAAGAGTCAGAATTTCTGCCGTAATACATAATGTAGCCGATTATTGGCAGAATGAAGAATAAACAAATTATGAATGAAGGGAAATGCAACTTATAGAGGCGGCGAGCAGATTAGTCTGACTTCACTTTACCCCCTACTTCATTAAATGCCGCACCTTGAAAACAACTTCAAGATTATGCAACATAATTATCTTGTGTCATATAATCACCCAAAAATACCTAAAGAGGCAGGATCTGAAGCCTCCAGATATACAACTAAAACATACCGGACAATAGATCATCGAGTATAATTAACAAATTTTGTAATCTGACGGCTATTTTAGGAAAGATAAAAGAAATCCGGGGTTTATCAATATATAGTACCCAACCTTAAATCTCTCCCTTCGCAGCATTTTGTTAAATGAAAGAGTGAAAAAGGCACAACAAAGTAATTATGACAAAAGCAGAGGATTTAGTTTTTGAGACTATGCCAAAATCCTACAGGTGAGTACAAAAAAAAATACTTCTCAGTCATTTAGCAAGAAGTGTACTGTACGAACCTGCGCTGCATAAATGTATTAGGCAAAATTACATTTTATTTAAAAACGCGTTTCAATCTTTCTGCTAGAAACAAATATAAATTTCATTCAAGGATTTTTCTCCAAATATAATAGGCAATCAACAACGTGTCGAATTTACATTATTGTTCGATTTATGGATGAAAAGTCAGTACACTACTTGCCTTTACGAATCATCTTACTATAGTGTGTGTGTATATGCTTGTAGTATGCCCCATTTGTGAAATTGATTATTTCCTGACATAAGTAGATGACTTGCATATTTCATAAAATAGAGAAATTAAATGCCAATGTCCGGAAATGAAAAAGCTGATTATTTAAAATTTCATAAAATGCAAGAAATGTATGCGAAGTATAAAAAAGTTGTGTACTACGTTTGAAATGTGAAATTCAGAACGTTATTCCCAAGGCCGGATTAAGGGGATAGGAGGCCCGAGAGCAATAACAAACATTGAAACAGCGACCATCCCCCACCCCACCTAGAAAAAATGAATACAAACAAAAATTTTAAAAATAATACCCCCCCCCCACACACACACACACACACCCTCACCTCCCCGCCGGAGCTGGGGCCCTGGACCAACTGCTTCATTTGCTCCGCCCTTATTTGGGGCCTTGTTGATACTCATGCTTTTTGCTTGCTAACAAGCATAATTCAAGCGTGTATGGTATACAACTACACCCGATGCCAGTTGCAAAACACAAACAAGTCTCAAACGTTTGGCTATACAAGGATGTATCTTGCTTCACACGGTTCCGTACACAATGTAACATATCAAGAGCTCAAAAGCGTATAGATCTTTTTATTTGACCAGATGTAGATTCCCTGAATTTGATAAAATAACATTATTTCTAGTAAAGTTCAATAAGAGAATCCCACTTTTAATATTCCAATGTTGTATCATACATACTAATTAGAATAAAAATTACTGTAAGCCTACTGTTATCAATGGTTACTTCATTTCGCTGTTTCGCGATATGAAACTATTTCGAGGTTATTAAATTTCGTGACTTCTGAGAAAATAGATATCACGGAAATAAAAGTAGGTTTTTAGCATTTTTGAAAAAAAAATTTAGCAGCTCACTGCGGCATGCAAGAGAGGACATATAGTGAAACAAACAATGTCATCCCCAGGTGTCTTGAAACATGAAGAGAAAGGCCCTGAGTGACACAATCTATTTTGTGTAACACGAGAGTCATGCTTTAGATCTAGCACATTTGACAATGTATTGCTCTGGGTGGCAGACCCATTAAAATATTCAATTCACGTCGATTATAAAATGCTTGCAATAGCTGAAATGTAGGTATTGGGTGGTCGCTGAGATAGAGGTAACAGGAGAACCTGAAGAAAGCCATATGTATATATATATATATATATATATATATATATATATATATATATATATATATATATTTGTATGTATGTATGATGATACACAACACTACACAATGATAAACAACGATACACAAAGCTACCATCAAGATTTCGAAGTGGCAACTTTACATATGAAATGTAAGGCAGTTAGGCAGTTGGACGTTAGAAAATAATCACAAAAAATACAGTGATATAAATAACGTACCTCCATCAAAACATCTCCTTATGAAAACAAGATGGCCATTAAGCACGCAAAATCCTTACTCTACATTTCAGTTAAGTAAAGTCAGTTTCTTAAAATTTAATATTCTGAAAGCTGTCATATATATATATATAGATATATAATGTGCTCTCATACAGTTCTTTCTAACTCTGAAAGACTTAAATATTTATTTTATTTACGTATTTTAATTATCTTTAGTTTTGCCATAAACACAATGAGTCTCATTTAATATTTATCAAAATGTCCTGTCAATCCATTTTTAATGCTGGACTTCCTTAAAAGCATATTAAAACTTGATGTACAATGCCATTCTTACTCAGTTTGTGCATACATTCATAGAGCCTAATTGCTGAATAACACCGATCACCTCCATCTTCTTACTTATGCAATAATGAGTCTATATCTCGCCTTATTTAAACTTTTTAACGCAATCATTTCTTTGTGCCATCCTGGTGTTGATGTGCTGTTATCATAGATTACTACAATGGAAAGCTTGCAGTGATGTCAAAGTTGCACGTTATTGGCGCTTGTTAAAACCACAGCCTCAGTGTTGTCTATGAAGCAAAATGTAGTTGTAACTAGGTCTGAGATAAATGAATACATTTTTTCTTCTTGGTGAAAATTTGTCACTTGGTCTATAGACGTCATATTTATTTCTCTACAATTTACTTTGTAATTTTGGGATGGAACCATTTAATGTATATATATATATATATATATATATATATATATATATATATATATATATATATATATATATATATATATATATATATATGCGATGTATTTATGTATCTGTCTACCTATTTATTTACACACACACACACACACACACATATATATATATATATACATATATATATATATATATATATATATATATATATATATATATATCGTTCTTTCGTCTTGAAAAACATTAATTATGAAGAATGTCACATAACGTTGTGGGCACAGACTGAAATATCGTTCAGAAAATGTTTCCCTCATCACAATGGGTTTTGAATTATTTCGGTTCGTGAATGGAATCAGTCTATGAACATAAGCATGGCATGCTTCTGTTGTTTGGATTAGAGCTGGAGTCTCACACAAGTTTGCAATGATTGATTTGGTGGAAAATTCTTTATTCTTTATTTTCACAAGGACTGGTTTCAGTGCTGTAGCCGACCAACTACATGTCTCTGTCGTTTTCGTTACGATTCTATTAATGAAGGAGCGGCAACATATCAAAGTAAGACTATTAAAGACCGCTAGACTGACAAAACGCATTAAGGCAGTGTCATGAATGCTTTTTGCTAGATAACTACAAGGCAAATGGTATTGATACACTAAATATAAATGTGTAATTTTGCCGTCTGGTCTCTGAATAGAAAGAATTATGAAGAGTCTAAATTAATCAATATTATCTTACAACTTCGAGCTTCCCATCACTTCATCGTCTTGGGTGCAATCCTAAAACACTGTTTCAGCATTTCTCCATAGAAATGATAATTGTTGAGGCAAGGGGATCGTTCAGCTCTATTTGTAACTATTAATACGTGTCGACGATGACACAAAGTATCAGTATTGGCACTGTAATTCTGTTTTTATTCCCCTATGGGCGTGCAATTGATCTTGTGCTGAAGGGAAGTGGCGAGAGAATTGATCCGTTGTACGCCCACAGTATAATAAAAAAAGATGAACACATTTATTGGTATGCATTTTAGAATACTAATATGAAGAATCTCACCTTAAGAAGGTTGATTAGGAAAATCGCATAAAAAACATTCATTATTCAATAGAAGAAAATGCATCAAAGAGTTCTCGCAGTTGTTTATTCTTCTTTTCTTCTTCTTCTTTTATTAAATTTTATTATTATTATTATTATTATTAATATTATTATTACTATTATTATATTTCCTCGCTCACATAGGCTAAAAGAGAAATAAATATATACTTCGCTGCTTCAATACTGAAGTTGATGGATCAGTTGCTTTAACTAATTGTTGTCATAACATTGTAGATTGTATTGCTGCGGCACTTTGATGTAACCATATAAGACCAAGATGTTAATATCAATTACTGATGTGTTGATTACTGGGAGGTTATTAAGTCTAGTTCTTTATTGTAACCTACACATTTTATAGCACGATCAAAGTCATGTCAATTATTACCGGCGAGGCTAGATTAGAACACATGTATTTTAAATTGCATACGTCTCCGCATGGACGTTTTTTTAAATTATTATTTATCATTGAAATAAAAATGCCTGAACATGAAAATTGCTGAATACTCCATGAAACATTTCCATAAAATGCTAGTAATCTTCAATTTGATGTACGTAAAGTGTTTGAAAGAATGGTAAAATGTCACATTGCGCAGATAATTGGCGTAGGTTAATATTGTTTATCGTGTTTACTAAGGAACAGAGTTGATTAACTTCATTCAAGATCAGAACCCTCCTTAATACTTTTTTTTGCAATTCTGAGTGAAATGTGAAACGGAAAAATATCGTAAGGAACAAATTCAGTTGCGCCCTGTTAATAATATAGTTTATTTTGCTTACGACGGGCAATGTAATGTTGAATATACTTTTAGTTAGGAAAATGTTTCTACTCAATAAATATTAGAGTCCTTATGCGCAGTTAGATCGTGCAACAAAAACAAACAAACAATTAATTTAGATGTCTCAGTTTCATGCTATTTCACTTTTTTTCCTCATCAAATATGAATTCAATATTCACTCATTCCTGTTGATTTGATGGAAAATGCTTCCAATGGATTTTTTGGATTCCAAATTCTTTATATCAGACAGGACTGCCGGTTTTAATTCCACAAAATGTATCTTCCTTGAAGACAGAACGGTGCAGCACAACAAGACCAAATCTTTTCAATTTTCAAAGGGCAATAGTTTTTCTCGCCTCGATGAGTATTTAATGAAATTTATAGAAGAAGAGCAATTAGTATACTATTCATCATTAACATCTGTTGTTTTTCTTTTATTTTCACAGAAAGAAGGAATAGTTTGTATTTAAAGTCGATATGACTGTTATGTTTTTTCTGTTGAAGTTAGCTGGTCCTTATTATTTTAAAAATAATGTAAATGCGTCCAGATGGATGGTACACATTTATCTACGATCATTCCAAATTTGGCAGCTATTGTTACACTAAACTTCTATCCACGAGAAGAAGAAGACGAAAAAGACGTTGCTTGTTTTGATTTAAAGGACATATCGAACTTTTGCCGTTCCGATAATCTTTAAATTGATACATCGATCGTATTGTTCATGTTTAATTTGTTCCTTATTCACACGGCTTCCACAGTAATGGAAACTTTGGTTTACTGACGGCACAATATGAGTAAAATCGAGATCCACTTATAACAAATAGATCTGACAGGCACCAATAAAGTTTCATGTTCTGCCGACCTTTGAATTTCCCAGTCCACTTATTTTTAGTAACATATCTGCCAAAGTATTGCGTTTCGTGTTAGGGTGAGTTATCATTAAAGACGATTCGTTCCGAAAAGAGATTTTCATTTTTCATAAATATAAAATCTGTAGTTTGATTGGTGAATCGGAAGGTGAACAGAACAGAACTTCTGATCAGTGTCCGTCAGATCTCCGTTATGTCGGAGATTTCGATTTTGATCAGATTGCACAAAGGTACGAAGACAAAACGGTAAGCGATCGGCACGAATCGGTACGAAAGTTCAGCTACTGAAGATTGAGATGGTTTGCTCTTTGTGATCCCTCAGCAATGATACGGGCGTCCACAGGAATTTTTCCAAGCGATTAAGACTTCATGGAGAGTATTACATTTGGTTTCTTTCTTTACATTTCTAATACATTTTGGTATCCTCTGTGAACAGCTTTGCAGTAGAACGAATCACATCCTAAATATGACTTAAATATAGAAGTAATAATAGGGAAACAAGAACGGATACCCAAGGGACACCACTAGTGGCCGTTTTTCAAGGATGAGAGTTCACTGCGGAGATTGACACTCTGACGTTCACCATTCAGAAAAACATCTATCCATCACAGTACATTTCCTGGAACTTTCACTTGTCTCAACTTAGTGATACCTTAATTGTGCGGAACAGTATCGAATTCCTTGGCAAAATCTAAGTAAACGACATCTGCTTTTATAGGTCTCTCAAATGAATCAGACAAATCATTTAGGCATCCCAATAACTGTGTGATACAATAGCCAGTCTACTGGAAACCATATCGGTAGCGTGAAATATATACCGTTTCTATCTATATTGTTCATAATACAGTCGAATACCGTTGATATATCACGAGGATTTGATTGTCCAATGTCGCTGGACGGTAACATTCTTGAATAAAGGAGTAGCACTGGCGTAATGCCAGTTTTGTGTTACAAAACTTTGGCAGACTGAGAGATAAAAATTTAGTGACAAAGGTACATACAAATCTAACACCCGGTGCAAGAAACTGAACTGAAATCAATCGGGTCCACTAGCTCTATAGGCTTCTTCCTTGCTCAAAATGCAAGCTATTTGCAAAGTTTTGTAATGGTAGATGGTGGATAACTCGAGTTACTGCGCGGAAACAATATTGGGAACAGACGGTTGGATAACGTTATAACATATACGTTCCGCTTTATATCATGCAGAAGTTGAAATAGCAAATTATTGCTAGCGAGTACAAACGTAATAAACAGTTTCGTAGTATCGTGGCCGTCGATCCCATTGACTTTCAAAATCTTGTGGAAGCGAGATCTCGTATTAAACGTGCTTTGTGAATGTTGAAACCGAGATTCAGAAATAGCGATTGAAAAGGATGAGTCTCAAGTTTTTTTTTTTTTTTTTATTCAAAGAACATCTCTTGATTAAAATGAGACTCTTTTGCTTTGCTGACAACACCGATTTGTTTATGTGACCTCACAATTGTTTGTTCCATATATTCAAGATGTGATATTCCCGATATTCTTTGTTGTACTTCCATCTAGTTTGAGTTGTTAAACAAGCACATGTCAGTTACATACATTTAAGTCATTTATATTAAACTACAGAGTGAGCATGTTCAGAACAATATGAACTCAGTTTCTGAGTCAATTTTGTCTTTAAATAGTCAACAGGTAGAATGACAATGCAAGACACGAAACATAAATTACCAATATTTAAAGTAGTTCAAGAATCAAAATCTTGCTTTAAGTGTTAAATACAAAATTTTGTGTAATCAGCTTGCTAAGTTATTACAATAAGGAAAAAAGAAAATTATAAGAAATTGATGTAAATTACATATTTTAATGTAATTAAATTTTAGCGAACGTTTATTTTGCCATATTAGCAACATAAAATAAGGCGAAGAGTTACTGATGAAAAAAGCGGAAGATTGACGCCTTTATAAAAGAGCGATAAATATCGTCGCATGTTAACTTTGTAAATGAGTATGAAGTCTGTTTAATTCCAGAATCCTATGGATATGGATAAAGCAAATAAATAAACCGCTGTCAACAGTGTGGGATTTCCAAATTTAACTAGAAAAATGGTGAGCAATATAAACGCATACATATATCCCCGTCTCTCCTGCACCCCATCCCTTCCTAATGGCGATGATTAGTCTATAGTAAATTAAAACGGTATAACTCTTTTGAAAATAGCGCGAGTACAATGACTGGTCAACATGCATATCTTCTGATAATGACCATAATATACAATAAGTTTCACAACAATCCACTAAAAACTGCAAGAGTAGTTTCATTCACAAAATTTGGTCATACACACTGCAGCAAGTGGTAAGTCAAAACGGACAATAACTCTTACAAAATCGAGGAAGCATCACGATTTGTCAATATGTGCATCTTTAAATGATGACTATAATATGTACCAAGTTTAACAGCAATCCATAAAACAATAAGACAAGTTGTGTTCACAAGATTCAGTATGACAATGCATTCAGCTTGCAAGGGCAATAACTCTAAAAAAAATTGCGGAGATAAGTAATTTGTTGATATGTGCATCCTCAGTTGATGAACCGCGAGCCTAGCTGCGCTAACGGGATTGTACCGGGGGAAGGAAGGATGGACGGACGAAGGGACACGAAGATTCCTCCGGAGTTCGTCGATTAAGATATCAGCATGTTTCTAAAATATCATTAAGACATTGATCGTTCGTCATATTTTCTCTGGAAAACGAAGGTGTGATTCAAAGAAATGAGTTTACTTTCTTTTTATGCCGCTTATGGAATCTTTGTCTCTGTCTCTGTCTCTCTCTCTCTCTCTCTCTCTCGGTTTTTTAAAACTTAGGTAAATACTCTTGTATCCATTTTTTTGGGTGAGGACCAAGAATACGTTTACCTATATTACAGCATGCACGGTCATCTTGTTGTTTATTCACTTGCTGCGAGTGCACAACATATGACTTCCTCTTTAATATAACATCCAGTGGGATTGGTCCCAAAATCAGGAAAGCAAAGCTATACATTTTCACGGAACAACTCTATGCAATAATTTACGCCATAGATAAAAAAGCAAATCACTGGCGCTTTGCATACAGGAGGGGAATCATGACTAATTTCTGTTATTTTTTTAACGTTTTTCTGATTTGCACAGGTCTTATTTTATAGCAAGATTAAGGTATTTATACAATTTGAATTTCAAAGTAAAAGCAATCAACTGTTTCTCATACTGCTGAAAATAACCCATTCTGCGGGGTTTTTTTTCCAACCAATCAAAACCCTTTTTAGTTTGCTTGAACATATGAACCTAGGGAAACATTATTCGTTCAATTTTGAACTTGTGACAATTATTTCTCCAAAAAGTGTTACGCATTTGTCAGGTATACGACAAATAAGCTTGAATTTCTATGACAAATTAGCTTGAATTGTACTTTCTTACATAGAAACAGACCAATAACGTACTCATCTCGGGTGGAAAACAGTTTCAAACTCATATATATATATATATATATATATATATATATAGAGAGAGAGAGAGAGAGAGAGAGAGAGAGAGAGAGAGAGAGAGACAGAGAGAGAGAGACAGAGAGAGAGAGAGAATAGTTTTCAATAGGAGATACATTATGTTCCCTTCAGAGTAACGCATATCGCAGTTGCGTTTTTTAAATCTGAAAAATGTCATTATTTACCCTGTCACCAGATAAATTATTCCAAATTGTGCACCTGCGGGGAAAGGTACGCCTATTATCTACGCTGCCATACTCAATTAGTGGTCCTTAATGTAAGCCATGCATCACTTTCTCATCTTTAATATACTCTGGAGCATAGTTTGACAAAACAGTGGGCTCTTGGTTCCTTGACATTTTCCCATTTAGTCTTTTTCGCACAGAACGACCAGATGATAGATGATATCCTGTTGATAATAACACATGCTTGCTTTGTGAATTGGCATTTCATAGGGTGTATATGAATCTGAATGATGATGATTGTGATGATGATGATGATGATGACGACAATGGATGATCTTTCTTTGACCATGTTTTTTTTTATATAACATAGCATTATGATATACGCTGATTGGAAACTTTTTTTCTCCTTTTTTGTAAAGCAAGAAAAAAAAAGATTGAATGGATAGATAAGCGCAAAAGAGCTTGAGCTTCTACAACAAGTTCTATTGACGGTTCACTTAAGTCATCAGATTTAGAAATGGCAGCGTAATGAAAGCTTGACAAAAACGATACATTTCTGCATCGACTCAACCCATATAATAGCGCTAAATGCTAATTTATTTATTTCATCAGGAGTGAAGATGGCAATAAGTAAACAAGAAAATTAAGTTATTCAGGGAAAAAGATATTACCTATATATCTATATAAAGGGCATAGTATAAATAAATCAGTGCTTTTTCTAGATGTCAAAATCAGATATACAAAAATTTTCATATATACTGTTCCAAAATATCTGATCTGCAACACGCCTCCGCAATATCTCTTCCTTGGATTTTGCTTATTTTAGCTGAAATTGTACATAATTTATTGGTATAAGAAAAGTAAAAACAAGAATAATTTAAGGAGGTCTGCTTGATACAGAATTTCTAACATAATTTTGTGCGAAACTGACGGCAGTCTCACTCAGATGATTTTTGTAGACTTAAATGGCGCTTAACCCTATATTTTTATTTTTCATTTTAAAAAAATGTGATTTCTTAAAGAGCCAAGGAGATTAATACTATCTTGTAAAGGAATGGACCAATGTTTTGTCTAAGATTGAAAAAGAAAAAAAATGTTGCAAACATAGACTATTACCAAGATGTTTAGAAAAATGTTAATTTGAACAAATCGGACTGCTCTGTCTTGAAAATATCGTTTCATTAATTTTAAAGAGTGACAGTTTGCATTTTAATTTTTATTTTCTTAGCTATTTCTTTATGTCATAATAACTTCTTGCAATGTCGAAGAGCAGATAACCGAAGTTTCGTAATACTTTATCTTGAGATGGTGAATTCGTAATTTCCGTACTGACTACATACTGTGTTGTCATACCAACAATTAAAAGAAGCAAACACCAAAAAAAAAAAGAAAATAACTGATATACCATGCTACCTGCAAATGAATGAGTGGGACTGCGAATGCAGAAAATAGGTCAACATACAATGAGTGGGCTCTGTTCTTTGTCTGTCAAAATGTACTTGTTCGCCTGCGTAAGTATGGTATTATCATAATGAGATAAATATCCTTGTTTAGGTGAAACTATTACATGTCTTAAGAAAGACCAAATATTCCAAAACAGTGTCATCAAAGCTTTTAGATAAATGACTAATGTGGGCTGAGTATAAGTGGATAGGATATAAACCAGTTATTTCAACATACTGTTGCTGTATTCGGAAAGGAATTTGAACTTCAATGCTAATCAATTACAAAAAAAACGGAACTCTTGGGGCAAGAAAATTGCAAGCCTTAATAAAGACAAATTCTGCGGTATAGTGTCATTAAAGCTTTTAGATAAAAGACTTAAATTGATTGCGAATTAGTGGTTGGAATATGAAACAGTAATTTTACCCTATGGTTGCTATCATGGAAAAGACCGGTGAGTGCTTGGGTTGAAACGCGTCCTTAATCCGACCTCAGGTTTTGCTTTCCTCTTTATCAAGATGATAATTACTGAAGTAAGGTGACCGTAAGTCCATATCCATATGTTGATTATTACTCTTTGTAAATACCTTAGTAAACAATTGACCATATAAACCTAATGATTTACTGCAATTTATTCCGAAGCCAAAAAGCTTCATTTGTGCTAGATTGGATAACCAAGATAGGCAAATTGATTTGCTGTGTTCACTCATTAAAGATGGCTCCTGAGCAGAAAAAAATAGTAGTTAATTATTTTAAATTATTGTTTTTAATTAATATTTCCATCTAGCACTTACCGTTATATCCATAAGTACTTAGTTATGACAATGCGGCGGTAAAAATGACACCATGACACAGATACTATCTTAGACTGCATAAAATCTGGAATATTTTATGGAAATGGCCGAGACTAATAGTAATGCCAAAGAAAGAAATTAAAATTAAAATTAAAATAATAGTGAAAAAATTAACAACTAAATATTTTTAAAAAAAATTAATAAATTGTTGTTAAAAAATATTTTTAAAATTTTAAAAATTGTACAGAAGATGTAAAATGTTGTGAAAAAAATTCAAATGATAGAAATAAAATTAAAAATGGTACTAAAAATTATTAAATTGTCAAGAAAAATATTCTTTTTCTGTTAGGCTTAATAAAGAAAGTTTCGTATAGGGCTGATTTCTGCGATTTTTTGTCTTCGCAGGAATATTTGACGGGATCTCTTATATACCACTATAATTTCCAGAATACGACGATTTTAAAAAGAAGCAAGAAGAAGAGTTAGAGACATTTTGACAACGACAAAGAGAAAAAGAGTATACTTTTGTTCAACAAGAATAAGAAGAACAGAGGAAACGAGAGAAGAAAACCATGACCATGAGCGGTGAATAGAGCGAACCTAGTGCAGCAGGGGCTATTTAAGAAACCGTGAGACTGTTACGTGAAATCTTGGCTGAGCTGAAACAGTTAAGAGCTTTATACAAACTTCCTTGATTAAGCCTAAAAAAAAGAGACATCCAAAATCCAAACCACCTATGACAACAGCAGCAGTGGGACTCCAAAGACAGCTGCAATTAATTATGGACAATCCATGAACGGGTTGACTCTTAATTTTAACCAACGGTCCTTTTCAAGGCCAACCACGTTTCTAGAAGCAGAATGCACTATTGCCCAAGAAACGTCTGCTTGATGTTTATCTTTGTCTGTATGTGGGAATGTGTATGTATGTTTTACTGCTCGTACCCACACCCCACATCCTGTTTGGTATGCATTTATGTATGCATTATGCAAAAAATAGTCCCCTACCGTTTATTTGTTTGGATGTAGGTGTGGTATAGGCGAGTAAGGAGGAGTGTTGGATTATATAAATAAGTTCCTGTCTGTAATTAGATATGTTTTGTCCATCCTATTGGTCCGCTCCTGTTCCAGTTTTCATCCATGACTCAATTCCCATCAATAGTTAGTGTGATTCTATGTATGTATCTTTGTACGTTTGAATGTTTGTATGAATAGGGGTGCCTGTATGTATGTGTTAATACGTTTACCCACCTCTCACCTCATTTGGTATATATGATTGATGTATGTCTGTATATATGCATTATCAAAAAATAGTTCCATACTCCTAATTCATTTGCTTGTAAGGACGTGTGTTAGTTGTTCGTTAATAAGAATGTTTGTTTGTTTCTTTCTTTCTTTGCTAATAAGGATGTGTGATTGTTTATCCATAAGTAGGTGTGAGTGAGCGGCCCTTTCCTCTTTCACTCTCTCTTTGTTGGTATGTGTGGTGTTGGATAGTAATGGTGTGTGCGTGTGTGTTTTCCCATATGTAGGTGTGAGCGACTCTCAACTATGCAATTTCCTTCTCTGTTTTGTTGTAATTTTATGTTTTCTTGAAATTTGTTTTAAATTTGTTAAAATTTTATTTTTCTATTTTTGTATGAAATAATTTGCTTTTAAAAGTCGCTTTTATGTTAAATTTTTGTCATGTTCCTTTAATTCTTGATTTAAATTTGTTTTTATATATTTTTAATTTTGGTTTTTATTTACTTTTTGTTTGAACTTTTTTTAGTCGTTTTTTTAAAATTGCTTTGGTATATTTTTCTTACAAATTTTTGTTCTAATATTGTGTTTTTGTCGAAATTTGCTAAATTATTTTAACTGCTTTTAACTTTTAAAAATTTTTTGTCTAATTTTATAAATTTTGAAATATTTTTTGTTTTGAAACTTTCAGTTTCGTAAATTTGGTAACACTTTTAGTATCAACGATTTATTATAATGTTCCGGGGTTGTCTTTGTCTCCGCCAGACTCTGTGACATTTTGTTTAGGCCAAACAGTATACTCAAGAGTAGGTACTTATTTAAAGTCTTCAGAAAATGTACATTACATACATATATTTTATGTGTAGTACGTACACTTGGCTTGAGACTCAAAATTGGATTGTCACTAGAATTTTTCAATTCGCTTGTATCACACTACTAAAAGAAAATTTTTAACATTTTATCTTCGTTAAGAAGCAGTAGATGCTTACGTATAATTACCCGCAAAGATACACATGGTGGCAGGCATCAGTTTGGCAAAATTTTACAATTTTGAGGCTGATATAGACAAACGAAGACCGGAACAGTCTTTTTTAAATATTTTTAAAAAATAAACTTTAATTAAATAACTCAGTAAGCTGAAGCCCCTCTGTTCTCTAAAAAGACACAAATTTAGTTATAGGTGTAATTTTTTTTAACAAAATTGAACCTTAGAAGGCCGAAATGTAGTAAGAGGATGAGGAGAGCCAATGATCCAGAAGAAGGAAAAAACAATGCAAAGCAAAACAAAAAACATGCAAAAACTTCTTTATAACTTTCTTTTTGTGGATGTTAAAATCAGAGCAGGTTATATTTATTTACTTACCATGAAAGAATAGTCAATCCTATGTGCCTGCTTAAAACCTGCAATAGAATGGTTCAGGAACTAAAATGAGGCTTTCAACATCGATAACGGCCAAGCAAACAATATTTTCAAGATGTTTCGAAGTTTAATTCAGTCTCTTCACTTTCTAAGGAGGAAAATATTTGTAAATGTAATTTTCAATCATCGGTAGTTGGATGTCTAGATGTCCGAACTTCCTGGTCTGAGTTATACAGTTGGGGTATTGATAGAAGGTGCAATTAGTTTAGTAAGGAATCTAAATCTCTACATACATTTACACAAAATTGATTTGAAATACAAGTGCAGTATAATTCCTAACAACAACTTATTAATCATTCGTCACTGAAATAACGCATCACATAGAAAATAGAGAATCTCAGTCAATGGAAAAAAGGCACATAAGGGAAATTTAATTTGGACCTGAAGGTTTTCCATCCTGAGAGGTGTTTTGTAGTATGTGTAGGCTTAGTTTCCATTTTTTAAAAATCTTCAAAGTGAGTGCATGTGTCTATCTAGTCAGCTTTGAATAGGCTTCCTATTCGACAAATACTCAATCGCAGACGACCATCACATTCCCGTTCTATTGATTTTATCTAATCTATCTTTATAATATTGAACACTACCGTTGATAGAACTTAACCAACTAGCAGGCGCACATCTATAGTCCTTTTGCACGAAAGAAAATAACAATTTGTGCCTTAGATTAAAACAAATACGCGTTGAGATTTTGACCCATTCGCACACATTTGCTTTTTGCTAAAATTGATTTGCTCTTTAATCGATAAGTCAGTTAATGTTGCCCTCTGCTCACTAGGGGATGCGATATTATATTTTTAGCAGGATTTTTATTTCATAACTTTAACGTTACTGCAGTGTAGCATGTATAGGGCGAGCATATTTTCCACTGCAATTTCACCAGTGTTATGCTTGTACAACGTCTCTAACAGTAAATACACGTAATTGTGTGTGTGTGTGTGTGTGTGTGTGTTTCTAAATTGACAGTAGTGCAAGTTCGTTGATGTTCTAAGTATTGTTGGCGTTTGTATACCTGTGAAAATAAACACTACTCTAAGAGCGCAGTCGCCCACCTATGATTCACGTAAATGTTAGCATACATCTGTTGCCCTGATTGATACCATCGAAAGTAATGAAAACTTCGCGGAAACGGAAATTTAGCTTTATAGGCTGTTTGGAGAGAAGATAGAAAAAGCTGTGAAAATGGGATTAGCTGATATATTTACCAACTTCTACTCACTGTACCATATGAACACAAGATTATATTTTGATACCTGCGTTGAACATATTTTTTGGCATTTTTTTAATTTAATGGTGCTGTTACATATAAAAAAAGGCTGACTCTTATCTCTAAAGTACCGTTTTATTCCTTTTATAAAGCACTGAATGGCTTTTTTTCCTTCGGAGGAATTCTTTAAGGGCTTCAACAGCTACGTAATTAAACCGTATTTCTTAACGATATTCTGCTTGAGTAATCTAAACGCTCTCTGGCCCAGAGATATCGGTAAATATTCAGTCAACCAGAATAACAATTTGCGCAGAGAATGGCCTCACGTTCGCAAAATTTGTAGATTATATTGTCAGATTTAGTTGGATATATAACGTGACAAGTCATTTATATCTATGCATATGATCCATGGACCTTTATCTCGCTCCTCGTGTGACTTTTTCCATTCTTGTATGTTGTACTAATGGCTGCTTTGTTCTCTGTTTCCTTATATGGAATAAATACCTCAGTCTTAGTCATATTGTTACTCTTTTCATTATTTCTTTTTACTTTACACGGATGATATGATATATTAGATATGTACATTTAAATTAGTTAATACTTCATCATCTTTATTTCCTTCCGTAGAAGATTGCATGATATAATAATTTAGTTCAATAAATCATCTGAATACAATCATTAAACTTTCATATAAAAAAATAAGTATCAAAATAAAGAAATAAATACAAACAAACACAAGTATAAAATTATTTTTTTTTTATAGACAAAGTGTGAATCCGGGTCTCCTGTGCAGAAAGTCATTATTAGGCCGTAGAAGCAACAACAATTATTTCATGCATACAATAATGTCAAGTGGTATATAGTGCGACTATCATAACACTGTTCGTCTATGGTATAAAATAGAATATTAGACTCAAAATCCTTACAGTATATCCGTCATTAACTTGTTCATCAGCTGCATAAGTTGCAAGTTTCAGTACCTTATTTGCAGAAGATAGCTGCACACTGCATGACAAAGTATCCTGCATACAGGACGAATAACTTGGAGTTTTATTTGTCGATTACACCTGCTGGTAACCTTTAACCTAGAAGATATTGCAGTTGCAGCTCATCTTCTGCATTAAATAACGTAACATGCAGGCTCAGTGGAAAGTTATCAGTCAGGAAATCCCAGAAAGAGTTTCTGAAATTCGACATATAAGGACATGCAACACAACAATGAAGTATCAAGCCTTTATAAACATTCCCACATCGAATACACATATCGAGCTGTGCCTGAGGAACAGCAGTCCATAGTTTAGCTATATACGTAAATACCTTGCTGTTCTGTCTGGTTTTAGCCGACTGCCATACTGAGGCAGGTCGCAAGGATTCGTGTATCGAAGAGAATCTGTCAAAATCTGCTTCATTAGACATATGAACTCTCCAGAGGCTATTTTCAAAACCAGCAATTTTCGACCTTACAATTTCTTTCCAATTTTGTTTATCTGGGAATTTCGGAATGCTGCAAATAATCAGTTAGATACTCAAGCAAGTCAAACTTCCTTAACGTATCATATAGATTTGAAATTAACCCGTAACTTGACATGCATCCGCTCAAAATGAAGTGAAATAACGCAACGTTAAACACACGTTTAGTATGTACGTTATTAGGCATCAAACACAATCTGTGTAAAAACATCAATTTTCTTCTATCAATTTCGGACTGCGCTGATGTCCATCCTATCATTCACAGAGCGATGTCTGATCTTGTATGTGTTGGGAAACCTTGTAAATGTTTGGCAAAATACCTCAGAGTTTTATCCAATGAAGAGAGGTCACTTTTTGAAATATTACACCATAATTCACTGCCATAAAACATTGAAGGAACAATTACCTTTTTGATCACATTTGCAGCAACCAAAGGATTTAAACCATTCGGTTTAATGCCAATACCAAACAGGCCGTGAAAAGAATTTTTCCCTTTCTTGAATGCATTGAGTATTGCGACATGTGACGTAAGCTTAATCCGGTGTCCCAGGTGTGTTGCAGATTCAGTAATCGGCAAATATGACGGCCCAAGATACCATTTAATATTGACATAATTCTTGTATTGTGAACCGAAAATAATAATGTATGACTTTGTGACACTAAGCTCAGATCGTCACTTATTACTGTAGGCATGTGCTATATCTATCAGCTTTTGTAGATTGCTAGGCTAAATAGCCAAAAGTGAAATGTCATCAGCAAGGGTTGGATTTCCCACAGCTAAGGATCCAATCTTTGTTCCAAATCCACTATTCTCTAACTGGAGCAGCAAGTCATTTATAAATATTGTGTACATCAAGGTTAACATAGCACCCTCTTGTCTCACTCCTTGGCCAATTGAGAAACAGTCTGAAAATTGCCCATTAACAAGGACTTTGCTCTATAAATTTATATACATGTTAAAAAATATCGAAAGGGATTTACCCGTAATTCCCAACATGAATAATTTAAAACGTAACCCTTTTTGCCATTCGGTATCAAATGCCTTTTTTGTATCAAGAAAAACAGCAAAAACACGTGAACCCATGTTTACGTTATATTGTACTGATTGCAACAGCGAAAAACCTTTTTGGTAACCATGTCGTTGTGAACTGGGTATATTAGAATTAATATCTTTGAGCCAAGTTACCAAACTTGCATGAATAATTTTCTCGAAAGTTTTGTAGATAACAGGCAGTAAAGTAACAGGCCTGTAACTTTCGACTGAGTTCTTTGATTTTCTGTTACCTTTGTACAGTGGTATTGCTAACCCTTTTTTGCATTCTACAGGTATGTAAGATTGATCAATCATCTGAGTAAATAAAATTGTCCTTTCAAGGTATCGTCGTCTAATTTATTCCAAGCTATGTTATTTCTCTTCAAAGACTGTCTGAAGTCTCTCCCATAGGTAACTGTACGAAGGGAAGTAAGTATAGGAAGGTGGTCAGATATCACGCGCTCTTCGTGATCTGAAACAATGTGCACACTCCGTATGCTACCTATGCATTGATCAGAAAGTACAAAATGATGAGTCATCGTTCTTGCTGGGGTGAATGTATAACGGGAGCCAGTGCATATTATTAAATGTCCAGCACTCACTAGATTATTATATCGTAAGAACTCATGAAATATCCTATCTTTGTAATCTCTGAAAGTGTCTGGTTCAGCTAGTGCATTGAAATCCTCAGAAAAAATACACGTTACCAAGCTGTGAGTACTGATCATACAGATTTTGAATCAACTCAATTTGCGCCCTGTAAAAATCTATGCCATAAAATAGGTTCGGCATATATACACAAAAAATATATACATTTTGCATATCTGGAAATGTGAATTCTATGCCAACAATTCTGTCACTATTAACAACGTCATCTATGAAGTTAGCATATCTCATGAGAGAGGTTTTGCAGAAGATTGCAACACATCCTTTACCACATTTTATTAACGTGCTATTAGAGGAAATATCCTTTGTCTTAGCAATGCATTTATAATCAGAACGAATAGAATCGCAAAATGGAAGAATGTGCTGTAATAGTGTATGTTCAGTTATGCATGCTACATCAACATCATATTCATCTAGCATTGCACTAAGGCTAAGAGCAGAGGACATAATTCCTCTAACATTCCAGCTCAGTATATTAAGATTCATATTAACTTGCAATATAGACATCTTAATACTTATACAATGTGAAAGCAGGACTAAAATGCCAAAAATGCCAAAACACATTAACTTGCGACAGTACATAAGGGCAGATTTATGAACAATCGACTATGTCGCCCTAGTCATGGAATATCGCCTCCTGAACCTGCATTTGCCTCCTGATCGCGATTGTAAAACCTATCTCGCCAGGATTGATTCCCGTACCACATCCTTACATAAACACCTTTTGGCCATGTTACATCATTTTCAACATTGTGGCATTGTGAGTTATATACAGTCAGATTGGCCGCTAGACAATTACGTCTACTGTGGATAAACTGTATGGATAACGGCTCTATATTGTATTGTTCCAAGAATGTACTGAGGCCCTCGGCAGTAGATTTGACGCCATTGCCTCCCACATAAAAGCGCCTTGTTCTACGTCTGACCACACCTTTAAATACAACATTCTAATCATTATCATCAACACCTTCATGTTCAATAATAATATCTTAGTCGCTTTCTATACTGGGTTTACCAAATGAGATAGGTCTTTCTACCTGACCACCAATGACGGTAGGTATCGTCCTAGGAGGGGTTTTCAAATCAATACCTTTCACATTAATGTTGCCAGCCATCGGAAGCATACCGTGCTCTATCCTGGTCAAAATACCATGTTCAGAAAGCTGTTCTGTGTCGGCTAACGATTTATTTTTATTCCGAATGGGTGTGCGCATGGCATTTACAACATTAGGATGAACATTGACATTGGAAATCTGTGTGATATTTCCAGCGCAGGAGGCGATATGTCTTCTATCGAAAGTATCTGAAATTTTGTCAGAAGTTTTTGAAACCAGAGTTTGCAGAACACTGACCCAATCTTTTCCAAAGCTGACTGGACCGTTGCACCGGTTTGCGACTCCATTGCTGTTATAACTGGGGAAGAGCCGTTAGCCTCAACCGATACGGGAGATACACAGTTGGACACGGAAGTTCTGTTCTGAGATGCACTTGATGGGAAGCAGTGTGTATCACAACCAGTGGTGTTAGACTCAACCGAAACGGGAGATAAACAGTTAGACACAGAAATCAGTTAGACACAGAAATCTTGTTCGGAGCTGCAATTGATATAGAGCGTTGATCATCACAACCATTGGCACTACATGCTAGGTTACTTACACCTGGGCTAAGAGTGTGAACGACAACCGCATAAGACACGCGCTTACTCAAAGACTTCAGCTCGACACGAAGTTTCTCGGTGATGGTGTGTAGTGTTTCATTTTCTTTCATCAACAAGCTTTGAGTAGTTTTTAGTGACTTAATCTCATTACGGAGCAGTTCAATTGTTTGAGATTGTGCCTGTACCTTATTGTTTAAATCAGCACGGAATGTATTAAGGTCATTCATTGTCACCAATGTGATTTGGATTGCTTTCAGAGATATAATCTCCTCTCTGAGCGAAACAACAGTTTGTTGTAGATGACCACAATCACTCTTGATTTCAGCTAGCGGGAGTCTTGCTGAATTAGTCATTTGTTCTGTTTGCCGTGAGCCATGTTGATCGTCTGGTTCACACTGTTCAGATTGTACACTAGGGTTTGATTTCTTCTTGCTAAAAATAGACTCGATCTCGCAAGGATCCCCTTTCATAAACATAGCTAAAGAATGGCAATCCCTTGCATATTTTATTAAACTGCTTACACCATTTCTGTTCTTTCTAGCCACCAAATATACCGATGGAAAGACTCGAAAACCTCGTGCTAACCTAGATAAGACTGACCTATACCAGGTTACAATATCTTCGCTATCATGTGCAACCTCTAGCAATTTCTCAATATACATGTCTCTGGGTAGATTATCTAATTCCTGATCCAGTCTTCTAATATAGTCCTGATTGGGAACCTGAAATATGTCATCTATATATGTTGGGCTGTTACAGCGGTAACATGAATCTTGGGTATCTCTGTTAAAATATGTGTGATAGACATTCTGCGTACTCAGATACTGAGGTTGTGAACATAGATTTGCATCGTCAGGATCCTCACTCACCAAATCTGTTTTATAAAATGTATTAAACTGCAATTACCATGTACAATATGATCACCTGCATTTACTGTTTCCAATTCAGTATACGTTTTCCCGGAGCTAGCCTCAAAGACTGAATTGTCCATGATTTGCACAGGAGCATTGTAATGTCCATCTGAACAGTCCGCCATCTAAGGATTTAAATTAGTTAATACTTGCACTTGGATGATGAATATGTTGATTCTTCAAAAGTAGATTCCAAACTTTCTTCATTAATGTTAATTGAAGTACAAAAATATTAGGAACTTTTTTGAGCGATATAGAATAGAAAGGTGTTTAAATGTAACTTCAATGCCTCAAAATGCCGTTTTACTCTTCGCACCATTTGCTTGTACTTGCCTACACGAACATAATCAATATATAATATAAAATGAATACTTCTATTTTTCTCAACTACTTGAAAATATATAGATTTAACACATCACTGTAAAAATGGAATTATTTATAGCAAATGTCTTTTTTAATGTGACATGCTTTTTCCTCTTCTAATCCTAACATACTGGATCCAAAATGTTTGGTACACAAAAAGTAGCATTGCCCGCTGGATAGTACCAACAAAAAGAAAACAAGAAAAATCTAGCACAGGAGGCGAATCACTTTCTAGGGGTAATCATTAAAGAGGCTACCAATATTTGAAACATATCATGTTTATATATACTTTTGAAGGATTAAATAGCGTGCCATAATACCAACAGCACATCAACTTTAAAAATTAATTTGGGGGAATTCAGTATGTATGTATGTATGTTTGCATGTATGTATAGGTTTTAACGGCACGTCAGAACACTACTAACTATATAAAGCCGCTTTCATCCGAAGTTATTGATAGAGACAGATTTAATGATTATAGAGTTCTGACAACCTGTCTTATGAGTACATTTTTCGACCTTTACCTTTAGCCACTATTGTACTGAAGTGCCGTAAAATGCTATTAAACATACATACCATCTAAATAATTAAAAATATAATTACATTTTGTGGTCTCTTTAGTCAGTTGGTTTCTTGAAAGGTTTTCTTTTACATATATATTACTGGGGTTTTTTTCATCATAAAATTATTTTTAATAACAAACGGCCTAACTGTGCTTTGAAAATCTATTGGTGTTATTTAAACAGAGAAACTAATGATAACAACTTTTCTGTGGTACTCTGTAATTTAGGCCTCTAATTCGAGTCCTTTCTGCGTCATTGCCCGTTAAAAAGATGAATTTAGTGTTTGCGTAGACAGAAATTATCAGCCAAATGGATATATCATAAACTTTTATCTGTTATTGGAACTGAGTTTTATTGGTATAATTTCCTGTTGGAAAATATGTCTGCTTATTTTAGTGTTTTCAAAGGAAGTCATCTGTATATACATTAACAGCTGAGCCAAAATAACAAAACGGCATTTAGTACGGAGATAAAAAAAAAAGCAAGGTTCTGGAGAAAGGAAATAATAAAAACAGCACAATACCGGTTTTCTAAGCTGACTTACATAGAGAAGGAATGTGCGATGTTCTGTCTTATCGATACCCGTCCGGTGAATCGCTTTACCAAATTTTTCAAGAAAGGAAAGCAGTTAAATTCCAGATCCCATTTCAACAATAATAAATACAGCAGAGTGCCAAAATATAATTTGCCTAAGTATTCTTGAAACCTTTAAACCTTATAATTTGCCTAAGTACTCTTGAAACCTTTAAACCTTATAATTTGCCTAAGTACTCTTGAAACCTTTAAACCTTATAATTTGCCTAAGTTCTCTTGAAACCTTTAAACCTTATAATTTGCCTAAGTACTCTTGAAACCTTTAAACCTTATAATTTGCCTAAGTACTCTTGAAACCTTTAAACCTTATAATTTGCCTAAGTACTCTTGAAACTTTTAAACCTTATAATTTGCCTAAGTACTCTTGAAACCTTTAACACTTATATTAGCAAAATCAGCCTTTCGTGTGCGTTGTGAGTATGCAACTTAATTTTTGTTTAAAAAGATGGAGATGGGATTAATAGTACGGGTTAAATGGTACAAAATTGCTGCCATGAAGATAAAGACTTACTGGAAAACCGCTTCAAGAATAACAAGAGCATTAAGCTTACCGTATATAATCGCATATAATCTGATACCAACTGCATAATGCGCTGGCAGATCTGGGTCTATGCAGTTTGTAAGGACTAATCAGTAGAACAAACAACACAGACCCCGATCTGCCGGCGCATGATGCGACGGCAGATCAGGGTCTATGTTGTTTGCATTTGGACCAAGTTTATACGCTAGTGTATACGGTACATGCTTTCTCCATACATCAAACGAAGATATACACGCTGTCGACAAAGGAGCAGTGGTCTTAGATCTCGTGTTAGGTTTCCAAGGATAGAATAACTTCGCAATTTTTATTCATTTCTGTTGTCAATAAAACGTTTTCACACATACAGGTTTGCATCATTTAATGTTTTCACACATATAGGTTTTGATCATTTAATTTGATTTAACGTTGGTACGAGACTATTTAAAATGTGAAGGAATGTATCAGTGACTATTAAAATGGCATGAAGTTTGATAATCCAAATGAATTAATAAATCCTACTGGTCCGATTATAATTAGGCTGGAGTCTATGAATCTCTAATATCTCACGTTTTAAAATTAATCCCACAGTTTAGGCCCAAAATGCATAGGATTTAAATGTATCAGTGATCTCATTTAAAGTAAACAATATATAGCATATCAAGGAATCTTAAGTGATCTTTTGAGATATATCAAGGAATCTTAAGTGATCTTTTGAGATATATCAAGAAATCTTATGTGATCTTTTGAGATATATCAAGGAATCTTAAGTGATCTTTTGAGATATATCAAGGAATTTTAAGTCATCGTTTGGAATGTAATTTATAATAAATTAACAGTACAAACGGGTTTGGTGGTCGAGGATCATTTGGTTATCCCACTTCCAACATTCAATATATAATGTTGGAGCAAAATACAACCCCACCCCCCACCCCCGATACTGACTATGTAAAGCTACAATCTAGGTTTTGTACTATCATTAATAGATCACCCTTTCTCTGTACTTTAATCAACAAAAAAAAGGTTTCGTGCAATTTGAGTGTCAGTTTTCATCCTTCTTTGGTACAAGACGTTTAAATTTAGTTGTTAGATTATATAAGTGATATATATATATATATATATATATATATATATATATATATATATATATATATATATATATATATATATATATGTGTGTGTGTGTGTGTGTGTGTGTGTGTGTGTGTGTGTGTGTGCTAATAGAAGTGGGGAATATCTCGCGTTCAGAGTGTGGTTATTCACAGGACAGGAGACACACTGTAATTTGGTCTAATATAGCATATTTTAACTTGTGGAGATTATGAAAGTACAATCACCTTTCTTAAGGGTCACCTGTGTCTTAATCGGTTGCAATGATAGCGCTGCAGCCGTAGCAATACTTTTTTCCTGGGATATTGTTATCGAGAAAACTTTAAAAAATTATAGTAATTAGCACCCGTTACAATGAACTATGACGTAGAAACTTTGTTCCGGAAAGTTCGTAGACAAGGTGATTTGCAGCTGGTCCAAATCTTGTTTAGTTTGTATCTAGTGGTTTAATTGTTATTTTATTTTCAGTAAATTAGTGTAACATTTTCTCACCATTGGATTTTTGTATTGGAAAAATGGTTCTATGATTCTAGATTTGATTGGTTAAGGAATTAACCATGGTAATTTAGGGAGAATAAGGATTTGGCCAGTATAACTTTTTCAACCCCCGTTGTACACTATCGTTTAAAGACCTTTCTATTCCTATATCCATGAGCATGGCCATATTTGTATCACGTTACCGTCCGCCATTAACATATTGATTCTCCCTTGCTGCTAGCGTGAGAGACGATTATTTCCGACCTGTTTATTTTTAATGCCCTCGATTATCTCAATCAATCATATCAACAGACAATCTTATAGGTAGGTAGAAGATTGATATTGAACAGTAAGGGTGATGACAAAAATAAGTCTTAAGAAGAAACGATTTTCATGATCAGGTAGACAGTACAATATAACTCTTGAGCTTTGCTGATTTAAGTCGTCTTCCCATTTTCTTCCCAATTTAGTGTACCAGATCAAGTCCGCTTATTAAACACCCCCCGCCAAGAAAAACAGACAAACGAACAAAAAACAGTTGACGTTAAAACGCACTAAAAAAATTTCGCAACTTGACAGAAGAACAAGATGAAAATATGGTCAAAGTTTACCTAGGAAGACTTCGTTGATTATCTAAATCATTCCAAGGCCTATGATGGGCAAGAAATTAAAGCATTTATATCCCTATATAAATTTTGTTATATCCATGATGAACGGATGGATGACATTGTCTGTCTGTGAATGAAAGCAACTAGGCACCCAGTCTTCCTCAAAGTCGAGGTATCACCATGCCAACAAAGAGTAGGATGAGCTAAATATTTTGCCTGGGTGACTGTAGAAAATAATAGCCTCGTTACAACAGCATCATGCACCTGTCCTGCTGGCCTAGAGAGAGCATGATGCCATATCTCAGGCATATTGCATGCTGTTTCACTTGCTTGGAGCCATGGCTCGGCAATGAAAACCTGTACAGACAAGCAAGTTACATAGGCTAAAGGACCGTTACAGGGCGTGAGACAGGACAAAATAAAAACATAGACTTTGTTCGACGTAAAGTAAATACTGGGGTTATACATAATTTAGCTACAGAGCATTCTAGTGAAAGGCAACTCTTGGACCATGAGGAATTAAAGAGATATGTGTCTAAATCAAGTGTATTAGCACTGAGGAAATGCAAAGGGACTATGCTATTCCAAATTCATAATGCCCAGGAGCAGCTTGCTCTAATAATTTCAATGGCACCATTACATGGATCACATCTAATGGACTTTAGTACGCTAGTTGACAATCCTGTGTATTTATCTTGCATACCTTTTATGCAAAAACCTGTCTGTCTTGCACAAGAAAAGCGACAAAAAAAAAAAAAAAATCAAACTATTTCTGGAGAGCAGAACAATAAGAATTCCATCATTAAAATTCAGTTCTATCCCAAAGACAAGCGCCGTGCTGATCCAAATACATTTATATCCAACCATCTGTACCCTCCTTTTAAAGGATTTGCTGCCACCAAACAAGGGTAAGTTTCAGTGCTAGTGGCAAAAATTAACTTTGTGGAGGAGCTTGATGCCGACAACTTACCAACTGGCATAGCTGTGTGTGAATGTGAATGGGACCTATTTTGTTTGTCAGTTCTGATAAAATCATTGATGGTGAAACCATAGTCGAAATTAAATGTCCAACCAAGCCCATAAGCCAACATGTGACAAGTGGAAAGTATGACACGAATGTGTCAGCTGAGTAGCATGTTCGAAATCGTACAATAAAGATTGGCTATTATGCCCAGGTTCTGATAGCTATGTACTGTACAAATGCTAGAAATTGCAGATTCCATGTGTGGAATGCAAAACCAGAGAAACGCGTGCCAATTGATTAGCCTTTTGACAAAGATTTTGTATCAAGGTACCACTTGTGCGAAAATTTGACTTTGACGATTTCCGTTTAATTTGAATGAAGCTGGAACATTATTGTCATCATGCATGCTAGTTTCACGATATGAAATAACTAACATAAAATTAGATGGCTAGAAGGCGGTGCCGTTCATATAGGTTCTTACCCTCAGTTTACTTTAGGTGTTTTCGTGTGTTGTTTATGCATAAATGCACCGTTGTTTTTCTTCATGTTTGCTGCTGACAGTTTAGCATATATTATCTTGGTAACTTAACTCAGTACATCATATCAGTTACTCATATATGTGTGACGTATACTGACAAACTGTTCCCCAGATGGCGTTTAAGAAAAAAAAAACGCTACTGCCTGCGTGGACCGTTTGACATCAGGGTTAGTCTCATTTTGAGTTGTCATTTCAGTTATTTTGCTTTGAATTTCGGCGAAAGAAAGATAAGTTAACAATAACAGCAATATATCTGCTGGCTCAAGGGTTCAACTGTCCATGATTTATGAATTGTGAATTACTCAATAAACGAGATGAAACAAGAGCTGGTGTTTCTGTAAGAAAGTTGCTGAAATCAACAACTGGTGGAAATGGCATTTCGAAAGAAATCAGAGCGCCACCTGGGGAGGAGTTTCGTAGATTGATATAGGATTGTACATGCACAGTTTTCTGCCACTTCGACCATTCCACAACTACTACGGTTGGATGCCATAAACTTATTGATGTAAATCTGGTTGTAATCTTTCATTTGGCTTCTATGGTTTCATGGAGTTTATTTTACTTCTTGTATTTTAGTGGCATTCAACAAATTTGAAGTAATCTCATAATTGTTAAATATCGGAAACACTTATTCAACAGTGGGGGGGGGGGGGAGTTATCTAGCGTAACACTGTTTTCATCATTTGGCTGAGGAATAATAAAAAAAAAATATATGTTTAAGAGAAACATTACATATTTATATTCATTCATTTCCAATAAAGTACACAGAACAATGTTTGTTGAGAATGAGCGACTGTCGAATTCAAAAATGTACAGAAAAGGCCCATTTATCCTGACAAATGTTAGCTCGATGCAGTGATTATATGTATGTACTTTACTATATATGTGTTATTATACACAAATATATTAAATCCTGAAGCAAGGCTATGTTAGGAATCTACGATGACTACATCCTTCACTAAATGTGACATGAAAGATTTAAAATAATGACTTAGAGTCTGTTACTGGAATATTGCCAGCTGGAAGCCATATCAGCTAAAGATGTAAGGCGTGGAAACAAATTTTCTAAATCGCACATCGAGCCATCTTTCTCTCCATCTTATTATTTAGTCAAAGCTCAAAGAACTATCATCGCCGTTTAATTTATCATATAATTATGGAGGAGGATTAAAAGACTATTTGTTGTGTCCCGGCGGCAACTACTTACACATGAGATTAGTCCAGCAAATATCCGGTCATATGCACTGAGTTGATGTCAGACATATATGTATCCCAATTTCTCCACTTGAGAACTATTCTAATACCTGAGCAATTATTAAGATAGGTTTTGTGCTTGTTTTGAGAACTCTTGAAATTTGAATATATGCCTAATTGTGAACAGTTGTGAATCATTAACTAATGCAGTATATCAGGAATTCTTCTTCTCATCAAGCAATTAATAGACATAAGTAGTATAGCTATTTTCTATTTCGTTAGATTACATGATAACCCACGTACAACCTTTTTTGATTTAAAAAAAAACTAATACCCTAAGAACAGGGATTTTAGAGAATTTTTAAAATAACATTTAGAGTAGCGAACCCATCAATAACAGTAGCTATGCAATACAAAACTTTAAAGAATAAGAATACAAGCAGAAATTAAAAATAAAATTAGTATATCAAATGAAACGTGAAAGAAAATAATTATGAAAACTTTAAACGACAAGGAGTTGAAACATATGGACATAAAACAAATTAAGAAAACATGAAATTGTTGTCAATGGTAAATTAGCTAAAATATCAAAGTCAATGTCAGATGTACTAATACAGAGGTGACACTTCTGATGGGTATTTAAACAAAAACACACACGTAATTAAAAGAAGATTGATTGACAATAAATGGAATAAGATATTGTACTGGGTTTCTCATTTAGTTTAGGATGATCTATTTCTACATTTAGTGCAGGTTCAATAAGATTTAAACATAAAAAACAACAACATAAAAACAAACAAACAAAAAACAAAATCATGAAATTGATAGTAGCGATGATACGGAAATAATTTAACATTTTATAAAGGACATACAACATTATAGAAAAGAAGGTTAGTGAAAGAAGCGAAGTAGTGTAACAATAGCAAGTTTGTAATATACTAATTAATCAATTATATAGTTATTAGCTAAAAAGCTTATACTTTTCTGTTGTCTTCATCAATTTCTTTTTGTGATGGTATTTTATAATTTTAGACCTATTTTCCCCAAATCTCATTTCTCTTGTGTTTGACCAGTGAACGTATTCTGTTGATCTGCAAAAGACAAATCAAAATGTGCACAAGGAATAAAATGATATATGTATGGATCTTTTATATTACTACCTTTAGGCTTTGTAAAATATAACAACTATTGGTAACTTTAAATGGGTGGAACACCAATCATTTTTAAATATTGTATCATATTTTATATTATGTTTCGTTACAATTAAAATTTGGACTCTTGCTAAGCGAATTTTGTTGTGCTTTTTATCGTGGTGATACATTTGATTCATGTACTTATCTACATTCGTTTGTCTCCAATTTGGAAAAGAATTCGTATTATTTTGTATCCAATCTTTCATATATGATCTATAGTAAAGCTTAAAACAGTTGTTATGTGCACTCTAATGATTCTTTTCGTGTTTCATTTTGTACAAGTCTATGTTTCATTTATTTTACACTATTGATTTTCAATGAATTTTTACTACTACTGGAATTGTACTAGTTTCACCTTTCAACATGTTCTTAAAATTAGCTCTAGTGGTTAACAAAGTTCTAAAGAGAGTCTACTTAAAAATGATGCTGTATAACTTATAACTAACCTTAAAGTTATACTTACGTTAGGAAGAACATTTCTTGCAAACCAAATGGAAGGCAGTGCAACCAGAGAAAGTAACTTTTCAAAAGAAGAAAGATCCACATAGAGTTGAACTTGGAAGAAAATTAAAACAAGAGCAAGGAATTGATAAAACTGAAATAAGTTATTATGAAACAGGTGACTCAAACATCATGTATTACTTAATAGGTGGTGTACTTGTTGTCCTAGTTGTAGGATTTATGTATTCAGAGAGATCAGGTTTAAAAACTGTTGTATTTGATTAACAACCTGAAAGCAGTGAGCATGGGAAACATGTTTTAAAATAGCCAGTTAAAATAGGGGTGCCGAAAGAATAGAAATCCATTCCCAGAAATCCTCTTGAATTTCACATTAATAAATGGCAAATAAGAACAATACTTAATTAACACTCTTTATCACGCAGCATTCAATTCTACTCTTACAGTTGGTTACATCATTTTCTGAAGAAAGATGAAAGAGTTGAAAGAAGTCATACAGTTAATTATTTCAATTTTATTATCTCAGTTCACAGTTGATACCAGACCAAAATAATTAAGCCAGTAGACCGTGTAACAACAAAATGAGTGTTAGTGGACCTTAGATAAATAAATTAGTATGGCTAAAGATTACAAAGCAGAGCAAAGTGAAGTCACAAAGGTTATAGTGAGTAAGCCAGTGACAAAAGAGATCAAGTTAATAAGCTTCTAGTGATCAAAGCTGCTATTTTTAAGGAAGTTATAACACCTAAGAAAACTAAAAAGAAACCTCTAAGTCTAGTTGCCTATTTCATACATATGATTGGTGGAAAATAGTCCTAGTGAAACGAATAAGATCGTAGACAACGATAACTATTTCAAGTTGCAATAAATGTATGAAATAAAAAACATTCTAGAGCTGTTAGAAAAAAGTATCAAAATGTATACAAGTGTTTCTTATAATTTGGTAGAGGTTAGCATGGCAACAGACGCAGGTGGGATGGGTAGAGCAGCTGATAGTTTATGACTTGCAGGAATAACAACATGAGTTGTTATTTCTCAAGCTTTTACTGGCTTTGGTGCAACTGTACTAGGGTCTGTTGCTAAAGCTTTAGGGGAAAAGATGGTATTCAGTAACGTTTTAAAACATAATGAGATTGCAACGAGTGGTGCAATAAGTTAAGCTGTATTGACTATATGGATAGTAATCGAATAAGCGATAATCATGTAACTCATGAGGAATTTGGTTTAATAATTGATGACTATAATAGATATAAGTAGATAAAAAAGAAAAGAATGGAAAAAGGTAAGCAATATTGAAATCATAAATTTTGACGAACTAAAAAAAAATAGACGAGGATAGGAAAAGAAATAAAAGCAAAAGAGATTTTGTAGAAAAAAATAACATAAACAGGAAATCTCTTATATCAATATGGCAGTGAGTTCTTGCTCTCTTTATAAATCTTTGTAAATGGCTGTCTATATAACAACTGAAGGGCAACCTGAAAAATAATATTTTACAAAACCAGTTAATAACGGAGATGGTAAATTATGTATTTCCCTTACAGAACATAGATTTTGTTGTTGACTATTACAATATTTCAATTATCTAAGAAACAATATATTCTGTTTATAAACGATTATAACGAAACAAAAACGTTTTAATATCAGATGAATGGTATACCCTTGAAATGTTCATGAACAAATTCAAAGATGAAATGAGTGCTAAATAGCGAAAGAAATAAAGAAAGTATTGGTATTGATGTATAAATTACAGTTGGAACGATGTAGTAGAACTCCTAGCAAGAATTACATTACTAACTACATCTCAAAGCTGCTATGATTTAATAACCAGAGATCTATACAGACAACTATTCGAAAGCATCCAGTTTGAAACCTAAAAATGTATATATTTTCTTACATCAGAATAATAACACCAAAATTACTTCAACGGCAATCACTCATATGCTAGAGTCATTGTTTGTTAATAGTCCGTACAAACAATTGCACAAAGGAACAATAGATAGCTTCAATATCAGCATTCAAGATGAAAAGAGAAATTGGTAGATTTCCACAGTATGACAGTAACGCATGTATTTTGGTAAATAGCATAAGCAATAATGAATGACTAACACCATGGGAGAATTATGATTTAGAAGTCATTTAGAGTTTAGCTTTAAGTCTCCGGAGAAATTAGATGATAAAGATGATGAACAATCAATAAACGGTGACCTAAACCTTAAAACCACCATATTACAAATATCCGGTTAAAAACTCGACTTACAGATGCGTAAGACTTTGGAGGTTAATTTGAAAGATATTAAAACATCGAGAGAACAAGCTGATAATAATTTGTAACCTATTTAAAAAATCTCAAGTGACACAAACACAACCAAAATCTCAGAACTGCATAAACAAATAGACAACAGCAAGAAGAAAGAAGATTTTAGATGCTCAAAAGTTATAAAGATCAATCACTGTATCCCAGAATTATGTCATTGAAATAATGAAATCAAGTGTATGTATGCATATGTATATATATATATATATATATATATATATATATATATATATATATATATATATATTAAAACTTGAACTTTGCATCTTCTGCTAATTTGAATTTTACCTTAGATTAATGATAGTTAATAGTAATTGTGTTTAATCAGTAGGTATCAATAATTTAATTCAAACACATAGAATAGATTAATTACTAACATATTATTAAGAAGAAAGCAATATTTTATATTTTTCGGTTAGAAAATATGATATTAGTAAAGAATTGTTAGATTTAACATTTCCTATAGGTGACAGTGTCAAAATGTATTACCATTTTAAATAACGTAAGCACTAAATATAGCAACGTAAGCAATTATGATTAGAGGACATATTGTAAAAATGCGTTCTCATTTTCAGGAAGTAACGTTGTGTTTCATATTTTATCCAAATGATGCAGATCAAGAAAGAATACGACATGAAAACGTGGTACAACAAATGCAGAAAAAAATTAATGAATTAAACTAAAACAGCAAAAAGGACTCGATTATCTGTATGAAAGATTGAGAAAACAAGGTTTGGTTACACAGAACTTAAATAATGTTAATGAATCTTTTCATCTTTATTCCTCTACTGACTATGATGCCGTTTTAGAAATACCAGGACAACCTAAATTTACTGATATTTGCCAGGTTTCCCGTAAGCATACAGCTTATGAGTATGTTTTATTGCCGGTGTAATGGGTGATATTGCTTACGTTGGTTGTAAGTATCTCTTGAACTTAACAACTTGTTCGATTCTCTCCCAATCTTCTCTCAATACATTTAGCGAATTAAATGGATAACAATGACAACATATGCCAAATATATAACTCCTCACTACAGGAGAAAACACCATAGGGTGTTAAACATCTTAATCCAACTCATCATTGTATTATACATACACCACGTAGTATAAAACCTAAATAAATGCTTCAAATGGTAATAACTAGGTGAGGTCCAAATGTCTTGGTTGTACGTGGTAGTTTGTGTTTATTTCGTACGAGATTCACGTTAAAGGAGATGTTGACAATGCAGTTGTAAACAATTTGGGAGGAATGTTTGTTACAGAAAAAAACAAATTCGCAATGGTAGTGATGATACTTTTAAGCTGAATGATAGAAACATTTTCATATCGTTTAAAGATTTATGGCTACCAACATCTCTGAGAACGAACAAAGTAGAACAAGGAATAAGTAATGAAACGTTAGAAAGCTAAGATTATGAGCGGCTATTGCACACTACACTGGTACAGAAACTGTTCTGTTTGTTGTATACGGAATGAAATTTAACACACCACTTGATTTCCACATCTTGACAAATCATAAGCCCATTTTATCTCTTGGTTCTTCCTCCAGATTTTAGATTTGATTTATGATCACGTTACAAAACAGAGAATTATTGACATGGCAGCTAATGTAATGTTAGAAAATGTTCTACTTGATTTACCAAGAATGAGTTTAAAAGGAGTTTTCGTTCTGTGTAGAAAGGTCACATAAACTGATCCTGAAAAGTATTATAATTTAGCAATCGAAAAATATATTGATTACTGTAAAAGGATGACCAAACATGAATTATTCCACGGGGATATAAGTAAAATCAACAGTTAGCAGAAGCAACAACATTTTTATTAACAAGGAACAAAAACAAATTGAAATTAGAAATATTAGTGTGTATAACTTTTATACGGATAACCATTGTTTATGACTAGACTTAGTTGTCTTTTACTCAAAATTAATTGTCTATATAAAATGTGTTTGAGGAAACTATAGTAGCAGAGACAAAAAAGTTTAAATATTAAAAGCAAATTAAAGAAATAAACTTAAAAAAGGCTTGAATTTCCAGTTCATTATAAGGCGTAAGAACTTGTCTCTTTGCTCTCTAGCTTCCTCTGGTCGAAGGTAGCCATAATGCAAAGTATATTATCTTACCACTAAATATCATTCATTGTCACAACAACTTAATGGAACTTTAATTTATATATTATTGTATGTACTCTTGCATACTTTCTTTTCATCTTTGTCACTTCAAAAATCAAATAGCTTTCTTCTAATATCACACAATTATTGTATTGGTACACCATTCAGTTCATCATTAGTCAGTTTTGGTACCTTTTTATCTGAGGAACTCCAAAAATATATATCTTTTTTGGAGTCACTTGTGTCGTGAAATTGAATATAATTATTTCATGTCATTGTAGAGTTATTTGTCTCTACATCAACAAACAACAAATCTGTTAAAGTTTCATTTTATCACCATATTGAATTTTGAGATTGTTTTAGAAGAAATCATACATACTCAACTGCATACATCTAGCACTGTAAGACAACCATATATTTGTTTGCTTAATTTCAGTTTTGTGTTCTTAAAACTAACGTCGTATCTTTTTCTGTGATTGTTCTCCTTGTCAATGAAATATCCTTTTGAAGTTTAAACTATTTCTCTTCATCAGAACATATTTTTACATTCGTTCTCTTTTTTAAATGTTCCATTTGTTTCCTGAAGATAGAATTATTCATCAGTTTACAGAAATCTTATTTAAAGCCATTGGTTTCTTTTTGTCTCAAAGATTATTAAAATCAACATAAGGCTTTACCCTTGACTTTTGATCGAATAAAACTACTCCTTGTATCTTTAGTTTTTACTTCCTTTCCTAAGCTAACATACAACTTCAAATTACTGTGATGGATTTATTATCTCTCTTTTCTATATAATGTGTACTATAGATGAGGTAATAAAGAGTTTGTACCTTTTTCATCTTAATCAATTTCGTCTGTAATGGAGATTTAGATGAATCAGACTCATTAGGAATTAGTCTTTCTGGTGAAAAAAATGGATAGTCTTTAAACCTGTCGTGCCAATGTATTGGCACTTCTAAAATTCTTCATAAACTTCATCCTCCCTAAAGGAGATAAGATCATCTCCAATTACTTTGATTTTTTATTTGTTTGTCCATTTAAAGTTTTTGACATGGACTGGTTGGCACATGACTCAGTCATTCAAAATAGTTTGTGTCGAGGTATTTATTGAATGACATTGACATCAACCTATCAAAATAATGTCTAACACTACTATTGCTATCATACTCATGTTTTGCTTGAGCATAATTATTTGATATCATGCAAAGCCCTCCTCCAAATCCAGAATAAATTATTAGGAATATATCATAATCTGTGAGCAATTCAAATTCTACCATACTTACTTTTAAACTAGTATCACGGGCTGGTCAGCTGCACTAAAATATTGTGCTAGGTCTAGATTATGATTATTTATATAAACATTTCTAAATTCTCCAATAATGTCACCCAACATTAACGTGTTTTTCTTTACATAGTAATCATTACGTCACCAAGAGATATCGATTCGAAATATTTAATGACATACTGATAATCCTCTTTGCTAACTCCTGATTGGCTGAGGCTTGAATACAGCTTTTCTATTGGTGGTAATTTAGTCTCATTAAACTGTTCAGATGAATCCATGTATTCTTAAATATACTTCTCACACATATTGAAGAACTTGTTCGCTTCGTTCTCCAATTCAATGTTTATTACTAGAACCTGTTTGATTTGCTTTTTCTCTCCTTTAAAAAGTTTTTATTGTTTCTGCGTGTGTATCATGGTTTAGATTTTTTAGCTAGTCTTTGGTTCATAAATCGATAACAGCTATAAATCTGATTCTTCTTGTAACTAAAACGTCTTTGCCTTCTTTTACAAATCCATCCAATATAAATTCCTTACTAAAGGAAAAGTAATTTTTATCAATTTTTGGTATTATTGATACTTCTATATCTGGATGATTTTTTTTTTTTTTTTACTAAAGTCTTGATAATCCGATGAGAATCGTATCCAGATAAAATGTGAATAATTAGTGGTATACATTTAGGATATTTGTAATTTATATTGCACACCAGAGCCCCGTTTTACCAAGCAACGTAAGTTTACGTAAAAATATTTGCGTAAGTTATAAGCGTAAGAAAATCATACGCTATTTCGATAGTGTGCTTCACAATGATATCCGCATGAAAATTTCCTACATCTAAGAAAAACGTTTGCGTAAGGCATCCTTTTGTATTGGAAGTAGGTAATAACTCGGTAAACTGTAATAGGGGATCTGCAAGATACTTACAAAGTATGGCGACGATGACGACGACAAGAACAAAAATAACAACAAAATGAACAAAAACAATATCGTGCAAAAAATGCCTTCGCCTCTAGGCCATATTGACTGAAATAGAGGTATTATTTCTGATTCAAGAAGATAGGGTACCTGTGTATGTATGCGTTGACGGATGTATGACTTTGCCAGCACAAGACACTGTCAGAGTTGCCGCACCCTCAGGGGGCCGAAAACAAAGCCTTACAACCAGAGCCTTTAAAAACCTTTACGCATTCAAATAATGGAAAAATTTAACTCGAGTTTGTTTTCGTTTTTTGGTACAAAAAATAAATAATTTTTGTAACAAAGCCAGATTTTCATACTTTAAAATTGTCAGCCACCCCCCCCCCCCCCCCTTACTGGTGCTTCCCTTGGCAACTGCCTTGTCTGCCTAATGCGAAAGCCGTCTTTGTGTGTGTGTGTGTGTGAGAGAGAGAGAGAGAGAGATAGATAGAAGATTGTCGAGCCACAAGTCGATGAATATTCAGAATTTAACTTACTTGTTGATGGAAACGGCTAAGCCATACTTCTTTATGCATCTATATAAAAATGGTTATCTAATCACTTCACTATATTTATCAACTTTAATTTCCTTCAAATACATGAACGTACTTGGAGGTCCTCGTGACGTGTATACAATTCTTTGTGTCATCTACAGTCTTCCGAACTTATTTGATATTCATTGCAATACTAATAACAATGTTTTAAATGAGTTTTAATTTCACTTTTGCTTCAATTGCTTGCATTGTAAGACCAAAATCTGAAATATGCACCATTCATTCGTGCATTAACACCCACTCCCTATTTATAGGCTCGCCAAACCTTGGTATAAATTACATCGTATTCAGTGAGACGTGATGTAGATCCATTCTTTAGATCGATTATCGTCTCAGAATGCTCTCTCTCTCTCTCTCTCTCTCTCTCTCTCAGACACTCTTCATAAATTCTCTCATGACAGTAATAAGTTAAGTTAATCACTATATCTGATCAATATTTTAACTATATAACAAAAAATATTTAATTTTTTTGTATTAGATTCAGATCCATATAAACAATGAGTCATTTTATCTTCCTATCTATTGTATCCACTATGCTCTACAAGTTCTGAAATGTTTACTACTTACTTAAACTTTAGAAACTATATTTGTATTTGCAAAACACGTATGCCATCCACTGATGAAAGTTATCAATATAACCAAATGACAACGAAGTCTGATCGAATTAGGTACATATGTATATCAACAAGTCAACCGAAGTTCACTTGACCAGGTCAATCAGTGAAGGCGTATTGATTTGGTCCAACCCATACATGCGTCTGTACTTCTGTAAGTCTATCAGTCTCGAGAAGATTTTTAGCAACAGTGGGCAAGAATCATTCAAAGTATACAAATGAATTTGCTAGCATTTTTTTAATACGTAGATGACCTTGTTAGATTTTCAGGTCAATACAGCAGTCTTTTTAACACATTTTAAAACTGTTTGGAATTGGACATTTAAAAAAAATAAAACCTTATTATCAAGATTAAGCATAAAAGGCAGAAAAATTAAATTTAATAGTAATATTTCTATTTGTATATAGATAACCTGATAAAAGTTTCTGAAAATTCCATGAATTTGTTCGTTTATTTAATTCTTTCTTTTTTACCCATTTGTAAAACCTTTTGGATTTTTTGAATGAAAACCGTGCTAGAACGATTAAGCAAAAACCACTTGAGTTCGACAAAGGAAAGTAAATCTCTCGCTTGTTAGCATTTTTATCTGAATAAAGAAGGCGAGACAATAAATAAATAAATAAATCAATCAATAAATAAATAAATAAATTAAAGTGGTACATATACTCTTCCTGCATCATCTATCTCGAGCCATAGAAGTTCCATTGAAAAGATAATCATTTAAATGTTCTATTTTGAACAGCATTTAAGCACCCCAAAGTATGCATATTCTTTCCGTTGATGGAATATTAGTCTGTTCACTTGGATGTCATGCTAGATGCATTTTTCTTTTTCTTCTTTTTGTATTTTTTTCAACATTATCTTTTTAAACCAGCGCATTTGAAGAAAACAATGCATATTAAGATCAAATGCCATAGTAAGGCTCAATGAAACAAAAAAAGAGTCAAAAGCTATTTTTTCGAGATGTCTGAATGTCCTGATTTAATAAATATACAATTTAATTATAAAAAGAGACAATATAGAGACGTGTACTACAACATTCAAATCTGTTCAGGAAATAGGTCAAGCAAATGAGAATTATTTACGAAAAGAGAAGAACAAAATTCTTCTGCAGACAGCTACAAACTCGAAATATAGGCCTGAAGAAAATGTAATTTAAGCTTTAAATATACTTAAAGTTTTTAACAAAATTTCACATCTTATCTGTTCGCCTGGCTGCTAATTTCCGCCGCTATTCGAGTGATTGCCCCTCTGTTTGAAAATGAGTATTGCCATAATTCTGTCTACTCGAGTGAACATGTATCAGTGTATATTTGGACACTGTTATTTTAATGTTCGGTTGAAATTATTTCAATTGAATTTTGGTACCATGGACTATGCACCCTTTGGTAATTTTTTACCTGATGTATATAGAGACATCTTATAATTTGCAACAATAATAATTTGCTCAGGTTTACATAGATGCAGTAATGTTTCTTAATCACAATATCTATAGTTTTGAGGAATCATTGTACAAATATGAGATTTCCATGGCAATAGGAACATAAACAAGGAGGAATAGTTTACTAATCTCACTATGGAATCATAATAAACCAGTGGGAATAATATATTGGTCTCTCTATAGAATCACTGTGACGAAATGAAATTTTGTGCAATATCCAATTGGAACTAAATGTTATACACATGTTGTGTATAATACTAACCAAGATTTTTTTTTAACTTTCCATTTTAAATATACTTCAATAACAAAGATGTCCCATTTATATTACTTTCTTATTTTAGCTGACACGCATTGTTTTATCTAAGGATCACATATAATTCTTATTAATATTCATTATAAAAACAGTTATTAATTCCAGTTTCTTGAGGATAGGACTTTCTGATTATGGTGATACTGGTAATGATAATGATGATGATCGTTTACAGTTAGGATTGTTTTGATTTCTTTTCGTTAGATTTATTAAAGACAGCTGCTTTTACCATAAGGAGTGGAAATGTTGACATCGTTACACGCAGAGAAAGATGTTTTATGTAATGAATAGTAGCTATGGAAAAGAATTTAGTCTACTGGTTAAGATTTTTCCGCATCTTAATTTATCTCTTTACTAACATCAATATATTCTATATCACAATGGATGGAATACCTTTCTGAATATGAGCACTTCCTGACCCTGACATACAGTAAAGAAAAGGGTACTTTTTTTCTGCGGTGACTTTTGATGGAATTTTATTAAACTTGGTGATTTAATGTCTCACTTGTTTATATTTTCGGGCTAGTCAACAAAGTAAAATGTATCATACGCATATTAATGTTTACATTTTATTCTTTTACAGAGAACGTTTATAAATATGTTTTAAAATAGCTTTGTTAGAGAAAGATCCAATATGCGGTATATATATATATATATATATATATATATATATATATATATATATATATATATATATATATATACATATATATATATATATACGTATATATATATATATATATATATATATATATATATATATATATATTGCAATGTCAGAGAGCATCTCAAAATAACCTTTTCTCTGACGCTCGCTCTCCACAAACATACTTACGAAAACACTTTGCACTTACGAATGCATGGGACTTGCCGTAAAGTTACGTAAAAACGTAAAAGTGTAAGGAAACACTTACGAAAAAACGTACGTAATTCTCGTTAGTGAAACACACGTAGTCACGTACGAAAGTCATACGTAAAAACCTACGAAAATCTTGGGCGTACGTTGTTTTGTGAAACGGCGCCCAGATTTGCAGGACCTCTGTATTTACCTGTTAGGTGACCATGATTTCTTAGTTGTTGATGTTCGTGGTAACTTCGTTTGTAACTTCGTCAACTTCGACTTTTTCTTCTTAAATCTTCGTTTCACAAATATGACATATATGTTCTATGTTTAGTAACAGCGGCCATAGTTGATGGCGGAATGGCATCGTTTCTACAAAACTGAATTTGAAGTGACTTTTTGTTAGAATGCTTTTGTTGTCTCAAAGTTGGTCAAATTATCTATAGCTGTTTTTTTGGGAAGAAGTCGTCATTGAAAGGTTTATCTAATTTTAGCAACTGGTCATATTTAATGGAAGATCTGCCTCATGTTTAAACAATTCAAAGGTCTGTATGTCAAGATGTTTTCAGTCACATTTGGTAAAATTGTTTTGAGTTGTTTTTAAGAAGAAGTTGTTAATCTTTTTTATTTTAAAAGCCCCAATATTTGATGGCGGATCGGCATTATTTTGTAAAAATTTGAAATGGTTCTTGTCAACATGATTTGTGCTTAACATAGTCGAATTCTGTTGAGAGAGATGTTTTAGAAGAAGCCGTTTGCAGTCTTTTCTATTTTTAGTAACTACGGTAATATTTTATGTCCAAATGATTTGTATCAAATTAGGTCTAGTCTAGTTCTGTTGAACAGTTTTTGAGAAGTCTTTGAAAGGTTTTACTAGTTTTTATAACGACAGCCAAATTTGATCGCAAACTGGTATCACTTGAAAGACTTTAATGATGGAATACTCACCGTCTCAATTGTCTGAAAATCTCCAAGCAGTTTGTAAGAAGAAGTGGAAATTAGCAATGTGAACCTATTACGGACGGCGCAAGAAGCACTTCGCACGACGCGAGAGCAACCATACAAAAGCTCATAGGCACTTTAATGCTTGCATTAGATTTGATAAATTTCAGGTTTACAATTTATTGAATAAATCTAGAAACTTGAAGACATAGTATGTTATGAAATACATCGTGACGAATATATACCATTCACCAACATCAGGGAAAACACTAAACGTTATAATATGATGGTGGTGCGTTTATCATGCAAACGTCAACTGATACGCCTCAGCGAGTTTTGAGACAAATTCGCAAATATCATGGACGGACGACTGACAACGCACGACTGGCGCAGAGACATACCATAAGGTGACTTGACCTCACGGCCAGGTCAGTAAAAATCAAATATATGAATCCTGATTGTCCTCAAATCGGTCTGGGCGAGTTGTCTCTATTTTTAAAAGCCATATTTCCTATAAAGCATTAAGAACCAATTCAACAAATCCTCTCAAAAGTAATATATATATATATATATATATATATATATATATATATATATATATATATGTGTGTGTGTGTGTGCGAACAAGTTTTTTGCATTCATTCTTTAAACGTTTAAAGTTTTCAAGCAAACAACAGTAAACCACAAAACTGAATACTCATACACTTGTGTGTGTGTCTTAAATGCTCTTTTGCGTATAAATAATGCTGAAATGAAGAAAAGCGATGTAGTCGACATTATTTCTTATAATAAGGCTACCATTCTCGGAATGGAAGACTGGCTTTGAGATGGTAAAATGAAATTAAAACTATACGTGGTGTGTTCATCCCTTCCCAGTATAATTTTGCTCATAATAAAAATGATATATGTGGAATGATACAAACGATATCTTCGAGAGATCAGTCTCGCCGTAAAGCAAGGTAATTAATCTTAGTAATCAAGTGGTTATTACATACAAGTTTGTTGTATATCACAAACAAGATGTCACAAACGTTGTATATTATACGTACCCTGCCGAACAGGTATATTTTCCATATAGCTGTGTTAATATATTAATTACACACTTAAACTCGCATACGAAGAATTTCGTTTGTTTTGGTTAGTCTATTCAATATTTCACATAGAACAGATTTCTCAGTTTTTTTGCAACAATGCAGCCTGCGATATTAATTCAATCACTGTGATGTCATCACTGACGCACAAGCCATTATTACGCCATAACGATGATTTTATAGCATACGGTTTATAGAGTCAGTAATACTTTATTATTTAATTTCTATATTGTATATTTTCGAGGTTTGGGGTTTATTACGTCTATTTGTTCCTGATTTCTCATGTTCTTTGTTATATCCCTTTTTTGACAATGAAAATATAAATACAACTAATCTACATTATAATACGCAACTAACGGAATTACCTAGCTATGAGGAAGAGGTCACATGAAGGTGAGAGTGGTCTCATATTAACTGTCAAGATCTGTAGGCTTGCACAAAGGATATAACATGTTCATTAATTCATTCATTATGGCGTTACTTATATTTCTACCGTTTCCCATGAAGCGGATTCCCGCGTGACACTGGGATCGCCTAGTGAGACTATAATCATTTTTTTTCTGCTGCAATTTCTGCAACATAGCATGGAACTTGACAGAACGAAGAAATTCAGTATCCCCTTTTACAACCGCGGATATAGCAATTGTCACGGTAAACATTTATCATAACGTATAATTTTGACTAATAAAACTAAAAAGGTTTGGTCATAAGTAACACAGATAGTGCTTTGTCTTTGTCTTAGAGCATTTTTATATATAAAAAAACTCACTGATTTATTAAATGTTTATTAATTTGTGCGAAGTCTTATTATTGTGGATTGACATTTCCCTTATGCTTTTCCCTTAATTTTGTTCTTTATTTTGTATTTTTACAGTTTCCCTTCTTTATCGCTCAATATTTATCACATGAAGTAATTATTCACGTTTTAACCCAGGTGAGACAAAGGAAAGCAAAGAAAAGCATAAGGAAATGTCCTCAGATCTATTAACTTTTTGCGCGTTTTTGTTCTAGTCTTGAAGAATAGTTGGTATAAACGCAATTAAAAGTTTGAAATCAAATATTGACAAACTATATCTTTTGTAAGTAAACTTTGATACGTTTTTAGGTTCTGAGTTGCATTGAATTCCTAGACATCTATAGAGTTCTCCTTTCACTCTAAATTGTGCCATACATGCCTATTTTTCTAATATGACAAAGAGCGACAGGATATTGAAAGACAGTTACCATCTTTTTTATTGAAAGGATGACAAATCTTGTTTTACTGGCATTCTTAATACTGTAAATGAAGTAAATTTTATTGTAAAATAGAAACATTTACTAGTTTCTAGGTCCACAAATTAATACTAAGTTAAAATGATAAGTAATAATTTATTATGTTGTATGCTAAAATATGGTTTTCTTCCAATATGATATAAATTATCAAGATATTTGTTTTGCAAAATTGTAAACATAGAAATTACCTTTATCAAGAAAGTGACAGGCTATATGACAAGAAAGTTACAGGTTATATGACAAGAAAGTGACATTGTTATATGACAAGAGTGTGACATGTTTTATGACAATAATGTGACATTTTATATGACAATAAAGTGACATGTAATATGGCAAGAAAGTGACAGGTTATGTGACAATAAAGTGACATGTTATATGACAAGCAAGTGACATATAATTTAACAGTAAAGTGACATGTAATATGACATGAAAGTGACATGTTATATAACAAGAAAGTGACATGTTATATGACAAGAAAGTGACATATAATATAACAAAAAAGCGACATGTAATATGACAAGAAAGTGACATGTTATATGACAAGAAAATGACATGTTAATTGACAAGAAAGTGACATGTTATATAACAAGAAAGTGACATGTTATATGACAAGAAAGTGACAGGTATATGACAAAAAGTGACATATAATATGATAATAAAGCGACATGTAATGTGATACGAAAGTGACATGTAATATCATCATTATTGTCAGCGAATGGCAGACATTTATCTATAACTCGTCTCATATTAAGACTTTTTTTCAAAAGAAATGGAAACAATTTAAGGATTTCAAAAATAAATCAATTTAGTACACGTGCGATGCTTCCATTATTAATTTATTAAGTTAGATAGCTAGTATTTGCGAAGTGAAACTAATCATAGCATGGAAACAATGTCACATTCGCTAATGGCGTATTATATCTTGCCCACATTTTTCAATTATATAATAATAGTTTCTGAACTTTTTACAAATATTTTATTGCATTGTCTATAATCAACAAACCTATTCTAGCATCCCCGACCTAACTTGGTCTCTAAGCCAGAAGTCTTAGCCTTTTGAATAATGACATTTTAAACTGATTATTGTCAAAAGGAGCATGTCTGAGAGATTAATTTGGCAACATAAGAGAGCTATTTCAAATGTTATTTTTACCCAGATAAAAAAATAATCATTTTGCGTTTTTATAAATACTTTTTTAGATATTTAGTAGTTCGAATTGCTAATCTATTTCAAATGGAAAAGTAGACGAAGATAGGTAACGTTGTACAATCAAGGAGAAAAAAAAACACGACCAGCAGTTAATCCCAACCTGGACCGATGACCAACATCTCTAACACATCAGGATATCGAGAATGAAAAACAAATGGATAGTGCCTAAAGCAGTACGATATTCAGGCCTCTTCGTGTTGGTATTTCTTGAATACAAATCGATCGGTATTAAATCCGGAAATTGCTTACGCCTTACATATAGCGAGGTTGAGGATGGGAAGTCCTTTGTTGCAAATAATGTGTAGTTGTTATAAAAGATTGAATCTCAATATTGTTCATAAGGTAAAAAAGACAAATAAATATTTGACATTGTGCCATTTGTTTAACAAAGGGGAAAGTTCCCTATCACGTGAAAAGAATATTCATTGCATTTATCAAGAAGCTTTATAACAAATTGTAGAACTTACATGTGTGTTGAGGTAGCTTCGTTCAAAGTTTCATTAGACTGAAGAGCATGTAACTAGCTATTATACCATAAATTGACAAAATCTGCTAACGACACGGGCGCAGACTTCCTTGCTGTACAATTTCAAAACTATTCTACCATAGAGGCAGCATTGTTAGACTCTTCTGGTTTTGCAAACCCAATTTATTACTTTGCACTAAGCATCAAAGTTGAAACCATCAATCTAAAGTTATGCGACGGAACTGAGTTCGCTTCAAATACTTTATAAAATCACCAATTGTAAGATATATTTTTAAAACGATGGAAAATTAGGTATAGCAATCAATTATGAACCACGGTATAGCAGCATTGACTCTATTAATTGTAAACTAAATACATTTTAATTGTAAGCGAAGTACAGTTTAATTGTAAGCGAAGTATATTTTAATTGTAAACGAAGTACATTTTAATTGTAAGCGAAGTACATTTAATTGTAAGCGAGGTACAGTTTCATTGTAAGCGAAGTGCATTTTAATTATAAACGAAGTACATTTTAATTGTAAACGAATTACATTTTCATTGTAAGCAAAGTAGATTTTAATTGTAAACGAGGTACATTTTAATTGTAAGCCAAGTACAGTTTCATTGTAAGCAAAGTACATTTTAATCAGTAATTATGCATTGATTTCATAACAAATGTGCAACCACACAGAAAGTCAAGTTGTGTAATGAATGGTAACATGTCTTCACAGAAGTTGTATAATAAATAAATGGAAAATCTATGAAAAATTAACTTTTTACTAAGTTTTTGCTAAGTTTTTAGTGCATAATAATTTAACTGTGTTATAGGCTTAAGCCTTCTCCTTTTCAGCTATAAATTACTTGTCTAGTTCCTAAGTCATATTTACACGCATCTTTAAAATGTATAACAGGGTAAATTTAAACCACTCTGAGCTTCATAGTGGATGTTCGTTTCTACTGGACAATTAATGAAGTCTAACCGGACAAAATTAGTCTGAATTAAAATATGGGTGACAAAATTGTCTGCATACAGCCACAGGTAATCTAATAAACACTAGAGAAACACTCCGTTAAGATAAAGTATCGCACATGCTTCGTTTGCACAACACGTTACTCTGATTAGTAACAGTTGTTAAGCGAACCGAAGTACATTTCAAAAGATCTCTCAGTTTTGATGTTTACCTTTTCAACTTATGCACGCTTGAAATTAGGCAAGTGACAATTGATGAACTAAAAAAGAATAGTTTTTTTTGTGTTAACAACTTTGCATTATTGTAAAAACTTCGCACATAGATGAAATATACAATAAATGGTGGCATTAAGAATTGTATTTGATAAAGTTGAACACTATAAATGAAGTTTTAGTCATTATATTACATTGAAGTTTTGAATTCAATAACATTGAGCCAATTGTCTGAGACAGCTTAGGAGCATACAGCTGCTTTCAGAGAGTAAAGGCTACCGTAGATACTCGCGTATAATGCGATAACATTCTGCAAACTGCATAGACCCAGATCTGCCGTGGCATAATGCGGGGGGAGATCTGGGTCTATGCAGCTGGTACGTCTAATCAGTAGAACAAACAACATAGACCCTGATCTGCCGGCGTATTCTGCGATTCTGTCTCTACTTATTTTGTTAGTAGAGACAGAATGTATTCCCACGGTATTGCGTTAAGTTTACAGAAAGAAGAAATACACTGCTTCATGTCTTTAAAACTGATATTGAGAATAAGCTGGTGAAAATATGGATAGTCTTTTGAGCAGAGTTCGTCAGAAACAAAATAGAGTCCAAATCAGTCAAGTCTGAAGATATGCTGATGTTGCTTTGAAAACGGCATGCTACTAATGAAACAATCACTATTATTTGTTTTAGATGACAAATTGTAAAATGATTTTAAAATCATGTTTTAGTGATATATGTAATATCCTCTAACAAGTATTGCTTTTTAAAATGACAGTGATGTTGTATCCAGTTTTATATTTAAGTATTGGAGTTGTGGTTTTATTCAGATGTAAGCATGAATAATAGATAGAGACATAAACAATGGATGGATGCACTATTCACGTATGTATGCATGTATGCATGTATGTATGTATGTATGAGAGTATGTATTTATTAATGTATGATTTTCGTGCGAAATAGTAGAATACTAAGCCAAGGAATTACCTGAGTATACTTACATTTTGTATGATAGTGTGCATAAATGTTTATGACATTTTACCTGTGGACAATAATCTGTAAGTTTCATCTGTGAATAGTGTAAAACTCATAATAATAACTCATTTTGACTAATAAAACTTAATCAGAAAGGGGAGGGTGGGAATATTTATTAAATTCTGCAAAACAGTTCTGTTACTTATGAACGTTTGTATACCATTTTCGCGAATAAAGTGTGTATAATTAGCAACAATTACGGACAATTCAAGAATATTGTTTAATTGTCAAATGTTACATATGGGGGTGCATTTCCTAATTGGCAATGTAAAAATGTGGACTAGTAACCCGTTCACAGGCACGCAATTTGCAAAAGGTTTGCACATTTGCACATGTTCATATGTAGAAACCAGTATTATCAAATTTGCTATGTGCACACGTGCATGTCGGACTAATGTGCAACTTAGGGTTATGACCCCAATTTGACTTATAAAGTTTGTCTTTATAGCTTGAACTTATGTTTCCTCAGTTACTCTATATTGATATAGGAAGCAAAGTCATCTAAACATAATCCCTTGTTTATTTCTTCTTGGTATCAGCACAGGGGCTCGTTACAAATAAATTAAGACTATCGGTAATATATAGTTCAGAGATTGTAACAACCATATATTGTTACAGTCTCTGAACCCCGCGCAATCGCCAAATCCAATTATCGATAGTTTTAATTTCATTTGTAATGAGCCCCTGTGGTACCAAGGAAATAAAAGTAATCAGAAAATTCATTGAAACATAGGTTTAAAGGCCACTAATTTTGAAATGTCTGGTTCTCAGTCACGTGAGGTTTTGGATGAAGAATATTGTTGTGCAATTTAGGTTTAAGTCCATGAAATCACATGTTTCTAAGAACTAACCATTCATCGATTCACTCATTCACCCAGCAGTCACATACCGCCCTTTGAAATAACTTGTAGGACAGACAGACATACATATGGAAATGTGCGCATGTATAAAAAAAAGCTACCAGAACAGAACCATCTCATACCTATCGCCCAAGTGAACTTAGGTTTAAAAAAAAGATATATAATCCTGGTCACATTTTTGAATAAATTTAACTGCACATGTACAATTTACAAACCGAGAAAACTTACGAACGTGTGTAAATCTGTTCACCTGAAGAAAAAAAGAATGACACCTGTATGTGAACGTGTACACGCATGTACACTTGTGGATGCGAACGGGATAAAAGACACATAACATTTACATCAGGTTATTTATAATACTACTGTCAGTCAAGTGCAGCAGATGAACGTCTAGGGAAATACGAAATATGTTCCTTAAATCTACATCGGTTGTGAAGATCTAGTTCCTAACTTGATTTTAACTCAGTGTCATTCTGGGAATGTCCTCTTGGTCCCTGTAGTGGGTGGATTCAAAGTACAAATCTTACCAAGAGGACATATGTCTCAATTATCTAGATAGCAGTGAATACTCTGATGAAAAATAAATTAAATTATCAGCTATAAAATCTAGTTTTGCTTTTCGATATCTGTCAAGCCGCGCCTCCTCACCAAGTGTGATTCAATATATCTTATCCATGGAATGAAATACACTTAAAATTAACGTTTCGAAGGTCATGTCTAGTGGCAAATTATTTAGGGTCACATACTTCTTGGTGTCTTGACTTTCTCATTCTTAAATTTATTAAGAGATGTCAGATCTTTGAAGAAATATTGCAATGGAAAAACACAAAAGTCTCGTGTTCTTAAACAATCTTGTTTACTATTATATTTCTCCTACCGTGTGTGTGTGTATGTGTATATATATATATATATATATATATATAGAGAGAGAGAGAGAGAGAGAGACAGACAGACAGACAGATAGACAGACAGATAGACAGAGGAAAAAGGGCACTAAAATTAGACCCTTTCCCTTAATTTTCTTTGTGGATTTTTGTATTCATAAAGTCACCAATTGCATTTCAATTTTTAACTGAAATGAAAATAATACAGCCATAACCGAATACTGATATATAATGTATTTCGTACGGGAGTGCTTGATTTATTTGATATTCTTTGGAAATATCGCTGTTAGAGGCTAGAATTAGAGTAATATTTAGAGGGAAACTTGATATCGAATATCTCGCGTTTTTTGTCCTTTTTGTCTTATAATCATCGCAAAATAAATAAATCCATCTACAAACAAATTTTAGTTTTCCTATAGTATCAAAACCATAATTCACAATAAAACAAATTATAAAGGAGGTTGCATGAAGTTTAGAATTTACAGTCATTTCTTGATTAGACTCATTTTGGGGTTTTGTTTTTATTTTAGGAAACTACGTATCTTATAATAAACAAACCTCTGAAACTTTTTTCAAGACTGGAGTCATTTAATGTGTCTGCAAAACCTAGCAATGTAGAGCTTGAAGATTATTGAAGTCTGCGATCCAAGATATTTGAACATGACATACATTCACAGTTCATTCTTATAATTTAGATTGCGTCTGGTTGTGTTGAGACATAAACTGTCACTTTTGGATCCCGTATGTATTAAACTTCAACATTGCACCAATACAAATTGATAACAAAACATATTTTAAATGTGTTCTGAGATTCATAAATACAGGGATGGTCATTTGTGACTTTCGCTTGATGTCTCATTTTTAAGCCGACGCAAAGTCAGCCTTGGTAATAAGAAAGAGGGTTACTCTTTCTGATGTGGATTCAAAGCTTTTGACATCAAAATAGAATGAAAATTACTAACTTACAGCGTGTTTATATAACCTCAAATCGAATTTAAACTTTTTATGTTCTTTTTAATGAGATCGTAATCAATTTTTATCTTCAAGCAGAACTGAGGGTATGAGTAAAGGACCATAATAACCCTGAATAATTCGTTTTTTATTTTCCTCGGGGATCTCGAGCTTGTCACGCAAGACTATGCCCTGCGACGCTTAGTACAAGGAGCAATTTTAAAACATATTTTCAGTGACAGATTTCCATACTGTATCTCAGAAGCATAGGTTCAGTGACAGATTTCCATACTGTATATATCTGAGAAGTATAGGCTCAGTGACAGATTTCCATACTGTATCTCAGAAGCATTGGTTCAGTGACAGATTTCCATACTGTATATATCTGAGAAGTATAGGCTCAGTGACAGATTTCCATACTGTATCTCAGAAGCATAGGTTCAGTGACAGATTTCCATACTGTATATATCTGAGAAGTATAGGCTCAGTGACAGATTTCCATACTGTATCTCAGAAGCATAGGCTTAGTGACAGAGTTAAATACTGTATCTTAAAAGCATATGTTGAGTCGAAATTTGGAAAGATGTACTGGCCTTCAGAATAAACTCCAATCTAGTTCTTTATGAGGCTTGCAAGATTGCGTTGTCGAAAATACAAATATACTAAACATTTCCAGTTGTTTCTCATTCCCGTTACACCATTGGCTTTACCTAATCAAGTAGACGATCGATTTGCAGGTACACGCTGCCAATTAAAAACTGACATACTAGTAATTGTAGTGATATGAATGATTAAAATGGTAATTTACATCATATAATAATAATAATAATAATAATAATAATAATAATAATAATAAAAATAATAATAATAATAGTAATAATAGTGGTAAAAGTAGTAGTAGTAGTAGTGGTAGTAGTAGTAGTATTTGTCGTAGATGTTTACTTATTTTCACAGAGAGCAAAAATTGACAGTGGTGAGCTTAGTGTCTTTAATTGCACATGCACTGAGCATTTTATTTATTTCATTAAAATAATTAAGCTGTTTGGGTTGCTTCGAGTCGGCATGTAAAATAGAGTCGAGCAAAAAAGTAATCGAAATGTACAGAAAGATAATGACGGTTATCATCGTGGCTTGTGATCCAAACATATAACTTCTTCTTGAGATCCATACAATTAAATACTTAAGAGTGCACGCTACCCTCAAGTCAGTGAATCATACCAAAAGTGTAAAATGTTAACACTTCATATTTACTTTGCTAAATCTGAACGGGGACACCGTGACAACTTCATGAAGTCAAGCTCTAGGGCACTCATTACAGACCCTGTGAATGATCTCAACATTACAGCTAACAATGAATTCTAAGCTGAATGTTCATGTTTGTGTTAGCGTGTGTGTGTGTGTGTGTGTGTGTGTGTGTGTGTGTGTGTGTGTGTGTGTGTGTGACTGTGAGAGAGAGATTTTTGAAGTAGTTGCTGGCTAACAAGCTCAAAAATCAGCTTGGTTAACGTTTGCATCAAGCAATGTTTGAAAACGACTATTCAACACCATCCTTCATTGATGTATATCCAGGTTTTCTTTTCCCACAGTTTTCCTTTAGGAGTGTAAGACTCAAACAAAATTTGTTTCCGAGAGGATCATGTGACCGGAGGTAATTGTTTAGAGTGGTTAAACAGTTCCTTGTTTTTCGATCGATATTCATATTCATTCATGAATGACTAACTCATTACGACAAAGGGACGGCACTCTTATACGTGATCAGTGGTGGCAACTGACGTAAAGAAACATCTTTATTCTCATAAGAATGTTCGTCCCTCTTAGAGTGAACAATCAGAGCACCAAGTACTGTACCACATACATACTGTTGGAAGTTGTCTGATTACTCTGACTTCTGCTAGTTGTAATTTTGGCTCAGTTCATTGACACAGATTAGAATAGTGGAATAGCGGGGAATATATATATATATATATATATATATATATATATATATATATATATATATATATATATATATATAATGACACAAAAATTTATAACGGCGCAAATACGAAACAGTTTCCCAAATGTTTCGAGCTAAACAAGTTCTTCGTCAGGGGAAGAAACAATTTACATCCACAACACAAACACCAAACACAAAATCCGTAACAAATTCTTGACTCCTACACGTTTAAATGACGGGAAAATAAACAAACAAAGGATAAACAATAGAAGAAAAAAAATAATCAAAAATGAAAAACGGTCTTAAACTGGTAAACTACATATCTTTGTTATGCTGCCATCAGCCCAACAAGGTTGTGTACAAATGATTTAAAGTGTTTATCGTGCGTATCACGCAGGGCCAAAGTGTTTTGACCTAATTCAGGCTTTGAACAAGAGACTGACACCATGCACAGCATGTTATCCAGAAGAAATGTTATGCCCGGATGGTGACTGACTTTTCCCCTGACTCTGATTTTAATATGAGCAGGCCCCAAGGGAGCATTAACTTGATAAACCATCACAAGCAACATTTCTATTAAAAAAAAGATAAAAACAATCTGATGTTTGATATATATAAGATCTCATTCGAACATACTCCAAAAGTGTTTAATGGTAAACCAGTGTAATTAAATCAGGTGTTTATTCGACTTTTGGCATTGATTTCTTACTAGAATATGCGTATGTCGCAGTTGCCTAGATACAGGCTAGTTTCGTACCATATGAATTGCACGCCGACCTTCGCTCCCGAGCGAACGATGGAACAATGTACGAGTTATCTCCCTTGCGATGGCGATAAACACTGTGAGAGCGGGAGAGAGATGAAATAAGTGTTCAGGATCTTACAAAATAAACTTCTATTAATTTGTGGCCTTTCTTTGACTTTATCCGCATTCCAAATCGCTCTGCCAATATACTGATGTTTTGTAAACATTCATTCATTCAGTCATTTGTAAACTTTTGGATTTATGGAGTTTCGATCACAAAAATAATAATATTGACACATTAAACAACCATGCTTCTGATATCCTTTGTTTTCACACACACACACACACACACACACACACACACACACACACACACACACACACACACACACAGAATTCTACCAAAATCAATTGGCATATTTCTCGACATGTTCAGGGCTATGTTTGTTTTATGCAGATCATTAGCACAATAACACTTAAGCACATAAGCCATGAGCCGGCCTAAGTTTCACAAAAGTTCTAAAAATAGTATTGTCAGATTAAGATTTTGCATTAACGTGCATACGATATTTCTGACAATGGTGGTATTTTTGTGAGAGGTAGATGAAATTAAAGGGTTTCAATATAACCTTTTCATTTTAAAACTGCACACATGAAAGTTCTTTTATTCTTGAAATATAAGTTGAGGAATTCTTAAAGTTTGAGCTAATCCTCAATTTGTCCACAGAAATAAAACAAGACGAGTTTCAGGAGAATGCTGCATTTTATGACTGTATTTTAATCATTAATGCTTGCTTATAATTCAGTGAAACATTCATGGTTTCAAACCAAGCAATACTAGGTATTGAAACACCTCAACTTGAAGAAGAAAACTTGAGATGTCTTGTGAAACCGGGGCCTGATTTATTCATACAGAAAATTCTCGTCACTCCATCATCATGTTTCCTTTAAACGTTGAAGTTGATCATGGACAATTTAATCCAGAATTTCCCTCATAATTTAAATTTATCATACGTATTTTCTGTTTAAACTCCTTTTATACACTTTCTACGCGCATTTAATTCACTTAAAGTACGATACAACGAGTGATTTGTATCTCCAATCGACAGCTGTTGTTCATAACGTCGCACTTACAAGTTTGAACATTTCTGATCAGCTACATTAGAAAGAAGCGCATGGCTCATAACAATGATGTGCAGCGAAGTTTCAAACCTGGAAAACCCACACAATTTTATTTGGCTACATGTGACAAATTGTTATGAAGTATGTTAAAGGAAAGCTGGTAGGTTTTGTTTCTAGGCGTCAACGAGACAAAATATATACAGACCCAAGAATGTGTACATTTTCCTCGATCAGCTCCACCACCCTTCTAACTACCACAATGGCGCTTACTCTACTATGATAGGATCTCTACCGGTCAAGAATGTATTTCATGGTGACTTAATATCATATATGGTGAACAGTCTACACCAACCCCTGCAAAGAGGTGTGATAAATAGACTGAATATTACAATTAGAGATGAAGAAGGGAAAGAGATAGATTTTCATGGTATGCCAATTACATCGATTTTTCACATCGTAAATGAGGGAAATAAATCTAAGAGGTCCCAACATACTAGCAGAAAAGAAAGATCGTAAGCATCTTTCGATTATTTCGAGTGAGCTAAAAACTTGAACAACAACCGCATTTTAAATGTAGGTGTCCCTTTAAATTAACTGATGCATCTACTAGACAGTCGCACAAAGACCTGTGGATGGCTAAATTCATAAGACTTTGGATGAAAATAATTTGAAAGATATTCGAACATGGAGACAACAAGTTGATAGTAAATTGGCCATTGTAGATCAGGGATCTACCATATTCTCAGAACTCGAGAAACTGATAAAGGCGATCAAGAAGAAGATTTCAGAAGTCCTGGATATATTCAACAGGAGATTGGCTGCTATAACCGCCTATTTACAAACTTTACAAGCCATAAGACCTGGACAAGCTATTGTGGAAAGGATAGATAGTGAGATAGCTTCCTTACAGAGCGACGTGGCGGAAGTTAAGAAGTTTCTGGAGAATTACAATAAAATACTCAATTTCAAGAATTGCAGAAGTAATTAAATGATGAAAAGAAGCAGAATGATGAAGAGCTTAAACATTTCGTTGATGACTCAAAAGATTGTGTGAAAAAAAGGATGATAAGTTGACCTCTGCGCAGAGTAGGAATTAAGAAGTCAATCGAAAGATACGTTATACTAAAGTAATACAAAAATGACTACAAAAGATTTACAAGTGAATAGTTTTTCGAGATTTACGATTATACTGTAAATCACTTTCACGAATCAGCCCCCATATGTAGTCTCCCATCATGTTCTCGTTATACTGTCCTTGGTAGTGGCGTTCAAAGTCCAGTATATCCTGGTGGAAGCGCTCGCCTTGATCCTCCGAGTACGCTCCCATGTTCTCCTTGAATTTATCAAGATGAGCATCAAGGATATGGACTTTGAGGGACATCCTACAGCCCATTGTGCCGTAGTTCTTCACCAGAGTCTCAACCAGCTCCACATAGTTTTCGGCCTTGTGATTGCCCAGGAAGCCCCGAACCACTGCGACAAAGCTGTTCAAAGCCGCTTTCTCCTTACTAGTGAACTTCTTGCGGAATTCATTGCACTCCAGGATCTTCTTTATCTGTGGTCCGACGAAGACACCGGCTTTGACCTTTGCCTCAGACAGCTTAGGGAAGAAGTCTTGAAGGTACTTGAAGACTGCCGACTCCTTATCTAGAGCTCTGACAAATTGTTTCATAAGACCCAATTTGATGTGCAGTGGTGGCATCAGCACCTTCGGGGGTCCCACCAGTGGCTCCCACTTGACGTTGTTCCTCCCCACAGAGAACTCGTTCCGCTGTGGCCAGTCCCGCCTGTGGTAGTGCGCCTTGGTGTCCCTGCTGTCCCAAAGGCAAAGATAGCAGGGAAACTTGGTAAAACCGCCTTGGAGACCCATCACGAATGCCACCATTTTGAAGTCTCATATGACCTCCCAGCCGTACTCATCATACTTCAAGGCGTCCAGCAAGGTCTTGATGCTGTTGTAATCCTCTTTGAGGTGCACCGAGTGAGTCAGGGGAAGAGACGGGTACTTGTTACCATTATGGAGCAGCACGGCTTTGAGGCTCCTGGATGAGCTGTCAATGAAGAGGCGCCACTCATTCTGGTTACAGGCGATTCTGATTGCCTCGAACAGACTGGTCACATTGTGGCAGAAGCAGAGCCCATCTTGACGGGTGAAGAAGCTGGAAAAAGGTTGGTGACGCTTCCTCTGATCTGCGACTTTTTCATCCAACAAGTTCCACTGCTTGAGCCTAGACGTCAAAAGCTCGGCATTGGACTTGGTGAGACCAAGATCTCTAATCAAGTCGTTGAGGTCTTTTTGGTTGGGGTTGTATGGGTTTCTCTCCTCAGCTCCACCTCTGAAATTGTCATCTGGATCTACAACGTCTTCCTCGCTCTCTGACTTGCAGCCCTCTTCTAAAGACGGCTGCTCTCTCTCCGGAGGAGTGGGTACGGGGAGCTCATGGCAGTGTGGCAACGGGGCGATGGATGAAGGAAGGTCCGGATACGTGATAGCAGGTGCATTTTTGCCAGTCCGACGTTTGGAAGGGTCCACCATGCAGAAGTAGCTGTTGCTTGAGTGGTCAGTTGGTTCCCGCCAAATTCTTGGGATAGCGAACTTCATGGCTCTCTTTTCCCCTCTGTACCATCCTACAAAAATAGTTATTTCACCCATGACTAATGTGTAAGAGATTCTCGCAACATTTTTCATATATGATATATTTTTTCAATAACATTGAAAACTGTAAAACATTTTAAAATTAAAAACTTTTACAATTTTAAAAATTGTAACAAATTTTATAACATAAAATTCCGAGCAACAATTGTCCATCTTACCTTCCAGAGTTTTTTTTGCAGTGCTCGCAGGTGAAATGAGGTGCCCAGGGTTTGTCTTGATCCCCGATAGGCATGCCGAAATATGCCTTGTAGGCCTCACACATCTTAGCAGATGCTTCTACGGAGTACTTTTTCGTTTTCGCTCTTGTCTTGATAAATTGGCCGCAGACATAGCAAAATGTGTCTGCCGGATGCTTGCAGCCTCTTGATGCCATCTCAGAAAAATGCAGATATGTATCCACTTAGGCAGCTGGAACTAAACTGAACTGGTGGGCTTAAGGCCCCTGTATTTATACTACTATTTATATACTGGAAAGTTCTAGAAAGTTCTAGAAGTTACTCCAAGTTTACTCAGCACTGAATCTATCTAGAATGTTCTGGAAAATAGGTAAATTTCAAAATATCACTGTCCTGGTCACAAAAGCAAAGTTTGTGGGGAATAATAGCCATTTTCTATACTTTTGAGGCATAAGCAATTAGGAAATAACACTTACTACCCAGGAACAAAAAAAAATAAAAATTTTTACACGGTGTTATTATTTTCTTGGAATGTGGATGAAATAGTTTCTTTGACAAATTTAGAACTTGAAAATGGTTATGCCAAGTTTCCCAAGAGATGTTCGTATCACCTTCAGTGTTATCCTCTGTCAAAGTTCTAATCAATTTCCAATATTCGATAGGATTTTCGGCCTGTAAAGTACTTAGTTTTCCCAGTATATTGCTACGATATGTCTTCTCTGTGTGCGTTAGCAATTTTAGTACCATGTTAGTTTGCTATAAAACTGCATAAGAAGAGTGCGGTTAAAAGGATCCTTCAACAGAACACGTCCGGTGCTGTCAAGTGTTTCATTTAAATCTGCACATTCAGCTTCATACCAGCAGTTTTTTTCTTAATTTACGTTTCATTACTCTAATAAGTTTACGAGATTACTGGCAATATTTAACAATTAAGTGTCTAAAGGTTTGTTTTACGAGATCGGTTGATTCTTGGTGGCGTCAAGGAAGTTTGCGGTTGGCTAAAAATGTTAGCCAAGTGAGACGGCGAATCTTCTGTCTCATCATATTTTAAACTATATAATTTCCTTCTTGAATGTTTACTCTGTGGCTTGAATGTTTGCTCTGTGCTTTTAACTTATGCATGTGTAGATCAATGGAAGTATATATACTGAAATAATCACGTAAATAGGTACAAGGGAGTAACTATTAAATCCATTATATTTATAATAAGTACGGCTGCTATATATATATATATATATATATATATATATATATATATATATATTCATACATCAATGTGAGTCCTTCAGTTTACAATTGAAATGCCACTATTAACCCTGGTCTGTGCAAGGCACTTGCCAAAAGAATTAGTATTTGGGTCTGAATTATTTGGGTCTTGATCTTTTGTTAAATAACGATATATATCAGAGGTCCGTATCATCATCTTTTTATTATGTAAGGTATTTGACCATCCTACTATTAAAATCACTATCTGCTATTATATAATCTAGAGAGGATTTGTTTATAAGAGCTTTTTCCAGTCTGTGGAAAGGGTCATAGTTTCTTTTGGCCCATACTGGAGAATTCTGTAGAGGAATATATATTACCTGAATTACAATGTCTTGTTCAATGTTACTTTCTGTACCCAGAGAATAGTTGGTATTGAGTATTTGGATTTGTATTTCCTGCCGTTGTATATAGTAAGCTAACACCACTTTTATCCAGATTGTTCACTCTATTAACATATATGCATTTATATTCTGATACCAGATCATCATACAGCTTATTTACCCACTCATCATTGCTTAAACAGCTTTCTGTCAGTCCAATAATGTCATATTTTGATATACATTTGTACACGTCTTGTTTTTGTAGGTATTGCTGAATTTGTTCGGAAGACTTTCAATATTACAGATTAAACACTTCATAATGTATCACTATTAGAAGAATATCAATATTACAGAATAAACACTTCACAGTGTATCACTATTAGAAGAATATCAATATTACAGAATAAACACTTCATAATGTATCACTATTAGAGGAATATCAATATTACAGAATAAACACTTCATAATGTATCACTATTAGAAGAATATCAATATTACAGAATAAACACTTCACAATGTATCACTATTAGAAGAATATCAATATTACAGAATAAACACTTCACACTGTATCACTATTAGAAGAATATCAATATTACAGAATAAACACTTCACACTCTATCACTATTAGAAGAATATCAATATTACGGGATAAACACTTCACAATGTATCACTATTAGAAGAATATCAATATTACAGAATAAACACTCCACAATGTATCACTATTAGAAGAATATCAATATTACAGAATAAACACTCCACAATGTATCACTATTAGAAGAATATCAAGGACATTGATATGCTTTCGGGACCCGTTGCATCAAACAGGACTGTACATAATCATGTATGTATCAGAAACATTATTCGCTAACATATAATGTAGCAATAATATATATATATTTGGGAGGATGTGGGTGAGTGGGGGTGTTTTTCAAGTATAAATCTACACAAATTTGTTACGCCCTACATATACTTAGACATTAGTCAGATGAGTAGAACTTATGGTTTATATAGGGAATCATACGACGTATTATGACGTCACATAAAAGTTGATGACGTAACTACAGCACACCATGATGAATCATCCAAATTACGTAATGTTGGTTATGCAGCGAAAAAGCATCTTATAGGAATCATGTAGTAAAACTATTATGTACACAGATATCAGGATTTAAGACGCAATCAAGGTCTCGTATAAACTGGATTACAGTTTTAAAATTAAAGAAATCTGACCTTTAATATAAACAATGAAAACATACTCAAAAGTGATGAACCAACTACCGTAAAATCAGAAATATTTGTGTAGAAATTTATTTTTCTTTATGGGTTACGAATATTCACACAATACAAGAAACTGAAACAAAGTCACATAAATCCTCATTAGTATTACGTTATTAGGAGATGGGAAGCATGTATGTTTTTAATAATTGTTAGGAAACATATAATTGTTTTTAATTTCTAATTAGCTAAATATCTTCTCTTTCAGTGTTACAGCTAAGACATTCCGGCGCTTTCATAAAAAAGGCATTTCGAAAGGGATTTCAAGGATCGCTTGTGTGCCCTGTAGATACGTTTATTTACACGAAAGAAATGGAAGACCTATTTTGGATAGCACCAGGTCTATAAGCTGAAAGGGACATAAATTGCTCATCAGATGGAACCATTGCATTAGGTCTTTAAACTGAAAGGGACATAACATATTCATTTAGTTGGATATTTGATGGGCAAATGCATTTAAAAGGGATGGTTCACAAGTTATAGAATATAAAACTGCATTACTATATACCTAACTCTATTGATCTGGTATTAAATTGGTAAAGTACATTTCCAATAACGACCGAGTATCTTTCTAATTATCAAATAATCAGATTTTGTGGCTCTTTGCATCTGAATGCAATTTCGCCAAGGTCTCTCAGGATATTTGAGTACTGTAATGGATTAGTTTTTAAAGATTTATATGAAGCGCCTACAAGATACTGACCACAGGGAATATGTTCCCATCAAGATCTAATCATTCTTTCTAAATTGTTATATTTTTTGTTACTAATACTTCCCTAAGTGCCACCAGGAGCGAATGTCTCTCGGAAAAGTAATCCAAGATTGCTATCCTCACCGAGTATGAATATCCAAAACAATTTTTGAATTAATGGCTGTCTAATCACCCAATCATGTTCTATTAGCGTATAGTAAAACAAATCGATAAGGTGTATAAGCCATAATAAACTGTTAACATAAAACATAATGTAAGACCGCACAGCCTAACTATTAACAATAATGGCACATATTAGAGGCTATTCTGCCATAACAATTGCTTAGCACATGAGGCACATCAATTGCCAAATGAAATGTATTGGGTCCCTGCAATAGCAATGCTGCGTCTCGGCGTTCATTTCAGTCGACTGAAAGGTTAAAGCGAGAGATGGAAAAATGGAACTTAAATAGGTATCATGAAATTAATCCTTTTTCTTTATCCTGATCATTAGAAATGCATGATTTTTAATGTAAATGAGATATTTGTTTTCATACAAGATTAATGGTCACATCTAGTTTTCTGTGGTTTGAATGCAATAGACGGTCTTGATACCTTCATTTGTTTTATAATTGTTACATTTTATAAACAAACCATTTAGTTAAAATATATTGTTGATGTAAATTATTAGCTTACAGCCAGGGCCGGTTTCGCCACTAGGCAAACTAGGCGGTCACCTAGGGAGGCAAAATCTGGTGGGCGGCAAAAAACTGAAGGAATAAAAAAAGAAATAGAAATAGCGTAAAATAGAAGATAATAAGCGTCTAAGAATAGAAAAGAGAAAAACAGAAGGAAAGAATAAATGTGTGTGTGTGGGTGTGGGTGTGGGTGTGTGTGTTCACGTTCGCTGCGCAACATGCTTCGACATTGACATTGTATTCATTTTCGAAAGTTAATTTGAGATGGGGTGGTGGCTGGGCGCAAAGCTGAAGGTTCACCTCGGGCGCCAAATACCTTTGCGCCGGTCCTGCTTACAGTTATTACTGAACAACCATCTAAGCCAAGGAAAAAATCTTTTATAGGGCCGACATTTTGTAGTTATTTCTATTATTGCATATTTTGTTTAAAATACCAAAGTTTGTACTAGCTTTTTATTAATATCACTGAAGGAGCAATTGCTAATGTCCTTAACGACGCTCATTCTTGCTCAGATACCAAGCAGGTGCTATCAAACATCAAGATTCGAAAATACAATAAAAACAGTAATACCTATTAATTTTCCTTAATATGTCAAGTTGTTGTCAGCATAAATGGATATTTCTTGATATTAGCAAATGAGCATTTAAGATTAGAATATTAATCTCATTTTCATTTGTTTTGTTTTTTTGGTCTTCAGCGACTATTCGGCAATCTATTGTGTACACATATTTGCATTTTCGAATATTAGTGAACGATCTTATAATATGAAAAAGTACCTTTTCTCCAATATTAGAACATATACTAATTTTCTTATACCGCATGTTGAACTTCTTATTAGAAAATCAATTTTTAATGGAAGAAAAAAATTGTCTAATATTAGAAAATCAGCCAATTGTTGTAATAATAAAAAATGATTTTCTTGTGGTTTAAATTGGTTTACTAATATTACAAACTGACAGTATACTTTTAGAAAATCTTTATTTTGATCCACAACGGGAACAAACGCAAGGGTAATGCATTTCTAGGCTTTTTTGCTGATATACGGAATTCGATTTCTCAGAAAAAGAAAAAAATGAAAAAACTCATGATGTTGTATTTCATGAATTATTTATTAGGGGACAGTGTGTGTGTGTGTGTGTGTGTGTGTGTGTGTGTGTGTGTAGAAGCCGGAGTTTGAAATAGAATGTATCTATATGTAGAAAAAGCTTGTAAAAGGAAGCGAAGGAGTAACTGCAATAAACAGAGACCGTTATAAGTTAATAAAAAAAACACATAAAAGAAACAGCAAAAAACAAAGCAAAATAAATTTTAAAAAAGAAACAAAACAAAACAACAACAACAACTATCATAGAAACAAATCACTGTACTCCCAGAATTGACCTACTGAATGATCATAAGGAGATCGAATAAAAATTTCAATATTAGGAAAGGTGGTTAATTATTATTATTATTATTATTATTATTATTATTATTATTATTATTATTATTATTCATATGTAGTAGTTCAGTAGTAGTTGTTGAAGTTGTTGTGCTATGGTACAAACTCTCTTTATGACCATGTTGCCCTTCTACGGTAATATTCAAAGAACCAATACATACAAATTTTATATTTACATTGTATCCTCATACTTTGTTGTAGCTGTAAGCTTCTCCAAGATATCGTTCTACTTTATTCCCGCCTTCCATCTTAAATACTTTTTTGATCTCTTCAATATATAGGCTTTCTGTCATACCAACCTTTTTCCTTAAATGCATTTGTTATCTCCTTGTATCTGTTGTAACGCAACTATCAAATTAAAATCGCTCATAACTTATTTCGTTACTGTTTATTGCCTTGTTGACCATGTCAACGATACTGTTCAACTTACTTATGGCGGATGTTAGGTCTCAACATGTTTTAAAACTTTCTTATACATCAATCTTTCCTTGAAAGCTTAAGATACAAACCCTAGTAAATCTGCACCAAACCCGTTAAAAGCCAACGGGATTATATATCGTATTCCTGCCACTCCTAAACCAACAGCTGCCACACCCATTCCGTCTGAGCAGTAGCCATTTTCATCTCTATCCAGTTAGAACACTTGAATGCTGTTTTGTACTTTCTTCAGACAACTCTGTGTTAGGTTTCTTTAATCAAATCATTCATAATTTCGTTATTCTGTATCAAGCAGAACCTAATACCATTGTCGGTAGGTAATATTAGATACAATGGTGGTCCACTATGTATTTTGTTTCCCATTTAAAAGTACGAAATAGACAGCTTAGACTTAGGAGCTGTATCAGATTTATCAGGTTTCATTTCTATACGTTTGCTCACTTATTCGTTTCTTTTTGTTGGCTTTTTAACATTGAAATGAAATTATTCTTAAGTCCAGGAGCACTCGTTTTTCTATTTATTTACCTAATTATTTTGTCTGGTAGTATTCCTTGTGCCATTTGATAATCAATCGTAAAGTGACTCAGTTAAATCGGAATAATCATCATTATGACTTCTTCAAAATCCATGTTTTTCGGTGAATCTATTGACATCTTAAACATCTTCTTCAAAATTATGTTGTAACTAACTGTAAAGGCTGACTTTAATGTAGCATGGGCAAAGGTATTTTTTATGTTGTTTGTCTCACTTAAGATTTATTACTGTAAAATTTTGCTTTTTTCACAGCATTTCTGGAAATGGATTTGCCTGTACTTTAAACATTTAAATGGGTCTCTTTGAGGTGGCTCATCGGATTTTTAAAAAAAGAGCTCTTTGAATACATCAATTTAACAGCTGATCATAATGCAACAATTACACCACCTATCAAGTAATATCTTTGTTGGAGCAACTTATTTCATATTATGTTTCTCTCACAGTTTTTTTCTTGCTCTTGTTTTAACCTATCTGCTTTAGCTTTTTAAAAATATTTTGAACGTTTTTAAAATTGTTTACCAAGTTCAACCCTACGTGGATCTTTCTTCTTTTATAAAGTTAACTTTTCCTGATGATTTGTCGACTTTAGGCGTCTCTTCAGTTCTGCTTTTTACCCTTCCGTTTATTTTGCAAATTAACAGCTAACATAAATATGGTTTCAAGGTTAATTTCTAAGTATTCAACTCAATATTTCAACTAAACTACAGATGCACTTAAATTCGTTTTGCAATCATGTTGAAAGATAACAGATTTGGTTGTATAGAATTCATTAAAAATACACTACGAAATAAATGAATAACAAGACACGCTCAAAATGTTAAATAGAAAAGTGCATAACTGAATTTAAAAAAAAAATTCTTACTGTAAGCATGTATGAAGCAGTACCTTAAAGAATGGAGAGAAAATAATAAGGGATATTTTCAGAATTAGAATAAAGAAATTAGGGAAACAAAGGTACAACAACGATGAAAATGTTAAATTACTTCATTCTACAAAACTAGAATTTTAAAGGGAACTGTACGTTTTATAATTTTCTGAATATCTGCAAGTCACCAGCGTGTACACAAAAATAAACAAAACAAACAAACAAAAAACAAAAAAAAAAAAAAAAATCAAATCAAACTAGAACAACTTGAGAAGGAGTAATGACCCTTCGTGGGTTAATTTCTTGAAAAATATAAATCAATCAGATACTAAGTCAAAGGCATGTAAATATTCTGTCACAAAGACATCCGATTAATAAGCAACTCAGTATACACTATTTGTTTCAGACAAAAAACAACAACAGCAACAAGACAACAACAGTAAATAAAGTATGTACTTGCCCGGTCTTTGGATTTTCCTAAATTTTGCGACTGTAAGTTTATCATTTCTGGAATGTCTTTCGCTGTTGTTTTGTTTTTAGAAAGAATGTGGCGATACTATGTTTTTCATCTTTGAAAATTTACCCCAAATGTAGAGATTGGGTATTTATGGGTTAAGGAAGTTAAACTACAGCAACGGATTATATGCTTCAATAGGATAATGAATATATAAAATAGAACTGAAGTTTTAAAACATATTTTTTAGTCATTTTTTGATGCATTTCCTCCTGTCTATGCGATTTTTAAGGCATATTGCACAATAAATTATTTGTTTCAGCCGCAAAATGCAGTCTATTTCCATAAAAATTTTCAAATATAAATTTTAAACTTAAAATTGAAATTGCAATATAATGTTGTATACGCCATTTTCAATAACGTGATATGAAATCATAGAAAAAAAGGCATCAGTGAAATCACAGGAATTCAGTTTCAAATGATATAAGTCCTTGCGTAAAACTAATCTTGATTTCCAAAGTTATTATTAGGAGTTTTCTATTATTTCATACTTGCGCTTTCTTTCTTATAAACCGATTTCATTTAATTTATTGAATATGGCCCGGTAATCCCAGTAATACACACTGACATAAAAGCAACACATTCCCATCAATAATTATAATAAAGTCATAGTTCTGGAATTCTAACCTATGCGAATCTTATTGCGTGTTGTAGTGTATGTAAATTTCCCCACAACTCTCAAGGTTTCACATAAGCATATCTCTGCTTCGCATAGTAAATCTGTTTACCCGCAACTTGTCGCCTAAAACGTTACCCATTTTTAGTTACTTTGTTATTTGGATCAATTTATTTTTAAATCTTACAGTCACGCATGCTATATAACATAACCCCAAATGACCATACCAAAAAGGAAGGTATTTTTATTCCACCTCATATAATTTGTTTTGAATGACACTGGATAACTATGTGAAGTGGAAACCGTATAAAGCCTGTATACCATCTGCGTCGGTTCGTATCTAGCATACGTCTGCCATATTACATTTTGCCAAATTTATTTGTCTCTTTCATTCTTTACAGTGGCAACCAAACGCTTCAGAGATCTTACAGCAGTGACTTTAATGCTCCACTGGTGCAAAAAAAATATCTTTTCTGCTGAGAAGTCTGGCAATATACCAATATTGATCGAATGTAAAGCCGGAACCTTCAAAACATAAATCAGTTACTGCCTAATTTCTGTAAAATTCAGACATGCATTTTAATTCTGTTCTTGTTGTTTGATGACGACACCATATGTACAGACATGCACATTAGTTTTCATTGGATAATATATGGTCATGAGCTGATGTACAGGCAAAAGTGTTTAACATATTATGACTTTACATTATTTCCTTTTGCAGAAGAAAAAGCCGAAATATTTTATTAAATTTATAATTATATAGTTTCAATGACTTAATTGAAGTGTTAAATAGACTAAGTTCATTGTCTTTATTGCTATTATATCAGTCAAATGCAAAGGATTTTTGATGGGACAAATTTGTTATATTGTTTATTAGTGACTATTCATGAGATTTATTGGATCAGTCTGAAATTCTTATTGCACTAGATGCAAGTTCTTCGTCCAATACGAATTGCACACTGACCCAATAAATATTGTATACGGTAACTAACAGACTATATAACTAACAGTATTTTTGATGAAAGTTTAATCCATTTCTGAAACATTTCTTTCAATTCGTTCGTAATTATTACTCTGAATGAAAGTAGATTTATGAAAGACAAAATATGAGGTATCACACAACATATTTTGTACCGACCTTAACTCCAGTATATCCCTGTGCTATCGTTTCACCAATTACCAACATGGAGACACAAGTCTAATAAGGAAAAGTTGCTACTCAGCTTTCTCCACTCATTCCACTTATGTGTAGAAAACCAAAAGTTCCGCAAGGCTCAAAGTGATATTCTTACTATCCCATCTATCTTATCATCCATATTAATACTACTACCTCGCCCGATGGGAGGTAGTGGTAAATGACATTTTTTAGATTCCTCAAGAAGTCTTCAATTTATCCAAGATAATATCTCTTAAATATTCATTTTCAAAATTAAATCTTGTATGAGAATTTGTGTGATGGAACACCAACACATGCATGCATCAGCACACTCAGACACACGTTCTACAGAACTTTCTACAGAAAAGACCTTTCAGTCTGAGGTGGTGTTGTATAATCCATGTTTTTGCCGAAAAAGCAGGGAAAAAAAGGTTGGAAACAGTAACTTAACAAATAGTGAATTGCATGAGTTTTTATGGTAAAAATAATTGAAGAAATGCTCTCAGAGAACATTCTACATAAAAGACCGCTCAGTTAAAGTATTTGAATGAAATTTGAGAATTTCAAGTACTCTGTCAATCTTTCAATGAATTTTCAGTGTCGTTCAAAACAATATTTGACGGCTAGAGTCTCTCTAAGTCTGTAAGATTTCAAATATGTCAACGTACTATATGTATGAAGCCATTTGTAGAATATATCACTAGGCTCGTTTGAAGAGGAAGGTGTTTGAGCTTATTATCCATATAAATGTATCTCCACTCTATTATTGCCGCCTAATCCTGCATGTTAGTTAAGACACTAATTTCGCTTTTCCCTTCATCCTTGAGAGTATTCCTTTACCATCTGAGTCAGCAATATTTCGACATTTGAATTCATTCCTTAATGTAATATCAAATTGTTTGATGTAAAAACGAAAAAACAATATGGATCAAGAAAATGTATTTCCGTTGGAAGTAAATTCATTTAATTTCCTACAGGTCCCATAATGATTCTTATGTGCAGCAGAATACAGGTTTCGTTACAGTTTCATTGCGTTGAGTTACCGTTAGGAGTCAATGAAGATGGTGATAATGCGACCTTTTAAGAGCTACTACCATTACGACGCGCTACAACCATTGCGGAACGTTAAACAATAACAGATGCAGTGCGTTATAACAGATCCGTAGCTATAACCGTTGCAACCATTACGATGTTTTACAACCGTTGCGTTGCGTTACAACCGTTCATCACTTACGACCGTTGCAATCATTGTATTAAATTGCATATACAATATTTTACCCTTTTAATAGAATCTGTTTCTTTACATTTTAATATTCATTTTCGATGCACATTTTAAAAACAATTTAAAATTTCAGCATGCTAGAACTGTTTGAAGACTTGAAAGAACAAAAATGTCATGTGTCGCATATGTTTTGCAGGAACTTTTTATTGCATCCATCAACTTGAAACAGTGTTTAACTGTGAGTGTGAGATTCAGTACGCACTAAAAGTTTATTAACGGTAGCGACATGTGAGAAAAGAAACTGAATACTGAAAATACGGTATGAATTGATACAACCAGTAAGCATTTAAAATGATTGACCGTACTCTTCTAGTGTAAAAGTCATGAGCTTTCATGTTCTATAGATTTTAGTTAAATTGTTATATTCCGACCAGCAACTCATGTGTGTTGAGGATTAGTTAATTAATTACCTAATTAAGTATTAATTAATTAACTTTTTTTTATCATCCAACCATTGAAATACTGATTGCAAATAAAACTGCCATCATCATTATCGTCATTAGTACATTTAGTGTATTTGTAGCAGTAGTAGTAGTAGTAGTAATAATAGTAAGACTATTGCTATCACTTTTAGAAAAGCTATATCAACCAGCAACTACAACAACAACAACAACAATTACTACGCTACTATCTAAAATTGATATTGTAATCGGACAGAATATTATTCTCATCCTCATAACATGGTTGAGTTGTTGTTTTTGACAGTGATGAGGGATTATCTTCTTACCAGATTCAAGTGTCTGCAGAAAAGTCGAAAAAATGGAAAATGTAAATGAAGTTAGGAAAAACTCATGACCATGACAATGTTTTAGTTAAAACTGTTTGAAATTTAGCGTATCTACTACTGTGAGTTCGGCATGGTACAATTACTCAATTAGGACCCTTTTAATTTCCCTTCTTTTTTTAAGAGAACTATTTGTATTAATTTGTTATTAAAAAAATTTAAAACATTTTTTCTACTTTCTTTGCTCTAATCCCCATGTATTTATATTTATTTATTTAAATCTCTTTTTTGTCAATTTTCTCCCCTCCCCTCTATCTTTCTCTCTCTCTCTCTCTCTTGTTTTCTTGGCTTTCCCAATATTGCATGTACTGAAGGTGCTATACTAATATTCACGAGTTTCAACTGCGTAGTATATATATATATATATATATATATATATATATATATATATATATATATATATATTAGTAGCCCGTGTAAACACAAACCGTCTTTGTGACGTCATGGTCAGTCTATTATGGCGGCCGACAGTGACAATGTTAATTCAGTACTTATTTTATAGAAATACAACGTATTTTCTGTTCTGCTGCGGAGATTATAAAAACATGTCTTCTACGTACTATATGTAATAAGTAAAGTGCAATGTCGACTTTCCATTTAAACGGACCAGGGTCATGAAAATCTTCCTTTTCCTATTACATATTTCTTAATGAGATGTTGCCATGTATCAGTGCGAGAAAAATTAAAAAGTGGTATCGACACTGCGGCGATATCACCCTTGGAACCATTTTTTTACTATTTAGGATATATATCTGGTACGTGCCAAGCTAATTGCAAACAAGACCGCTGATTCAAGCACATATTGCTGCAAAGACAAGCGTTGTCTAATTTGCAATCATATGCCCGATACCAAATCATTCAGAAGTTCGACGACATGAGTTAGCTTCACTATTAATCAGAAGTTAGGATGTCGAACCAAAAATGTAATCTATCCTCTAAGATGCAAGATCTGTACAACTCTATATGTCGGCAAACCGTTGATTTCAGAAAACGAATGAATAACCACAAAGCCACATTCGCAACATTCAGTCGAGTTCCTTGTGATGCTACCGAGTGAATCGATCCTGGGGTGGACCGATATAGAACGCACACGTAAGGAACGATACTGGATACTACAATTGAAAACTCATGGAGAGTTCGGGCTAAATGAAAAAGTCTAACCTTCCTAATGCAATCTCATCAAAACTACAGCCAAATATCAGTTTATCAGACGTTCGCAATCTTTGCGATAATATTTACCCAATTAAATATTAGGTAGCTCTTTACATGTATTGTTATCATTATTATTATTATTATTATTATTATTATTATTTGGACTCTTGTCCATTATCCCGCTACACCATGCTCATGACATTCTTCCTTAGTACCTTCATGCATAACTTTACCGGGATATAATTTATATTGTACATTTTGTAGATTGGGTTAATTTTTCCCCACGCATGGTCTCCGTCCTTGTTCCCAGCCTTTAATTAGATCAAGCACTTTGGTTCTCTGCGTGTTAGGCATGATAATCCCTTCTTTGATTTTTGTTATTCAACTCTGTTGGGCTGATGGCAGCATAAAATAAATATGTAGCTTTCCCTTTTTAAGTCTGTTTATTAAATTTGTCTTATTTCTTTCTTCTACTTGTTATCCTTTGTTTATTTATTTCCACGTTATCCAAACAAGTAGAAGTCAAGAATTTCTCTTGGCTGTTTTGCTTAGTGTTTGTTTTGAGGATGTAAATTGTTTCTTCCCTGACGAAGAGCTTGTTTAGCTCGAAACGTTGGGAAACTGATTTATATTTACGCTGTTATCAATGTTTGTGTCTATATATATATATATATATATATATATATATATATATATATATATATATATATATATATATATAATCCCGCTTCCACCCCCCAACGCCCCCCCCCCACCCCCCAATTAGGATGAGCGTTTAATATACCGACGCTTTACTTTGATGTACAATGAAGGGGTGCCATGGATAATGCCTAAAATCAAAGTCCAAACAATAAAAAAGTCTATCTCAACTACACCGTATTAGCTTATTGAAAATAATTTTCCACGTGAATCGCGCAAATTGTCATAGACTGAAATTACAATGACCCATGTCTAGCCATTCCATGACTCATACACTCTACAACAAAAGGTAACCGTTTTAGGGCAAATCCCACTATTACAGATAATGATAACATTGGGTTATTTAGCGATTTTAATTTTCATCACACTCATCACAATCATTAAATATGTTCTAAAACAATGGATAACTCGGGAATTGATGAGTCTTGATTTCAATCCAAAATTAAGTGACTATCGAAATTTGGGTTAAAGGTCTGTTACGGAGGGAGACTGCGAGTTCGTCAAGGTCACGGAACCGGCGCTTTAATTCAGAAATGTAAGAAAAAAAAAAAAAAAACAACCGCAAAACCCTGATGAGTAAACAAGCAATGAATAAATTATTTAGTTTAAAGATGTTATTCTTTGAATGCTGTAAGATCTCACTACTCTATGATGACACATCAACCCCAACAAGTTCACTGTATCGATTCGCTTAAGAAATGTGCTAACAAGAGTAATCGTTTTATTCTTCGTAAGAAAGCATTCAGTAATTACATAAATAACGCTGTTTAAAGCATTAAATGTAGGAACGGAATTTGTTAAATGGAACTGTTCTAAATGATTGTACAGTTTTGGAAAATCGTTTTATCGATGTAGTAATACGGCTTATCTGTCCATCGCATAGGCATTGAATGCAGAAATAGCAAAATAAATACTTTAACAAAATAATACTATCTGAATCACTATATTGTTAGTACATAGACTGTAACTAGTTTGATTCTTATGAAAGGATAAAGTTTTCTCTTGTCAGCGGTTCTCCTACAAAGGCGTGAACTGCAAGAAAACAACAGCAACACCAACATTGGCACACACACACACACACACACACACACACACACACACACACACATATATATATATATATATATATATATATATATATATATATATATATATATATATATATATATTCCATGCAAATCAACTTTTACCGTCTTCATAAATATATAATACAAATCAAATCTACTGTTCTATCGTCTATGACAAAATTATCAACTTCTTTTTTAAGTTACACATTTCACACAGGCCTCTTCATTGTCCTTAGGACTGAAATTTAATTTCGCGAGTTTGGGTGGGGTATGCGGCTAGTAGTCGCCAAGGCTTCCAGACCTGAACTTCAAACTCTGCGCCAGTGACCCCAACATTGTATTCATTCTGCTAGGCAATGTTTCGCCTCTGTCTTGCCGTCAGTACGTCGTTTTTGTTGCGCAAGCCTTCCATGTTTTCGAGGCCACCTTCCAGACTATAGCGGAGTTTGTGTCAGTTTTACTGCGATTTTCGGCAACCAATTTTCGGGTTCGGGGTGTGTGGGTGGGTGGGGGTTCCAGTTCCACATTTGCTACTACTTGTGTGAGCTAGACGAAAAATACTTAAATAGAGACAAATGTGATGAAGTATATACATCTATCAAACGAGGACTATCATAGATTTGGCAACCATGCAAACAATACACATCACCTTTCGGAGTATGGTATCAGCGCAGAAAAGAGCGCCTCCGAACACCTGCACCACGAAAACGCCTACGAAAACAATCTCGTCCCCGACATCGCGGGTGTGGACTACCTTATCAGCCACGCCGGCCCCACGCACATTCGCCCACTGACAGGGTTACCCGCTTCAATCGACAACCTGTACGCCTTCCCGCGATGACATTGTACTGGCACGGGACAAGGTCCTCTGCACAACCGGGGACACTGGCACATCAAAAGAGATTGTTGCTCGTCTATACTGTACTCCAATTGCCGTTGGCATTAAATAAACTACTTGTGTTGCTGTGCCGTAAAACACCAAATCCAAACTAATCAACTTTTTATGACACTGTTAGACGAGAGTTGTATTTACTCGAAAACGTTATTTGATTTTCCTATAGCCTGTTCAATCATAAAAAAAGAAAAAAAGAAAACAACAACAACAAAAACACTTGCGTATGACTTTTTGATCCCTGTCAGTTTGATAAAAGGCTACTGCTTTTGCAGGACTGTACAACAAAACAGATTACAAGTACACTCATGACATCAATTATTCAAGCAAACACGCTTGTTGCTGTTTGAACAAGTCTGGTTTTCTGGCTGAGAGTGGAATGAGCTACCTCATTAGACAGAAGATTGCCCTCACGAACGTTGATTCCGTGGTGCTTGTAAGTCAAATAATGAGAAAAAAGCACTAACACCGTGTGAATATCCTATAAGATTATGATCAAACCTTGAATATCGTGACCAATAATATTGAAATCCATGTCAGATCTTTAGCCGCTTGAGAGAAAGTCGACGAGAAAAAAACCTGATTTATTGCTAACAATTAGTGATGGAATTACATTTTTCCCCATGAGATTCCGAACTCTTTCAACCACGATGAAGTTCTGAATAGAAGTACAATTTTATAGGGCATACACGCAAAAATGAGAGTGACATATTGGCATGTGTTCAATATATCAGTGTGGAAACTAGTCCGTCCCTGGCCCTTTCTCAATCGCATAGTTATTTTTTGACACCTATGAGGAGTATTTCAAACGTTCTGAATATTATTAAGGTGTACAACAAAGTGCTTTATAAGTGAACAGTACATCAGTGCATCATCTCAAAGTGCTCCTCATACACCTCTACGCACTTTCTCAGTCTGATTATCCAATTGTTAAATGCCAGTGCGCGAACGGGTGGTTCGGTAGCGTTCCACAACTTTTGGTAACATTCTGGAGCCGTTACAATATTCAGTGACACTAGGAGAGTTAGGCACAAGCACCTAGACGACCGGGCCTTTTGTATCGAACAATAATGCGTATAAAAACTCTCTTGAAGGTCCGACTACGTCGAGCGATTTGTGGTGTCTCCTCGTTTTCTCCGATCCAAACTTTACTTTTTTCTCTCGAGTAGGGTTAAAAAAAAGTAGAACCATGTTTCATCAGCTATGATAATCTCATTCAAAACGTTTCTTGTCACTCGTTTCATATTTGGTGAATAGCTGTTTGTCGATTTCAACAGGAGTATGTTTTTGATCAGCCGTGAATAAAGCCGGGACCCATCTTGCACAAACTTTAAAGAGCTTCAAATTATTCTTCAGTATATTAAAAACAGCTGGCAAATTATTGCCCGTGATTATATATATATATATATATGTATGTATGTATGTGTGTAGGTATGTATGTAGGTATGTATGTATACAAATTGAACGATATGACAGAATTATATCTGTTAAACTTTATCCAAGTCGGCCTTGATATCAGTCGGAAAGTACCCTAAGAGCGCCTGGATTTTACAGTATGCTCTTTGCATAGTTACAGAATTGCACTCTTCTCCGACATTTTTACGTCGCTGTCATTGACCTATTTTGCGTCACACGCAAGTATGTGCATGTGTCTGGCGTACTGCACGTGCAGCAGTAGATCGTTTTATAGAACGATAGTTTGTCTCTCGACAGACATTACATTTATTGATAGGTCCAAAGAAACAGAAAGTTATAACAACTTATTTACAACTTTTAAAATACCCCTCATTACTAGTATTGTTTAGAGCCAAGCTATGTACATGTATCTTGACCCAAACTGAATGTAGAAAATAGTATCTTCAATCATAGCTATCTCGCGCTCGTATTTTTTTTCATTTTGGTGCGTATTATTAAGAGTATGTGACAGGTAAATTTTAATTCCGATCTAATTTATAAGATTCTCTTTTTGTTCACGGTATTTGCGAACAAAAAAGGGTGCTGAGATCCGTAGTGGAGAAAATCTTGTCTTTTCTGACGCTATCACGACATAACCTTAGAATTTAATTCCTGTAACATTTCTCGTTAATAATTTGCTAATTTGTTTCAAAGGACTGTCTAATTTTTTTTCCACATAACAAAAAAAAAAGATAGTGTGTGTGTGTGTGTGTGTGTGTGTGTGTGTGTGTGTGCAAAACACATTTTCCCCCAATCATCTGTAATCCCCTGATCTGTTCTCCGATGGCTATGATCCAGTATCTGTTAAAAATCTTACACTCTTTTCATGACCAGTTCGTGTATGTATGTATGTGTGTGTGTGTGTATATATATATATATATATATATATATATATATATATATATATATATATATATATATATATATATATACATGGATCGCAATAGTGTCCAAGGTATAATTTGGGGATGCCACGCCTGTATGCCCCCAGTCATTGCCCTGGGGTTTCATTCAAACCCCATCTGATACCCGAAACGTGTTGACACTTAGGTCACTGATAAAAAAAATGTAAGGACGTTGTTCGAGTACAACCGATAGCACAAAAATGGGCGGGTGGACCTAAGTTTTGCTTAATAAGGTATGATTGGCTTGACATATGTCATTCGTTATTATGCCAATAACATGGGGCGTGTTTTACTTACTCAATCATTGTTTTTCTCTGGATTGTGTGCTAACTGACACATCGACTAATCTTAATTAGGTACTGTATATCGATGATCGTGTGTACCGCTGATCAATCACATTGCAAGCCACGTGCAAATCGCCTAGACATTTATCAAAATACACATGTCTATCAATATTTATAGAAACAAAAACAAATCTGAAACAGCAAATCAGATAGCGAAAAGCGATGTTAACTTGACAGCGGACCGCCTAAGGGTGAGATTAGATGCCATAATTCCGTTTCTGTAGTATCGACCCTTAACAACGTTCAGCATGTACTATTCACAAAATAAGGCGTAATTATGCCCAATTCCAGTACCTCCGCCATATGATGGATGGAAATACCTAAAACGTTGTGTACATCCAAAAACAACCCTCAATCATTTCTTTAAGTTTAAAGTCTTTTTCTTCAGTAATGTTGGGGAAGTTGGGTCTCATTACGAACGAACGCACACACGTATGTACGGACGGGCAAGGTAATATAATCTCAACCTTTACTCTTAAATGTAAGCAAAGTTACTTCCATATCTTGCTAAAGACCCAAACGCTGTTTATTACATATCTTTCCCCCACTGCCCACCCGCAGACTCCGACCTCAATCCGGACTAATGACGTTGGTGTCGTAGCCCAGAATCCATTAATCCATTACATATAATATTTGTCATCCTCCTGTAAATCTCAATACAAAGTTATATATATAGTCAGTATAATTCCAATGATTGCATATTTTACGTTTGACTTCCTCCCAACATATTTACCAAGCTGGGTAAATTTCCACCAAGCTTTCTTGACGGAGCTGTGTGTGGTTACGGATAGTGTGACAGACAGACAGACAGATGGAGTGTATCACAATATCCCTTCGTTCAAGCGTGGATATATGAAATATTGATCTATAATAAATTTTTGTTTTGGAAATTAAATTAATTTTTACCCTCAAATTCATATCTCTCAGGCAAGAAAACTTGTTTTCTTAGGATACAAAATCAAAAAGGTTAAAATGACGCTGCGATTACAGTATATTAAGATCGTAGGATTAAAATCTATGTATCCAATACATTTGGGATTTTCTAGGAATTTAAGGATGCACCTAGGGTTATCTATCTTATTAATATTTCTGAGAAATCAAGACTGACCAGTGTGTCTCTGATGCCCTTAATTAATCTAAATATTCTGTGGGCTTGTGGATCAAACAAAAAGACGATTTGACAAGAGTAAAGCACCCTATGGATATCTTTATAATGCTTTAATGAGAGAGGAAGAGCAGTATTTAAGGCGCTTAAAGGATTTGCTGGACAAGGAAAACATAGAGTACTTTTCAACTTACTTGGACAAACAAGCATCAATATATTCCGTTATTGACAACTGATATATATGGAGCTCCAAAATTCCAAATTGGTGAAAAAGGCAGAATTTTGAAATATAAAACAATATTTGCAATTAGATACCTTAATAAACTTCCTCGATGAAATATTTAAAATTAAGCAAGTAATACTAGGTGATCCGGTTGTATACAAACTGAAAAACTTGATGGGAGAGGACACTGAGAGCATGTTTTACGAGCAAGAGTTATCACTATACTACAAACAGGATGAAGAATACAAAATTGAATAGATTTTGAAAACAAAAGGAATGACAGGAAAAAATGTATGTACCCGTGAAAATGAATGGACATGGTGAATCCTTGAATCGTTTGAAAGTTGGGAACCAGCAGAAAATTATATTTCATTAACATAAATGGCAGAAGCACAATGCATAGATAGTAGTATCAAGCAGCATGAACACTTTGAATTTCTGAAAGATAACGAGTTTATAGACTGTGACAGATGTGGTAAAACAGCTCATTACGAAACGAATAAGTTCAACCATGGACGACATGTAAATTTGTATTAATAACGAGACCAGAAGGGAAAAAGAAACTACGAGAAAAACATGGCAGTTGAACAACAAAAGAGTACTTATGAAATAACGTGATAAGGCAACTGTCACGGTAATACACGACATTACAGAAAAAATAAAAGGAGACAACAGTCGAAAATATGATGTTCATTCTGTTATGTATGATGTTTATGCACGTAACGTTTGTCTATGATTGAAAGTTGTATGGTTATTATTATTATTATTATTATTATTATTGTCTGGAAATAAATTGCTTGTTGATTTAACCTACATTGTTGGTTTCACTTTTTTTCTGTTACTTATTTTGAGACCTAGAGTCGTAACAATTCAAACTGCATTTCAAAAAGACTGAAAAACAAATACAACGTAATAGACAACGAGATTTTGAACCAGATTAAAAGCAATGCAAATCAAATAGACATTTAAACTTCTCTCAAATTTCCTTCAAAAAAGGTATAAGGAAACTGAACTTTCTTGGTAAATTATGCCATCTTCCAGAAAATGTAACAACTAAAAGAATATTTTTATTCAGACTATATCTATATCTTTCTAGAAAAGATGTTACAGAACAAAAAGGCTTTATTCCAGATATATGTAGCATTTTGCAGAAATATAATATTTATGAATTAATTGAAATTTTTTGTCAGAGACAAAATATTTCTAGGAAAAATACAGTGGAAACAAATTATAAAACATGCTACTCATAAATATGAAAACGAGCGCTTTACAAACTAGTGCCATACTGACATTTCCTACAAAAGATTCAAAAATGTTCATACTTCTATAAAACCCTCAATTTTATGGCAAACTCCAAAAACAACAAGAGAGTTACAGTTAATTACATCCCTTGCAAATGTTCTGATAACTGTTCCAAATAATACTATGCAAGTTTGTAAACACTGCAGTTACTCTTACACAGATGTAATAATCCATGCATTTATTTCCTGTCAGAGCACTGTGCGACAACGAGACATATTTTGGACACATATTCTAAATAACTTTGACATTCGTCTTGGCATGTACATTCATAATATATCAGATGAAGAATTTATTCAAAGTCTCCTGGGTAGAGAATTTCCCAACGGCATCAGCTTAGATGAGCCTGAAATAATGAGAAATTTTATAATGTCTGCCTCAGTGTTCTCTGCAACTGTAATCCATGGATTCTTTTCACGGTAATAAGATCGATTTTCAGATTATCAAGATTTTGAATTATGTGATCGTTGAAATCTTGATAATCATGTCTTCATGCATGCTTTTATATATATATATATATATATATATATATATATATATATATATATATATATATATATATATATATATTACATATACAATATTATTTTCTGTAAAATAATGATGATGTGTACAATAATTAAGCATTGGAGGATTGCGCAAGAGTGCACCCTACTTTTGATAAGTATAGTGTCCTCATATACGAATCCTCATAGGGAAAATCCATAGATTCCTCTCATGTATACCTCTGTTAATTGTATATAACTAATTCAATTCATTTCAATATTGTTTTCTTTTTCCTTTGTCTGCATCCTTATCTCTGAAAAGAGGAAATAAAGATTGATGATGATGATGATGATGATGAGTGCGCGTGTGTACTGATTTTGAAGATTGGGTTTTCACAGACATACAGCAATAAGAGAAATTGAGCTTAACTGGAATAATATGATGTACCAACAGTTGTAAAATGTCACAAATGGTACAGGGAAAAGAGTGGTGAAGGAAATGGAGATAACAAGATTGCGCAAAAATAAATGAGATTAATGTGGTATTACAATGGAGGAAATGGAATAGTTAGAGATCGAAATCATCAGAAAAATACATGTGAGTGTGGAAAAACATTAAACAGAGGATCGATATATTTGCACAAGAGAAGCCAATTTCACACAATTTTTTTATTTCAAATAATGAACATCAGATTCAAGGAACTAACCAGTACAGCGCTTTACCCTTGTCCTGTAACTAAGTTTAACACGTTAAATTAGTTAAATCACATAGACGAAGTTAACATAGAAAATCAAGTTAACAAGATACAAATGTATTATACTGAAACTCAATTTTTCATATACAAGCGACTTAATATTTTCTACAATTCAGTCACAAGTATGACAGTTTTCAATCATTGTATTTGAATGAGCCCCATAACATGATAATTTGTGGAGTGATTAATTGTGGTACAACTCTGTTTCCATTAAATTTATTAAAGACTGAATACAGAGCCTTTCTTGATTACATTGTTTTCATCTCTCGATCAGCTAAAATACAAAGTGTATATTCATAGATACACAGATATATAGTAGTCATGACGGTTACCGAGTGTTTTCGATTTGAAGTGTGACGTAAAATCTTATGTATTTTGGTAATTAGCATCTGATATGTTAGATTCACTCAGGCCAGAATACAAAGTTTCTCTTAGTTATAGAGCTGTTTCGTTAAATAGTTCAATGCTATTCATGTGCACATATGGGATACACCCTTTGGTCGATTGTTGTAATAAGTATATGTTTTATGTTTTATAATCAAGAGTCAAGCGGGATCTATTATATACGAATTCTTCATAATCTGCATGATTTTCAGTCATTATCAAGATCTGAGTGATGTGTCAATCTAAAACCTCTTCAATAATTATGATCGCTTTCAAAGAAATATAAAACTTTCTAATTACAACTCCCATGTCTTCTTTTATTAAATCTGCGCTTCAAACTTGGATCGAAGTAAGAAGCTTTTGTTCTTTTTATCTAATCACAAAAGACAGATTACAATCCTTGAATAATGTTAATAATGAACCACAGTTAATCCCTTTCCTTAATAATACATGTATTTCAAGATGTGCCCAACGGATGTATAATAATAATCCAATAGCTTAACATAATGAGACTCATATTTTGGACAAATATTTGAACTTAAAAAAAGTCTTGCACATAGTAGCGTGATGTATTTTAAGATTAGTGCGCGTTAAAGGAATTAAACTTCCCTAGAGGTGTAAATCCTTGGATGTACAATAATATTAGTTAATTAATGCGCCTACGAAAAAGAATGCATAAATAAAATAACGAATATTCCTGTACAGTGTAAAAAATGTAGAAATATTAGAAACCGAGTTATAAGCGCCATGCTAGGTGCAACATTTTGTAGACGACTTCCATGCAAATTTCTGACATTGCCATTAATAGTATTCGCATTAATAGAAATAATGTAGAAGATGCACTTTCAAATCTAGATATTAACAAGGTGAGGGATCCTAGACCTCTATTCAAATTCACGAAGGCGTTCCTATGCCACCGCAACATTATCGGAAATTGTTAACAATTCGAGCGTAAACTCATATTGCCCTAAAATGTGCAAGCGGAAAATGTATATCCTTTTCACAAACGAGGGGAAAATGTTTTTTTCTTATTACGGGCCTATCTCTCTTTTAAAAAGTATGGTCTGAGTAATCGAAAAATGAGTTTTCAAACATTGCGTTAAGGAGCAAATGATTTAGTCATTTTGCACTCTGGTTTTACCGCTAAAGGTGTTTGACAATTGTGTGATCTTTTTAGTATCGTTTTTTGCAAGGTAGTAGATGAAGGCAAATACATCACCAGAGTGGTATTTTGTTATAAATATATATTACAGAATTTGAAATTCAAAGTCATTAGAGCTTCTTCATTTCACCTTTACGTCACCTATAAGACCCCTATTGGAGTACGGTGATAATATTGGCCATAATTGCGATCAGTATCAAAAAGATAAAACAGAAAAAAGTACAAGCTGAAGCAGAAAAATCGTTTGTGGGGCAACAAAATCTATGTCATATGCTAGAGGTTTGGAAGAAGCAAAACGGGAAAGACTGTCAATAAGATTCTGCAATCGCATGAGTACTGGATACCTGCAGGCCTTGGTTCCACCAAGTATACAGGTAAGTAATGGTCAACTTTGTGATAAATCTAACCCCCGAAGACTTTTTTGCCAGGACAAACTTATATTCGTATTAATGTTTACCGTTGTCTGGTGTGGAGTGAAATCTTCACCTTTATAATGAACAACCCATCTTTGTATTTTCTTAAAAATTAAACTTAAATAAGAATTTAGAAAACGTCTATTATTGTCAAGGTTAAAGGTTAGCATAAATTTTATATTGAAGACTGCTACTAGGATGTAGCTCATTAAACTATGACCTCTTCAAAAATCTGTTGTCATTGGACAATACTTGTTCATGTTGTCAACCGGAAATCGAAACAAATTTCTTTTCGATTGTATCAAAAATACTATAGTTAGGAACCGTACAAGAGTACAGTCCCATAATTTAGACACGCCTTCGTTACTAATGGGTAAGCCGTTGCAATCGCTTGAGGTCAGCAAGGATATGTTCAGGGCAGTCCAAAAATTCACAAAAGGAAATAAGACATTTGTTTGTCTTTTAATGTCCTCACACTTTCTAGACATGAGTCTGGACTGTATCATTTGGTATAGAACTAGTATCATCGGAGTTTAATTTAAAATTACTTATCGCTCTCCAGAACCAATATTTACATAGTTTGTCTGTTAGTACTAAAAATAATTTTTCCGTTGTAAGTTATTGTTAAACTACTGTCTTATATGTTTTAAGTATGGTCTGTACAATCATATTCAAATATTTTATCATCTTGTATCGATTTATGCAATTATATGTATATTTCGTTCATTTAGGACCAACTGGACATCATAAGTAGTCTTTTGATGAAAGCACAATTTTGATATCATCAGCCATCTAGGAGAAGTAATGATAATAACATTTTCAAGATAGCGATTGTGGCCGCCATGTTGGAATTCAGATCAGCATCATATTTATTTACAACAAACTAGACATTGTAAGAAGTCTTGCAGTGATAGCCCCATGCTGATATAACCATTCATGAAGGAGAAGCAGTAATAGCAAGATTTTCAGAATGGCCACTGTGGCAGATATAGTGGATGTCTGCTGGGCACCGTTTTCATTTAAGACCAACTAGACATCATAAGAAGTCGTTTAGTAAAACAGCATGTTGACATAATCATCCATTCGGGAGTAGCAATAACAAGATTTTCAAGGCGGCCACTGTGGTGGTCATATTGGATTTACAAGTGGCACCATTTTCGTTAAGACCAACTAGATATTATAAGAAGTATTTTAGTGAAAATCCCATGCTGATATGACCATTCATTCAGGAGGAGTAGTGATAAAAAGATGTTCAAGATGGCTACTGTGGTGGCCATATTGGATTTCGGATCGGCACCATTTTTCATTCAGGTCCAACTTGACATCATAAAATGTCTTCAGGTGAAACCCCCATGTCAATATGACATTCTGTTCAAGAGGAGTAGCGATAACAATATTTTTAAGATGGCTGCTGTAGCGGCAATATTGGATGTAAGATCGGCACCATTGTTTTAGGACCCACTTGGCATCATAAGAAGTCTTGTAGAGAAAACCCAATGTTGATATGACTATCCATTCAGGAGAAGCAGCGATAACAATATTTTCAAAATGGCTGCTGTGGTGGCCACATTGGATGTCCGAGCAGAACCATTTTCATTTAGGACCAACTAGACCATGGGAAGAATGTGTGTTTAAAGTTTCATGGCCATCCTCCAAGTTGTTTAGAAGGAGTAATGATAACAAACTTGTGCTAACGGACGGATGGACGACAGACCATCTCATAAGCTCTTCTGGTCTATGACCAGTAGAGCTAAAAACATTATGCATTATAATTTGGTTGTGGCAAAGAGTGCTGATATTTGCAATATAACAATGTAAGGACAGGATTCACAATTATAACTTACTGTTAGTTTGAACACGTCTCTTTATAATTTTCGATGATTAAAATGTTGTGTACATAGTACATCCCCATATTATTAAAATTAATGCAATTATCAACTTCAATCAGATGCGGTATTATTACCGGTTGTATTACTTAAACCAGGCTTGATGTTGTCAGCTTCAGTGCACAAATCTCCTTGGAACAAGAGCAATATTTCTACAAGGATTTTGAGATTAATAAAGTAGAAATGCTACATAAGTTGGTAATATTACTACATGGCTTTAAACTTCAGCCTTGTGGTAATACTATCTGCTAATGGTTGTGGAGATCATTACATTAGTGCTACACTATAACTTTGGAGGGGTCCCGGGTGGCCAAGTGGTCTAAGGCGTTCGCCTTTACCGATCACTGCCATCTCACCTCTGTTCGCGTGGGTTCGAGTCTCGGGCTCGGCCAATGTGGTTATATGAGAAAGCTTGCCAGCTTCCCGTGGGTCGGTGGTTCTTCCCGGGATTTTCCCTGGTTCTTCCTCCACCAGCTATACTAGCCGCTATATATAGCCTATCATGTGCTGAAAAATGGCGTTAAAACCATAAAACCAATCCATAACTTTGGAAATAGGGTAATATTAATACAAGGGTTTTGATATTAACAAAGTAGCAATGCCACATAAGCAAGCGACATTACTACTATATGGGTTTGGGGATTAAAAATATAGTAATAACATTACACTTGCAAACAACATTACTTCATAGCATTAAACTTCATAGTTGTAGTAATAATACTATATCTGGTTCTGAAGTCCAGGAGGTCACGTAATTAGTGTTACACTGGTACCTTGGAAATAGCATAATGTTCCTAAATGAATTTGGGGATTTATAGTATAATATTGTTACTACACTAGGTTTTGGAGATCAAAAACTCAGTGTCACACTGTTACCTTGGAAATATAGCAATGTTGTTAGATGGATTTGGGGTTGAACAATGTAGTATTGTTACTACATCAGGTTTGGGAGATCACAACATCAGTGTTACACTGTTACTTTGGAAATAGGGTAATGTTACTACATGGATTTGGGAATTAACAATGTAGTGTTGTTATTACATCAGGTTTAGGAGATTACAAAATCAGTGTTACGGGGTAATGTTACTATGTGGGGTTTGATCATTAATAATGTAGCATTATAACTAGCACATTTACGAGTACAACATGTATTCATTTTACAGTTTCGTATGCATCGTCCTTTTTAAACCTAATACTGTGTCCACAAAAGTTTAACATTTACATAAAAAGGACAAGCAAGCAATTAATTTTTTTATTCTGGAAGCCATTTTACGTCCGTCAGATCATCTAAAAAGGTATATTATTAATGAGGTAGAGAACTCGAAATAAGCTAAGTTTGTTGCTCAATTCCATATAATATATATCATGATCTGATATTTTATGTACTGATGTTTGCAAATGAATACTGTTTAAAACAAAACCTTATAAGCGCCACTGAGACTTCGATACATGCAAAATCTAGTGGTTGCAATAATTGCGATATGATACAATTGATAATGGCCAGCAGCAATACTCGTTTGAAAAGGTAATATATATATATATATATATATATATATATATGTATATATATATATATATATATATATATATATATATATATATATATATATATATATATATATATATATATATATTGTATTGCTATCTGGGAGGGAATTGTCAAATGAAATTTTAATTTGGGCTGGTGAGGACCGGAACATCTGCTGATCATTGTAGGACCTAAATAAGAGAGCTAATTAAGATTACTACGAAGCATGAGAAAAAAAGAAAAAAATATATATATAAAAAAATGGCTAAAAAAAGAACACAAAATCTCATTAGCGTGCTGCTTCCATTTGTTATGATGAGCGCATTAGTTTCAGTATCAATATAGAATTTTCCATGTCAACGAGAGTCTACTATGTGAAACTGTAAGAGTGTTGAAAGATTGTTTTTCTTTAATTTAATCTGTTGAGAAATATAGACTATGGGGGGGGGGGGACCAGCCTGGATCTTTCGTTGGTCGAGACATGATGAATAAATAATACACGGATACCTACGGACAAAGGAACGACATCGGTTGGACAAAAATGATCATAATAAATAAACCCATAATAATAACGGGCATAGTGTGAAGAATGAGGTACTATTCGTTGCCCCATATGAATCATTAGCTGGTGTTTTCCTCGTCGTTTGCACGATGCAAATATAAGTCAAAGACATCGAGACATCATTCAGACGATAGGAAACATACATGATAAAATACTGCATTGATCGCGTAAAGTTAGAAAACTGTGTTTTGTCGGTAATTTTCTTGAGGGTGAAAGAAATTGCCGTACGGTTCATGTCTTATGATATATTCATGTTCGATATAAGTATTAATTAGGTTTTCTGAATACTGCCAGAGGCATGTGTAACCAGCAACGTTGGCAACAAAATGAAACTGGAAAACAAGGATACATACTATCTTACTAAACAGACATTCTCAAGATAAGGTCTGGCATTCAATTAGATGGAATCATGTGGGAATGCGACATCAATTTGTCATATTATTTTAGTTTCAATTTTTGTCTTGAATGAAACTTTTCATAGGTGCTATAATAAGAGAAGTTTACTTTTACATACTCTCTGAAGCAAAAGTATGTTTTAGGTTACATAAGATATGTATATATATATATATATATATATATATATATATATATATATATATATATATATATATATATATAAAGAAACCACTCTTTGATTCTGTCACTATAATCAATAACGCCGCAAGAACAACAGGATCTAAGGTTGTTATTCGTTTGTCTGTTTTATAAGTTGTGTCACTGACCTTGATTGCGATGTTGTTGTCTACGTTGCGCTTATCTCAGAAGATACCTTTTGATCTTTCAATCCGATTTTATGATTGAAGATAGCAGACGTTAATTATGTTGTAGGTTTTATAAAACACGATATTAATTACAAATATAATAGATTTCCTGGGCATATGTTGTGCTTCATTATTCTCTTACAAATGATATTCCGTGCTAAATTGCGGAAGAATTCTAAATGTCAAATAATTACGGATAACTATCAAAGATTGAAATTAAACGGAAATTCGTTTCTTACATATCATGAATGAGTGGTAAGAACCAACGTCACTGATAACAGGGCAGAGATACATTACATAAATAATAGGTCCAACATCCCATCCCCCAACTTAAATGTGCCTCAAAATATTTTCAACACGTGGTCTAATATATATGTGATGTTGATATGTCTGCAGTAAGTCGATCCTATATCTGAAAATAATATGTTCGTTTCTTACAGATTTTTAGCGTTGAAGCAACATAAATATCAGTAGCGATTGCAGCTAAATTATCCAATTTGATTTGAATAAATACCAAAGGAAAAGTATACATCACAAAAACAAAACTTGCCACAAATTTCGTTTCAAAACATACTGATGAAACAATTCTTTTGGGATAACTTTACTTCGAGGCGCTCCTTTGATTGACATATTTTTTAAAATAAAAATCATACAATTAAATTTGTGCAATACTAGCATGAAATATTCCTCATGATCTTCGAATAAATGTAGACTTTTTGTTAAACCGTCCGCGAGTCCTTGTGCACGTGCATTAGTTCCCGCCAGCGAAAGTAATAACGCGCCGGTCCTCCTTCTTTTATCGATAGCGAAATTGCAACTTTTGGATATCATTGCGTATGATTCAAGAATGTGCACGACCCCCTTAAAGTTTTGAAATGCGCTCCTGGAGTGAATTAGTGGGCAGAAGTGTTTGATTGAATACGTGAAAAACCAATTTGGTAACAGTGCTCTGTGGTAGGTATACATGTTGTCATAAAGTAATGTTTGTAAACGTAGCAACTACATTTAGGCAGATGACATTATTAGGTACACAATTGCAAGAAACTGATAGACACTGTAATGTATAATGGGCTATATTTGACGCTGTAATATTACAAACTTAGGCAATTTTCAGGTTCGTTTTTAACAGATTTGAAAAATCTGATAACGTAAAAAATGTGCACAATTATGTTTGCAAGTTCAATTTCTGACGATAAAAACAAGCGAAAACGCCCAAGAAAATAGTCCGTACAGGAAATTATCTATCACCTGGTTGACCTTTGGTCATAATCGTACGATCAATAATACAATATATATATATATATGTGATACAGTTTATTCAAGACCTTAAACGAACTTGTTACAAGTAGTGTTCTATGCATACAGTTTCGATGTAAGACTTTTGACCAGTAAAAAAGTTTCCTAGTTAAAAATCTAAGTAGCTCCCAATTGGAATAAAAGATGCTGAGAGCTATTATGATTAGGTTTTCTTGTCAAGATATACATGCGTTATCACACACACTGATAAATAATAATAATAATAATAATAATAATAATCGATCCAAACAGAATTATCAAGGCAGGATTGCATGCTAAAATTTATCATCTCACTATTGGAGAAACAGGGCAAATAGAGAACACTCATCTTTTTGGGACACTGTGTATAATTGATAAGAGCTCTAAAGTAAAAGATCTGAACGTTTAGTCTAAACTAAATTGAAGAAACGGTAATTCTATTCAAGTTTTAAAAAATCCAAATTTGCAACAGTCATTTGTAACAGCAACAGAGACTTGTCTCAGTATTAACACAAGTCTGTTTTAATTAAATCATCGTAAATGAGATAGTTTTCTAGTTAGATGAATAATGAAGGGTTTCGTGGGGGGGGGGGACTGCACTCGATTTAAAACAAATATGACTAAATATTACCCTGGGGGAAATAAGATAAAATTTTTAATAAAAAATAAGTCTCTCTCGGGCTTCCACCCATAACTGATGGACGGTTTAAGGTTTCCTTTCTCTCCCTTTTTTATATACTAAGGATCTGAGAAAGCAGGTTGATTTCTAAAATCATCTCACCGAATAAAAGGAAAAATTAAATTATTATGAATGTTTCCAAATAGGAAAGGCCAAATAATTTCGTCCCCATTTCTAAAAGAATTAAAATGTATCGATACCGTTTGGTGTCTGAACGCATGTCCTAACAGTGTTGTTAGTACAGCTAAGTGATATCTGTCATTAAGATTTTATAAACAAATCGGAATTAAGGTTGAAAAATATTTTATAAGTAATGATTATATTGAGAGGTTTACTACCATTGCAAAACGTAACCAAACCAGAAAGCTTGATCTTGTTTCTGTAAAGTATCAAATATTTCTTTGTCGAATTAATATTTAGTAATATCTTGTTTGGTTCCAATTTGAGATGATAAACACTGCAGCGAACACAAAGCAGTACCTTTTGATTAGAATAAAATATTCATTATTCATGTATTTAATTAAATTATTCGATACAACAACGTTTATATTATTTACTAGCATATATTTTGGAGATTTTATCAAAACATTCTGAATTATTCGACTCTTATTATATTGAGCAGTGGAAAACCTCAAAGCGTTCAGTCTAATCCATAACAGACTAATTTGTATTCTCTGTGTAATGTATTCCTTTTTTCAAATCCCAAAAATACCAATGATTTTCAAAGAAAGATAAAATTAATATCTTTTTGTGAAAGCTGGGGAAATCGGAACAAGCAATATATCGCTCATTTGTCCTTAAATACCCACATGACCTATGTTTTGCAGGTATCTAAATATCTCCACGCTTGTGCGTCTGTGATATTATGTTTCACGCAGTCTGTCAATTACCAAACCTCCTCCACAACGGCTAGGTAGAACATTAGGAAGCTTGGTGGTTATCTTTCATTTTTGATAGACAGGTGAAAAAGGTGTTATTATTTTTGATTCTCCAGCTTTGAATCGATTGGAGTTAAAAGTCAATTGTTCCTAAGCTTCAATTATAGGGACATTTTCAAACAAGTTTTGATGAAGAGTTACATTTGGAATTATATCTGAAAAACACATCGTATATATAAAAGTACTCTTGGTCATGACCCCGAGGTAACTATACAGGGTCAGGTAGGGGTTAGAGGGAGGCGGAGGCGGGTATAATACATAAGACAACGGGGTGATTATGTTAAATATGGCTCCAATGATGTAAGATACGTCATTTAAATTTAATTCATTTTTCTCTTACCCCGCCTTGACCTCTGACAAGAGCCCAATTGTATCAGTTGCGACGTATAAAGTTGACATTGGACCTACTAGAATGCACACGGTTTTATTTCAGTGGATATGTCAGAGAAAATTTCGAAGTGAGAAGTTACCAGTAAATAGGTCGCATAGAGTTACAAAATTTATGTTAATCCATAAATTTAGCATACCAGCGAGAATTCTTTTTGTGCTAGTTGGAAACATTCGGTTTACACAGACTTTATCCCCAGTCCTATGCCAGAACTCTTAACACTAGTAATGTATGTTTCATTGCAAATAAAGATTAAAAGATTTGGGGAATGGGTTTAGTTATTCTATGATGTGAACTATATAACTTGAAAAAGTAAGCAACAGGGGAGTCTAATGATAGTCTATACCGACAAAGATAAGGAACCCTAAGGACAAATAAGGAGTCAATCACTTATTTGGACTAACGAATATCGATGTCTAATTGTTTAATATCCGTCATGACGTTCATTATAAAATTAGGGATAAAACATTTGTGAAATAACTGCTTGATTGGATCGAACAGGCTACTACTGCAGTAATTACCAACTAATGACAATAACCATACAATACGTCGTGTTTCCATGATGTTATAGACACGACTGGCTCAGTGGTTTTTGGCGCCCTAGGCAAACTATGCAAAAAATTAACTTTCGTCTAATTTGGCACTCCTTAAAGTCTAGCGCCCTAGGCGACCGCCTGGTTCGCCTATATGGTCAGGCCGGCCCTGGTTATAGAAACATACAAAGTACATACTCATTTTCTTTTTCCTTGCCTAAAGCACGACTTTATACTTTTGACAGATTGGGCTTTATTACTAAAATGATTTACAAGTGCCAACTATTACAATCGTCGTAACTGAGGTTGTTTTCAGGTCAAAGTCACATGTATAATGAAGACTGATATTTCTCAGGGGGAATAACATAACATTTAAAAGAAAAGAATGCCACTGTCTGGTTTCCGCCTTCAATACATGAAACATTTGTCCGTTTAGACTCTTTTTCAGTATACAGTATAAACAAATGAATCAAAACATCGTATATACATTTGTATCCCCGGAGTTATAGAACTTGTATTTGGGGAAAGAGTTACGTGTATAGCTCGATAAACCTCATGGGTCAGCCTGGTCATCTGAACGAATCGATAGTGCTAGATATGACATACATTGGTTTCACCATGTATCTGGCGCACAGGAAATGTCACGTGATGGTATTTTCAGTTCGTTTCAGCAATCATTAGAATTTATTTAAACTTAATTATTTTTTATCCGATGAAACAGTTTCTATCTTTTTCACAAGATGCATGGATAATTTCCCTTTTAAAAAAAATTATACGAATTGAAACAAATAAAATATCTTCGATAGATGTATTCATTGGTATTAAGTTCTCTTATCGATTGGACAAAAGAATTCACCTTTTCATAATAAAAGAAATATCATCAAATGTTTCCAACAGACCAAATTACACATTTGGCATAAACAGCTTAAAATTGTGAAATTCTACCGCAAGAAACGTTTACTGTTGATTTCTAAATTCATCGCATAGCATGAAAGGAAAGATTTAATTTGTATTAATCTTTACAAATAAGTAAGGCGAATTAATGACTGTCTTGAGAGCTTTACTACCAATTCAGAACGTAGCCAAATTAAAAACCGGAATCTCGTTTCAGGAAAGTATCCAATATTCCTTTGTCGAATTAAGATTCAATAATGTATCGTTATGGTTCCAAATTATAGATCACTAAATTTGCACCGAACATACAACAGTGACTTCAGATTACGGTAAACAATTCATATGTTAATTTTAATAATTCAGTTCAACACTCGTTCCTATTATTCATTTGCATATATCTTGGAAATTTTATCAGAACATTCTAAATGTTTCGACTTGTTGTCATAAAATCGAACCTTATCTAGGTGCTCAATCGAAACCATAAAAGGTTTGTTTTCGTTCTCTCTCTGGTATGAATGTCTTTTTAAAAAATCCTAAATGGACATGTTTGGCAAAGAAAGATAAATTCAATATCATTCTTGTGAAAATATGGCATGAAGGTGTAATTTATTTTTAAAAATTTTTTTCTGTGGGGGAAATAGGAACAACAGTGAGATCATTCATTTGTCTTGGCATACTTGCAATACATTTGCTTTGCAGATCTCCTATGGTGTTACCCTTCGTCTGTCCATTACAATCTCCTCCAAAACGGATCCGTAATAAATGATAAAAAAACTAGTGGTTATCTTGTACGTATAGTTAATAGACAATAGGGGCAAGGGTTCAGTGATCATAAACTTCAATTATAATGACACGTTCCAATACTTTTGTACCATGAGTTACATAGCAGGAAAATCTCTGTAAAGTACTTTGGGTTATAATACAGGGTTACTATACAGCTTGGGGTGGGATGGGAAGGTGTTGAAGGTGGCAGAAAAATCTAATAAAATGAAGTGAGGATTTTCGATATTGATCCAGAGATTTTGCTCTGGCTTAATTGTCTGTGATACTTCGTATAAACGTTGCAACTGTAAGCAGCTCTTGTACTTTCGGTTCGAATTTTTTTTTAAAAATGCCATAACTCCCCTCTCTAAAGTTCCTTTCTTCACGCTCACTGTGCGAATATACAAGAAACACTTGCAATGTAACGTAATTATTTCATTGCAATGTGTGCAGAGGTGACGTTTGGGTTGTAAATGAGTCTCACTAACGAAATAATCATAGCGTGAATGATATCAACCGGGCATTAGATTTGAATGGCATGCACCATAAAAGAGAGCGCATTGTTCTTGCCTCTGTATTTACATTAATCAGGTTCAATTCAAATTATAAATATATCAAATAACTGCAGGAAGATTAAAGACAAAGCTTAAGTATCTCAACCATTCTTGCAGATTAATACCTGAAAAGAACTCTAGAGAAATTAAATTTGAAAAAGTATTTTTCCTCAAGAGCGAAAGGAAATACATTGTATTAATGAAGGGTATTTAGAGATACACATTTGCCAATCTTGGTTTCTCAATACAAAATTTGATACGCAGTTTTGTGATGACTCTAAATAAGAAACAACTGCTGAATTTTGCAGTGTTAGTCTATAAATTGAAATTAGATTTTAGAAACATAAGGGATATGGTAGAAAAGTATATAACTGGGTCTGTCAAGCAGTCGAATGCATTTCATGGCAAGAGCAAACACATTTAAATAATTTAGGATATATGAGATACACTTGTCAACTTTGGTTTCTCAGAAATATTGGATGCAAAATAACTTAATAACCCTAGATGTATATAATGGAAACAAATGCTAAATTTTAACAATCTGACGAATGAAAAGAAATTGCTTGGACAGTTGGAACAGTTATTCTTTTGAAATAATGTTTTCATTTTGAATTGATTTGTATGGCACGCCATTTAAAGTTTTTATTGTATTTTTTAAAGTTATAAGAGTTAATTTGCTTGATTAAATATACATCTTAACTATTTGTCAGCAATCGTACCGATATCCAAAATATTACCAACTGAGAAAGTCAATGAATGGTTTGCGATAAATGTGAAACTGAATTGGAGAAACGCTACTCTGTATTTAAACAGGTTATTCAAAAACCTCATTCAGCCTACATGTGAGATCGAACTGTGTAGGACCTCTGTGTCATTTTTTTGTTGTAAAAAATCTTTGGGAGATGTCTTCGGCGACACATCTTTGACCTATATATTGATCTAATCGTCCCAGATTGTAATACAATGTCGGACTAATAGAATCCATTATATATAGAGATATGCGATAGGGAAATACTACCCGAGGGTCGGAATCTGTAGGCACGAACGAGGCTCCTGTCAAGTTCCTGCCCACAACTACTGATCACAAAGGTGGGATATCCCAATTGTACACCAATGCATATGATATATTATTTTGTTTCTAATTTATCACTAGGAAATAATATTGGAAACAAGAAAAGATTACGTATCATCGGTAAAGATATAGCTTTTGAAATACACGATATTTTCCAAAACTGTTTACTAAACACGTTTTGTTTACAGTAAAAAAAGTGTTGCAAACAAGGATTCCTTTCATACTGAAACAGCAAGAAACTTTGGAGACGTTCAAGTTGTCATAAGTACAATGACGTCATCTTCAGTGTAAACAGGTGCAACCATGTGGGATATGTGCATCACACATGACTTTCTCACATGCGGAGATTGTGTCACACATGTATAGAAATGGAAGAAGCAACAATTTACAAGTCATTTCCTCGTTCTGATCTTTGACTAGGCCTCATTCAAGAAGAGAAACTGCTGACTCGGCATTTGAATGAAGTATTTCTCCGACCGTCTAAAGTTTCAGTTTGTACAACTGAAGCCCAACACATCGGAAATCCGTCCTCCACTCTAATATCAGAAGAGTCGCATATGAAAAGATATCAACAAGGTCCTGTAGCTGACATTGATAAGGCTATTATGAGCGTAAAAGTCTGCACTCTATAAAAGGAACACCTTGTAGTAGCCTCGGCTTGCCCAGAATGTATTTACATAGAGCAAGTTGTTTGACTTTCCATAGCGATGAAAACCTAAGCGGGCCTGGCGACCCAAGATAACTTCAAAGATATTCTTTAATAGGCTGCAATCGAACGTTCTCCTCTAAATATATTTAGACATATAGTGAATAATCGCATTCTCCTCATAATGATTCAAAATAAGATGGACACAGAATAACATCTACTTACATGGATCAACATGGAGGTAGAACTTCATCGCAAGTTGCTATATTACTTACAACCAAACAAAATATATCGTCCTGCTAGATAGCAGAATAAAGAGTTGATCCCGAAGTATCACCATTGCTTGTAACGCTCTGCAATATATATGTTAAAACAACCTTTCATGTAGATAATAAATGGGAATGCTAATTGCGTCAGGATAATATTTCAGTTTATGCCTGTTGATAGAGGCATTTGAGGACCAATTTAGCATGTCCGAATACGTATCGGAGCCATAGAGAGTACGTAGGATAGGTGTATTGAGTTTGTACCGGGGAAACAAGATAAATCGGAGATAAAACAATTCAAATATCTGCATTTTTTTTAGGACCCCTACACCCATCAAACTGAACATACTCATTATCCGCAACTTGAAAAGTTAGCGAAACAAATGAGGTCACTATTCTTCCTTTTTTGCCTAATGGGTCAATTTATTTCTCCTTTTTTTAGCAGCATGCGATAAAGATCTGGTCTATAACATGAATTGAAAATGTAGAGACATTTGTGGAAGAACAATATTTTATTTTCATGACATAATGAGTTTTTTTGAAAATGAAGGAAAAAGACACGCTTTTTGATAAGTTACAGACGAGATGGGTTGTCGATTTTGGAGTTTATTGGATAAAGATTATTTCAGTATTGTATTTTAGGTCATCTCTTAGTCTCCTGGAGCTGATGAAGAAGTTTAATGAAACTATTAGGCAGAATATACCAGAAATGGGATTCAAAAAGCAACGAAACACGTAATTAGATATCCTTTCGTGACAGAATAAATATATTACGTTGGAAATGTCTCATATGTTCAGTGTAATCAACTTCAGGGCACTTATCCTAATATAATAAATAAAAGTCTATTGATTTCAAGCGAAGTGTATACTTACATTTTGAATAACTTTTGTCATTTTATCAAAATATCTTACTTTCCTTTCATACTGGAAAACATTGAAGAATTTCCATTTGCAGAAAATTTCATGTAAATTGTCCAAAGTAAATATATATTGTCTAAGACAGACTTCTCAAAACGTACTCTTAAACAACGTGACTTTGCATCTAAGGGCGTTGTTTAAGTGATTTGTTTTTCAGAGTATCATTCATCAATTTAAACTCAGCATGCTGCTGAAGGTCTGCAGCTCGTTTTCTTCTTTCATATTACTCCGATGGCAAATATTGCTAAGAATGTACCGTGGCAAGGAGACTCTTGCTCGGATTACAATATAGAGACTAGAATGATGAAACTAATCAAGCTGCACGTTATTTTCCTTTGGACTTTCGCGTGTGAGACAGAAAAACTCATAAAATATCAATCCCATATCGGTTAACGAAATACTGTATTTTTCTGTTACCTAAGGGCAATACACGGTAATTTAAATGTTTATAAATGTGAAATCAATAACATTCTTATGCATAAAAACGGCAAAAACCCATAATATGGTTTTTATCTCTGTGCAATCTGAAAATGTATTTTATTTAAGAAGTAGAATGACAGAAATGCATATTCCCTTACAGCTTTATATGTCGAATCATCAGTACAGCTTAGTTAAATATAATCTGGGATAGGTTCCGTTTAGTTTTGTTCTTTTTATTTCCTTTAACTGAGTTCCAAAAGCATTCTTGTTCTGAGGAACCGGATTGTTGTTATTAAATTGTATATTTGTCCGAGTGTATTTTAATACATCGATTCCTTTACTCATGGTTCTACTGATGTTTTCAATAGACATAGCCTTTATGCAAAATTGCCACCTTTTTTAAGACAGTGTTCTCCTATGTTCCTTTTTTCCTACTTAATAACGAGAATTACGTATGTTTTCTCCTAAGTTTTCCTTCATTTTTACGTAACTTTATGACAACTGCCAAGTAGGTGTAAGTGCTAAGTTTTCGTAAGTTTACTTATGGAGTGGTATTTTGAGACTCCCCCGACATTCTATATATACCGTATAGTGGGTCTTTCTCCAGCAACGCTATTTTTTAACATATATTTTTGATATTTTGATATTCCTCCGTCAAAAAAAAAAAAAAAAAAAAAAAAAGGCCGTCAACATTCATATGTCTAATTATAGATTTTGCTTAGCTCATTAATCCGAAAAATATATATAACATTCAGGCATTAAATTGCAAAGTTTACTGTAAGTCCGTTAAAAATTACAGCGGTCAAATGATACATTATATACGGTATCTCAGTGTCAGGTAGTATGTTCAGAGAGAGGCATTCTCGTCAGTGACGTATAGAATGAATTCATGAAAGTTAAGAACAAGAATTAAGCTGATTAAAAATCTAATCTAGCAGGCTAAAAGTTTTTGCTCATTACATTAGGTCTGGTTCTTCTGTTTGCATGTAACGCTATTAGTATTTCCACTCCTTTAGGTAATGGAAGCTGTCGTTAAGATTTGAAAGAATTTTTTTTTACTGTAAACCATCATAAAAGTCGCATCTTCACGAAACTGGATTGAATAAATGTTTTAATAAAGGTTAAGATTAAGAATTCTTTCCTTCAGACTCTGGTACTTGAGAAGAAAACAAATACACGTGTCAGCTACAACACGAAAATATTATAAAAGAGATTTCTGTTATATAAGAAACTTTAAAATGCAAACCGAAGAAATAAATAATCTTGGCTGGTATTATCAATGATTCAATAGAAGGACTAGAATACTATTCCTACTGGTTGTCCCTATTTCCACTGAAATCACACGTTTTTACAATAATGCATCAAAGCTACAAATATTGTCATTAAACTATTTTAGAAGGGTGCTATTAATTTGAGGAGAGCAAGATTATACCATAGTGGTAAAATTCCATTAGTACATATCAGACTCAAAAGTTGAAATGGACCATGCTGTGGGTGCTGATGGTATATTTTATCGAGATACATGGTGATGAGAAAGGGTAGTATCGTTGGATACAACAGCCATTTACAGAAATCCAGCGACTAGTGTAAGCTGGGTTAAACCATAACTATAATCCCGAGGCAATGAAGAGAGGTCTTCCAAAGGCTGAAAATCAATGTGTGGCAGTATGCCAAGAAATTGTACAGGATATAAAATACACACACACACACACACATACACTAAGTTAGTAAAGATTATGTGGAGAAGAGGGATTGTAGTGATGAAAATAATGTTACTCCAATACTCGTACGTTCAAAAGACACATGCCAATTTAGAAACGTCAGAAAACAATATTGACTATGAAATAAACAAACACTCCTTTTTTGTATACTAAAGGTTGCTGGAGCAGCTAATGTTTACTTTGTTTTATAGATAAATTACTAACATCTTACTCATTTAGATGTTTTGTTTACACCTTTAATCAAAAAATGCAAGCGACAAACTCACTAATGATAAAACAAGTACATTACCATCTTCAGCAAGGAAAGAAACAATTTGTTCAGCACTGTTAAATAGCCAACTTATCGTACCACGAATAATACCATCATTCAATTTTTTCACGTGTTGAATTGTGTCCAAAATTTTGGAAGATGTTAATTCAGCAGGTCTACGATGTATCATCCGTGTCATGATCAGAACACCAATCTGTTCCTCAGAGTTTATCAGAGTTGATGTTACAAACATTATTCATAGTTGTCTCTGCAGTCAAGATTTCATTTCACAGTTCATTCCTGCCATAGTGCAGGCGATGCGACCTATGTTCAAACAAATTATTCATGAACAATGGGAAAGTTTATTAGGTCACAAATGCATGAGCACCACTGTAATGCTATCCAGCCCATCAAGAAAGAACTTGATGGCAAATCAGCTACACTTGCAGAAATACAGGTGGATATTGATAGCCAAACACTGCGGTGCGATGAACTTGAACAGTATTCAAGACTGTTTACGTTTGTTAAAAGTACAGTGTGACCCTAAGAAGGACAGCGCGAAGAATATCGTTCTTCGTGTGTTTCAAGATAGGCTGCACGTGGACGCGGGCCTAAAGACATTGACCGTGTTTACATTGTTAGCAAGTATATAAGAAAGGAAGGCCCAGCTGATCATTCGCTTCCAGACATATAAGACGCGATCGACAAGCTAATTTTGGTAGAGGATCTGACCAAGTACCGTTTAAATCTGGCGAAAATACTTAGAAAATGTAGAAGAAGGCCAAAAAGATTGAATCCTACTCGAGCTTTGATGGAAAGATCTACATGCAACATACGGAAGGTAGTCCAAGCGAGTCATTACTATGAAAGAAATCTCAGAGGTCACTAACTATCAAGATGTAGATGAACTGATTGCAGACCAAAATGCTGCAGAGGATAAAAAGAGTGAAGAGACTGCACATAGAGGAGCTGAAAAATAAACAGTATGCAATGCAAACATTGACCCTGATCCTAGGCGTAAATACTGGATCAAACCTAATTTAGTGACTTTACCAAGATAGTTTCCCTTGGAAGTTTTCTCATTTTATACATGTTTTATAAGTATACTAATCCACGCACTCTGGTCTACTTATTACTAACTAGAGTATTACCTTCCAGTTATATTACTCAATACATATGAATTGTTTGTCTCTACCTTAAATCTCTTAAAATCCGTGGCAAGTTCAATAAGACCAATATCAAGCCTTAGACACGCTAGTTATTGCATGCTAGGATTCAGTCGTGTTTGCTTATGCCATCTCTTCGATCTACTGTACCTATTGCCTAATAGTTATTATAATTATTTTCCATAGGATAAGCATCGGACTATTCCTCAATCGAACCAGACGCCTGCATAGGAAGAACATTTCGAGCTTTAGCGATGTTTTATTTGCTAATCTTCTACTGGTTATAGATCTAAAGCCACTACAGATAATGACAATTAGACTCTTTTGTACACAGCTTGATTACAAATATTCACATGAGGTAGACGATGTTAAATTTTCAAGTCATACAACTAAAATGTAATTTCTAAGTTGTGTTTATATTCATTTTTTTTTAGTCCATTGGTATTATCCGTAGTCATGTTTGTAATGTGGATTTTACTCTTAATTATGCTTTCATGGGATTAGAACTAAATCCAGGTCCTGTGACACAGGTAGTTGCATCATCATCATCATCATCTCACTCATGTAGCCACATTTCTATAGCAGATAATATAATATCGTTCGTACATTTAAACATACGGTCTTTTTGCCATAAATTAGACTACGTATCAACCCATCTTGATGATTTTGATATAACTGCAATAACTGAAACCCATTTTGATGACAGTATACAAGATGACAATCTCATCATTGAGGGATTTCATAAACCAGTCAGAAACGATAGGTCCAATCGCGATGGTGGTATTAGGGTCCATGCAATCGACAATGTAATGTTTAGAATATATACGTTTGGAACTCTTAGATAAAACTATAGAAGGTTTATGGATGGAACTTTTTGCACAGCGTTCTAATTATTTGATATGCCTAGTTTATAGACTACGATCAGCAGCAGTGAGTTTCTGGGATTCCCTAACAAATACCATTAAACGGACCCTTAGTCTCTCTAAAAACATTATTTTACTTGGGTATCTAAATGAGGCCTTACTCAACGCTAATTTGAGAAATCTCAGGAAGATATAATGAAAGTCAACAGTTTAGACGCTAATTTCAGAAATTTCAGGGATATAATGACAGTCAACAGTTTAGAGAATATAATAACTGATCCTACTAGGATTACTGATATATCATCTACCTAACTTGACTTTATCATACTATCTATCACAGTTGACGTTTAGCGCTCGGTTGTAATTCCTGTTGAACCATCTATAAGTGACCACTGAGCTACATTTGTGATTATTAAAAGTGTACTTGAGTTTTGTTCAAGCTACAAAATAGAAGTCTGATTCTATAACAATTGTAACAAATTAAATGAGATTATCTCAAATACAAAATGGGAAAGTGTATTGCAACGTTGTTATAGCATTAACGAAGCTGGAATTATATTTACCTGCTTCTTTAAAGATTTTTTTAAAAGATGTGTGCCTTCAAAACTCGGACAATAACGTTTGGCATGATATTAAATTGTGCAGAACCACAAGAAAGCGAGATCGTATAAAAAGAAACGCATCAAACAATAATAATCCCCACCATTGGTCACAATTTAGAAAACTCAGAAATAAGGTAAACAATCTGAAAAAAATTTGCAAGAGAATTTCTTTCTCAAAATATTAAAACATTGAAAACATGGGATACAACAACCCCAAGGAATATTGGCATCTAATTAAACATTTAATAAAAAGCAAACAAATAGATTGAGTTTCAAAATGAGCTTCTACATTTTGTTGAGCATCATAAACACCCTGGTCTAACATTCACTAGCTGTGGTAGCTTTTCGAAACATATTGATAATATCTGCTTACATGCATCCACAATGACTAATGTTTTGAGGTCTTTGCATACATTCTAGGTAGGAAAACATTAGAAAGACTGTATCACTCTTATATACGCCCACTCCTAGAGTATGCTGATACAATATGGAATAATTGTTCTACCGCTGACTCATTAAGAATCGAAAGACTCCAACTTGAAGAGGGAAGAATGAAGAATTGTAACGGGACTTACCCGTAGCGCTTCTACTAATAATATTTACAGAGAAACCGGATGGCTCCCATTATCGGAAGAAAAAACGTATCATAACTCTGTACTTTTCATAAAATTGTATATGGTTCATCTCCCTCTTACCTCCAAGATATAGTATCTCTGTTACTTGGACAAACAACACAATATAATTTGTGAAATAGAAATAATTTTCAACAAATGCATGCTAGCCTTGAAATCGCCAGAATTCCTTTTTAACCTCCACAATAAAGTTTCGGCACACTCTGCCGGAGCAGGTCAAACATGAAATAGATTATCCAACATTTAAACGAGAAATTTCACCTACACACAATTATGTCCCTCTATATCATTATACTAGTAACATGAACTCATCAATAACTCATACTAGGATAAGAAACAACTGCAGGATTTAAACAATGATTTATTTTTAAATTTTCTTAGTGAAAGCCCATTGTGCACATGTAAGGAGGACGATGGGACTGTCTACCATTATATTTTTAATTGTAAGAAATATGCAGTACCAAGACTGAGACCAATGCATTGCCTAAACCAATTATTCATCCATGATAGTACTAATGTCTTCCTGTTTGGATCAGCTGAGTTATAACAACACCTAAACACCCGCATCTTTGAAATCGTCCAGACTTATTCTAAAGGATTTCAATAATCGTCCAATACCAACGACCTATTGGCATGATCTTCCTCAAATACATGCCACGTACTCCATTTATCATTGCTGACCCACCCCAGCCACACATAAGTTCGGTTCACAGAGGATCTTACTAAAGGTTGCACAGTGTTTTTTTTTCCGTACATTGAGTTCTTCGGCTCATACTTCTCTGATCCTACAAAAATAAGTTGGTCAATCCTCATAATTAAATTTTATTCCTATTCAGGACAGAATAACTGGAATTCTGTCCCAGAAAATCCAATACAAATATTCATTCTAACCGCCTGATTTACTTACATGAATACAACGAAAACAGCAATCAATATCCATAATTTGTATACAGTGATGATAACGGCTTTTCTAACATGGGGACCTGGCACAAATTTACCCCATGTTGATAAAATCATCAGACCTACAACCTCCTATTGGACAATTAAGTCAATTTAAACAACAGTAAATCCATCGTGGATTAATACATAAATGATTAAAGTGTAATATAATTTCCAGTGAGTTTAATTCGTGTGCCATATTTACCAATGTCCTAATGAGGGTAGTAATATACATGTTCAGAAATAATAGTTGATATCAAACGACTGTAAAAGGCAAATAACAGAGAACTTGTGATTAATATCAACAAATAATGGATTGCTTAAAAAAAGAGGAAGAAGCAAACACGTTTGACCCATTGGCAATCAAATTGCTGCCTTGAATTCAGAAGGATAACAAAATGTATTTCTGATCAATGTCACGTATGAAAATGAGAGAGAGAGAGAGAGAGAGAGAGAGAGAGAGAGAGAGAGAGAGAGAGAGATGATTTTTGTTTCTTCTCCTAACCTTTCAATCAATAAGGACTGCTTCCAATTTTTTTAGAGGGTGGAGCCACTTAAATGCTCAAACTTAAAGTCTACAAAGTTTTATTTATTTAAAGTGCAGTTGGCACTGAACAGAATGTGTACTGTTATAACGTTTTGTTTAGGGCACAGTGCCATACAAAGCACGAAACTCCGAGTTATATAAACGCGACGCGAAGGCCACCTATTCGGTACCGCTTAAATAATCGACTCACCCTGATCCGGCTATATGTTTCTTTTAAAATTTAATTGAAAAATGTGTGGTGTACTTGTTAAAATGTTACTTGGAGGATATTATTGGTATATAAGGATTCCCGATTCTCTCTCTCTCTCCATAGTATCTAAATTTGTGATAGTACTATTATTTTTATAATTTCAAAGGTTTTTATGTTGAATATGGTATCGTCATTCACATTTGTTTCTACATTGTACACCGGAGTTTGAATTTACAATTTTGATACAATTTTGATACATGCCCTCATAGACGATGTAAATCAAATTTAGTTTGCAGCATATTTTACTCATGGTTCTCTGCGAATGGTCTGAAAAGGAGTATCAGTGTGCGGGGCCAAATGAAATGACATTTCTTTTCCGATTCATACAGTTTTTGAACCAAGAAAATTCTAAAGGGCCTGACTAATCAAATTGCTTGAAATCTCAATGAAAAAGAAATATTGAATTATTATCAGATGTCTTTATTACTTTTTTATATTTGTTAAAATAGAAAGTGTGGGAACTGTTTACTGACGACATTCTCGTTGTTGTCGTGTATCCAGCACACCTTAGCAGATTTTATTTCTGACTATAATTAGTTTCATATTTATGAAAGTCGGAATCTGCGGGCAAAGAGATAGAACACTCCTTTGTCGAAAATGTTGTTTTATTTTTGCTGTTGGAGAAGATGATGATGGTTATGATGTGCACCATATATAATTCTCTCTCTCTCTCTCTCTCTCTCTCTCTCTCTCTCTCTCTCTCTCACACACACACACACACACTGGTATAATTTAAATTTAATGTTGTTTTAAAAGTTCTCATCAACAAATATAACTTTTTTTTTACAGTTTCAGGTCGTTATAATATTCAATTCCAGGAAGTTATCCTCCATAGAGATTGGTGCATTTAAGTTTTAATGGGGTGAGTACCTCAGTAAATTACAGAACAGTAGAGCCCCTTTTGTCCAAACTAAATTATCCAAATTATCGCTATATGCGAACAATATCAGGTTTAAATACGGGTTTTAGGCATACGGATTAATTATTATTTTATTGTAGGGACTTTGGATTATATATTTCGGAGTCTTGAAAATATGAGTTAGTTTTTAATTTGGGTGAGTCTTTTCCCATGAATATTTCATTTTAAAATGTTTCAGAGATATTTGCTATCGTATGGTATTTTTAAGGTGATAATAATTATTTGGTAATCCCCCCTCCCTCTCTCTCTCTCTCTCTCTCTCTCTCTCTCTCTCTCTCTCTCTCTCTCTCTCTCTCTCTCTTGGTATGTACCGTGACGTGACTCTTTTTTAATAATATTTGATTTTCGTCAGTTCATTCCAGTCATATGGACGCTACAGTTTACTCCTAATGACACACACTTTATGACATGGAGCATGTACCTCGAATGACTAAGTACATTCCGTACATATCTCAGTATATTCCTTATAATTTTAGAAAAAGGTGACCTCAACACTAATAGTTACACTCTGCAAACTTTTTATGGGCTATTTAGAAATATATTTTTTGTTTAAGATTATTTGCTTATAATGCAGACAATAATTGGGAAAGTGAGTAAGTGATAATCAACGGTTGTTCTAACTGTAATTCTTTCACTTCGTGTCCGTGATTACTACTGTATATGTGTCCGTTATGGTCGTTAACTTTGTATTTTGGCCATATTACTTCAAATGAGCACAGCAGAAACTATACATTGTAATTAATTCTAACTAATAGGAGTACCTGCATTACTTTTATTATAATTACAAAATGATGATAATATTCAATCAACTGCAACCAAAACAAAAACTGTAATTTGTTTGGTATGTTGCACCTTTTTATTATTTTAAACGCAGATGATATTATCATCTTTTTAGGCTTGCCAAAAAGCCTTTAGGCCGGCCTAAATTATTTTCAATATTATTGTGTTGAGTAAAAACTTGTAATTAACGCCTCAAAAATAAAGGTTGTGATTTTTTCAAAAAGGTGGTACTTTACCTAGAAATATGAAATTCACTTACTGTAATGATAACTAGAAATTGTAAATAAGTTTACATATCTTGGACTTATTATGACGTCTGGTGGTACCTTTACAGTAGCACAGACAACATTGGCGGGGCAAGCTAAAAAAAGGACATTTGTTCTTGCAAAATATCTTAATAAATTTACATCCATGAAAACAAGCCATGTCATTTATCTTTTAGGCAGACTGAAAATAAAAAACATATCTTAAATTATTGTTGCCAATTTTTGGGCTTCATCCCTGCTAAATGTATTGAAAGAGTGCACCTATATTTTTGCAAAAAGATATTAGGAGTGAAGAAGACAAAACAAACAATTTTATTTATTGTGAGTTAGGGCTTACTACAATGATAGTAAATAAAGTTTATATTATGGTCTAATATATTAGACTCAAAGGAAGGCACACACCACACACACACACACACACACACACACACACACACACACACACATATATATATATATATATATATATATATATATATATATATATATATATATGTATATATATATATCAAATGATGTTGAACGATTGAGAAGCTCTACCCAAAAAAGTAAATTGGGCATATTTAGTTAAAGATTTATTGTCAAGACTAGGAGTTTTATGAATTTTGGGTTAATCAAGGGGTCGGTAACACTGAAATATATTTACAGGTTGTTAAATTAAGGCTATAGGACAATATTATCCAAAATTGGATGTATCGTCTTAAGAACAGTAGTCGAGCATTATTTTATGTAAATATTAAAATTTCGGATCAAAACTTTACCTCGACAGCATCTATTCTTTGAAATATAGAAATGCAATGGCTAAACCCAGAGTATTCTCTCACGGGCTCGAAGTTGCAGCTGGTAGATGGGCGAGACCGTATAAATCAATTCATGATAGACTTTGTTCTATTTGTAACCTCCTTGAAGATGAATATCATTTTGCACTTGAATGCGCATTGTATAACATCTAAGGGCCAAATATGTAGATAAATATTCCATACAAAGACCACATATGTTTAAATTTATAGAACTTATCAATACCCAGAAAACAAGCATTTTGAATAATTTCGCCGCATACATTTATAAAGCTTTTAATCATGGAAATAGCGTTGTATATTCAGATATCTTGTAAATATTTTTGACTGACCATTGCCTAAACATGAATTTAAATTACATAACTTCTGATTTTATCTTCATATTATTACCTAATAATGTAGATATCTATTTCTATTTTTGAAGATATTTTGTGGATTAACCTGCTTATTTCATTAGCAATGATCTCCATCTGCATGCATATGTCATTTCATTTTTTCATACTACGTTTTCTTTGTATATTGTAGACTATAGATGACTATACCTTGTTGTGTATTATACTATCTACCATTCAATTCAATTAATTGAAAACATGCATCCACACAGTCTATTGGGCTATTGGAATGAATAAAGACTCTCTCTCTCTCTCTCTCTCTCTCTCTCTTTATTAGTTACTTCGTATTGTAAAGTCTTTACCATCAGATTAATTTGAAAGAATTTCGATACAACCTGCATCTCACATCATTGTGCTCCACGTTTGCTAGAAATAACCACATGAATACTGAAGAGAAAATTAGAAAATGAGAGGCAAAGCTGACGTAATTTGTAAAAGGAACGTTTCACACAGGCTATCACAGTAATTATTATCATTATTCTCCCGGCGTTGATTTACTGCAACATCTGCTATCTGATAAAGAATTAATGACTTTGAATTTATGTTTTTGTTGCTGGAAACAGCGGTAATTAAAAACAGGGAAAGCGAGTTTTGCGTCAGTAAAATAGTGATTGACGTAATATTTTATTTCAAACAGTGGGCGAGATGCGGCCAAGATCTTTGATAGAAAACCATTTTGAAAAATTAAAGTTTTGTTGTAGTTTTCGACAGATCTTTGTATTTTCATTAAGTAGACTACAAACGATGAGTGCAACAAGATGGAAACATTGATGGTCTTGCAGTGTTCTTAGACAAAGACAATTAACTAGTAGAAGTACCTTTTGCAACCCACCCCCACCCCTCCTCCCGTTTATAAATTGACTATATTTATATGACTGTAGAAGAATATGTATCCATAACACGCCAAGGGTTTGAGTTTACGTGTAGTTGTAGTGCTTGTTCAGTTTAAGGTCTAGGTGGTGCACGTACGACTTCCAAGACGCTAAGATAGATAGAATTCAGTTTCAAAATAAATACTAATACTGCTGCATAATACATAACCTATCTTGGAGGGTACCCACCATATCGGGTATATAACAAGTTCTAGCATACATCAAAGTAAAGCTTAGCACCCGGTAATTACATATCACACTGTGTTGCAAAAATTGTGCGTCTAAATGATCATCCTGTGCATTATCGCGTATAATACATCAACAACAATAATGCGTATTTCCCATCAAAACATTTTGCTAACACAATCAGTGAAAAGAGTCTTTAGTTTCATGTGCTGATGGTCGGCTACTAGAGCAGCAGATTGCTGAAATGATGGGATATTTTACAGCCCCAGACGGACACATGATTTTATTTATATGCAGGATACGCATGTTTTTTATATTAAATTGCCTATGGCTCTAAGTTAGCAATGAAATGATATTACACATGTAATACAAAAACGAAATATTACTGATTAAATGTTGTGTTATATTTCATGACTGATACAACTTCTCAATGTTGAAAATGACATTGTACATAATCATTTGTCCAATTTAAACTGACTGTATAAATAGGAATAGCCTAATATCCTGTCCAACCATGTAATATACACCAAAGCAGAATCAATATCACAAACCTCAAACGTAGATGGAACTACAAGAGGATATACCATAGGGTTGATGATCCAGGCAAAATAGTAGATAGTTTTTATTTATTCAAATATAACTCCTCTGTTGGCAACAGTAGCTGATTGCAGGTTTATCATTGCATCGGTTGATACTGCAGATTAAGAGTCCTCCGCTGGGAGTAGTTGCTTCATGCAGGATGATCCGTCTATCGGTCTATGCTGCAGAATAAGAGTCCTTCGTTCACAGCAGTAACTGCATACAAAGACAATCCTCGCATCGGTCCATGCAACAGAATGAGAATCCTCTGTAACAATCCGTGTTTTAGCCTCGAGCAACCACGTTTCGTGCACTTAACGTGAATTGTTACGCGTTCGTTATAATATTGTGATAATCTATTCAAAAAACCATACAAAGTGTTCAACTATATCTACTTCATGTGTAATTTTGCTAATTTCCGGAAGTGACATCCATGGTTCGTGACACTAACTAAAAAGTCACGTGGCATATGACCGGAATGTGCCAGTTAGGTCAAGGTATGGATATTATTAGTTCATAGCGTCTCCATGTTTTTGAAATAAAAAAAAAGAAAACTTTAATATGAAGAAAAAAATCCGTTCATTCTATATGCAGTTTGTGCACTTACATTATTGCTTGCTTGTTCTTTACCATATAAATACATGACTCAATAGACTGAGAGAGAGACAGACAGACAGACAGAGACAAAGGGAGAGAGAAATTTAAAAAAACCATTGGCGAATGGATGTACATTTTATTATAATAGATTCAATGTCTTTTGATGTAGAATAAATGTTCATTATGAAATAATACTGAAACGAAAAAGTTCGTAGTGAATATACATTTCGAGTGTAAATTTTTCTTAAGTTGTATAAGAACCCCACATGATTAAAACCAAATATTTACATTGGCTATCACGTTGTTCAAATTCCCAAATTTGGTGTTCCTGTTCAAGATACGTAAACAAAGCCATCATGTGATCGGCGGCGCTATCTTTAGCATATAATAGAAAATTAAAGTCCAAAATGTCTAACACAAATAAGGCATTAGTGAAAATATAGATTTTCATTACGATTTTTTTTAATTACATAAAATTACCTGTTTAAATGTCATTTGAACTGATTTTACTATTTAATTCAATGCTGTCACTCTTGAAGAACGCTGTTGACACAGTTGATGACGTAATTATCTCGAAACAAGCGCGTTAGATCGCGAGAAACATGGCGTACGATCGAAGGAGTCACACATCGGGTGGTTTGACCATACTTTAGTCCACCTCTAATGAAAGTGTTTGATTTAAATTAAACTCTTGTTCTGCAACTTCAGTCATGACCTGTGAGGTTTATGTTGCAACATTATAACTGCTTTCCCATTTAAGGAACAATTACGTTCTTGGAAATGCCATTTCCGGCTTGATGAGAGTCATGTAATCAGGGGTATTATTTTATCTTTTGTAGCCGGTATGACTGGCAATACTGTTCCTTCATACATATTTCATATCATTTTGTTTTACGAAATTAAATGTGCATCATGACGTAGGAGATACAAGAACTACTGAACTGTCATTATTTGCGAATGGAAAATTTAGATTACGTGTGAAGTGAAGTTTAACCGTTTCATCTCTGAATTGTTGAAAACTTCAATACTTGCCATTCTTTTTTCGTTTCTGTCATAGTGTTAATTAGACTGACTCGCCGGAGCAAATTCTTTATGTCTGAATTATATAATATTTTCATTGCAGAGAAAATCACTCCAGACACGAAGTCTTCAAATAATCCTTTCTTCATAAAACTCGTAATATAAATTATTAAAAGAACAGCTTTCGTGAAAAAGGATAATAACGTAGAAACTGTTTCCATCCATTTATAAATTGATTAGAACACCTGGATATTTACCTAAGATGACCCTTTATCTTAATAATTATTGGTTATTTTATGAAGACATGAAAGGGTCTGTTCATACACTCGTCGTGTAAAGAAACTAAAGAGTACATTATCCGCAGTAAATGTGGATATGATATCTACTTGCGAAAGAAAAAAGGAAGATATAACTTGAACATACAACCTTTATTATCAATATTACTGATGTTATATTGATGGATCGAATAACCCAAGTATATTCTTAATATACAAAGTTATAACCAACTTATAGCCAGTTTAGCAATTGAATTTGACTGCACATACTTGTCTAGTTATGATAGTGTCTTTTAAAAACAGTATACTTGAAGGTATCTACTATTAAAGCTAGAAAAAAGTTACGGAGAAAATATAGAAAAATGTGCGACTTAGCATATGGAAGTGCTTTATACTAAGATTATATAAATTACATAATTAGTGAATGCTATTTTATTGATATAATAACATATACTTTAGTAATATATCTTGGAAGATGGAGACCAGTGACTATAAAAAACATCGACTGATAGACTACCTCGCCTGGTTCAGTTTGGGACACCTTAATGTTTTTTTTTCTCTTAATCTGAACCCTGCTCCCCCCCCCCAACCCCCGCAAAGTTTTCACAACTTTCTTTTTGTTAATAAAAACACTCTTTTCATCGATTGATGCTGTGAAGCCACATCCACATAAATGCAAGTACAGATGAATAGGAGAAGAAAAATAGTACAGAAAGATTATTGAAAGAAATTCAAGTATACTGATCAAATATCAATAGTATTTACTATTTAAATTTGTACAATTTAATCAGAACAGCGAGAGTGGCTAAAATTTTAAGTCGATCCTATAGTTTTACATAAGTTCGAAACAAAGGATCGATGTCCTATATTCGATTAGGAGTTCATCAAATCTTTCCAACACATATTGATAGTATATGAGACACAAACTGACAGTGACATCAAATATTTTTAAACTCAGCTGATGAATTTAGGGAACATATGAAACACGTTTATTAAAACGCTAGAAATAATTAACTTTTCTCTGCATTGTATTATTGAGGCAAAATGTATCTTTAACATGCGAATGAGAAACAAAATGTTGAATACTCTTGTCATGCTCAACGGGCAGAATGTATCCCATGACATTTAGTTTTGGAAAATAAAATAATTAGCTGTCATAAGGAAAGTTTATAAATGTCGTTTAAATCTCTGACCTATTGACTTATTCACAGGAGAACTGTTAATAATTGTTTCTAGGTATGGATACACGCCAGTTCATACGAAATATAAAATCATCTTATAATAATTTAATTTGGTTAAACAACAGCAACATAAATAACAAAGAATATACATTTTACGCTATACAGTGTATCATGTTTTACGTGGCAATATTATTTTTTGCAGTATTTTTATCACTTTTAGGGGGCTAGGGACCAGGAACTGCACAGATTATAAACCAGGCGCAGAGCAACATTTTTGAAACTGCCATTTTCGTAGCAGGGGTATCATTTGTCAGTTTGAAATAGGTCTGTGACTCAAGACAACCAGACTTACGAAAGTGCAGCCCGATTTTAAGCCTTTCCTCTCAAATGCCTTTGAGTTTTGGAATGTGATGGGACTCGTCTTGCTTAAAGATTCATCTAGGAGTGGCGCTGATTGTTCTTTTTAAGATTTGCATCTCAATATCAATGTGTAATGCAGCATAATATTTTTTGACTTTTGATAAACATAAACTTGGATTACCTACCCCACCAATTCCAGTTCAATAAAAGCATAGCTTTCAAATCAAGTCAAGTATTTTTTTATTTATAGTCTTTAATGGTTAAACAAAGGACAAAAACACGTGCTTATTAGCTTTTGCTACCGAATATGAGACATGAATTAATCGAGATGTTGATGATGTGTAAAATAATTAAGTACTGGAGTAATGTGCATGAGAGTGCCTTACCTTTTAATAAGTGTGGTGATGGTGTACATACATACATACGAGTGGTATTTTTAAAGTTCTCAATGTTTTACTTTGTTGTAGTGAGGTAATATGTTTTTCGAGATAAATAATTTTGATAACAGAATTGTAAAATTATTTTTTCAATCCAGTCAATAGACATCGATAACATTATGGCCAAGGAATTTCATTCACCACGTTGCCAATTGACTGGTCTAGCGATAAGCATGGCGACCTGTCACGCAGGAGTACCAGGTTCCAGTCCCACAATGAACACAAGTTTTCTTTTATTTTGTATGTTCTTTCTTACCTTGAATTATAAAAGAATAATTTTACTACTGATATTTTTTTCTGTGAGAAAATAAACAAAAACACAGCCGAACATTAACGGTAAATAGCTAACATTATAGCGCGGTACACCGCAAGAAATCTGCCACTTCAATCTGCTATACACGTTAGCTTGCCAATACGTTTTAGCCTAAAATTAAAAGAAAATTTGCTTGTTTTTAGTGAATGACAGATACATTTCATCTCGTAGGTGATAAACTCAAGTACTGCAAATATATATGTTATTCTTTTCTTCAGGCGTCATATACCTTTTATTAATAAATTGCAAGTGATTTCATGGCATTGGTAGAAATCTTGTTTCTGTGTCACCACACAGACCACGCATAAACTGTTTCTGTCAAGCTTTACGAAAGTTGCATATTATAATATTCAGACGAGATTTGATAGCACAGAGCTTGTTATCGTTTGTATTTTCTCACAGATACTATAACTTCTTTATACAAAGACTTGCCCCTGTCGATGAGGAATTGCATGTATCTCATTGCGGTGTACTAAAAATAATTTACAATAAAGACAATTGTGAGATCATTGATTGCAATCAATCAATCTTCAAGCTTTTGGATATCTCACAAGATTCTATAGCGCTATGATAAACAAGAGCTTACAAGAGCTTATTTCTGTGAGATTTCTGCAGGAATATATATATATATATATATATATATATATATATATATATATATATATATATATATATATATATATGCACCCGCAATTTTGAAACTCTCCGTCTACTCTACTATGCCATCTATATGTTTATTATAAATGCTGGTCTAATCCATCACTCACTCATCAGACATGAATAGCGATTAATGTATAGATCAAAGGATGGCTGACGTGTGATCCTGACACAATGTCAGTCTGCAGCATTAAACCAACAGTGTACATTTTTTTAAAAATTATCCCACTATGTGCTTGGCGAGTTAATAAACTCAGTAGGTTGCTGCTTGAGTCAAGTATGTATTTTAAGAACAAATCGATGCAGTTGAAAGCAAGGATTTTCTTTAGCTTTGTTGGGGTGAGTTGCGGTAGGTAATCCATGTATGTGCCGATAAAAAGCAAAAGGCCACTTTTGTTCCTTACAAAATTGATCTTCAACTGCAAATTTTAGAAGAAAATGGTAGAGCCACTATCAGGAGTTGGATATGTTATTATTGGCTAGTTTCTGTAGTAATGAAGGAAGTGTTATCAAAGAAGCATGATCAAGGCCTGTGCTTAAGTTATTTATTGGTAATGTTTTTGTATTTTCACCAAATAGTCCAACTGTCCAAGAATCATCAGAATGTCAGTCCACGATGTTCAATCCCGTAAGTCTCCTTGTTGAAAGTTATAATTTCAGGCATTCCTTCAAACAAAGATCTAGAATGCCAAACAGTAGCCATTATTAAACACTCAAGTGCAACATCACCAAACGATTAAAATCCTTAAAAAATGAAAATAGTTGCTAAAAAAACATGAAAAGTACCGCTATTAAATATTTTTAAAGCGCGATGGATTATTTAATCTTGATTTGGTAACACCTTTATTGGAAAAAAGAGTTGATTATAACATTTTGTATAATAGATTGGATTAATAAAAAATAGTTCATGGAAATGCAGTACAGAGTTTGACAATGTACATGAGAGTTTTTTGAAACACTATCATTATTTGCAAATAATAATTATATCATATTAAAGAAAATTCAGTTCAAGTTATTTCACAAGATATCAATCTCAAAATACTTTGTTTTACACAGTAACAAATATGATAATAGATGTAATAAGTGTCAATATTCCAAAATAACCGTAAATTTATGATTTAAATGTATAATTTGAGTTACATAGGTTACGATCAGAAGTTGATGGAAGATATTTCGTATTAGAGTTTGCTAGAACCATTATACTTGAAATAACATAGAATCGATACAGCATTTTTGTAATAATGTTTGTAGTTTATATAAACTTCAAAATTTTCCAAATCTTGTGTACATTTTTACTCTTACCCAGAAAAGATGAATATAGTGTAAATATCAATCATGTAATTGAAAATATGTACATATTACTAATTTTTGTGTTAGCTGTTATTAGCTTTAAATTTTTGTGTATATGTAAATAGAGGATGTCTACGTTTTTTGAGTGGATATAAAGAAATATTTCACGAGTCAACTGGAAACATTGTATTGTCATGAGTGGCGAAACCACGAGTGAAAAAACAAAAGGTTTCCACTTCACGAGTGAAATATTTCCTTATATCTACTTAAAAATGTAGATTTATATATTTTTAAGGCAAAAATCTTTGATTTGCATGGATTTAGTTCTCTATATTGTGTCAATGCGATTAGCGGTTGCATTACGATATCGACAAAAAGAACTTCCGAAATTTTACAATAATCTTAGGACAGCGACTTTTACAAATTTAGATTGTACATACACTGCTTCAAATTGTGTATTTCGTCAAATTAGTGGCTGTTTTTATACGAAAATGAAAAGACATATTTTTCGTTAACACATTTCTTGCGCGAATTGAAACAGGGAACATTACTGGGATGGGGATACTGTAGAAACATGTCCGAACGGTCCAACAGGCTTCAGAGCGTACCATCATTAAACAACAGATTTTAATGATTGCGAGTTTACTTGTGAGGATTTTACTTTGTAGTTTTGTTTATTACTGCATTCAAACGTGAATTTATGCGTGTTGGCAAGCCTGCTGTCTGTTTTGTTAACAGACGCTGTACCCACATTTTGATTGTCAGTTAATTTCAGGTGAAACCAACACTCATCAATGGCTGATTTCTCTATCGTTTTCAGACAGGAGTATGATTCCTACGAGAGTTAAAATTTCTACTTAAACAAAACAACTTTATTGCTACATTTAATAAAGAGTTTTTCTTAAAAAGGTATACAGTTTGTCGTTGAGTGTAACATGTATACGCTACTGTATGGGTGACACAGAATATCGAATGGCAACAGGTGATGTAAGTTGAGTCACTGACAATTTGAATGATTCATGTAGAAAACTGATTATAAAAGATTAATACTTGAAGCCTATTTTTTTTTGTTTGGGGTTCATTTTTAGGCATTCTTTATGGCGCCTTCTCATTGATTAAGTAAATATATATTAGAAGATCAACAGTCTTGACACATTTTAAGATTAGTTCATCCTGATGGGGAAATAGAGGAAGGAAGAGAAACAGATATGCAAAGAGAGAGAAAGAGAGGGAAAAGATGAAGCAAAGCATAAAATAGGCCTAAATATGGAAATACAGGTCAAAATAACATACATAAGGGCAGATATCCTTCCTAAATGGAGCCAGAAAGTAGTTCCAAAAGTTATATCGCCAATGTGGCGATAAAAGTGGTATCGCCACTGTGGTGATAATATTTTCCTCCCACTAATCTATTTCAATATCTAATTAAGAAATATATAATAAATGCTAATAGTATATGTAGGAAATAAGGAAATATCTATTTCCGATGAAATCTTAAAACCAATTTTTTGAATCGAACACAATACAATATATATATATATATATATATATATATATATATATATATATATATATATATATATATACATACACATATATATATATACATATATATATATATATAGAGAGAGAGAGAGAGAGAGAGAGAGAGAGAGAGAGAAAGATAGAGAGAGAAAGAGAGAGAGAGAGAGAGAGAGAGCAAATACAAATCTTTCCGGATGCACCGAATATTTTAGAGATCGTTTATGCCAAGGAAAAGTGACAGAGGATACAAACATGCCAAAGTGCGGTATATAGACTCGCCAAGTGCCTTCGAGATCTAAGGATACATTTTAAAAAACAGAGTACACAAACGGATAACAATTACAAACACACAAATACAAACCAACTGTTTATTTACATACTGTTTTTTGCTATGGTGAAACCAAATTCCAAGAATCTAATAGTACTATATCCGAAAAAAGCAGAACATTGTATACTTGGAAATATTTGCATTGAGGAAAATACTGTATTCCAATTTAGCAAGAAGACTCTTTTGTGTTTATCTTGCCCCCAGGTGTCCCATTTAACTGTCTGAAACACGGATGCCAATGGATGGATACCCAAAACTTTGTCCAGGATAACATATATTTTACAGTTATAATCCAAAGAATAAAGATAACGTGCTTCCAGAATTAAGAAAGAATTGATATGCATGTATGTATTAGTGTTGAATGGCAGCTCAGCACAATAAGGGACATATGGTGCTAATTTAAGGTATAGTTCTAAAATTTAAAAAACCAAGAATTCCACAAAAATCGTAGGAAGGTAAACTCTTCGAAATACACATAAAGAGAGAAACGGGTTTCGATTAGTCTTGTTTCAAGCCGCCTGATCTGGGAGTTATGTGGCAGTAAATCCATTAAGTTTCCTTTGCAATCATAGCTTCGAAGTTTCAGTTTTGTTTGTGGGCTATTCCTAATGTCATTAAAAGTTGGCCAGGGGAGGAACAGTCTTTTGCAACGGGATTTCTAGCAAATGTGCTCTATGCAGATTCATCCTCCTGTCTAGTTTTTCAGTTTTGCTAATATGTTATTGAATATATAGCATTTTGTGGTTTGCATGCGATGGGGCTGCTATGAATACTGACTTTTTTGACCGTCACTGTGCCGGAGAAATCCCAAGTTCGATCATGCTTTGGCATGGCTTGTATCTTTTATCCCACACAGTTTTAACGATCTATTCCTAGTTTAGTTTGTGCTGGGTTTCAGGTTTGCTCTGACGAGGATTTTAGTCTACGGTATGCTATGTCTGGTTTATTTGGAAAATAAATATTTTTAGTGTTTCAAACTGCTCAGTGGTAGACCAGTGTCGTTCAAAGATTGTGTCTACTGAAGGACTATCTCTAAGGAACGTCAGGACGAATGGTGTCTGCTAAATATTTTTATTTTGTTTTGTACTGTACAAGTTCATTCCGAATTTTTATGTTAGCCTTTTCTATGGCATCATCCACAATTGTTTCAGTCACATTTCCACCTGACTAGGTGTTGAGAAAATGTTTTAGATCGTTTGTTGAATATTTGTCTAGGTCAGTGCATATCCTTCGTATTCTTAGTGCTTGGCTAAAGGAAATGTTTTGAATGCAATATTTCCGGTGTCAGCTAAATGGGAGCAAGTATTGATGTGTGTCTGTTGGTGTGAAGTTTGTTTTTAATGATTGTTGTTGTTATGTCAAAAATCACGTAGATTGTATTTGATATTTATTCCGGGAACTCGACTGAATGATATAATTCGTTTGCTTTGTTTAATACAATCGTCCAGAATTTCCTTTGAATTCAACGTTTTGTGTGGCAGCTGAATTTTATGCAATCCTTAGTTTTTACATTTTGTTTTAAGAATGTTAATGTTTTAAAATTTGTGTGTCGTCTGCCTTGAAAAAGGGATCCTTAGATCCCGAAAGCTCTTGAAAAGATTTTCTGACTTACTGCACTTTGTTTTGTCATGTTTATTTCCTCTATAACGTATATAAGCATGATCACATCATATATATATATATATATATATATATATATATATATATATATATATATATGCGTTTGTGTGTATCATGTGATCATGTCTATGAAGTTTCAGTTTCATTGTTCCTTTTCTTTACATTTAGGTATTATTTTACTTCATCGACAATATCAATGCGGCTAATGAAAAATATTGTCAAAATCTAACAAGTCTATGAGCAATGCTTCAATGCGTATCTGCCCATTTTTTGATAAAATTAGTTAACATGATTTTCCCATTGATGAATAAGGTTAAATGTGTAGGAAGACGGTTTCCCGATTCGTATTGTAATTTAAACTCATTTGCATCAGAATCAGGTAATGCCATATGTTTTGAACTAAACTATTAATGACAGTAAACAAGAATTATGTGTACAAAGATATATATATATATATATATATATATATATATATATATATATATGTCTTGTAATGAAATACTTATTGAGACGCTTGATTGCATCGTTTTATCTAAATTTATATTATGCTGGTATTTAGTATGGTAGGGACTTACAAATATTATCCATCGTCGATTCACTTCGTACCACATCAACCCTTATCATATTTAGCTAGCGGAAATGGTATCTACTGCTCCACTATTTTATTGGATGCAGCTGATAGAAACTGATCCAATCAGATTCCTTATTAGATTTAAATTGGAATATTGTTAGGAATAATCATAGCGGCATGTGCGTTTCTCCAATTCAGAAAGTTTAATCAAGATTTAGTTCTAAGTCAGTGCCTTTGGATATCTTGGAAATCGCCTGACAGGTCATGTAGCGAGCTCTCTCATTTGTTCATCGATTTCGCTTACTACGGGCTGGGACTCATTAATCCTCAAGAGGGCACTTATTCGAAACACCATTTTAGCTAGCTAAATATGCCATGGGATAATTTGGACCAAAGTGGATAGACGACCCTTGGTTAGGGTAGATGATCTACAACAAGGCTAATACGAAAATTGTTTATGACGAGAAATGATAATTTTATAAAGTTGTGAGGCTACCATGTATCCTGTCTAGGGACTTGCGCAAACTGAGTTGCCTATATCTATCTATCTATATATCTATATATTTATCTATCTATCTATATATTTCTTGGAACGTAACATGACGCCTACGCAATTAGAAGACAAACACTTCAATGGAATTGCTAGACATGGATGGAAGGAAATTATAGACACAATAAGTATACGCCAAACAAAATGATAGAAGGTTTTTTAAGTCCCTAATCGTTCGCTTTTAAAACTAAATCTTAAAATGCAGCCAGCTATACAAAGCAATGATATACCACATTAGGGAAATTCAAAGCAGTAATAAGTAAACCAATATTGTGTGTTTTCCTACGTTTCTAAAACTATTTCTCATCTCTTACATGCTTGACATGAAATGTGGAGAGCAGCAATATATGAAGGAAGTCCTAATGAGGATAACAGCCTGGTCCTGTAGTGCTGCATGTCTCTGTAGTACTGCTGGGCTCTGTGGTGCGGAAGTGTCTGAAAAGCCACTTGTAAAACCCATATGCCTGAGTAAGAGATTCTTTAACTTTGAATGAAATTCAAATATCATTTGTGGTTCGATTTGACGAGAGCTAAATCTGTCCGTATACAAAAATACATCAAGGACTCCTTCTGCTATGGCATTGCTTGCGTAAGTGTTAACTTCGGGTAAGGTTCACTTTGTTTTTACTGTTGAAATAAAATCTAACTCCGCTTGGGACTAGTCTTTAAAACAGGCATGCTCAACGTACGGCCCGAGAGCCAAATCCGGCACATACCTGTTTTTAAACACGTAAATGTGCATGTCATCTGGTATCGAATCTTTTATTACACAGTGCGATCATCGTCTTGAAAAAAAGAAACGCTTTCTTAAATTTAGCAGTGGTTTTAATATATTGTATTAGAAACTAGACCACATAAGGTCTTACAAAAAATACGTGACCTAATATTCTTAGATAAAGTGAACTAAATTTGAAATAAGTCATAGCAAACCTTCAAAGAAAAGCAAACTCTTAATCGAGATCATATGTGCTATAATTTGCATTTTCAGACAGTGCAGTACCGTAAAGCATTCAGGCTAATGTTGCATGTAGGCTTTCCCAAGACAGACCAACTGATAATTACGTTTCTTGGACCTTCTCGAGTGACATTTTGAATGACATTTTGTTGACAAATGAAGTAAATAAGCAAATCCCAAGTTTCACTATATTTATTTTTAATGTTGTACTAATACTATTTGTGGTGATTAGTCCAATACTTTAGGCCCCCTTTGTACTATCATGTTTGCAATGGACCTAACGGAAAGTAACAAGCTTTAGTAAAAGATATAAAAGATAAAGAATATACAAGCACTGTCAGTCATTTTTTGAGATTAGTGCCAAGATTCTTCAAGGTGTGTGCTCAAATCAGATGCTAGTAAATTATATGTGCATAGCTGGGGGAGGCATCTACAATCGAAAATACAAATGTATTGTTCTTCATTGGAATAAATATCACCCTTTATCACGCAGCAGAATCAAAACTACTTTCCCTCAATCAAATTTATGAATTCTTTCAGGATGTCTTAAAATATTCTATGTGAGCTTTGACGAAATCGTTCGCGATAGCGAACATTGGTTGCTTTTTTTATTAACATTAGTAAGAGAAAATGATGGCAGTTATTTTGAAATGTGCAATCAGAATTTTGTTAATGATCTTCCTCGACACATTAGGAAATTTGGATATAAAATATATGTCTAATTTTAGCTACTCTCTGTTACAAACTGATTAATCTCAACTTGAACATAAATGGCGTTACTGTGACATAATTATACAAATGTACTCAATTGCAGTATGAACACATGTTAATAGAAAAGACCACGACTCTAAACGATCAACACATATGTAAAAACGACCTCGAAATCGAAAATCACTACAAGATGTCTTACAAACTATACATTGTAGGCGCAAAAATCGATTCCATGCAATAAAGATTATTTTTAAAGTGCACAGCCAATAGCTTATCCAAGATAAATATAATTTCAGTAGCCCTGCCATAAATTCGCTAAAAAGTTGCTATATATCTTTTCGTAAGAAAAATCTCTCCAGGAAAGCTGACTCCAAAACGAATGCCGGTACCCTTGTCAAGGTGAGTGAAATCTGAATGAACATATATAACACAATATTGTAAGTCTCGGATCGTTTGCTTCTTGATATATTTCAACAAACGTAGTTAAGTAGAGTTTATGACTCATCTTGTGAAATTATTTATATGATGTATAAAGATAGATTTTATTTGAAAATTATATTGTATTACTAACGCCTATATTTATAACGCTTTGCCAGATTCAGAACAACTCCATCCAATCTCTTTTGATAAACCATCCCCTTACAAATCTCTTTGGAAAAAATCATTCTAGTAGTTGGGATGGTAGTAGTAGGCTTTCTTGGCAAAATCAGCATGCCGTACATAACGATTTTGATAAAACACACACTAGATAACAATAAAATGATACAAAAAGCAAAAATGGCATTTAAGATAATACATATATAATAATGCATACTTAGACATTATGCAAAAGAGGAGCGCATTGAACAAATTAAACCAAACATGCGGATTAAACCACAAAAGCGTACGTGGGACTTATATCAAGACTAGTCCTAACTGTGAGTTAAGATATTAGAGAAAAACTGTAAAAGTGACATATAGGAAAATAAGCTAATTAAAATTAGAGGTTACAAAAACTATATGCTTCAAAGATTACAAAACTGATTATTAAGAAGACAATAAAAAAGAGATGCTAGGTTGATATACTATGAGAAAGGAAGATTTGACACAGATTATCAACAGATTATCAAGATATATATTATCATTATTATCTCGCTATAGGCTTACTGCTACTTCTCTTATATGATGACTTTGGATATAATATTTCTTGTTGCAGATCAGTTTAAAGGAGCTGACAACAGGAAAGAAAAACGTATTCCGTCAGTAAATTAGTAATTGACCTAATTTGCTGTTTCAAAAAGTGGGAAGAGATTGATAGACCACTATTTTGTAAAATTAAATTTTTTGATGTTTTTTAGGACAGATCATGTTATCTCCACAAAATAAGCTACAAATGATGAATAGATAACGATGATAATATCGATCGTGTTACAAAAACAACTAATGTGCCTTGGTAAGAGTTCTTTTTGCAGCCTAGCCTACCCCCTCTCTGGCCCCTAGTTTGGAAACTGGCTATATGATTGGAGAGTTATATGTGTTTATAACACACATAGGTTTTGGGCTTAGGTGTAGATGTAATGTCCGCTATAGTTTAGGTTTGGGTGGTGCACGAAGAACTTCCAGTACGCAAAGTTAGTTAGTGAACAATTCAGTTTCAATAAACCTCGCTGAATGCCAATATCAACTTAATACTCTGCAGCATATATCATCTATACTGGAGGGTACCCATACCCGAGTTAAACAAAGTTCAAACATATATCAAAGTAACGTTTAGCATATGATAATATTGTTAGAAATGATGGCAAACGTGTTCACAGCAGTACCCATCATACCAATTTGTTTTGCAATAATTGGCGCTTAAATAATAAGGTATGATATGCATCACCGACTTACTTAATCGGTATTTTACCTTCGGAATATGTTTCAAACACAATAAAAGAAAAGAAACTTTAATTGTATATGTTGAACAGCCAAAAGAGATTCATCATTTTCTTTATATGCAGGATACATATGGTGCTTATATTTCATTTCTATTGCTCTAAATCAGTAATGAAATGATATTATATGGTATGTGCAATATTATAAGTAAATGGTATCCGTCGTCTTTGTATGAAAAACATTGCAGCCATGTCAGGAAATATGGTTGTGATAATTGATGATGAGATTAAAGGTATCTGAATTACTGCTGTACATTTAAAATGAATATTACAAACAAAAAAGTTTTTAAAGCAGATGTTCCAAATGCTGCATGCAATTTACAAATAACACCATAGAACTGCAACGTTACTGTGCGAATCAGGGGCCCACAATTTTCTTAAGATTGTGCTCTTTCCAGATAAGCTCTTTTAAGGACGTGCTTTGCTATTGATCGTGGCATTGTTTTTCGAAGCTTAGTTTGACTTTTGCAACTGAGGCATATTATTGATGATTGAGGATGACATTTGTACCATTTCTGCTGCATTGGACATCAGACAAAGAAAGTAAGCATACAGGCCCAAGACATGAAATATAAAAGAATAATATCATAAGTAAATATATACTGGGCGTGATATACAAACAACAATAGAAATAAGTAATCCCTCGTACACTAGATACACTAGATACAAAAACCCAACACAAGTATGTAACTTCATGCACAAAAGAGAGCCTTTTTTATAACGCTAATATAACTAATATATTTATATTACTATAAGCTAACAGAACGTGATTGAGTGTTTCTTTAAAAAATTTCCTTTCTAGGAAAAACAATTAGATTATCGATTCCATGTCTAATACTCAGATCTTTTGAATAACTAATAATTATACGTTTACCTTCTAAGAACATTATTCACTACAAGACCGAGGGGTATCCAAATAGAAAGAACTTCTTCACATCCATTAATCGATTACATATCCGGTGTTAATGCTTGGTATTTAAATGTCCTAAATTAACGTTGATGAGTAAAGGTAAATTCTTCATCAAATATTTGTTGCAAATGCTATTCACACATACAATCTAGGGTAATTCAATATAAGGAGACCTTTTAAAAAAGTAACAATTAAATACATACGCTTTCTCTCGTACATTAAGGAATAGTTTATATTGCCTTGGTAATTGAGGTATACGTGGTGTCTAACTTATCCACTAAACTCATTGATACAGGCAAGCTCATTCAAAAGCTAAATGCATCCGAAAATATTTTTCGGTAAAAAAACCCAAACTATTTTTTTAAAAAATACAACAGTAGTAAATTAAACCTAGAAAGTATTATTGTGCACAATTTTACTAAGAAACGTTTCTCACTTGTGCAAGCAAAGAAACCAAGGTCACACTTCAAACTATAGTTTTTGAAGACAAACTAATTGAATCGACACAAAGCAGCGTGTGAAGTTTTAACCCCTTATTTCATATTCATTCAGTCCATCCGTATCGCACAGGTTCGTGCGAAAAATAAATGAGTTTTGCAAATAATATCTCCCTACATTTTTCATGCACTTTTTTAATTTTGTTCTTAAATTCAGTTGAATATCTCTAGCGACGGAGGAGATAAAATAATCAGCAGAACTGGCATTATTTATGGAAAAGCAGGTTTTGAATATACTTGTAGTTTCGGTGCCGATTAACTGCTATATATGTAAATTGTTGCAAAATTGGTTACCTGCCATTCCATTTCGTTTCTGTGTGTGTTAATTAGACATTATAACAAAACGAAGCAAATCATTTTGATTCAAAATTATTGACTGACGTGAATTTTTTTCTAAATATATGGATGGCAGGATTCCACGATTTTTGTGTATAAGATAAGTACATAATATTATCAATTTTATTGCGGTATACAACGACACTTTCTAGTTCCAGTAGCATTATTCCTCACTGGGGCAACATATCCCTCCCATATAATGTGAAGAAAAAAATAACCTCAAAAGACATGGATCCGTTAGGAGTTAGCATGAAAAAATATACCATTCGAGATACGAGCTTGTGTATGACACGTCATCAAACTTAACAAAACTTATAACTATTTGAAAGAAAGAGTAGTTTACATCCTTATTAATCCAGCAAATCTATAATCAAAACAGTCCGACACATGTCGATGGTAGACTTCTCAGACCTCATCAATGCAGTCGCATCAGGTACTCAACGGCAGATTTGTTTGAAGCGTTTCAAGTCAGGCCATTACATTTATAGAAATTAAAGGCTCTTATCAGAGTGATCGTTTCGCAAGAAAATCGAAAAGAAACTGAAAACAATTAAAGTAAATATATGCTATAAAAATAAAAAGGGCCTTTTTAGAGCACTAACAAGATTGTTCACCCTACCATTTTTATTCCTTATTTTCATCTTAGGATATTTTTGAGTGTATAATTGCATATATTTAGTTTATCTGCAGCACAGCTAAAAACACTGACACATTTTAAAGTCAGCAGCTTCTTTAAAACTATCCAAGTGCACACCAAAATATGGGCATTATTCCGGTAAACGAAGCTGAGGTCGAACTTTGATTTGATGTGGAAAACCGCAACTGCCATATTTCGGCACAAATTATGTATTTTCTTATACTAATGTTTAGATTTTAGAAATTGAAGAAAAAAATACAAAAGTTAAACAAAGCAAATGTTGGCTACTTTGAACCTTCTTGCATGCGGATAAGCACTGATGGACTTCCTTATTCAACCTTACAAAACTTCTAAATCTTATAACCATAATGATTAAAATAATCCTCCAGCTCTATCACAACAAAAACATTATCTGTACAAGCGTACGCCCTGTGTAATTTCTTCCTCCGGACAAGTTATTACTGATCAACATGAATCCACTCGAAAGACAAGCGCGTATACTAATAACGATCAGATGAACACACTTCATTTTGGTGCATCCAGTGTATACCTAGTGACAAGCGCACCAATATGTAATATGCATATATCACAAAATGTGCATCTAGTAATTTTTGTAATTCAATAGCTAACATTCAGGTTGATATGCAGATTGTAATTAATAGTAACTTTTGTTTTTGACATGGTATTATGGATGATCTGATACACTTTGTTCTTATGAATGCGCATCATTATTTTATTGTATATGAATCTGCAGATAAGTTTGAATTACAAATGAAATGTCGTGTCTTTACTGTATTCAGAATGAGTTGCTGGTTACCATAGTTCCACAGTTCACTCAAACAGGTATACAGCTTTTAATTTGCGGGATATAATATTGGATTAGAGGTTGACTGACTCGCCTTAGCAAGTGCTTTATGTCTGAATTATACACGATTGTGATTGTAGACGAAATCACTCTGGACACGAAACCTTCAGATAATCCTTTCTTCATGAAATTCGAAAGATAAATTATTTAATGAGCAGATTCCATGCATAAGGATAATAACGTAGACACTGTTTCCAAGCATTTATGAATCGATTAGCTCACCTGGATATTTATCGATCATTTGGCTTATTAATTTTTTAAACTTTCTTGAAATGTGAAAGCGTCTGTTCATGCGTGTAAGTTCATTGTGTAAAGAAGGTACCAATGTATATTCTCCGCAGTAATATTTAATATGATACATTCATCCGAAAAATTATAGTGTAGAGATGATTTCAAATGCCGCCATTGTTTATTAATACAATTCATTGAAGCTGACTGAACAAAAATTTCAAAGAATCTAAATATACGTTTATGTTGAAAATTATACTTTAAGCTATCAACTATTAAAGCTAGACAAAATGTGAATGTAAAATGTAGGAAGATGTGAATTTACCTATGTAAGTGCCTGATACTATGATCATATAAAATGCTTTAATTAGTGCATGCTAATAGTTTTGAAAGAAGTAAATATACTTTAATTCTTTTATGTTATATTAAATGTGTACAATAAACCATTCTCAATACTTTTGAGATTGGTATTTTCTTGGACGATTAACCCCAATGACTTCTAGACCATTCTTGGGTAGATTATCTCGCCTGGTTCAATTTTGGATATTTTAAGGCCTGTCATTTTAATTGGAGCCGCTCCACCCAAAACAGGGTTTTACAAATTCTCTTTTTTCAATTTAGATTGAAAAAAAAAACAGTGGCTGCTACGTAACTAACATCCATATAAAATTGAAATCCTAGATGTCTCCCTAAAATTCGAAACAAAGAGTGGAGATTCCAAACTGGCAAAACAGTTCATCAGATCTTCTCAACATAAATGGATAGTGTGTGAGACACATGATGTGGAACATACGATGTGAGACAAAAGACAATAGACAGTATGAGAGACAAAAACGCTAAAAACGTATACTTTTTCCTCCATATGCGAACATATCCCATTTACGGCAGGTAACATTTAGCTGTAACGCATGATTGAGAGACCCAATGTTGAATATTCTTCATATCCACACAGGGAGCAATTTATCCAATGATATTTAATTTTATAACATAATTATCAGTGATGAGGAAATTCCAAGAAAAAAGTCCTTACAATGTTGGACCTGTTGAATCAGTGACAACTGCATGCCATTTTAGTCTGCGTTTGCATGCATGCCAGTTTATACGAAGTATATCATCATTTTATAATAACTGAACCATTTGTAGGTTACATGCTATTTAAATTAAGACATGACTTCCATTATAATGCCCTTAAGTGTTACAAAAAAAATCGTCGTTATTGTCGCCTCCAATGATGAGATTATGATGTGTACAATAACTATTTTGTCTTGTTCGGTACTTTGGAAGCTCTTCATTTCCCGTACCCAGGAAAGTTGTGCCCATGCTATATCTTTTTGTATCGAAGTTGAGTAAAATTGTCTGCATCTGCTAATATCACCCGTTGATATACTGATATAAAATGTTGCGACAAATACTTTCCCGCATTGCCTTCTTCAGACGCTGAAATGATACATGACATCTTGATTTACTAAGTTTCATCAAAAGATTTTATGTGTACAAATGAGATGAAATCTTTTGTTTAGTAACGTTACCCACACTCTTAAATCTTACGTTATTCTCATATTAAGAACTGTTTGTGCTTCATTGTTGCAACATTCAAAACATTCCTCGTGTTATAAATATTCTTAGTCTCAAAGTCCATATGTTTTCTTTTTTAAATTTTCATTATATAGTTTATAGATCTTCCTGTATACGTGAAATCATGTAATGAGTTTAGGAAGTATTGATTCAAAGATATTGTGACTACAGTATAAGCTAAAGAAGTCCAATGCTAGTCTGTTAAGCTTATTTTGTAACTGCTATTGTCGAAAAACATAACAATGTAATTACACTAGTTTTTCTTACACGTGTTACCACACTACAACAGTTTTACAGTTTTTAAAAAGTAAAAAGGCGTTACTCAGGGTTTGGACAATTTTTTATATCTTTTTGTTGGATTCCTAATGATAACATTTATTGTCAGTACATTCATGTTTCTGTCAGCCTTAACTTTTATGGCACAAAACGATATTTAGTGAATACGTTTCATTTATTATGTGTTCTGATTACAACTTTGCAATAATAATAAAAGCAGGGAACTCAGGCCAAACTACATTCAGTGGTACTAAATAAATGGAAACGAGATGTGTGAACCCTAAGATTTCCCTAACACAATCGAGATGAAATTGCGCACGAAGACAATTTTGCTAAAGCTTCATAGAAGGCAATTATTTGTATGATGACTTATACTAGGTCACGTTGTTATAAACAGACTGCCTACCATGGATTGGCTAGCTTCATAACTAATGAAGAAATGCTACAAAGGCTTCCAAAAAAGGTATATCATGGTAACTGTTCATATCTTCACCTAAGAATCCATCTGTTCAGGGAACAGCACATAACGAGTTTGAACCCATAAATCTCATGGTTACATTTTGTTTATTATTTACGAATATTTCATCACACGATGAAACAGAACACTGAACAATATATATTTTCTAACGCTCATACCCAGCGTCAACCACCTACAACAATTCCTCAAGCATTGGAAGAAATTTATTTGAGAAAAAGAGCGGTTTATAAAATTTTATATAATAGATTGGTTCAAATACATAAAACATATTTCATGGAAGTACAGTAAAAAAGTTGAAACAAGTATATACAAGTCTTTTGAGACACTATCATTATTTACAAATAGTAATGATATCATGTTTAAAAGAAATCACTATGTTTAAATGGACAGTTTTGCGATAAAGTCTTTTTTGATTGTAATTTTTAATAGCTTGACTTTCACAGTGTTATGCATTTCTCTTGTGCAGTAGGTCACTCAGTCCTACAGCAAGAGTTCCCGATTGACATTTGTCATGATTATAAAACAAATATGTAGTCTAACAAAGTTGAAGATTGTTTGTTATTACAGGTGCGTTCAAATATTATTTATTTAACAGTAAAAAAAGCCCCCCCCAAAAAAAAACAAACAAACAAAAAAAAACAACAAGAAACAAACAAAAAAACAAAAAAACAACAATCCCAAAAGAAACCTTAAAATAGTTTCATATTTATCAAATAAATCACCTAAAATATGAAAAAAGAACAATTAAGAGATGCAAAGGGGTAAAACAAGTCCGATTCAAATAATCTTTGCCATTCTAACAACAAATAACGAAATGAAAAATAGTACATATTTGTAGCTGTTATTAGGGCATTATATGGAGTATTACACGTGTCAACCTGACAAAATATTAACGAAAACACTACAATACATATTAGAAACAATTTGTTCCTTGCTGTCCTTAATCAAAAGTAGGTTTCATAAAAACATAGACGATACTATATTGTGAGGTAATTTGCAGGCATAACGACGACATGATCTTTCGAAAATTCGTTTTGGTGCGAGAAGTAATAGTAATCAAGCGTGTATACCAGCAATAATAAATTAATTGTTTTCCATGTAGAGGGAAATGATCAAATTATCACAACAACGCTGACTCAGAGCATTAAGAAACAACCTTTGCACTCGCTAGATTCCTTTGATTGGTGCTGGCAAGTCTTGCTGAAGTATCAAGTCTTTGTACAAATAAAACACACTTGCCTGGATTTAAATATAACATCAAATCAAGAATGTATGAGAGAGAGAGAGAGAGAGAGAGAGAGAGAGTGAGAGAGAGAGAGAGAGAGAGAGAGAGAGAGAGAGAGAGAGAGAGATTGTATGTAATATGACATTTAGTAGTACAAAAGAATCCCGGGTTTTGTTATCATCGAGAAAAGGCTCTGTTTGCATTAGACTTTCTTTGCTCCGCAATACTAACTTCGCTATTGGCAATAGTCACATTATTGTCATGCCTTATATGGAATACAATAGTCACATTATTGTCATGCCTTATATGGAATACAATAGTCACATTATTGTCATGCCTCATATGGAATACAATAGTTACATTATTGTCATGCCTCATATGGAATACAATAGTCACATTATTGTCATGCCTAATATGGAATACAATAGTCACATTATTGTCGTGCCTAATATGGAATGCAATAGTCACAATACTGTCATGCCTTATATGGAAAAATAGTATAAAATATTGTTTTGTGTTAGACCTCACGTTGTCTACTTTCTAATACATATAATTTTACCGCTGCCACGTTTGATATATCATTTAATTGCTTCTATACCATCACAGCACTGTCAAACAGGCATTTGATATTAGAGTGCATGCGTTTTGAAAAAGATAAAACGGAGTTAGATTTTATTACTGCAGTGGTCAGAAATTCACAGTTACACAGTCACAGCCATAAGATGTATATTTCCATAGGGCATGTGTACATATCGACGAATTTAGCTCTCGCCAACATGGTTCAAGAAACTTGGAATAAAAAGGGAATTGAATGGATGAATATTTGGTTTAATTCAAAATTAAACATCCTCTTCCACAGGCCTATGGATGATATAATTAACATCATCAGACAGTCAAGGACTGCAAAGCCATATTAATAGCCGCATTAAAAATTTCTTTAGACGGGTTGATTGATGGTTGCCTTTCATAGACCGAGTCAACTAACACGTTGAAAGACATTTGGTTAACAAATAAATTAAAGTAAGATTTTCATTTCATCTGGCAATCTGCTGTACTAACATAATTTTCGGCGCTTTACCCATAATTTATACCTCCTGCATATTATTATATTTGGCATCAACCAAAAAGAAGTTGCATGCCTTAGTAAAATTATAAAAGACGTATAACACAGTAATACATTATTAACGACAATGACCTCGAGGCCATAAGCATTACCTTTTATTTGCAGCTTTAGGCCTGGAGTTTGCTTAAGTTATTGTAGAACTATGTCAATATGTGGATGGTTTTCCATCAGAATTGACAAACGGTTTCCCTGTTAGCTCTTTCGCGTCTTTGGAAACGCCACTACAATCACAAGTTGATATCTGCAGCTTTCTTGCAGAAACGCCTGCTCTTGTTTTAAGTACGTTTTCTAAAAGATTTGTATATACAGATTTTGAAGTATCTAGCCTGCAACTGAAATGGAAAAAGCTAAAGTGACAACTCAAAACGACGATGGCCTAGGAGTTACACGGTCTGGGCAGGGTGTGACGTTCTTTACGTACATCACCAGAAAACAGTTTGCACGTTTGACGTCAGCAGGCATATTCCATTCTCTCCCTAGCCTGTAAGGGTTCCATCCCTTTTTTTCGATTTTTAATTTAGCATGAGAATCAAGATTATGTATCTAATTTTTCCTGCACTCAAACTAGCCTTGTTTCTAAAGAGCATGCATGTCTTTATCCGTTCAGGAATAATTTTCCTAGACAGTTGGAAAATTACATTTCCAGTAGGCGATAGTTACGTTACGTATCAGGCAATACAAATGCCTTATTACTCACTGGAATAAATATTGCACTTTATCACGAAACAGAATCAAAATAATATTTTTTCCCTCAAGAATTCTTTATGGTCTCATACGTGATGCTTCGGATTTTAATGTATTATCTGATGCTATTATTATGAACCACTTTGTGTCAGCGCAATCGTGTTGATTTAAATGGACATTTTATGAGTCCAAACAGAAAAAAAATATATATATAATTTAATCCAATAAATTTGACGATGATCTACTTGAGGTCATTAGTAAATTTCAAGAAATGTAAAATCTATACTTTACAACATTGGCACGGTATAATAAATGTAAAGATAAAACCTTATAATCGCAAGGTGTTGACCTAAAATGTAAAACATTTATGCCCTCCGGCGACGACAATCAGAACACGCTCTGGCTTTTTAGACAATGATAGAAAAACAAAATGATCTCGAAAATACTACAGCATCCGCCATTACATATACATATACCTTGTTTACCAAAATGTGCACATCCCACACCATAAAAGCGCTCATTACGGCAACTCGACTGAGATGACATATTCTTGGCATTCCGAAGTCTCTTTTTTAAGCATGAACTCACTAAAGAATTTTCTTTTACTGAACTTGTACAAATAAATCCATAGCGATATCATACAGGTTTTGAAATCGTTCTATTTGGCCGGGCATACTTAAGCGCATAACTGGATTTCCGTGCTTTCTTCAGTTTATTTTTGCTTTTGTACACTTTATAACTCCATCTTAGCATTTCCTAGGTGGATTTTGCTAAATAATTGCTGTCCCTACGACGTCACAAAAACGCCACTCTCCGCACAAACCGTTTAACTACGGTGTCAGCCTCGTTTTGAAACGTCATTTTTGTTGTATAAGCGATGAGATTTTGACGGAAAAATAAAAATAACTTTACGATGACATCGCTAGACCTGTTAATTTAAAGATCAACCTTTCTATTATTCATTACTTGTGGCAAATCCTTTTGAAATCAAGGTTAACACGAGAAAAAGACTCAGCAATCTAGTAGCAGATTCAATCTGTGAGGACAGTGGTGTTATCAGAACTGTAATGGGAGGAAATCCAATGTGAGGAGGATTGAAGTTTGCTAGAAAAAAACATTATATATTCATATTGACGTAAGAAATGCAAGTTAGGTTTCGTGACATATGCTCTCTTACAAAATACTTAAGCATCAGGAGATATAAGTGATCACAACGTCCAACGATTCACAATCACTTAAACTGTAATTAGTCATAAACATATCGTGTCTTAGCAACCTCACTGATGTACTTTTCAAGCAATGCATGGAACACCCATCATAAAGACACTCCTCAAAACCTGTTGCGTGTATTGATTAGTGTGCAGGAAGTTTCCTGTAATACTGCTTTTATGTTGTAAGGTAATTGAATACAAGAATTTCTTCTTTTGTATCCATGGTTGCATTAAATCATTTTCATCGTATACGAACCAGCAGGACGTTTAAACTACTGAAGCAATATCATTTATTCCCGCATTAGCAATAAGTCTGTTTTGAAATTTCAATATTTTTGTCTACCGTAAACAGGATTGGTTATTTACCACTTTTGTCTGCTTGGTTCGTCGGTAATTGTTTGCATTACCTCGTTGCACTGAGATCTCAATGTCAGAATCTTTCTATTCCTAATTGGTTGCAGGCGAGAGTATAAAATCATCCAATCATCCTTGCATATTCCGGAGTACAATTAAAATAAAATTATGTTTTAATAAATGGTAACTTAGAGGTTAAACAACACAAATTTAGAACGTAAATTTCTTTTCGGAAAAAGAAAGGAATGAAAAGTTATCGGCAAGCATTCTTTTCAACGCAAAACAATTCCAAGAGAGTTCGATTTGGAATTTCACTATTAAATTCAATTCCTATCAGCGGTTTCACATCGCACAGGTCTTATGCCGGTGTTAAGTTTGAAGGCTTCAGATTTTGGCATTTTTTCTTTTTTTCCCCACTTGTATTCAGTGTTATGTTTATAGCAAGAACGAAATTCATATACAATAGATTGGAGACGAACAATACTTATGCAAGAACATGCTTTCAAGATGATTATAATTCGCGCGGAGATTCGTCACGTAACATTTGCAATTTGATGAAATATTTATTTCTTATTTCCTGAGTATATCACCAAAACAAATGCTTCCATAATAAAAAAAAACAACCTTTGGATCTAAACATTAGTTGCAGTAATGTATATAACGCATTTGGATCTCAGTTTAACTAGATGAAGAACATATTTAAACACCAGGGAGGTAAGAAATATAGTCCAAAATAATGCCTACAGGCACTAAATTTTTTAACCTGCTTCCGTTTATATTTTAGATGACTGTATTTAAGAATATCTTTTATTCTGCTGAAGCAACTTTGCCACAAGGGGAATAATTGACTAATCTCTGATGACTATGAGCGAGCCATAATTTGATATGGTAATGTTAAGTGTTCAATGTTTCTTTGTGTCAAAATAATAAACACATTTTTAAAATAAAGACAAATCCCCCAACTTGAGCTGGACAACACGCACCTAAGAAGGAAACATTCCGGAGCATTTACGTCCCCAGATGTAGTGGTTATCATTAACACCTATTACGACAACACCGTTTGCATGAGGGTTGCATAACCTATAAATAAGTTTCACTTGAAGTTCAGCAAATCGAACCACTTTGACCTATCGATAGTATCATTGACAGAGTCTGACGCAGCAGCTTTGACAATCCGGATTATTGTACTTATTAAGTATTCTAGAGACAACCTCGCATATTATATACCTTTTAAGATCTCGCTAACGGCCATTTTAATTACCAATTTAATAAGAGAATGGTATATATATTTGCTCATTTTCCATCGTAAATGCCAATGCAATACATGCTTATTGTGGTGTTTTGACGTTGGTGTAAACAGTATTTTAATATGATGACTACCAAGGAAATGTTACAGATTTGAAAAGAACAAAGCAAAAACTGACTAACACCTTTCAATATGAGGTGATATGCATATATTAATTATAAAGAAATCAAGATTGTTTCAGCGCCAGTGTTGACATGACTCTTACTTTGATAAATTGTTGATACAGAATAATCAGATACACTCAATCATGTGGACAATAGTAAAGACGATAGAGCTACCATCTACTTATATCTTGCATGGTGAACTCACAGCATCATAGCTAAGGAAAATATAATTGTTGATGCAATGAACCAAATGTTCAAAAATGTAAACCTGAAGTTAAGGTTAGATCATAAATACCTTAATTAGATTAACACTTGAGAACATATTTCCTTTTTGACATTATAACCTCATTCGCAAACTTAAAGAAACGTTAAGGAATACCAAAAACAGAAAATAAAAAAGCAAAAACTCACGGTAAATTATTATAATAGCTGCAAGCCAGGATGTGTCACTTTTATACTCCAACAATTATACTGAGAATAATTACAACAACAACATGCTAAGGCATAATGTATTTTATTCTTAAAAGTCACCTATGAGCATGCAAGCAGAACAATAGTTTACGCCTATATATTTAACAATAAAGCAAACAAACACCACCAAATCACAGCCACAAGCACAGACATCCTCCTATTCTCCTTCTTCCTAAGAGATGTAATATCACATAATTCAGTATCACCCTACACGAGATCATTCATCATCCTGGACCAGTTTATAGAGGGCGTTGTTTCTCATCTACCATGTAAAGGCGCATCCCTTTAATTGCGCATAATATCTGAAATATCTGAAAGACTTTATCTGTAAAATCAGCAACATACTCAGAAGTATATGTACACTCGTTCACTTTTTTACTCGGTATTGAAGAAGAAATGACGACGACGACGATCGTGATGATGATGATGACGAAGATGGTGGTCAAAGAGAAACAACGAAGAAGGAGAAAAAGGACACTCTTAATTATTCTCTCCCAAAACAAGTAACATTGATCACCAAATGGCGAAGAAGTGAGTGTAAATTATTTTTCCACACAGACCACTATTCCACGCCAAATCGCAGGTAGAGTTTATTCCTACCTGTTTTGAGTAATAATGTAGAATTTGGAATCATAATTGTCTTTGCATTGAACAAAAAGTGATATTGAAACTGGAATATGAAATCGGTACGGGCGCATCCATAGTTGTATTCACAGGACAAGAAGACAGAATAGATTAAAATGTATAAGGGAAGTGGTTGTCACATTGCAATACAATTGGATCGGTCTGTATAACAGACTACAACTTTTTGTCATGGACAAATGCCATTGTCTGATCCTTCTGATAGCCATTTAAATGAGTACTACACTTCCATGGAATTGTTGTATGCCTGTTCCCACCACCACCACCACAACCGAACTTATAAATATGTGTCTTCTTACAATTCTAAGAGTACACTGTGCACGTGCCATCCTTTTTTATTGTAATTAGTCACCTACAATCAAACTTGGCCATTTATCGCAGAATGAGCTTAAGATTATTAAGTGTGTGTGTGTGTGGGGGGGGGGGTGTAATAATGTGTGTGTATGAAAGACAGAGGTTGTCAAATCAGCTGGCCTTTCTTTACATTACTGCTCTGTTAATTAGTACGGAGTATAAACAAATCTAAGAATAATAAGTGACGTAAATGATAGACGAAATTTTAAATAGGTTTAAATCAATATTTTTTATATTTTGTTAAATGTTTCTTTAACAAAATCTTTAAAAGTAATCTGTATATGATAGACTTTTGTATGTGAACCAAATTAGCAGAATCAGACTCTATGAAAAAGATACTTGAAAATATCAAAATGCAATTTTGTTTTCGAGCTTAAGAACAAAACTATGTTGTCGATATACAGTTACATACCCGATAATCGAATAATTTGGATATAAGTAGGTCGCTAGTTAAATTTAAAATACAATAAAAGTGTTCACTTATTCATTCAAAATATTCAATGAGAAGTTTTTCAGTACTAGAGTATATACGTGAGTACACTATTGTATCACAAGCCCACTTCCTCAACTAATGGATTTTAAAATATATGTTCTAACCATATCCTTTGTAATTATAGTCACCTAATCACGTTTTTCCTTTTGTATCATTTTTTCTATTTGACTCCGAGATTTTTGAAACGTAATATCGTTTTTCTCCTCTGGTCTCGTTATCAATACAAATTTGCATGACGTGCGGGTTTCAACTCCCTCATTTTCCAATGCGCTGATTTTACTAGATGTGTCACATTCTAGAAATTTGATATCTTTCAAAAGCTTAAATATTTCATGCTGCTAGCTACTGCTTTCGATCGTTAATGCTAATGGAATGACCTTTTCTGCTGGTTCCCAAAAGTTTAACAAATCATCATATCCTTTCTATTTCATGCGTACTTACTTTTTCTTTTTTATTCTATTGGTCTTCAAATTCTTTTCACACAACTACTTGATAAAATATGCATTTTCCTGGATACAATTTGTACAGTGAACAATGATTAGCACCTGCATCAAATCTTCAATCACAAAGAATTACTACACAATTAAACAAAACATAAATTAGCTGATTTGGGAAGAGTTCACACAGCGAAACAAAACCAGTACAACTTGCATAGTGTGCTGATACAGATTTTGAAGATATAATTCCATCCATAAGTGAAAACTGAGCTACACAAAATTTGATATGTCACAGATATCACAAAGGAAAGCTTGTGGAAGAAATGAAAATACAAAATACAATGAACCAGAGATGCAAAGATTGCGTAAAACAAACGAGATTAACATGGTATTTCGGTGAATGAAATGAAAAGATCACATATCAAAATCAACAGAGAATTACATAATATTGCGGAAAAACATTAAATAAAAGCTCCATGTATTTGCACAAAATAAACCAATTCCACACTAATTGTTTATTTTAAATAATATACTAAAGAACTAAAAATCGAACCCGGATAACACCTTATCCTTGTCCAGCAACTCATTTTATGCAATAAATTGGTTAACTCACCTTAACCAAGGTAATATAAAAAATGAAGTTAACGAAATCAAATTTACTAAACTGAAATACAGTTTTCATATATAAACGAAATAAAATTTACTAAACTGAAACACAGTTTTTGATATATTGACTACTAAACACTTTTGAAAACTACACTTTAATATTTAACTGAAGAATCAGTGTAGCAGATTTAAGTTAACTGCGCGTTTTGGATGGCAACATCAGGTTGTGGTATTTCATACTGGCATTTGAGAAAGAAAAAAACATACAAGACTTGACCAAACTATTTCAAATCTTTCACTGTTTTTTTCCAGATAAGAGAGTTTGTCTGAATGTAAAATACACCTGTCTGACGACGATTGATTAAACTCGAACAACAAGATCAAATATTTGAAATAGTTTAATTGCCCTGCAACAATTTTAAAATTGCACCGCGGTATGATTGGAGATCCATGAAGGGCAAGTATACGTGCTTGATCGATAATAGTCCAGAGGGCCTTAAAACTGTACGCTAAAGTTTATTCATGTGACCTACATTAGATGTTGTGTTAGCGGCTTACAAACGTAAATATAGCTATGGATCCGGTACTGTTGAATACGGGGGAGCATTGCCAGCTGATGAAATTAATTCATTGGTAAGAAAAAAGAGCAACAGATTGAACTTACTTCTTTCTGCTGACAGTAATGGCCTGACAGATTAGGCAGTATCTAAAATGAATCAAAGTATCAGATCATACTTTATCGGCAGTTTGGGCGCACGGTTCAAACTAGAACATCTATTACTAAGTCCGTTTAGACGCTATTGGACATTACTAAAAAGTTGGGCTACTATATCATTAGGGTTTTGACACAGATGAAAATATTATGGAAAAATTAAAACAATACATCCCAGATTCAAAAGTGAAATTGAGTTATGATATTGGGGGTGATCGTATCTTTTTGTTGCCTAGTGACATGGTTATGAAAATGAGCTGTATTCGTGCAGAAATCCCGTGACTTGTTTAAACTGGGATTAAACACTACCATTAATACAGAGTTAACCAAGAGCAGTACTAGTAATACAAAGAACTGCAGAGGATAAACATTAAGACAAAGTGAGTAACAATTATGTACAGAACAAGGCATATGATGATGATATAGAGGATATGTGCTTGAAACGAATGAATAACGGATATTTTTTATAGAGTGGGTGAAAAACTCAAGTATTTTCACGAGTAGAGATTTTCACCCACGAGATGAAATATGTCCGTTATTGACTCGTTTCAAGCAAATTTTCTTTTTATTTTATGCTCAAACATATTGTTTCGTAATTGTATAACAGACTGAAGTAGCAGATTACTTACGGTATCCCGCTCGATAATGTCAACGGTTTACCGTTTATGTTCTGCTCTGTTTTGTGTATATTCGCACAGAAGATATCAGTATTAACATAATTCTCCTTCCCAGTTCAAGGTAAAACAGCAGATAAAAACAAAAACAAAAAATAAATAAATAAATTTCACCATACGAAGCTGCCATATTTACCTTTACACCACGCAAGCGTCTTAAAGCAACTTGAAATTTCTTAGTCATAATGTTATCAATTTATGTTGACCGCCAGTAAAACAATATGATATTTTATCACTCCAGTGAAATATCACAATATTTCACTCGAAACATTCAGTAATTCACGGTCTAGCATAAAATAAACTGTCGTAATGCCTTAGAGACGACACTTGCCGCGAGGAAGAGAAAGTTAAGTCTGCTAATTGTATTAGATTTTCTGACGTTCAAAAGACAAACTCAAGAAAGCAACATTACTCAAGAAACAAGCAAACGATCGTTTATTTTCATCTTTGTGCAAGATGTTATGGTTTGCATCTTGCAATATATTACAAACCTTTAATTCACGTACGGTGATGAACTTGAGTAATTCTTATAGCTGCTTTCTTTACAGCTTTGACCAAAAATCCGAAGCACAAAACAGCTGATGACGAGATAAGTAAAATAACGTGTTCAGGAAGGATCGAAACAATTATGCAGTGAAACTGTTGCTATTGTTGTTGCAATCACTGCAACAATTGCTGCTGTCGTCACACCCTTTTCTTTGAACTGTTAATTTGGCCTTTCATCATATGGTAATTTTTATCCCACTTTTGAATTGATTTTTCTAATCGTTTCTCTGAAACTTATCTCCAGCACTATTTGGGCTTTACTTTGAATACTTATCAACTGTTTTAATAATACAGTCTATTTGGTTGGGTAGTTTTTCTTGTTGTTGGTTTTATTTGCCCTTAAATCTGTTTTGCATACCTTTCAACATAAACTTGTATTAACTCTATTTTTTATTCTAAAACGTCTACAGCATTTACATTCCCCAATCATTAACTTTCCTCTTTTGTAGTAAATAATGCTTTCACTGCAGGTGGAAGATCTCCACTTTGAAGTTTTCTTGGTAAACATCGAGGATAGCCTCTGCTGTCTTTTACGTGCTTCACAGACTGTTTTTTTGTGTGTGTGTCTATTGTTGGCATATATTTTTATTTAGGTATTTGCACTGGATGGTTCATTAAGATATTTAGACTATGTCGCCGACAATTAACTTTCCCAACGATCTACCGTACCTTCTTTTTAATCAATCCAAAAACTCAAATGTTATGGTGGAAGAAAAAACAGATGGACTTTCTCTTAACATTCCCAGGATTCAATACTTTATTTGCATTATTTTTAGACGTAATTTCATGCCCAATTCATGCTCGTGGACGGAAGTATGATATGGTTTTTTGTTTCCTAACGCCTCACTGTATGTATGTATGTATGTATGTATGTATGTATGTATGTATGTATGTATGTATGTATGTATGTATGTATGTATGTATGTATGTATGTATGTTTGTATGTATGTATGTATGTATGTATGTATGTATATACATATATACATATATATATATATATATATATATATATATAGTGGGGGTGGGTGTTTGTGTGTTATGGTTCGCCTTTTGAAATATGTTACAAACCTTTAATTCATCTACGGTGATGAGCTTGGCGAATTCTTATAACTGCTTTGTATACAGCTCTGATAAGCTCGGTGTTGAATCTCATCTCAAATTCAGGTTTGTGGACGGAAGTATTTTCTTTTATAGTTAATCCGTGGTATCAACATTTGCGATATTGTGATTTTCAAAAGAGGATATTCAATTCTTGTTTACAGTTGGGGATCTATTGTCCAGACATCATCATATTCATATTCAGGACTTTCCGTTCTTTCAGTTCATAATCTTCACCACGTTCAGCCATTGTTCGGTTATTTAAAATGCGAAGACATTGATGGCGCAGATGGAAAAAGAATTGGAATTTATCAAAGAGTAGCTGTTTCAAGAATCTCGTACATTGGTCAAAACGTAAAGTTGCTTCTCAGCACACAGGGATAATTAAGTACGCTGAAGTAAAGTACAACAACAAGTTAAAACGATCACCTTGCACAACTTATTACCAGACATGCTTTAAGTCTGTTGTCCAGAAGGCTAAATGTTAGGCTAGATAAATAATGTTTAGCGAAATACAAAAGATCACCAAAACAATTTACCATTCTGCATTTAAATCAGTTCTAATAGTTGCACACATCATGGTTTTAAAGAAGATTTTATCATTTATAATTGGTCTGCCATCCATGATGTACATTGAAGAAATTGAAAAGCAAATAACCCCATTTATACTCAGTCAGTTCACAATTGACTACCTAATTGCATATAAAGTTCTACCTGACAAAATTGATAACATCCTACAATCTAGTTAAAATCAAATATACACTGCTAGCAGAAATTTAAGTATGTTCTCTAGTTACCAAACGTTTTTTTACTAGATAAGTAACAACATGTCGAGCGATAAAAAAACCATAAAGTAACATAAACTATCAAAATTTACAATTGATCCTCCATCAACAATTGATATTGAACACGTTTTCAGCCTGATCGTTTCCGTTTCTTTTGCCCGATTCACAATAGACTGTCTAATATCTACTGGCACAATTGTTCCAATAACCTTCATAGGATTAAGTACAAGAATACTATGAATTGCTTCAAAGGCTTTGTATGAAAAATTGTTTCGTTGAAAGGTTCTGAAACACGATCAAATAGGAACATCGTCGTTCTATAATATTGAACAGTATATACATCTTATCAAGTTAAGCGATCACTAATAACAATATAATATAACAAAACAGCGAGTGGAACGAATTCAACGAGATGAAAAACGGAACGAGGAAAAAATTTAAGATTTGAAATCGAAAAGAAACACCATAGCACAAAGCAAGAGAGATACATTACAGCTGAGTCACTCCATGAAAATGAAATATACGTTTCCAATCCAATCAATGATAGAAATGAGAAACTATCAATTCCAATGCAGATATTAGATGTTATTATTGGGTTGCTGGGTATGACAACATTTTCAATGAACTGTTTTACTACAGCAATTAAACGGATAAAACTTTTAATTTCCGATGATCATCACAAGCTTGAAATGTACATGAATAAGTCATAGGGGAAATGGCGTCCAGTGGTAGCAATGAAGAAAGTATTGATGTCGACATCGTCGCGTGCCACGGGAGACAATCCACTACACTCCTTTATCACCCGCAGCTGCCTGCGCTGAGATGTCCTCGCTTTAACACGAGTACGCATAAACCAAAATACGTCAGCAATAATACAAAATGTAACAATCTCCTACACACCAATTATATTTCCCGTTTTATCGATCGATATGTGACTGTGTTTGGAAGAGAAACTTTGAATGGCTCTTTCAAACAGCGTGAAAGGTCATGTTAGGTCCCATTAGCAAGAAAACATTATTCGCGCTCGCAGTGATTGGTTAAGTAGGGCTATGCATATTCATGAGAAACGAGAAATTTTCAGCACAAACAGCCACGGGTGATAAAGGAGTGTAGCAGATTGTTGCCCGTGGCTTGCGACGATGTGATGTTGAATGTCTAGAACACAACTAAAAAATTAGAATCACTCTGAGTAACAACTACACAGTACACATAACCAACTGCAATGCTAAGTTGCTATGATTCAACAGCCAGAGAACTAAACAAGCAACGTCTGAATCAGATACAATTTTTGAGGGTTTTTGAAACCCTAACATTTAGACATTTTTCTAAATCAAATCAATAACACAAAAAATTACTATAGTGGCTATTATTCGTGTTAACTCGTGCCTTTAGAAGTTAACAATGTGTTTCACGGAACATTTGTTTCGTACACTGTTTATGACAATTACAGAGGGATACAGATAACAAATTGAACATCAGCATAAGAGATGAAGATGAAAAAGTAATAGATTTTTACGGGATTCCTGTAACCTGTGTTTTCCACGTAAGATAAACATAGTAAATAGAGAATGATTGTAAACAAATCACTTCGAGGTCCAAGTAAAACTTTAAAGATTGAAACAAAAACAGCTGGAACATTACAACACACGTTTAAACGATTAATAGTGACTTGGGCCTGAACAATATCCGTAAAGTCAATTAACGTGACTATGACAAATTAGCTGATGCAGGAAAAACAAGATGTGTTTTGAGAAGGGTTGAGATCAAGATAATAAACGCATTTAATATGAAAGGCATCAAGACGTGGAGGAAATAAATTCACAATAAATCAACTACTGTTTAACTGAAGGGCAATGAAATCGGAGCAACACAAAACAGATTGACGAGAGCCAAAAACTGATTTAGGGTGAGATGGAGAAAATAAGAAAGTCTGTGTAAAACTAAACCACTTTCCAATCTTCGTTAGAGAAGTTACACGAGGGGTGGGGGGGGGGGTGGTATGTGCAAGAGAACGCTAATTAATGATTTTAACACACACAATTACCGGCATGAATTACAAGATAATAGCTAAAAGTTGCAAAAAAGGAATGATTTAACACCGATAATCAAAAAGATGCACGATGTAAAAAAAAAACTACTGTGAATGAAAGTACGGCAATATCAATGAAAACAACATAAGATCTATCAATTACACATATGAATGCTATAATCGCAACGATAAGAGCTATTGGTACGTTCACCGAGTTTTACAACAAATTACACGCTGAGGTCGAACAATCTGAAACATATACAAAAGAGTATGTTGATCAAGAAGTGGCCAAAATATAGTCAAACACTCGCTCTGATAAAAGAGATGAATATGAAGACTCGGGGAGAGAAGGCACACGCTGGAATATAATACAGAAAAAGAAGTCACACGGAAAGAAGGAAGACACACAGAAATAGTTGAGGAAGAAAGAAGACCCCTTAAGAAAATAAGACGACGAGGAGAGAGGAACAGGAAATAAAGACGACGATGGAGAAGAAGAAGACGAAGGGAAGGAGAAAAAAAGAAGACGCAAAGAAAAGGGAAGAAATCAAGGCGAATCAACAGGAAGAAATAATAAAAAAGTCCTTATAAGGGCTGATAGCAACCAAGAGAAAATGTTGCCATCCCCAAAAAATAAGAACGACAAAAAAATCACACACGCATAATATAACATACACATGTACAAAAAGTAATAAACCAAATATATATATATTATGTATATTAAATATATTGTGTGTTTAACTTTTTCTATTATAGTAAGGTTGTCATGTCATGATGTACCACACATATTTGTACTTTATATTACGGTTACACGTCAACAGTGTTATCTATATTGAATTATAATATGTGTCCATGATTGTAAGTTGTACTTTAGTCAGATTATGATCATTTCGTAAACAACATGTTTACATAGCACTTGAGTTCAAGGACTGTTTTGTTAGCAGCTGGACTGATATTTCCATGTCTTTTTTGTGACACAAGTCAGGTACACAAAGCACGCAAAGTAATTTTCCATAAGAATTACTCATACTGTGATGTGACATAAATCATGTATATTTATATACAGATTTTGGTAAACAAGCTCATTCCTATTCTAGAATTTTGATTCTAAAAGATCAGTTTGTAAGGAATATGTTTTAGTTGTCTTGTTGAAACCAGATATAATTCAGAGAGAGGAACTATTTATTTACAATATTCATTAGAAGTATAAAAGTGTTCAATAACTTTTGGAATAATACACGATTTAAGGATTTATGTTAACTCATTCAAATACATTCTGGATTATATCATTGTTAAAAATCATGACATTTAAGGTTTTTGGAATCCATTCTGAACATTATATCATTTTGTACTTGTGATTAGAACATTTAGGATTATTTGGAATTTAACTCACACATTGTAAGTGTCTTTTGAATTTTAACTTTAATTGTCTGGAAATAAATTGCTTGTTGATTTTACTTACATTGTTGGTTTCATTTTGTTTTGGATGTGAATTTCTTTAAATTACAATTTAAATTGATTTTGTTTTGGAAATTTAATTGTCCCCGGTAAAGATTGTTATTAAGCCCATTTGAGTAACCTCTAGTTATACCAGCAAGCATTCACAATGTCATTTGAGGTTGAGAATTTTGTTTCAAGTCCTACCCAGGTAGTTGCTTGAGCTTGCCAGACACTATGATCTTTCTGAAGCGAAAGCGTCTTTGAAAAGCAAGAGATAAAAAATATTTTAATTACATATTTGGTGAGAAAAGAAAATTTTGGATAATAATGCATTGAGCATAATTGATAAGTATGTACATGGTTTTGATTTGAAATTAAGGGAATTACAGCTAAAAAAATCCCAGATGGAAATAGAATTAATAATGCTTCAGCTTCAGAAAGAGGACAGGGAAATACAAATGAAGATACTGAGAAAGAAAGAGGAGAGGAAAATTAATGAAAGGGAAATGCAGATGCTGCGAGTGAGAGAGAGAGAGAGAGAGAGAGAGAGAGAGAGAGAGAGAGAGATAGAGAGAGAGAAAGGAGAGACAAGTGCGAAGGAAAGGAAGGGAATTACAACATTGATTAAAAGAATTAGAACTGGCAAGCGGAGCACTCCACCCCCTCCCCCACAAGTTCAGGTTTTGGTGTTACCAGATATATTAAGTTAGTACTCCCTTTTCAGGAAAAAAGAAATAGATAAATACTTTCTTCACTTTGAGAAAATTGTTGACAACTTGAAATGGCCGAGAGAGCTATGGACTTTATCACTACAAAGTATTTTTATTGGCCAAGCCCGTGAAGTCGACACTTCACTGTCGGTACAACAAAGTACTGATTATGATGTGATTAAGAAGTACATCGTGAAGTGTTATGAGTTGGTACCTGCGACATATCGACAAAAGTTTAGGAATTGTAGAAAAGAAACTAGACAAACTCATGTCGAATTTGCAAGGGAAAAAGAACATCTATTTGAACCGTCGTGCTCAACAAAGAAGGTTGATTAAGATTACGATAACTTCAGACAGCTGGTATTAATTGAAGAGTTCAAGAGGTGCATAAATGGTGATGTCAAGTCCTATCTTGATGAGCAGAAAGTGGAAACTTTGGAAAATGCTGCTCATATGGCTGATGATTATTCCTTGACTCACAAAATTTATATTTGTCAATAAGTTTTCCTCTCAGTATTTTTCTGGTTAAAAGAAAAGTATTTCATTCTCAAGCGAGTATTTCTAAATTTCAAAACAGCACAACTGTTAGAAATCAAACATCTTATAAGACTGATCAGAAATCCTCATCTCTTTCTACGTGCACTTATTGTAAAAAGAAAGGGTACGTCATTTCTGATTGATTCAGGTTGATAAATAAGCAACAGTATAAAGACAGAGCTATTCGAAATGCTCTTATTTCAAAGAGGTCAAGGCCACGGTATTGAAAGCAATGCAAATGTTGGGTCAAACAAACCCCAGTCTGATTCTATTTTGGAGACCTATAAACCATTCATGTCAGAAGGTTCTATATCACTTATTGGTGATTCTGCCTACCTATCCCGATTAAAATAGTAAGGGACACAGGAGCTTCCCAGAGTCTTTTGTTATCGGCTACTTTGCCTTCTTCTAGTGAAAAAGTGCTCTTATTCAGGGAGTAGAGTGCGGCTTTGTAAATGCTCCTCTCCACTGTGTCAATTTGGCATCAAACTTAGTTTCCGGACCTGTGACTGTTGTGACAGTGACTTCATTACCTATAGAAGGTATCCATTTGTTACTAGGCAATAACCTAGCTGGAGATAAGGTCGTGGCTAATCCATTTGCAACTGACAAGCCTTGTTTAGATCAAAGAGTTGATCCTATTGAGATTGCAATCCCTGATTTGTATCCTGCTTGTGCATTTACCAGAGCTGTGACAAAAAGAACTCTTGAGAATGATGTTGACCAGGAAATAATTCCTTTAGCTGACATATGTGTTGGTCAGTCTTTCGATGAGGTCACTTTCTCTCCTAATATTGATTAATCAAAAATGCATCCATCACAGTGATCCTCTTTTTACAACTCATTCTCTCTATTCTAATCAGGTTGACAACAAACAATCACTCATTGTCAAACAAGAACAAGATCATGATACCTCCTGTTTGTTTCAGAGGGCTATTAGTGAAACGGAAACGGAAGCCACACAAGTTCAAGATTGTTACTTTGTGAAACATGGGATCCTTATGAGAAAATGGAGATCACCTGAGGTACCCGCTGGTGAGGTTTGGTCAGTGAGCTATCAAATTGTTGTTCCGAGGACATATCAACAGGAAATTCTTAGTCTAGCCCATCTAACTCCCTGAGCTGGTCGTTTAGGAGTCAATAAGGCTTATCACAAGATCATTTGTATTGGCCGAAACATAAAAGTGATGTTTCTAAATACTGTAGATCTTCTCACACTAGTCAAATCGTAGGAAAACCCAATCAGATGATACCTAAGGCTCATCTGCAACCTATTTTTGCATTTGAAGAACCATTTAGCGGAAAAATGGTAGTCTGTGTCGGTCACTTACCTAACACCAAGTCAAGCAACCAATACTTGTTGACCATAATGTGTGCGTCTACAAGATTTACAGAGGCAATTCCTTTGAGAAATATTAAAACTAAAACCATTGAAAAAGCTTTGGTAAAGTTTTTTTTTTACACTTGTTGGCCTTCGGGAATATTCCAACAAGTTATGCATGAATTAGGCATCCAACAGTTTAAATATTATGCTATCACCCTGAGAATTAAGAAGCTTTGGAAAGATTTCATCAAACTTTGAAGAATATGATTCGATCATACTGCTTTGATAAAGAAAAGGATTGGGATGAGGATGTTCATTTGTTTTTGTTTGCTGTTAGGGAATCAGTTAAAAAATCATCGGGGTTTAGTCCTTTTGAACTGGTTTTTGGACATACTGTTCGTAGACCATTGAAGTTTTTGGAAGAGAAACTTCTTTCAAATGTAGATTCAAAGATTAATCTTCTTTACTATGTCTCTGATTTCAAATATAAGTTGTCAAAGGCCTGTGAAGTAGCAGGAACTAATCTTCACTCTACTAAATCAAAGATGAAAGTAAGGTATGACAGAAATACGCAGGAAAGGAGTTTTCAGCCTGGTGGAAAAGTTCTGGCTCTCTTACCAATACAATAAAACTATCTTCGGGCTGACTTGTATGGTCCGTATGCCGTTGAAAAGAAAGAAAATGATTTACGTTATATAATTAACAATCCTCGGAATCTGAAATAGAAGCATCTTTGTCACATACATATGTTAAAGAAGTATTTTGACAGATATAGCCCAGTTAATTACTCAATCAATTTAGCTGTACCTATCCCACACGGTGATGATGTACACGATGGAATGCAATCTGAGAGTAGTGACTTTGGTATAATCAAACTTCAGAATTCAGAAATATTGAACAATCTTGACCAGAAACGTTCTCATCTACAACAACAAGAAAGAAATTAACTAAAACAGCTATTACATGAGTATGAGCACTTGTTTCCAAGTATTCCAACACGAAAAAACAATATATATAATCGCGCCAATATCGAAGATTCTACTCCTGTGAAGCAACATCCCGATACGATGAAGCCGGAATATTTGAAAAAAGAAATTCAATATTTTCTGGAGAATGATTATATAGAACCAAATAAAAGTAACTGGAGTTCGCCATGTATTCTTGCAAATTCCACTCACGGAAAGAGCAAAAGAAATTTCGGCATTTGCAACTCTAGATGGGCTTTATCAGTATAAAGTGATGAATTTGGGTATAAAAATTCTTTGGGAACATTTCAACGTTTTATGAACAGGTTAACATCTTTTCTAGACAATTGTGACGCGTACATCGATGACGTTATCATCTACAACGACACCTAGGAAGATCACGTAGAAACCATTCGGAAATTCTTCGATCGACTCAGTGATGCAAGCCTGACGATTAATTTATGCAAAAGTGAGTTGTCACATGCTTGTGTCACATTATTATGACATATTGTGGGACAAGGTCAAGTTAAACCTATAGAAGTACATATTGATTTATTTAGTGTATATTTTGTGTAATTCATCTGAGTGTCATTCGTAAAACATCTTCCTTTGTAATTTTGATTATCATATTATCATATGCATATTTGACAAATATATAAAAGAAAGCTTTAATGATAAATCTTTCTTTCTCTTTATGAGGGGAGGTGTTATGTATATTGAATCTATTTTGTGCTTAACTTTGTCTATCATAGTAAGGTTGTACTTATTTGTAATTCAAATTACGGTTACTTGTCAGTAGGATGAGTTCAAGCCCAGTCTTTTTTACATATAGACTGGATTTTTTTTTTTATTAGGATCACTCACGTCCTGTTATGATGTGGGTCATTAGAAGATATGTATATAATATAGACTTGATACGCATTAAATTCATTCCTGTCTTAGATCAGTCTGTGGCAATACATTTGTGATCAGATTTTAGATTGAGCAGTTGAAATCAGATATAATTTGAGAGGAATTATTTATTTAATTTATTTAATATATATTCATTGGAATTACTGAAGTGTTCACTGACTTTTGAATTAATACGTTACTTTAGACTATTGCGAACTCGTTCAAAGACATTCTGGATTGTATCATGGTGGTATATCAGGACATTCAAGACTATTGGAACTTTTTCGCAATATTCTATATTCTTGGACTTGTGATTAGGACATATAGGATTATTTGGAATTTGATTCATAATATTGTAAGTATCTTTTTAATTTAAGTTTGTATAATAGGGAAAAAAACTGCTTGTTGATATTACTTACATTGTTGGTTACACTCTTTGGCCAAACTCCCTTTTAGTCTACAAAAAATTAAAATCCTTAATATTTGAGTCCCCACGAGTAAGTAAGATGGACTCGTGTATTGGGAATTCTGGAAAGTCTTCAAAATTGTATCGAATCAAACCAGGTGTTGATTGCGTGTCTGAAAAGTTGCACACTAATAATGTCAATCTAGAGAAAATTGTTGTAAAAAACTCGGAACTAAGATTGGGCTTTGTCCAGTCAAACCACGGAAAAAAAATCTCTGAGGAGTAATACATTCGTTACACTAACTTTTGACAGGGTGTATGGGATTTTACCACCCTCTAAAGTTTCATATTTTATGAGGTGGCAGCCAAAGGAAATCAGAAAATTAGGAGGGTGGTAAAATCCGGTACACCCTGTCAAAAGACAGTGAGACTAATATTCCTAAGTTTCAGTTGAATACAGCAACGGATCTATACAATATATGTGACTTCCGAAGCTTAACACATAACCTTAATATAAATGTCATTTTTGACGCCATCGCAACCTCCGCCAGAAGTGATATATATGTCTTGTCCTTAACAAGCAAGAAAGAAAAGCGATTTAGATGTGCATTGCCTGACTGAAAATTATATTCTGATTCAGTCTCTAAAATATATTACTGGTTTATGTTATTGTAATACCATTGGCAAAATACGACTTATTGTGTTAGGCTCTGTATACAGTTGCACTGGAAACTAATCGAAAAGAGCTTGCTGGTCGGCGAGTTGGTAACTCCATCATCTCTTTCCAAAGCCAGCATACACCAAGCTATTATACCATACCATATTCAAATTGTTATCCCGTAGGTAAGGCCATCTCGTAACTTAGAGCCCTTCTGAGACATTGGCTACACTCAAACATCCTTTGGCAATTATACTTGGGACAGTTCCTGCTTAAAGGATGCCAGGTGACAGAATAAAAGGAAACAAAATTTAAATTATGTCCAACATCGAATTTGAATAACTACTATCGTTCAGACAAGACCAGTAACGTGTGAAAAGTATCAATGCTCTCAAAACTGACGTTGTCAGATGATAGCTGTATTGGAACTGCTTACGTATTTTTTATGTATATGGACGATCGAATAAAAAACGTGAAAGACTTACATAGGTCTGATATTTAAGCTATGAGCTTTATGTCAATTATACAATTGTAAAGAGTGTGAATAACAAAAGATATGGTATTTGGAAGATACAAAATTTACTCGTTAAAATCGAAATTGTAACTTTCATTGGCATCCACTTTAGACTAATATAAATATTGATATATGTACATTAGTTCCGGAGGCACTCATAATTAAATCAACATGGCCGAAATGCAGGACGTACAGCTTTGAGAAGAATTGGGTTGAACATTGACCTACATAGTGCACTCGGTCTATATAATATCGTCACTGCCAGGTATAGGACTGTTTTTTGTTTGGTTTGGTTTTGTGGGTCCAACACCACTTTTCAGCACATGATAGCCTATATATGGCGTCCGGTATATTTAGTGCAGGAAGAACCTTGGAAAACCCTGGGAAGAACCACCGACCCACGGGAAGCTACTGGAAAGCTTTCTCACCTACCCACGTTGTCTGAGCCGAGATTCGAACTCACATAGACAGTGATCGGTAAAGGTGAGCGCTTTAGACCACTTGGCCACCCGGGGCTACTGTACATATGCAGTTTAATATCCATGTAAATTAAGTCTCATTCAGATAATAAAAACAGTTTTTATTGCTTGCGATTAGAGGTAAACACTAATTTGCATGTTTGTTTATTTCTTTCCGATTGCGTGCAGAACAACCCCGCATGCACCAACTGTTTACATTCAACCTGAGTCGGAACAAAATATGATTATTTTTTCATATCTTGTTAACACTGGAACCGTGTAATGTTTCACATTACAACTGTGTAACTAAGACAACGTTAATAACCTTTAATGACGTATTGAAATGTATGTCATTTTCTATCGATTTGATTACGCAACAGACTCAGATATACTGCAGCCCGAAAATAAAACACAATAAATGTCACGCTTACTGATATATGATTGATAACGCAAGCCATTAATGACGTATTACATTTCACAGATACTTCCTGGGTGATAGTAGACCAACATTTTAATCAGCCTAATACGGAGACAGGTTAGAAAATATTTCAATATTATAGTGGAATTTTAATATTAGATTTGTAGGTACAACAAAACTGAAGTTTATTTTGTTTATCTGTTAACAAATACAATTCTATTTCCTGAATATTGTACAGAAATGATACCAAAATCATATGAATGGATTAAGCAACAGACGTGTCGCTTTATTATCATTGTTAAAAAAGATCAAAGTGCGCTTAAAAGCTAAACCGAAATCATCATTCTTATTCCTGAACATAAATAGTAATTCAAATTCAGATAGTTGTATACGTAATAAAGTTTTTTTAAAATTAAAAATGAGGAAGATCTATGGAAAACAACATGACTGGAAAAGGTTGGATTTGTTCAATTTGTCTTGGATGTTTAATGAATAATTATAATTCTCGAGATTTAGGATTTATTTTGTGTGATCAACCATACACATATCAGATGCATGCATAAATATATATGCATATAAACTGATATTTTGTTCTTGATATCTTTCCACATAAACACAATTGGTATTTCTCATATTTCTACTTAAATAAATTAAAATTAAGACTTCGATAATTGATATGCGAATGACATTCAATGTAGTGACATATAATACAATTATTCTCAGTTAAATAAATCAAAATGAAGAATTCTATACCAATACCAAAACATGTTAAAAATCAATTAAAACGGATGAATTGACAGAATTTAAAACATAATTATCACTTAAAGACTAAGAAATTCGTTTCATCGCAATTTAAACGAATAAAGATTTGACGTTGCTAACAGATAAGAGTTGGACGAATTTTGTATTTGCCCCAGAAAGTACGGAAAAAAGCGTCCTGAATAACGTACCACTAAATTGTCAATATTTAATGTGTACCGGATATACCAAATGAAATATCTAGACCAACAAAAGCGGCCCAATGCATTTCATCATGGTTTGGTTTGTACCTCCAATCAATCCACAAGAGACACAAACTGATAGTTAACAGAGGAACAAATTACATTTACGTATTTTACGACTTGTTGGATAAAATCGAAAAACCAATGTGTTCACAGAAGAAAATGAACAACATTTTAATTCAATAAATACTTATCATATATGTGGGAAATAAATACCTACAAATAAAGCAAGAGACTGCGAAGAGCACACTGAAAAGGTGCGTGACCGCGATCACTTAGTAAGCTAGTATATATGTCTAGAACTTAAGGAACGCAATTTGAAATTGAACTATCCAGAATACATGCCATTGTTCATTGCACAACGTGCTAGGTTATGCCAGCTATCTGTTGATCAAGGCACTTGTAAAAAATATGATCTATATGATGGGGTGATAATCATACCGAACAACAACGAGAAATATATTTCATTCAGCAAGGATTTTATAATTGATACCTACACTATAGAAGAAAAAAGACAGTTTGTTAAAGGACAATCAGGTTTAAAGGGAGCTATGGATTCATCAGACAATCTATAGAACAGTGGCGAAAAAGGTAACTGATGAAAAATGTACAAATTTTTCTAGAGACTCAACGCCGTTGTGCTTTGCACTTGCTTTGCAATTCTGTTTTACAGATGCTATGCAATTGGTTTTTGGCGTGTTTTTAAAACAGAAATATAACTGTACTTTGGTTTATACATTATTATTTAAATGTGCCATTAAACGGCAAATCAACGGTTGCACCGAAGGTGAAACGGCAAAAGCTATGATATTTCTTAGATAGCTGCTTAAATATACAAAGTCATGTCAGGTTGTTCGTTAGTTGTGTTGATATTCGTGATATCTAACGAGTTACTTTCGTGGTCTATTACGATTTGCTTCGTACAGACGTTGCTATCTCATCAGCTTTAAAAACAGAAACAACTTTACCTATTGACCAAATGAACAAGATAGCTATACCATTTGATTTAAGCTTTGTGATTTTGTATTATTTATTTTATATTGTGATATTTAATGAGCCTTCTTATTGTGTTTCAAATGTGTTTTTTTTTATTTTTTAAATTCTTGTTAACGATTACCAACGTACCTGCCAAGTTTGACTATACTTGGGTCTTTTGGTTATTGGGTTGTAACATTTTCATGTTCTTTGCTAACCTTATATTCGTCTTTTTTTTCATCTTCTGCATCTTCCACTCCATATGCAAGGCAATTGGAAAAATTAACTCATTATGAAAAGGTTAGTTGCAAGGTGATTTACACTGTTACTTACAAGTTGTTTAAACTATTTTGGATTTTGTAGACACTTTCATAAAGTTATTTACGGGACCAGACACACAGTCACTTTAAACAGAAAGGGCTCGCCAACGATGCAATTCAGCGCGATGGTGTCACCGTTACTGATGCAGGTATAGTTGTGTTATCCCTCAGTAGCCGTTATTTATGATGTATGGCGGAACATCTATGATTTAATTTCTCGCGATGATCACAGACTCACACGCCAGCCACGCTCGAGGAGAATGTTCATGGCAAATAAGTTCTCAACAAGGTGTTAGCGCACCACGTAGACAATTTAAGCAACCAACTGTAAAGTCCAATGATATTTGCAACAATGGGGGTGACTGAGGTCTCGCTAAGGTCAAAGGATCATCAAGAAGCCAACGAAAATATTTAACTCAGCTTTGACAACTATCAAATAGCTTGTGTATATCATAGACTGTTGAGATACCTGGACCGAGACCAAAATGTTGTCACAGGTTTGCAGATTTCCCAGCACGACTTTCGTATGCTGTATCCGATGTATTACCTTAACCTCGAGCATCTGGAACTGTTTAAGCAGTCGTGGTGGACATGTACTTCAAAGCACGTATAGGCCCCGGTAAAACAGAGTATAGATGCATTGCTGTAATTCTCTCCGACAAGAATCTGTTGTTGCAGGGTTTTAGTGATTGAATGAGGTTTATTGACGCGCCTGGAAAATTTGTAAAGTCGCAACATATTATTTGAACCTGTTACAATTATGGATAATAATATCCTACCACGAAGTGAAGATTGGCCTTAGCCCAAAGCAGTTTGCGAAAATAAAAAACGCAATGCAAAACGATTGCGGGGTCACATTGAAACTTTCTCTGGTAAGGTTAACTGGAATTATCCCCGTGTGGTTGACCCAAACACAACTTAATCAGCTTAATGCGGCCAAACAAAAGAAAACCTCGGTGACATTAAAATTATCTAAGTCAGAGGTGAAACAAATGGAATGTTTCCATTCCTTGCGGCGATTCCAACGTTGTTAGCGGCTGAAGCTCCGGCGGTTACCAAAGCAGCTGCGTTAGGGGCCGTCAGAATTGCACCCGGAATGGCGCTGAACGGTGGTTGGTGGAAAAATCGTCGCATATTCTCGAGGACGCATAAAAAAGGAAAAGGTCTTCGATTATCCAGGCGTGGAAACCAAAGGCTCCCGAGCAAAAGTGGCCTTCGGTTGTAGCCTCGCCGTTGACCAATTTTAATTTACTTGCAATGACAAAGTCAGTCAACCATTTCCGAGGTGTCTATATGCGGAACGAACTTACATCCATGATTCCCCGCACGAAGGAAACCGGAATTGTTAAACTGGATTTAACAACAGGACCTGACGCTCATTGGGTTGCATATACAATAAGGCCTTGACATACTTTGTATTTTGATTCGTACGGACTTGCACCACTACTTGAAGTTGTTGAGTATTTACCACGAGGTGGACAAAGTCGTCTACCGCTGTTTTATTCAACGCTGCCGTTGCAAACTCGGCTGAACGGGCCAATATGCGATTATCTTGTTGTTGAAGCGTTGCATGCAATCGAGGAAAGCAAAACTTCCTCAATCCCGACCCCGCGAGTGCTTATTGACTACACTTTATAGTATACAAAATGACTATTACCAATTATGGAAGCTCAACCGCTAATGCTGATGTAGATTTGACCAAATTCGACACCAAAGCTGATTTGACTGAGTTTAGCAGCCGGGTTGATATTGGGGTTGAACCGGGCGAGTTTGTGATTTTCCAAGATCGAACTGGAAAACTTAAAACGCCTAACGTGGACAGTCAAGATGTTATTGTGAGGCTGCGAGGCACTGTCGAGAAAATCCTGGCTGAAATCACTGAAAACGGGTAAATCAGATACTCTAACGTGCCAATTGCATTTATTACAGACTATGTTGATAATGCTGCTGCTACAGCAAAACAATGCGTAGATGAACAGATCGCAGATGTACCTCTGCCACCACGCGCAGTAACATTTTGGAAACAAATTTTTTACAGGAATATTAATCAGCGAAGTAAAGGAAGAAACTGACGTGTTAACCTTAGCAAATAGTCTACTTGTTTTAATTTTTATTCCAAGTGGTTTGATAGACCTAAACGTCACATCTCAAAGGTGCGCGAGTCTGGATCATACTTGTTGATCATAGACGGAAATAGAGGTGCAAGTTGGGGTAGCATGGGAATTTAATAAATGATCAGCCGCATTCTGGTCGTAGGCATACATCACGAATATCACGTATCAACAAACCGGGCACTGTTTATGAATTTTACGCATATGCAGTATCAGCATCATTAGTCGCCGGAGATGAAATTCAGTTTGAAGTATTCAACATATATCCGAACTGACTCTTAACCGCCTTTGGCGTTTGTACTTAAGATTAGATTTATCATTATATATAAGCAATGGATTCTGACCACAGTGACGAGGTTGCAGATTTTACCGACGGACTGTTAGATCAACTGACCAGTGATGCCAATATCAATAGTGATTTTGTTCGATTTGTCGATGAATATCTGCTTCTTAGTGTTACCAGACCCTCGTATACAGTCAAATATAATATACGCGAAGGTAAGAGAGAAATCGATAGTTGGGACCACCTGCCTGATGTATCAATACCAACTCGAAGTCAGCTTGGAATCATTGCATTAGCACGTGAAACTACCCAATCATTGACTGTATCGCCAAGTGTGAAAAACATCCAGAGATTGTTTCTACAACAAAGAAGTAATATTAAGCTGTGAATCAACCCCGGTTAAATTCACCAACAAATTTGTTAAACCGACATTGATTCAACTGAAGAGAGAAAGGGCTCGACTGTTATTCAACAAGGATGCACCAAACGACGGCGGAATCAATATTGTTCTATATGAACGTGGTGCCGTACCCCCAGAACGCAGAATTGCTGGATATTCAAGTATTCCACAGGAATATATTTTATATAATTCTATAACGGTTGTGCCAATAAAAAAAAATAATTAATTGGTTAGAAGTGCGTGTTGCGCCTGAACAAGGCATGGTTGTCGAGCGATTGTACTACGCAATTGTATTATTAATATACGAATTATAATGGACCCTCAATGATACCAACGCGAAAAAATAATCAAAGCGGACATGCAGCTGCTCATGAAATCGTTAAGAGAACCGCGCTGCTCATGAAATACAAGAGTATATGTAACGTTGTATATGATATTTGTGGAATCGCCGCCGCGACCACTGTAGGCATTGGTGTTGCTGGAATTACAACAACATCAACTGTTGTAGCCACACCAGTTGGAATTGCTGTCGGAGCTATATCGACAGCAAGCAGTGTCGCAGGCGGTCCTAGTAAACTAATTTCGATACGATTACATCAGCGAGTACGTGTTTATTCGGAACTTCTCGCTGCAGCATAAAGCAGCCTCAAAGCAGTTGCCAAGCAGGTATTGGTAAGTAACCCTCAATACACATCACTGCGCTAGCTGTGATATTTTGCTGCGTGAAATTCCCGTATCGACCTTTGATGGTATAAATTGTGGTGATTGCTACGCTGGCTGGGAAATTCCCGTATCGACCTTTGATAGTATAAATTGTGGTGATTGCAACGCTGGCTGGGAAATTGCCGAATCGACCTTTGATAGTATAAATTGTGGTGATTGCTACGCTGGCTGGGAAATTGCCGTATCGACCTTTGATAGTATAAATTGTGGTGATTGCTACGCTGGCTGGGAAATTGCCGTATCGACCTTTGATAGTATAAATTGTGGTGATTGCTACTCTGGCTGGGAAATTGCCGTATCGACCTTTGATAGTATAAATTGTGGTGATTGCTACGCTGGCTGGGAAATTGCCGTATCGACCTTTGATAGTATAAATTGTGGTGATTGCTACGCTGGCTAGGAAATTCCCGGAAAGACTTAATAGTATAAATCGTAGCGATTTCCCGCTGGGAAATTATATTTCATAAACCCACATCGTATGCACTAATATGTAACGACTAAGAAAAAAAAATGCCAAAGTCATAGGGTATAGAAGGACTGATCTGTCCCAGAAATAAAAATCAAAAATTTCAGGTATGCCTCTACTTGTTGAAATGCATAAGAAAAAACAGACTGAGAACATAAAAAGACACCAGCAAGAAAACATATGCAACCAAAAAGATTAAATTGTAAGAACCGTCAGAATGTGTTAAAAATCAAAAGAGCAATTAGTTGGACACTAAACACAGCTGGATAGACATTTTAGAGAAAACACTGACAAAAAATGGATTTCAACGTTACAGAAAATTACCATTCGGTGAAATGCTGAAGCAACATCTTTAAAAAAAGTGGGTAGCAATTCTTACTAAGGCTGCAGCGATAGCAATGATTAAATCTACACTTGCTCTGTCGATGGCAAATCATTTAAAATGTATTTGGGTGTGAAGGATGACTAAGTGGCGTTAGTCCTCCATTAGAAGGCAAACATAATTCGCTCATTGACGCTAGAGAAAAAAGCAGCAGCATCGAAAATATTTCTAGTGTAATAAGCTGGTTTCTTAAAGGCTCATAAACTGGTTAATAAGTAAACCATAGCAGCTTGTGAAACAATTAATATAAGTATAAATATTTGTTTATTCATTTTATGGCCAATATTGTTTGTTTTTGTTTTTGTTTGTTTGTGTAGGTGTTTTTTCTACTTTGAATTTCGTCCACACTAGATTGATTGTCATGTGTCATCGCATCAGAGACAACTCTTGCCGAAGAAACCAATTTGTCAGAGGCGACGTATTTCGAAGAAATAAAATCTTCATAATCCTTCTCTCTGCATAGTTTTTACTCACTTTGTTTTCTTCTACTTTTGTAACAGTTTCATGCCTTATTGTTACGGATTGTTTACCAGCATTTTAAGTATCAATATTAACGGATGTATCGATACTGATAGTATGATTTAGTCCTTGTCTAAATGAGTCTTTGGATTTCTTTAAAGTGCAGTATATCCAACGACAGTACCCGTTTTCACAACCATGTTACTCCGACATAAGAAAAGATACCGTGGATACCAACAGCTTAATCTAAATCTACACTTGAATATGTAATGTAATTTTGAAAAGCTGATGCAATATTTCGTCATCTCCCTAATCTTCTGTTTCTAAAATATATACCTCTATTAACGTTTTAACGAATCTTGTACAGCGGAAACATACTATGTAATAGATGGTCCGCCCAATTTAAATATTACATATGTTCAAATCATTTCGCTTAATCCCACTATTCCCTCATCTGTAAGACCGTTATTATTCTATGAAAAGACTTATGTCGAGCCTCCTAAATCAAGAGGATGACTGCTATCATCCAATAGCTTAATCTACAAATACAATCATAAAGTTCACATCTTCTTTGTTTGCCAGCAAAATGTCCTTTTTCATGATCATTTAGTTATCCTTTCGGTCCGTAGCATATGTCATCATTATATAATACTTATACGTTCCCATGATGTATGAATATCTACTATCCTTTTCAACTAAATATTAAAATTGTCACAAATCAACTTAAATTGATTCATATAGTCCGTTATCGACAGGATTAAAGGCATTTTGATCTCTTAAAGGTAATTTCCTAATCTGCATGTACATGTGAAATCTGTAAACTGATTTAACTAGCTGGAACTCGTTCGTTGTTTAAATGCAATTACGACATACCACAGCTACATGCTGCCATACACACGGCCCAGTTTAGCCGACTTTGCCAAAATGTAATGTAGACTGTGCTCTGTATCTGTTGAATTATTCACCACTGTCAGCTTTAAAAGTCTATTTATATAAAGTGTTTAATAGCTTGTATGTGAAACAATCCATTTTGGTGTAGTATTTATAATTAGTTTAATATGTTTGATGCATCTCTATATTTATTAAGCTTGCGGATGGGACACACAATTCAATTGCAATACAAAGATAAGGAACAATGAACTCCTAGTTGATTTCGCTCTCTGATTTGTTCATCGTCTCTGCTGCAATTATTATCTTTTCTGTTACACAATCTGTATATCTCTAGTTTTCTGTATTTATTTATTTTAATTATGTTACATTTTTTCTTGCATTTGAGCAAGTATAATCCAATCTTGACTGTACGATGTATTTGGGAAGTTTAATATCAAGTACTATTAGATGTCAAAAGTTTTCAGCTGCTATTAGATGTCAAAAGGTTTGAAAAAGTGAACCTTCAAAGCCGGAATATTTTCACACTGTGAACGGTTTATTGGATTTTACTTCATCCATGTGGTGTAAATCTACCAACCCCAACATATAGACTTATTTTAATTATTTTAATTATTTATGTGGTAATTTTGTGTGTTTAAAGGTTTTAGTGATGTGTTAAAATTGTACATGGTACAGATATTGTAGAGGAAGAATGCATAGTTGAATGTGTAATTGGGCGAGGCTGCTGCTCTTTCATTGAATTTAATTTGAAAGACGTTTATAAATCCTCATGACTGAATGGGTTTTCATGAGCTTGCATTGTGTTCCAAATCTTATATCCAGCTTTTATTGTGTTACAAAGCTCATAGACAGATTATATTATGTTCCAAATCTCATAGACAGCTTTTATTATTTTTCAAATCTCATAGTCTTTTTAATATATAGTTAGAATAGACTTCATGTTTTTCAATGTTATCTCTTTTCATTTCTTCAGCAATGTCATTTATTTCCCCACTAGGATTTTGTTTACATTGTAATTGCCTCATCACATTTTGATGTGTATCATTTGGTTGTTTATTTCTGGTTTTGTTATAAAACAAATTTACATATTATACAAGATATAAGGCCTTCAGTTTCTCTTCCACATCTGTCTCATTCTAGAAACTCGGTAGGTTTCAAAACTCCAAGTTTTTCATTATTGATAATAATGTATTTGTATGTGCCATATAACACACACACACACACACACACACACACACACACACACACACACACACACAAAACAAGCTCTTCGTCAGAGGAATAAACACCTTACAAATACAAAACAAACATGAAACAAAAAGCTAAGAAAACATAGGGGGAATTTACAACAAGAGATATAATGATACCAAGTTGTGTAAAAATAATAATAATAAACGAGCGGGTTATTGTGTCTATCACATAGATTACCAACATGTTTTTACCTAATTCCAGCTGGTACCAAAGTTGAAACGATTCTTTCTGTCCTTGTCATTTTCCAAATACAAACGTTTTACCGACTTTATTTTTGGTCTTCAAAATATGTCAACTTTGTACTTTGCATTTGTCTCATTGTTTATCACAAAGATATAAATCTTGTCAGTAAGCATGCCATCTATATCCTCTCCTTTCAGGTCTTCCAGTTTATAAAACGACTGGATCATCAAACAGTACTTGCCTGCTTTTAAATATTTCCTCGGTAAATGTTTTATTTTAATTTCGAAATACTAACTGTTTCACCTATTTGAAATTTAGGAGTTCCAAATGTATCTGTTGTCAAGAAATCTAATTATAGTTTTGGTCTTGTTTTCTTCCTTGCTTGCAAAAACAATTAAAAAGAAGCCGGCGTACACATAGCTTTAGGTTATACATGTGTTATGAACAGTGCGGTTCAGTAAAAGGTAGAGAAAATGATGTGAATCTAGTAGATAGCGGGTAAAAAGAAGAAATTAGAGACACAAATAAAACAATGTAAATTTAAGAACAAAAGGATGATTAACCTTGCAAACTGTAGGTCGCGGAATCGAAACTTCAAAATTGTTGATCATGGATCGCTGTCCTATAGGTTTATTATTCATTTCCGTCTTTCCGTCCGCTCTACTATTTGGCTTCAACGCTACTTGTTTCAGCTGTTCATTTTGGCACAATTTCTTAGAAATCTTTACTTGCAGAGTCACGTATCGTGACCTGTGGATGGGTCACGAGAAAAACAGCCCCATTCGTAATGTAAATTAGATCTATATGATCAATATTTCAAACTCGAGATAATTTTACAAACTTAGTTTCACAGGCATTGTAACCTGCAATCACGTTATTTGAATAGTAATTAGTAGTTTTAAAGAAAATAAGGTCTTAGTGGTCATTAAATTGATTTACACTACGGTTATTGGAGTTAGTTTATGCGTTTCAATTTCTCATATTCTATGGTCTATGGAGTCATGTAGATGTATCACCCAGACTACTACGATATTTATATAAAATTAGATCATTGTGACCTATATTTCAGGCTCAAGTAATTGGCATTAAGTTTCTCATAAAATATCCGCCTTTCTTTTAAAATTGCATGTGTAAAGCTACGACTCACTTTCTGCGTATAAGAAGACATCATGCTACTTAAGCAGACTATTGCTTCATTCTTCGATCAATATTTATAATATTGATTTAGCTTCTCTCCTTATCCAGTAGAATATTCATCGTGATAGCAATTTTTTTTAAACAAATGGAGGCGTAAAGCTGTCATTTCAGAAGCTGGAGGCAAGAAACTGTCGTAATGTCAGATACAAATTATAAGCAATGTCAAATTAATGCGATTCGTGGCGATCTATTGTTGGAACAATTTGATTTAAAAAAAAAAAAATTACAAAAATCATCAAAACTTTGAATGTTCTTGTTTACTGTAAAATTAGTAATTATACATCATAAAACGTCAGATGTTCCCAAAGTCAATTATTTATCCTGACATAGTATTTGTATCGGAAATATAGCAGTAATATAATTATACTCGCAAAGGAGAATATTTTTAAAATGAAGAACACGTAGAATGAAAATAAGATATGAAATTAATTCTGATTCTAATAATTTACTCTCGATTTTGAGTGTTTTGATGAATCATAAGCTAGATATTTAAATTTAAACTGGTATCAAAACATGAAAGACAAATGATAATTCTCCACAATCTCACTCATCCATGTTCAATATGCATAAGCATCAACCGATATACTTTTTTGCATTGATGCAGATTTAGCAGTTTGGCTTGGTGTATGCCATAACATCACATTCAAGCAGTGTCTACGCTAGATTTAAAATATAAATTGAGCAATATTTCTTGGTAGTTTTTTTGTAAAAAAAAGTCGTTTTAGAACGTACTTAATATTATGCAGTATTTGACAGCCATAATACATTTTGCTGAAATTTTCGACATATTGTACCAGTTGATTTGCAAAAGTGGTATTACGTCATAATTGCATCAAAAATGGAAGTAGTGCCATCTTTGGATCATATTGTTAAACATTATGGCAATAAACGATGAACAAGTTTTCTCAGATTACTCTGTCAAATGTTTGCACACAGAAAACTGTGAACGGCTGTTGTTCGCATATGAGCAATGACGAAGTACATAAGTTACATACAAAATACCTACAAAAGGAAGTAGTTTTAACACAAGGAAAACGTATACTCGAGCACCAGGAGCAATTTTTTGAAGCTTGTCTATGCTACAAAAAGCACATGCATCAAACCAGTTACATAAAGTGCTACAGAAAGCACGTGCATCAAACAAGTTACATAAAGTAGCTATATTACAGATTATTAACTAGTTGTTTTAACTCGCATTATGAGTTAGTTCACACGTCTAAAAAAGTGGATGCAATTTAAATCTTCATTCGGAATATCAGCATCTAATTTAAACTTCTTCATGAAAAACAAACACAACAAAACAACAACAAAAAACAAACAAACAAACAAAAAAACAGCTTGTGGCGTAAGTTTTCCACCTCAAGATTGAAAATTCGTTTCATGATAAAGGAAAGTAATATGAGACTTACATCCTTAATTTATTCTTACATCGATAGATATTTTAACTTGCGGGAAGTTGATACTTTATATCTGATCTTCTAATTATTATATTTTTCCTCTTGATTACAGTTTCCTAATAATGATTCAGATTCTGATAATGATTTCTCTCATAAAAACTGGTACCAAAGGTATCCATCATAAGACGGAGATTAATATATTCTACTTTTTAATTGGCTTTGGCACCAAGAGAAGGAAATAACTGTCAAGTTCCCCAGCCTCATTATTCATGGCATCGACGCATATGATTAGATGTCTGAGATATACAAGTACAAATGCTAATAACCTTAACAGGCCATGGCTAGTTAAAATGTTAGAACTGCACCTTGAATATATAATGTTTAATTATATATACCTATTGGGACGGTAAAGCTTTGCTAAGTTTAAATTCTTCTCAGATCTCCTTTAGGAATTTTAACAAAGGAAAGGTTTAGTGAATGGAGATTGACATTCCGTATATAAAGAAACAGTCGCCGCATGAATTCTGTGAAAAGTCTCAAAAGAAGATCATATTTTGATGATGATGAATTTTTTTAAAGGCGTGAGGGGCTCTATATTCTTTGTGACATTTCGTGTAAGTTGTGGTCTTTGAAGAACCATATTCTTTATAAGCACTGTATTTCAAACATTTATATGGTGAAGCGTGGAGATGCTAAACATGTTGCCACACATACAGTCTATAACAGTTATAGAAATGTTAAGTAATGGTAATGATCAGATATTACAGACGGACTGGTCCAGAGTAGCACACACTAATAACCGGCGCAGACTATTATTTTCAATGGGTGCTGATAATTCTCGTAATCATACTTTTATAAGAAATTAAAAAAAAATTACTCGGTGGATGATGATAATTAGGATAAGAGAAAGTAAGAGCAATTAATGACGGAATGATTTGTCATTCAGTCAGTAAAATTATGTTATTTTTTACTCATGTGGTCAAGAAAATTCTCGTATTGGCGATTCGTACTTTTATTGTCTAAGTCCTGTTTCCTTGAGTTATTAGTAGTTGTTTCACCGTATGTGCTAGTATATCCCGACTATTCGACAATTTTTGTTGTTGTTGAGATCAACAACCAACTCCCTCCACCCCTTCCTCCCTAAAAAATATATACGTTAAAAACAACACCCAACCCTCCTAAAAATAGTTTTTAAAAACAACACCCTATACACCAAATTTTGTTTCCGACCACAATATCCTACCCCTCCCCTCCGTAAAGTTTGACCTGATATCACAGGCACCTAGGCCCTATCCTCAAAAGCATTTAGAAACAATAGCATAACCCCCATATCTCCCTATCACCCCCAATACACAGAAGAACTAGAACACATTTTTATAAACAACACCTTACCACTCGGCAATTTGTTTTAACCAATTTACCTATTCCAACAACCATATGCTATTTTACTCCTCAAAACAAGATTTGCTTTTAAAAAGAATCCCCAAACCACCAATAAAATATATATTATTAAGTCTGACCAACCTACAACCAGTAAATTTAAGTTATGAACTATGAGCTAGAATTAGTAAATATTAAAACTGAACACTCCGAAGTTGAGAGATTGGTCGGGTCAGGCTCATTAGTGTTGAGAGACAACACAATAAAACAACCAAGCAGCAATATAGTTTAGAAAAATAATAGTATAAACTCTGACGAACTTACCGCCATAAAATTTAAAGTATAATGTAAAAACATATACAGTTAAAGGTAACAATAAGAAATTATTACAAAGAAATAATCCAGCTCTGAACGATGTAATATTGAGCCTTATGATGATGCAAAGCCACTAAATTACAGGCCCTAACTCGTACGTAGAAGGTAACAAAACATGTAAACAGCAATAAGAAATTATAATTAAAACGTAAATATACGAATATAAGGACTAAACATGTAAATGTACTAATGTTTTTAATGACTAGGCATGTAAATGTACTAATGTATTTGATGAAAATGTAAAATGAAGAAAAAAAAGTAAATATACCTTTGTATTAAGTAAGCAGAAAAATGTAAAAACGTAATAATAAAAACGCGGAAAATTACACTAATATAACATTAAGATACAGTTCTAAATGATTTTATTTTGTGCAACTATTGTCTGAGCCCAATTAACCCATGATATTGCTCCGAAACCACTTAAACACCCATGCATATGATATTACACAATTATATTTTAAAAAATGAAAAGCAAACGATAAACAATATAATTTATACTAAACTATATGAAGTTCATGTTTGGACACATGGAGTTTCTGATTTAGTTTAGATATGAACATGTGAATAATTAAAAAATGGACTTCAAATTTAACAGAAGAATATACCAAATACCCAAAACTTACAAGCAGTGCATATTTTCCTTGTACGGCAGTACTGTTTAACGCTCCAGTTAAAAAGACATTACACAAATATTTAAAGATATAAAAATATACAAAAAATAAAATAACTGTTTAACTTACAAACCATTATACTTTTTGATAAATACACTTAACAGTTGGCAATGGTGATTTCATGAATAAATACAGAACACAGGTTGATACGAAATTCTGGCAGATTGGATGGCAGGATGTGGAATATCTTATTGGCATTTATCAAATCACAGTTTAACTGAGTTAATTCAATACATGTATATGTTCACCTTTACTTAGATAAGCAAACTGTTGTCTGAATGCTCAATACCATTACCTTATGATCAAGTTTTTAATCCAACAAGCAATATTATATATCTAAAACAATTAAACACAATCTGTCATAACTGTAATATCATCGTGTTTGGAGATATATTAATGGAGAAAAAAACAACAACAACAAACAAAAAAGTCTTACTAATAATGACCCTGAAAAACATAAAAGTACATCAGGGTTTTGGAGACCCTACACCTGATGTGAATGATGCTTGCAAAAGCATTATAATTATGGTGCTGGAACAGTTGTGTACTGAGAAATAATGCCTACTGAAGAAACAAATTCACTAATGACTAAATTTGCCTTTATTGTCATTATCCGTCCCACATGTATGTACAGTTAGACCTACAACAGAAAATGGCAATTCTTTCCAAATACGGTTAGACGTGGTACTTTACAAGAGTTCAATGTATCTTATTTTAAATATGTGAGAATGTTGTCAGTATGATGCCTTTCAGATGTTATAATTAAATTTAAAATGTAGATAATACATGAACTGTAAAGTTATTTACGAAATTATTCCTATATCATTAATTACTTTGTTTTTTTATTCTAAAAAGGTCAAGTCAGATTTATTTTTTCATTTGCTCTATATACACATATCAGCTTTTACATTCTCAGACATATGCATCTGGAAGGGACCCTTTGTCCTTTGTCAGTAATCAGAAAATCAGAACGACATCTAGGTAATATCATTGCAGACAATGTCAAGGATTAAAAGCCAATAGAAGCACCTGTCGCACAATATCAAAACAATGTAGTTTCATGTGAGAAAGTAAAAAAAAGATGCAAATTACTTAAAGGATAGGAGACTTTGTTCCAGCTTTGGCTTGGCTCATCATTCAGAATGACCTTTAACATTAAATTGTTCATCTCGTGAGTTCCTTCTTTACTATAGTATACATTTTAATTAGAATCATATATATATATATATATATATATATATATATATATATAGATATATATATATATATATTACTCCGTAAGTATATGCACTGTAATTAACTTTTATACGTCTCCATCCTTGTCCGTAAAGTCTCAGACAACAGAGTTATGTTTTCTCTTTTGAACCTATCTTTTTATTGTTTCACAACTTTGATTAGTCACATTGGCTTCTGAGATGAAACGCTTTGAATTGCTATATGACATTTACGGGAGACATACCATCTGACAAATATCAGAAACACCGGTATAAATCATTCATGGAAATTGTGACATTTGCTGGCAGTACTGCGCGTTCAGTTTGAACAATATACGCTGACAATCCTGTGAATGTCGCAAACGCCGACGAAACAGGTGACATGGAATAGTGAGTCTAAATCCAAAAGACAAAACTATCTAAAAATGTGGTGCCCCTTGCAACTTAAACGTTACATTTTCCCCGGCACCTGTTTAGCCCCAAATATACCTTCATTGCTATTGGAACTATACCTCTTTTGCTTGATCTTACGCTTGAAAGTTGCCATGACATCATCAAACTTACCTTTTAGGATCAACAAGTCGATCGTTGAAGCAATCTTTTACAAACCTTTGACCTACTTAAAGGAAATACACTACATTTGCCAATCTAGTGCTGTACTTGTTTGGCAATTATCAGACAAAACTAAGCGAGCATTTACTGCCACACTATTAAAATATTATGGGAAAATCTGTTATGATATATAAAATTATGGGAAAATCGGCTATGATATACTATGATATATATGCGTGGACACACAGATAGATAGAAAACTATGTCGATAGGTATATATATATATATATACATATATATATATATATATATATATATATATATATACATATATCTTTGTAAAAAATCGAACGAAAAAGCCGACGCACGGGTGGACGCTAGGACATGCGGAGAGAGAAGATAACATAAACCACGAGGGACATGGTCGACTGCAATATCTCAACGAAAAGAACTGATGTAATGTCACTGCAGTGGTAAATGTCACAATTTATTCTTTTACTGGCACAACTGCTGTCAGAATCGCCTGATAAACGTCATATTCTGGCATTTACCGGCGTGGCAAGAGCCCGTTAATGTCACAAACGCCGTTAGATGTAACTTTACGGGACAAAATCTATTTCAATATCTCTGCAAAAGAAACGGATAAAAACAGAGAAATACTTTTTATCTGAAACCAGTATGACATTTATAGTGAGGATGTCCTTACTAAATATCAGTTTTTACTATCTGTGACTTTTACAGGTGCAGTGTGTGAACAGTAAATGTCACAACAATGTTAAATGTCACAAAGATACTACTTCTATTGGCAACAGTGCCTCAGAACCGACTGTCAATGCCATATTGTTATATTTACAGGCAAGATAAGAGCTAGTCAATGTCACAAAGGCCGGTAAATGTCACTTCATGACATTTATTGGTGTTGTAACACTTACGGACGTTTCAAACCTATCAACCTAAAGGATCTTTAGTTTTTCCAGGCAGTAATTTAAGAAGAAAACTGCAATTATGCGAAATACCGCTTCAGCAACACCTCAATATTATTCGATTCTCGAAATAAAACAAATATAAACAAAACAGCTACATTGATTCAAATATATTTTATATGATTGCAGGGAAATCTATACTCACTGTTGGTCTATGCATTGAAGTTTATTCTGCATATTTTCCGTGAATGATATAAAGTATTGTAATTAATGTGTTTTATACATTTACTGCTATATACAGATACATACGAAAATATATACCGTGAGCACTTGAAGCCTTGAAGCGTTGCACGATATTTTGGCTTCAAATGTGTAGCAGAAGTAGATTGATAAGTAATTGTATCATCGACCTCATCCGTTGGATAAAGCCTGCCAGAAGTTGGTGTCATCTCACTTGGAGAGGTTATTGATTTGGTATTTAATCCCATGGCGGTACTAAGTTCAGTGGTGAAAATAATACGCAAACAGCGCCGCATTCTATGTTTTAGTAAAAAGAAAACTTGCACAAAAAGCATTAAAACGTTTATATACCGTTTTTCTGAATTTCACTTTAAGTAAATGGGAAATTACAGAATAGAGAATTAAAAACAAGACCATGAATAAGATTAAAGTAAATCAAGTGCCATCACCTACAGGAAAGATGACTTCAACCTATATGATAAAATTATGGATACTACTGGCAGCAGGACCTTAACTCCCATGATACAATTATGGATACTACCAGAAACTGGGCTTCAATCCACATGGTTAAAATTTGAATACTACCAGAAAGAGTGCTTCAACCTACAAGGTAAAAGTATGGATACTACCAGAAACAGGGCTCCAATCCGCATGATACAATGATAGTGAAGGAAACAATGGCTTCAACCCCCATTGTTAAAATATAGATGTTACCAGAAGCAGGATTTCAAACCAAATGGGGGAAAGACTCAAATTCTTAGTTGATTAAATAAAATGAGTACAGGAAAAATACATTAGTGGAGGTAAAAGCTTTTCTTGCTTTAGGAAATTAAGGCATGACTGCATTATATTAATCTGTTTTACAGGACATATGCACATTCTATCGACAAAAGACAATGATTAAAAGTTAAATAAAGGCATTCGGTCAAAGACCTTTTTTGTGTGCAAGAACGGTTTACAACAAATATTGCATCTGAAATATATATTTATGTTATTTTAGCTGAACATTTAAGCAACGTTGAATATTTGAAAAGGCAATAAAGAGTATATTAAACGACCCGATATTCAGACCATGGAATTCTTGCCGTAATTGAAATACTTTGAAGACCTTTATGTGAGGAAATTAGGATAGTACATGCAGCAGGTCTAGATCTACCATTAAGAGGACATTTTAAAAGGCAGCCAATAATAAACATACAAAAGAATATTACTCTGAGGTTCAAGGAGGTACAGATAAACATCGAGGCGACACAAAAAGGTAATTCAATATTTAGTGAACAGAGAGCGAATGGTCATTTGCAATTCTTGTCACAATTGTTTTGATCTCTTAACTATAATATTCCGGAGAAAGAAAGTGCTGAAGGTGTTCTCACCTCAAAGGGCTCGTGATATGTCTTCTATCTTTACCTGAGATACGGCAGTTCATAAAAACATGCATATTGACGTAAAACATTAGTTATCTCCATTGCCAAAAGTGTCCTTAATTCAAATATTGTATTCTTGGAAGCAATGTTCCAAGGTGCAAAAAAATGAAAACATGTTATGCTCATAATGTATATACTTTTACAATTCTTGGGTGTTTAAAAGATAAACAAATGGCATTGTATCAGGAATACGTCACTAACTGTGTTGGGCTAAATCTATTTCAGGCCTAGATAAGTCCTACCTAAGGTTTCATTATTCACACACTATTCAACTATAATAATAATACTACTAAAAAGATCGAATGACATGGAAAATTTCGTGTTCTTCTAAGGCGTAATATCCTTTATTTGCACGTAAACTGTGTGGTGCCGTCAGCACTCAGTATTGGACGATGTTTCTGATGATTGTTGCCTGTAGATTGTCCTCAGGCATCATAGAAGTTCTTCAAAGTATCATAGAAATTCTTCATGTCAGTCCTATCTGCTTAGGACAGATGGCCAACTCTTCAAGTTATAGGAAATGACTGTTCGTGATCTCTTATTTGGTGAACACTGTTCCGTGAATGCCAAGTCTAAGTCTGACATGCAACAGAGAATGGACCATTTATCTTCAGCTTGTGACAAGTGTGGTCTCAAAATCAGAGGTGATGCACCAAACTGCAACATGAAAGCCTTATGCACAGCCTATGGCTGCAGTGAATGGCCAAACCCTCCAGGCAAAGGGCAAGTTTACCTACCTCGGTCGTACACTGTCACGTGCAGTCCACGACGATACCAACGTCATATTCAACAAAGCAATTGTCGCCTTCAGCAGACCACGCATAAATGTATGGGAGCGCAGAGGTATCAGTCAACCTGCAAAACAGAAGTGTACAAAGCCATTGTGGACCTGACCCTGCTGTATTCATGCAAAACCTGGACAGTGTATAGATAACAAGCCAAGAAGCAGAACCATTGTCACATAGGCTGCCTGAGGAAACTGATCAGGATACGATGGCAAAACAAGGTCCTATGCATTGAGGTTATCAAACGGGCATGCATTCCAGAAATGCTGTAGGTTTTGCATGCGTGCTTTAAACAATTCGGTGTATTTTAAATGTCTGAGACAAAGAAAATTGCAAATATAATTTACCCTGCATCGTTGGAAACCGTGTTAGCAGTTTTGTATAGCATGTTGATGCAAACCCTGGTCAGTTACAAGATAGGGTGACGGTCAGAAATGTCTATCGATAAAATTTTCAAATTGCTCGTACCCATTACCATGTCTGACATCACCATAGACTATTTAATTTTGCGCGGATTGCTACCAGACAATATTGTTCCTTCGTGAAATATATCTAGTAGACGAAAGAGGCAGACGACCGACGGTGGACTCAGTGAGCAAAATCACAGCTAACCTCTTTCTTAGTGCCTTTGTGTTTCTTTGACCTGTTCCACAATAAGTGCAAAGTTGAATGTCTTGCATAAAGCCTGTAATGTATTGCAATTTATGTTACATTCTATCATTGTATGAATTCAGTTATTTAATACATTTGCTTGTGTTGCCTTTTTCTGTGATTCCAGCTGAGACAATTGTAATTTTGTGAAAATGTATGTACATTACTTTTGTGTAACCTATCCAGTAAGGCCATTCATTTACACCATTTAAAGTGCATACAGGTTAGCTATTCTTGCTTTTTGCCACTTCAACTATGTGTAAGAGAAAACTGAATTCTGTGAAAGGTCTACTGGTCTTCACTTCATCCAGATGGAAACAAATATTTCCAAAATAAGCTAACTTTGGTTAATGTTGTTAGTAATTTATGATCGAAACTTTCATGTGTGCATTGTTTTTGAAAATGGTAAAAATGTAGTCTAGAAAATACATAGTTGATCGAGTATTTGTGTGAATCCCTGATATGCATTATTTGAATATAATTTGAAAGGCGTCTAAATGCTCTAATGGTCGGATCAATGTCTATGATTCTTGTTAACCTTTATGCTGTTTAGGATCTCTTAGAACAAGATGAAGTCTTTGACACTGTATTTGTTTTTCAGCTTTTGTGAAATGTAGTGAAAATCAACTTCGTATTTTTCAACATTCCCTCTTTTCATTTCTTCATCGATGTATTTTATTACCCATGTATTACATTGTATATCTTATAGTGACCTTATCAGGTTGTCTTGTGTTCCCTTTTGTTTTTTCACTGTGATGTCTTGGAAATGATTTCTTTTTTCCGTCTTGTTTTATGATGAATACAAATTCGCACTATATGCATGATTTATCTCTATCTGTTACATTTTAGAAACTCATTATCTTTGGAAAAATTCGAAATTGTCATGCTCCTTAATACTGTTATCTACCACCTATTGTGCTTTCCGTCGTCGCCAAAGAAGAGGTGTATCTTCAGCACATCAGTTATTGTAACGGAATAATGTTTATTGCTGGTTCTCGACTGTTAACCGATTCGTCATATCCTTTACATTTCGCGAGTAGATCAAGATGTATTTGTAACCATCGTTGTATTTTTCATACTCTTGTATGACAACAATATCTGGTCCATTCTTTCAGCTCAGCATATTCTGTTTTCTTTTTTTTTTATCCCATTTTATTTGTTCCCACAATTGATTGAGAGTAAGGAACTGTACTTTCAGGGTCGTAGTAAAGATGCCTAAAATGCTGATCTTTCTTGGCCATTTTCAGCGGTATAAAAATCTAAAGAATACTTTTAGCTGGACAAATTGTCTTTACGTGTTATTAACAAGCCAACAAAACACATTTAACAACTGGAACATTTGTTGCGACTCTAGGTCTTAAAATAATGTAACAGAAAGAAAGTGAAACCAAGAATGCATGTAAATTCAACAAACAATTTATTTCTCTAAAATAAAAATAAAATTTCAAAAGACACTTACAATTTGTGAATTCAATTCCAATCATAAATGTCCTAAACATAAGTCAGAGATTATAGAATATTTCGAATGAATGAATGTTCCAAATGAATGACTAATCTGAATTAATGAATAATCTTGAATGTGTTGATAAGCCACAACGATACAAGAAAGGATAATAAACAGATTAACAAGGACTGATTTTAAAACAGGAATGATTGTAAAATAGGATTTAAAATAGGAATGATTATAATTCGTTCATCAAGTTTTTATATCCTGTTGACAACGTCTCGAAAACTTAAAATGCGACTTACTACATTACGCGCACTTAATAGATTAAATATACATAACACCTTGTTTACAGAATTTGCACCATTTATTTTGTCCTTTCAAAAGTGTGAATGATTTAAATTGATGTCAGATTTTGCCATTCATATGGCTGATTAAAAAACAGTTATTTCATACACTGAGTCATTGTGTGCTGTTTTAAATCTAACCTTGATTTGCATACATTTTATCTTTTTTTTTTTTGTTGAATCGTTGTAGATGACTTTGTAAAGTTGATGAGAACTTCGACTTGTACAGTAAATTTAGCTGAATATAAAGCTATGTATGTATCTAAATCAAATACGTAATATAAGCCTTCCTAATACGGCACAGTTTTGATCATCGCAAAAATTTAAGATGGGGTGTTTCTTTTATGCTCTGGAATTTGTCTTAAATACACTAACTGATTTTGTATATATACAGTCATTGATTTAGACGATATCAGGTACAAAGTGATGATAATAGCAAAATAAAAACGAATTTGACATATCTGCAAAATGTGTATGAAATATTCGAAGGAAGACAGCAGATGACATAAACTACATCAATCCTGGTATAATAATGAAATAGATAATCACAGCTACACAGAACCAAAAAGAGAAATACTTTTGTAAACAACGTAATCAACATCAACGAAATAGCTGTGCTGAAGGCAGTCGTGAAATTGTCCAAGAAGAATTGTGCACCAACGCCAAGGTCATGCATCGACGAAGTCGACCAAAACTTCAATGCATTAACGTGACAGAGGCAATATGTGCCACAGGAACAATCCTTCACAAGAAAACAGCTAAACAAATTTAATGAGGGTTCTATGTGTAGGTTAAACTAATCTACTGCAGATATAAACTTAGAGTCTAGAGAGCAACTGATTGTATTGAAGTTATCTACCACGCGTTGAGTAAAATCCAAAAAATAATGTACAAAGAATTTAGACCAGACAAATGCAAAACCTATTGTGTTCAAAGAGCAAGATGAAAATCGTCTTAATTTAACAAACGTATATTAGATCTGTGGGAGAGAAAGCGTTTCAACCGGAAATCCCACATCTAATTCCTTCGGTACAATAACTGAAAATAAAGTTTGCTACGGCGAAGCACACGAACACAAGCTGCGTGACAACAAAGTTAGCTCCCATAAAGTTTGCGATGGCAAAGCGTACGCATACAGGATGCGAGACCACGATCAATTGATAGGCAGGTATAGAGGTCTAGCATATAACGAATGAATTTAAATTACAAAATCCAAAATACCATTAAGCATTCATATTTTCTTAGAAAATGTAACAAATATATTGATTACAAATGATTCTAACGAAGAGGAAAATCTCATATCGAACAGCGACGAAAAATATATTTCATTCAGCAACAATTTCATACTTGATAGGTTCTTGAAAAAGGAAAAGAAATAACAGTTAAAAAGACAATCAGGATTGTTGATATCTTTAGATTCATGTGACAGTGTATAGAACAACTGGCTACATTTTAAGCGGTGAAACGTTTACAGAAACACTAAATCTGTTTACAAAATGCAGTTTAAATATTTGATACAAGACATTTACCCGTGCGAATACAGAGATATCTTTCAAAGGTTTAATCAAACAGTTATACCACCAATATAAAACCTTTACTCATCAATTAATGATTCAGACATGTCAAATTAGGTCTAACAGTATATTCAAGCTGTCATGGAACATCTAAACCTGAAAACACTTAGAGCTATACGTGGCTCTTACGTAAAGAAAGATACATTGTTGAGGCAATTAGAAATATATGTGTAAAACAGTACTGACTAAACCCTGCTCACTGTTATAGTGATCCCAAATGATCACATGATGCACGATAAAATGAATCTGGCATATAATTTTAACTTGTAACAGGCTATGACATGTTCTTGATGATTGAGAATTTATTAGCTTGATACTACATGGATATACTGAAGCAAATAACGAATACATATCAGCCAAGGATGGTGAAATAAACAACGGTGGTGAGTACAGAAGTGCAAGGTCAAGGTCATTCAGTACGTGCCGAAATACTAACACTTCTATGCGTGGACCATCAGCCAATACATACAGGTAAAAAAGACTTAGATGGGCATCTAATGAACAAATTAGATGTGTGAAAGAACATTTGTTCCAAATACCAGATGACTATGACACTGTATGTAGTTTCAAGGTGGATTTGGAGATTCCATTGCATTTGCATGACTATTTTAGAGGGACTACCAGTCTGCTGCAGAGAAATTAATTACAGATGTTCTGAAGGAATAATTGCATTATGCACGTCTGTTCACGACATAATTAAGAGGGTGTTCCAGTGTCATTTAAAGTTTATTTCTTTTGTTCTTTATCAATGCATATACATTCTCTCTTTGTACATCATCTGTGATGAGATCATTTTCAGCGAAGATAGGTTTCATTGCTCTTTTGTCGTTGCCGTAGAACACCACTTAAAACCTAACATTGTCTGAAAACTCTGATTACAGATTTGTAATTTCGTACGATCATTCAAACTGATATTTCAAAATGTCTGGCACTAAAATCTAATTTAGATCAGATTGTTACTTTCTCTTTTACATCGTCAAAGTTGCAATTGTCATCTACTTCTCAAGATACAGCACTGTCATCCTTGAGTAACCAGTTTCTGTCGTAAGTCTTGTTGTACCAAACAGATGGACAGAGAATGACGGTATAGTTAAAAAGTTTCTTGTATTCAACTTCTGTCAGATTCATTGTAAACACAGTCTTTCCACAATTAGTGATTCCACATATTATCACGCTGTGAAGCTAAATACAATTACCATGCCTAAAACGTAATTGAGTTCAGTTGATTGTTTTGTATCTTGCCTGAGAACTATATTCCCTTTATGAGTATCTACATGTTCTTTTATATTGACTTGCATGTGGATACATTGTTGCACGTTAGCTAATTTACGACTTCTAACATGCACTATATTGTTGTTGGTAATTCAATGAATGTTCGTTGTTTGTTTACCTTTAAGCTTATGTAAAAGTACTATTCTGTGTAATGGAACTTCAACAGCGTTTGTAATATACAAGTCGAATAACTGTATGTACTCCTGACATTTTTATTAGAATCACATATTGCTCTCAGTCTCCTAGTACATGTAATGTATGTAGTAAAACTGATTAGGTCTAAATGGTAGAGTTTGGAATGTATTTTTCTTCCCCTTTTCTATGTGCAAATTTATTCAGTTCCTTCTGGAACAATGCGAAAATTGTAAAGAAATATACACATAACTGCATTAGTTTTGTTTCTTTCTCAAACTCCTCATTGTATTTATTGATTTCCTTTTTCAGCGTTCTAATTGTATCATACAACAATATATTATTATCTGCACCCATTTCTGTGTTTAATCAGTTTTGAATATCTCTATGTTTTGGTTTCTTGTCTGTTGCTGTACGAACACTTAATGAAAGAGGTTTTTGATCTACTTCTGATTCAACTACGAGTATTTCTGTTGTAAAATTGTGTTCCCGAGTCATTTTAATCTTTTCTCATTTGTTTTGTCTTAGTCATTTACACTACCTTGCACCACACTTCTATTATTAGCCAAAAATCGATCAATATATTATTTTGTGTCAGTCTTTGGTTGCACAACCTCGTTATGCAACTTGTTACAAAATTCAGTAAATGTAACATATTTTGGGCTTTTGTTATCACTCAAATCTGTTATAGATAAATCGTAAATTGTATGTCAAATCATTATTCTTCCTGTAACTCTGACAGAGTGTTAATGTTAACAATGATTTTGTTGTTCAAAGTCAGTAATTTTTGTGCTACAATCATTGCTTAGCTGTATAATACCTTGATAATTTTTGGGGATTTCATTATTCAGGTTTATCTGTAACTGTCCTATCTGTGAGTGAAAGATGTTATAGTCTTCCAGTGATTTTGTTATTATCTCCATGTCAGTCTCCAAAGCATGTATCTCACTGTTTATCCTCTGATAATTGACTGTATATAGTGTTGAATATTACGCACTTATCCTTGCTTACGGTGTGCAATATTTGTACGGCATTAGAAAAGATTATGAAACTCTGAGTGAATCATTCTAGAGCAAAATAAAGTTTTCCTTTTTCTCATCTCTCTGTGCTTGTAAGTCTACGGTTTTGTTAACTATTATTCTCTCTGCAATAGCCGTTACTTTATTGACAACATGTTCTCTGCGCATTTTAATATATTTCAAATTATTATCCGCGAACGACTTACGTAGTTTTGTCCAAAATGTATCTTAGCTGCATCAATTTGTTTGTACCGGATCTGCTAGATTAGTAATACGATTATTGTTAAGGTTTAAGTCATTGTTAATTGATTGACCTAGTGTTGCATTATATGATCTGGTTTTTTTTTCTAAATATGTGCAGGTAAAAAAAGAACTTACTAGGGCCTCTTATAAATGTCGCAATGTCATAATTTCGTCATTTATTTAAAATGAGAATGATATCTTACAGGCATAAGATGAATGTCTATCTCTTTCCCATCTACATCATTTCTGCTGTTATTCAATCTGTTTATGGTAATCCTCTGTAATTAAACAGATATAGACTCAAGGAAACAAAAATAATAGTCATTAAAGAAATTGTATCGTTACCTATATGGTCCAGATACATGTAAAATATTTGGATTTCAAAATCTCAAACCATTTTAAATATAACAGATGTCTGTATATATCTATAGCTATTGCATTCTAACAATTTTAAATTGTAGCTGGTTATGTAAACAGTTTCATTATTACTGGAAGTGATTTTGTATTTTTAGTTGTGTTTCAAACATTCGACAGCTATGCTTTCTTACTTGTCACCGTTTGCTGTCGTTCCTTCTTTGATTTGATTCATATACATGATGAGGCTGTGAAAACCATCAAAAATTAAAACAGTTCTTCTTTCATTCTTGCTATTAATGTAGTAAAAGATATTGTGTTTCTTTTAGTTCATCAGAAATATTATATTACCCAGCAACAAAATCTATTCTATGCAATGCTATCGATAGTTTACGATTTCTGGTATCAATTTGATTAGCAAAATAATATATTTCTTTGTTGTAAAGATCGTCAGTTGTAACATAATTCTCTATTTATACAGCAAACTATAGCGCAGCCTAAACATAAACATCCTATTTTTAAACAATGGTGTCCTGCTTTGCAGTTACCCTTTGCTTAACATGTCGTCGACACTGTTAAGCTTACTGATTACAGATGTTACCATATCATCATGTTTAAAAACTTGTCTACCAGTGAGCTTTTTGCAACAAATCCCATCAATGTTGCACCAAACTAGCAAAGAGCAAAATAGCATCTACACTGGAATTTACTCCTGCACCACCTAAATCGGTTGATGTTATCCCCATACCACCTGAAACATTTGCCATGCTAGCCTCCACCGAATTCAAAACTATGTATGCTGTTTTGTATGTTTTTCTCACACCTCGTAGGTGTTCGATCTTTTTGGCTAATTAATTTTTAATATCGTTAATGTTTTGCAGCCTGAAATTTTAGAAACTCGTCTCCGTAGGTGAATTAAACCATTGTCTCCAGGATGTGTATACTATAAGTTTGGAGCAATTGTGACATGTTCACTAATTCATATATTGGAAAAATGCAGCTATGATTTTGCAGTGGTAAGTGGTTACATCGACTCTGGTGATGTTGTACTGTTATATTGATGATTTCGATTTCAAAACTGTTCTTCTTTCGCTTGATTTTCAAAACAGAAATGTAATTGTGATGTTTACGTATGTGATGGTATGGCCTTTGACCCATTAGTACTCACTCACTGTGTTAGAAAAAGGGGTGTGCCTAAACACATATTTTAAAAATAAACTGTGTTACTTCTTGTAGTAAACATAATACATTAAAAAGATATACCACTACCTATCAAACAATATATCCTACTGTTTGAGGTATGAGAATTTGTATTGGTTATCATGTAATATGCCGTGTACCGAAGGTACACCTTGTGCTGATGGTACACTTGCAGCATCTTGAGATTTTGTAGACATTTGTTTATCTTTCTTTAAATGCTCAGTTTGGCTTTCAAAATGCATGTGAACGCTTTCCAATTTACAGACGAAGTTTAACTTTACGTAGATCTTTTTACCTTTGTGTACGTTACTTTTTCAGGCTCTTTGCTAACATTGGTTTCATGTTCATTGTTGTGTTAGTTGTCTTCAATTTATTTGCAAATAAATTTGGGAAGTAATTCAAGATAAATATAAATAGGAAAAAATTGTAACAAGTTGATTTGTACGTTTACCTTAAAGTGGTTAATAACTAATTTGAAATATGAAATAAGATCTATAGAACTAGGATCTACTGGTTTACAGCAAACTGTGTGCAAACGATTGCATCAAAACTGGAGAGAAGAAAATGGAGAGTACAAGAAAGAATACTTTCAAATTTAGAGACATGTCAATAAGGAATACTTTCAAAATAGAAGGATGAAAATAGGAATACTTTCAAAATTGGAGAGATTTAAAACGGAGACCATGTAAATGAAATATATAAAAAAACAGACAAAGACACCAAAAAGATTAAACTTTTAGAATATTAAGCTTAGCAAGAAACATAAATTAATATGTGTAAGAGATAACAGTAAATTAGATACGGCGTTGACAATGTAAGCTGTTCTATCTATTGACTACTACCAAAGGTTGGTAAATTTTGCAAAGTCTGATGGTGTTAGTGATGATGAATTACACATTGATCATTTGATTCCTTGTGCTTCGTTGCTCTATCATATTGTGACCAACAGAGAAAATGTCTTTATTTGACACATACTATATACAGGATCACTAGTAAAAACAAATCAGAAGGGGATAAAATTTCATCAAAGACAGTCTATCTCTGACCACCATTATAATCGTTCCGTAAAAGGTAGAGCCGCGTGTAATAACAATTATTGTAACAAGTGTGGCTGAAAGTTCAAAAGCATAAACAACAAAGCAGCCAGTACACATTACAAATGTTACGATTAATTCCGGTATTTACAGACTCCTCCTTCTTTTCTACCATTGCCTTTTTGAAATTAATATGTTAGAATGTTACAAAACTTGCACTCAAGCTGATAAAGGCAATTTTAGCTTAGCTGACACAAAATAAGTGTAGTATCTAATTTTGTTTCCTGTCATGTGCTCATCATTCAGTTCATTATATATACTCTCTAAATTATCGATTGGAATAAATCTGCTAATCAATACAGTTATCGTATAAATCACAACATCTGAAAACGATTTCGAATTTAGGATTCGACCTTTGACAACATTTTCATGTCTTTTTGATTTGTTTCCCCCTTATCTTTTCCAACTGTTTTTGTCAAATGGTTAACTGTTATATCTTTGTATGTTTTATTTGCTATACGTATGTTCTATTCATGTTGTACTCTTCAGTTTCTGTAGAAATCGTTTGTGTTTAAAAAATCATAATTGTTTTAATGGCTCTTCTTAGTTCACTTCGTCGCTATTTAAATATCCAAAAAGTGACTGAGTATGGTGAACCTTTTGAAAAGGCTGAAAAGTATAAAAGTCTTGAAGTTTACACAAGATATCACCATGAAAACACTCAATCACTAAAAAAGATTGAACCTAACCTATCAATAGAAGGTTTTATAACTTCTCAGAAAATCATAGAGTAGACATAATCAATAGGTACAACAAAGACGTATTGCATGGCTTAAACAAAACGATGTAACAATTACTACTATAGCTACATCGATATCAATGATTATATCAGCACTTGCTCTGTCTATAGCAAATTTGGTAAAACAATGTGTTTTTTTTTTTCCTTTATGTGCTCTATCTTTTGTCCATGCTTATAAGTTGTGACATTTGTCAGGTAGGCCAGAATTTACATAGGCATTTCGTAATTAGACTTATGTGACATTGGTCATGTAGGCATTTGTCTTTATATACAGATTTTGGTAATCAAATTAATTCCTGGTCAAGAATTTTGGTTCTAAAAGATCATTCTATAAGGAATCTATTTTAGTTTTATTGTTGAAATCAGATACAATTTCAATGGAATGAACTATTTACAATATTAATTGTAAATAATAACGTGATCATATACGTTTGGATTAATACAAGATTTATTTATTTATTTGTATTTATTACATTCTGGATTATATTATTGTGGTACATAGGGACATTCAATGCTATTGGAATTCATTCAGAACATTCTACTACTTTTAACTTGTGATTAGGACAATTAGGATTATTTGGAATCTAACTCACAAATTGTAAGTGTCTTTTGAATTTTCATTTTGATTGTATGGACATAAATTGCTTTTTGATTTTACTTACATTGGCTTCACTTCCTTTCTGTTACATATTTTTAAGACCTAGAGTCGTAACAGAAATTGGGGTCTCGTCCGAGATGTGAATTGGTTTAGATTACAATTTAAATTGACTTTGTGTCAGAAATTATATTGTCCCTGGTAAAGATTTTTATTTCACTCATTTGAGAAATCTTTAGCGAAAGCAGCAAGCATTCATAAAGTCATCCAAGGTTGAGAACTTTGTCTCAAGTCCTCCCCGTGCAGGGTTCGAGTCTATGAAACAGGACGAGTTGCTTGAACTAGGCAGACATTATGATCTTTCTGAAGCAAAAGCGCCTTTGAAAGAGCAAGATATAAAGAATGCATTAATTCCATATTTCGTAGGAAAGGAAATCTTGGATAATAGTGCTTTGGGTTTAATTGATAAGTCTGTATCTGGTTTTGATTGGAAATTAAAGGAATTATAGATAAACAACCAGATGGAAATATAATTAAGAAAGCTTCAGCTTCAGAAAGAGGAAAGGGAAAGGGAATTGCAGATGTAGATGCAGAACAAAAAGGAGAATCAGCGAGAGACCGAGGCATAGAGAAAGAGAGAGACAGAGACAGAGACATAGACAGACATAAACAGAGACAGAGAGAGAAAGAACGAGGAGAGGCAGCAAGAGAGAAAGATGAGAGCGAAATGAAGGAAAGGGAAATGCAGATGCCGAGAAAGAGGAAAAGGGAATGTAGTGCTGCGAGAGAGAGAGAGAGAGATGAGAGACAAATGCGAAGAGAAGAAAGGGAAATGCAACAACATATAATAAAAGAACTTAAACTGGCGAGCAGAGCATTCTTCCCCTCCCACCCCCCTTTACACACAAGTTCAGATTTGATGTTACCAGATATATTGGGTTTGTACCCCATTTTCAAGAAAAAGAAGTAGATAAATTCTTTCTTCACTCTGAGAAAATTGCTCAGAGTGTACTTATTGGCAAAGCTCGTGAAGTCTGCACTTCACTGTCGGTACAACACAGTGCAGATCATGATGTGTTTAAGGAGTACATATTGAAGGGTTATGACTTGGTACCTAAGGAGTATCGACAAAGGTTTAGGAATAGAAAAAGAGAAACTGGACAAACTCATGTCGAACTGCATGAGAACAAGAGCAACTATTTTTAGGTCGTGTTCAGCCAAGAAGGTTGATCAAGATTATGATAATCGCAGACAGCTCGTATTAATTGAAGAGTTCAAGAGTTGCATCCATAGTGAAACTGATGCTCGGCCGATGATTATTCCTTAACTCACAAAATTTAATTTGTCAATAAGTCTTCCTCTCAGCAGTTTTCTGGTAAATACCATTTAAATCTCAAACGGGTACTTCCAAGTTTCAAAACAGCACAACTGTTAGGAATCAAACATCTGATAAGACTGATCAGAAATCCTTATCTCTTTCTACGTGCACTTATTGTAAATTGAAAGGGCACGTCATTTCTGATTGCTTCAGGTTAAAAAGCAGCAACAGAATAAAGACAGAGCTATTCCAAATGCTCTTTTTTCAAAGAAGTCAAAGTCACGGTCTTGTATTGAAAGCAATACATTTGTTGAGTCAAGCAAACCCCAGTCTGCTTATATTTTGGAGACTTATGAACCATTCATGTCACAAGGTTCTATATCACTTATTGGTGATTCTGCCAAACCTATCCCTATTGAAATATTAAGGGACACATGAGCTTCTCAGAGTCTTCTGTTATCAGGTACTTTGCCTTTGTCTGAGACGTTATCTTCTAGTGAAAGTGTACTTATTGAGGGAGTAGAGTGCGGCTTTGTAAATGTTCCTCTCCATTGTGTCAATTTGTCATCAGACTTAGTTTCTGAACCTGTGACTGGTGGGGCAGTGACTTTTTAATTACAGAAGGTATCCATTTGTTACTAGGCAATAACCTAGCTGGAGATAATACACTTGTAACCGACAAGCCTCGTTTGGATCAAATATTTGATCCAATTGAGATTGAAATCCCTGATTTTATCCAGCTTGTGCAGTTACCAGAGCTATGTCAAAAATAGCTCTTGAGAATGATGTTGATCAGGAAATTTTTTTTAGCTGACACATTTATTGGTCGCTCTTTTGATGAGGTCACTTTCTCTCCTGATATTGATCAACCAAAACAGTGATCATCTTTTTACAATTCATTCTCTCTATTATAATCAGGGTGCAAAAGGCAATCACTCGTTATATTACAGGATCAAGATCCTGAGATCTCATGTTTGTTTCAGACAGCTATTAGTGAAACTAAAACTACACAAGTTCCAGTGTGTTACTTCGTGAAAAATGGGGTCCTTATGAGAAAATTGAGACCACCTGAGGTACCTGCTGGTTACGAGTGGTCAGTGAGCTATCAAATTGACGTTCCTAAATTCATATGGGCTGGAAATTCTTGATCTAGGCCATGAAACTGCCTTGGCTGATTATTTAGGAGTCAATGGGACTCACCACAAGATCTTGAATCATTTTTTTGGCCGAAACTTAAAAGTGATGTTTCTAAATACTGCAGATCTTGTCACGCTTGTCATATGGTAGTAAAACCCAATCAAAAGATACATAAGGCTCATATGCAAGCTATTCCTGCTTTTGACGAACCAATTTGTAGAATAATGGTAGACTATGTCAGTCCCTTACCTAACACCAAGTCAGGCAAACAATACATGTTGACCATAATGTGTGCGTCTACAAGATTTTCAGAGGCAATTCCTTTGAGAAATACTACAACTAAAACAATTGTAAAGCTTTGATAAAGTGTTTACAGTTGATGGCCTTCCCAAATCTGTCCAGTCTGATCAAGGGTCCAATTTTATGTCTGGAATTTTCCAACAAGTTATGCATGAATAAGACATTCAACAGTTAAACTATTTTGACTATCATCCTGAACGTCAAGGGACTTTGGAAAGATTTCATCAAACTTTGAAGAATATGATTCGGTCATACTGCTTTGATACAGGAATGAATTGGGATGCGGGTGTTCATTTGCTGCTGTTTGCTGTTAGGAAATCAGTTCAAGAATCATTGGATTGCCGTCCTTTTGAACTGCTTTTCGGACATACTGTCCGTAGACCATTGAAGTTATTAAAAAGAGAAACTTCTTTCAAATGAAGTTTCAGAGCTTAATCTTCTTGGCAATATATCCGATTTCAAATATGTGTTGTCAAATGGTAGGGAAGTAGTAACAACTAATCTTCACTCTAATCAGTCAAAAATGAAATTGAGGTATGACATAAATACACAGGAAAGGAGCTTTAAACCTGGTGAGAAAGTTCTGGCTCTCTTGCCCATACCTAAAAATCCCCTTCGTGATATATTGTATGGTCCTTATACAGTTGAAAAGAAAGTAAATGATTTAAATTATATCATTACCACTCTTGGGAGGCGGCAACAGAAACAACTTTGTCACATTAATATGTTAGAGCAGTATTTTGACAGAGATAACCCAGTGTGTATTATTCAATCAAAGTAGTTGTACCTGTGCCACACAGTGGGGATGCCAACGATGGAATACAATTTGACTGTAGTGACATGGTTTATGCAAACTTCGGAATTCGGAAATACTGAACAATCTGGACCAGAAATAGTCGCATTTACAACCAAAGGAAATGAGTTAACTAGAATAGCTATTACATGAGGATGAGCACTTGTTTCCCTGATGCTACTACACGAACAAATACAATCTATCATTACGTTGACATTTTAGATTCTACATCTGTGAAACAGCATCCTTACAGGATGAATGCTCTCAAACAGGAATATTTTTAAAAACAAATTCAGTATTTACTGGATAGTGATTTTATAGAACCTAGTAAAATTAATTAGAGTTCACCATGCATTCTTGCGCCTAAGCCATATAATACATTCTACATGATAACGGAGTATAGAAAAGTCAACAGTGTCATCAAAACGGATTAATTTCCAATGTCAAGAATGGATGGTTGCACTAATAAAATTGGAAATGCGAAATATGCTATCAGGTTTGACCTTTTAAAAGGATTCCGGCAGATGCCACTCACAGAACAAGCAAAAAAAATTTCAGCATTTGTAGCTCCAGATTGGCTTTATCAACATAATGTAATGCCTTTTGGTATGACAAATTCTCCGGCGTCTTATGAACATGATAACATCTGGTCTAGATTATTATAGTATCAGATGCATATTTAAAAGAGAGCTTTAATCCATAAGCCTTTCTTTTTCTTTATGAGGGGAGATGCTATGTATGATGTTTATATACTTAACGTATGTCCATACTTGTAAGTTGTATGGTGATGTAAAAATACGTACTTAATTTTTGTGCATGCTTGTAAGTTGTGACATGTGTACCAGGTAGGCCAGTATTTTCAAAGGCATTTCGCAATTAGACTTATGTGACATAGGTCATGTAGGCTTGTGTATTTATATACAGATTTTGGTAAACAAATTCGTTCCTGCTGTGGAATTTTGGTTCTAAAAGATCAGTCTATAAGGAGTCTGTTTTAGTTGTGTTGTTGAAATTAAATCTATTTTGAGAGGAGTTATTTATTGACAATATTCATTGGAAACACTAAAGTGCTCGTCGACTTTTGGATTAATACATGCTTTGGGATTTATGTGAACTGATTCAAATACATTCTGGATTACATATTTGTGGTACATTAGGACATTCAAGGCTTTTTGAATTCATTCGGAACATTCTATTATTTTGAACTTGTGTTTAAGACATTTAGGATTATTTTAAATTTAATTCACAAATTGTAAGTATCTTAAATGTTCACTTTAATTATTTGGAAATAAATTGCTTGTTGATTTTACTTATATTGTTGGTTTCACTTTCTTTCAGTTACATATTTTTAAGACCTAGAATCGTAACACATAAGCTTATGTCATTTGTGATCTGTGTCTTTTCACACAAGCATTATTGACAAAATGTAAGTCTAGTTATCAAAAATGTTAATGGCCTGTGTGCGAAAAATTTATTTAGTTTCGGTTGTGCAAATTTGTATCTCCCTCAATACATTTGTTCTGAAAAAAATTACGGCTGCAAAATCTGTGTGAGAGAGAGACAGAGACAGACAGAGACAGAGACAGACAAAGAGAGGCAGAGAGAGAGAGAGAGAAAGAGAAATAGAGACAGAGACAGAGAGAGATACACCGTTAAAGATGTATTGTATTTTACCTCATCTGGTGTAAAACTCCCTCCCAAATCAACTGATTTTGATATCTTTTGTGATACTTGTTTGTGATGGAAGTTTTATGAACACATTCAAATTGTACATGGTAAACACTTTGATCGGGTAAACTGGATAGTTGACTGTGTAGTTGTCACAATAGCTATGCCTTCTTTGAATACAATTTGAAAGTGATTAAATGCATAAACATATACGTGCTTTTCATAATCGTTTACTTGGTTCATAAATCTAGGAGGCAAGCTTGTTGTTTTTTTACATTGTATTTGATTTTCAGCTGTTTTAAGATGAAGCTTGAATCAACTTCATGTTTATGAATGTTGTCTCTTTTCCTCTCTTTTGTGATATCATGTATTAAAGTGGTAAAACGTTGTGTACATCGTTGTTGATTTTTCACGCTTTACATGTGTAAAATGGTGTTCGTTTCAAGTGATATTTGTGGCTGTACTTTCTGGTTCCCTCTGGAATTTCACATAAAAGGCACGTTTTAATTCCTTAATTTTTTGGTTGTTGCACCATTGTCTTTTTGCCACATCTAGCACAATGTAGAGAGTCATTACATTTCAACATACTAATACTTGTGTATGTATTGTGCTTCCTCCATTTATTTTAATGATACAGTATTTTTGGCTGGCTTCCAACTGTCAATATCGTCTCCAAATCACGACTATATTCTTTAAACTATTCATCTGCCTTGTTTTTAAAATCTTTTCAACATTGTATATGTCATCTTGTTTGTCGCATAGAGATAATTGTTATTTGTTTAAAATGCCCTCTATAATCTCCCCTCAAGTCTTCAAATTTATAAAGTTCCAGATCACCTACATGCCTTAAATATATCCTTGTTTACTTCATCTGGGGACGTGTCTATTGATCAGAGCTGAATGTTATTGTATCCATAAAGAAGCACTGGCACAATGTTATCTCTTCCTTTAATTTTGAGTCAAATCTTTCCACATTCTAGTCTTTAGCGGCATGTTAAACCTTTCTAAAATAGATTACATTTTGTCTCCGTAAGTTGAAAAGGATACAATATTTTTCTTTTCCAGCAAATCCTTAAAATTCTCGTAATAAATATATTTTCCCTCATCAAACTGTCTCTTTTCAGGCGTTCTCTCTTTGAAGAGTTCTCTAAACGTGTCGTGTCTAGCATCTCCCTTTTGTTTTCGTTTCACCTTTTCAGCCCAACATTATTTTTAGTTGACACGTGTCACTTTTAAAATGAACTTGTATTCATTGTTATTTTTATATGATAGCATATCAACAATATCTGCCTACCACTGGTGATCCACCTACCTTACAAAAAAGATCATGTGTAAGGAAATATTTTTCTAACTTGCTTGTGTATTGTGTAAGTACTCATTCTTCTAATTCAGTGTTTTTTATTTTCATTTTGTCACGTTTATTTTGTTCCCACAACTGATTGATATATGTGTGAGCAACTGGAATTTCACTTTGCAATAAAGAGGCTTCAAAAAACTATTCTTTTCCTGTAGTCTCCATTGGAAAAGTGTACATTTGGTATATCACTTGAAATGACATTGCAACATAATACATTATGCCTGATAAATTGTCTTCAGGCGTAATCAACAATCCAACACCACAATCGTCTACAACATCTGCATTTATTTCAACGATTTGCTGCGTTTCTTCAATTCTTTCAAACGTATGTATGATTGTAAATTAATGTCAAATTAGACAATTCCTATGGTTGTATCTACAACAGCTATTTCATAATCTGAGTCACCATGTGCTGCTTTAAATCGAACTTACTTTTCCATACATTTTTTAAATATGTTTTTGTTTAATCGTTGTAGATTGCCCTTGTCAAGTTTAAGAGATCTTCAAACTGAAATGTACATTTAGCAGAATACACATATGTGAATTTACTGACATCAAATAGGTAATGTATTCCTTCCTCATACCGCACTGTTTTAATCATCTTGCCATCAGGGTTGATTATGCATATTTCAATGTGATCATCACTGAATGTAATCTTTAATTTTGTGCATGATGTGTATTTTTTGTTTGAAGTAAACAAATCAGCAGTTGTATTCTCTCAACAAGCTTTGGCCACTTTTGTATCCTATTCAAACATGTAGATTTATACACAATATCTCTTGATTATGGCATTGTTACTTTCACGTTAATCACGTGAAACATTTCGCTTAAAACTATAACATTTGTGAAGTTTTGTGCCATTATTTATGTTGTTTCATAAAATAAATTAAAATTAGTATCCTTCTTTGCACAGGGTTCCAGCGCTGTGCCTGTTGCTAATTTTCTTCATAGTCTGAGTGGACTAGCAATTTTGTAGATTTTCAAAATACCTACAAGTAATGCTGGTCTAGTTATTTTCTGGTTTGAAGTTTAATGTTCCAGCATTATAAACGACATAAAATAGTGCTTCAATACCTGTGCATTTACATTACTACCGTCCATTATAACTCCTACACATCTGCGGTTTTACAAAATGATTTCATCCAATACTCTACTACAACGCCTATACGATTTGGCTCCTGTTAGAATTATTAAATGCACGTCGCATACACTCAGGGTGTATACTAATTACATTCAATACCATGGAATGACTAATTCTGATTTAATTAAATTCTGCTGTATTATTTACACTGATTGCATATGATATTTTATTAACTTATGCGGCACGACCTCTGTGTCTCTGATTTCGACATGATGTGGTCTTAAATGAAACCATATAAAAAATTTCTAAATTTTTCATGAAAACCACCCTACGACATCACTGAGACAGGAATCTTGACAGGATCGCTATGGTAAATCTCAATGATGTTATCGCAGATACAGAGAAATTACAAGAAAAAAACATAACTGCAACTAGGAACAAGTCACTAATGTTCATTTGTAGTTTAAGTTCAGAGTTATACTTGTATATAGGATCCTTGAAATAAACGAGAACATGCGCCAAGATTGGCTTCGGGTAACTGGAAGGATGGCGGACGCATATTGTCCTCCTACAGCATTGTGCACTCGGCTCGCAGCTGAGGGGTAATATTCTGGATACTGCTCAATCTTAAATGTTCTTCCATGGAAAGCTTCGAGTCATATGCTGAAAGAGGAGCATGGGTTGCGGCTCGTTCCTATAGTTGGCTAGGCTTGTATTCCGTATACGGAAAATATTTTCCTCATCAAGAAATTATTTAATATCGAAATTGTACGATAATGAAAGTGTTCAATGTCGAAACATATTGCATATTTTGAATATAAGTAAAAAAAGAAGGACTATTTATGGAGTATATAATACAAGATAAATAGAATAATTGGGGCACAATCTCAGGAATTATTGTATAGTTATGACAGTCACATCTTGATATAACGATGGTTTCAGTTGCACATATGGATAAGCACTATAATTAAATTGGCTATTAATCAATGCGTGATTCGTACAGAAGATTGTATTTATCTAACACATACTGATTAATCGAGCACAGTCCAGTCATTAATTATATATTATAAAAAAGGTTAAGATATCAATACTGGTTGAAAAAGTAGTCTAACATTATACCTATTTTAAAAAATTAACTATTTAGTAAATATTAATTTTTTTGCAAGCAATACAAATACAGCAAAGCAAGGAACAGACGTTACATATTTTATGTAGGCAATCTCGAATACTTCAAAATAGTGAAATAACCAGATTAGACGTTCTACCTTTCAGTCATTTATTGTTTGCGCTGAATAATCACCTTTTCAATAATCAGTATTTTCATTTTGACAGAAAATATTTTTTGCAAAAAATGATAAATAACTAACTGTCAGAGCTAAGTCAAGCCAATTTCTAGTTTTTCAGCCAGAGTTTTGTTATTTATGTTCGAAAATCGTATCATTCAGACAGAAGTGTGTGTGACATATAGTACCATTTAGAGGCAAAAGTAACTAATATATAAGAAAGTCATCTACGCTGGCATCGCATCAATAATTAGACCAATTTATTCGAATTAATTAGAAGTCCATGTTGGAAGTGTACGGATATGTCTTATTAAACCAGTAAAGTCAGGGAAGAAGTAAATCTGCATATACACTGCATATCTTCCTTATTTCTGTATCTTGTCAACTCAAAATGAAAATATTGCTTGTGCATGACATTTCAACTGGATATACCCAGTTCAGTCTATATCAGTTTCTAGAAGCGTTTTTATTTTTTCTTTGCGGCCGGTCTTCGATGCCATTACTAAATTATTTGATGCGTAGAAGAGAGAAGAAGAGTAAGACAATATAGCAAACTTTATTAGAATATTAGATATTAAATATGATTTATATATCTAAATATATTCTTATATCCTCTTACAAAATTATATTTAATATGTTTGACAGAATACGTCAAAGTAAGATACATGCACTTTTAGAGCGAATAATAAAATGTACAATGTGCAAAAGTTCCTTGACATACTTTTCTTTTATGTCAACAGCTTATTTTTCGTTTACCATAGAAAGAACGCTTGACAAATCATCGCCTATGTTTTGCCTATGAATGTAAATTTGATTTTTATTGAATGGTATTAAATCAGCAGATAAATGATGACTCTACTGAGTGCAATCCTCGGTTTTGCAGATTTGAACAAATATTATAATTTATATTAAAAACATAAAGGAATATATATATATATATATATATATATATATATATATATATATATATATATATATATATATATATATACCCAACTTTGAACCTGATAATATCATCTACCACATAGCAAGACATCAAGATAAATATTCTTCAATAGACGTGTTATTGGGATGTTATGTTTCTTTTTATTTATGTCTATTAAATAACTTGAAGTTGCAACGCTAACAGTAAATACAGCTCAAAGAAAATTAGTTAGCAATTTTAATGCTGAATATTATAACAATGAAGTATTACTATTCAAAGTCTTTTTTGCTGTAATATATGATTAGGGTATTATTAGCAATAGTGTATTTTTCATGCCTTCAATTTCTTTATTTTTGCGACATCGTGATTCTCTGACATGTTTCCTGTCTACGTATAAGCCGCCATTTATTTGACAACAATGATAAGGCACAGAGTTTATGTGAGTGAATGCCACCTGCTTAAGGGACTTTGTATTTAAACCACAATCCTGGCGTATGCTCATTTCTGATCCAGACATCTACTGCAAGACGGAATGTTTATGTGCTTTCCTCATTTCTTCTCTATTTCCGTTTTGCCTTCTCCGTCCTTTAAACTCGTCCCATGGATCTAAACAATCAGTATTTACAGTTCAAGGCTTAGAAGTCCACATCATGAGCTATATAAAAGTACTGTGCGAGCACGATACTATGTCAAAGTATTTGCAAATAAGGAATAGTCCATTAAACAGAAATAGTGGCAGTTTTATCTTCGATACTAATTATTTCAGTCCTTTTATGTGCGATGCTAAGTATTTAAATCGTAAGCACGCTATGAGTGTGTGTGTGTGTGTGTGTGTGTGTGTAATTATTGGGCATGTCCATTATCTGCCATTGTACTGTACATGTACCACAGTATTGGAACATTACATACATAAGTATGCACAAAGGCATACACGTAAAGGCTGTAACAAACAGCCTGCTAGTTGATCAAAATCAGATCTACGTCACATTTCTACGTCACACTGAGATCTGACAGAAATCCATATCCTAGTGACATTATCACAGGTTCATCAAGTTACAGCTACCTGATTCTGAAATTTATTAAGTCATTCAAATTGGATTGTCATTAACGTTTAATATCTGACTATACCCAGTGGTGGCACAATTAGAGTCGGGGCAATCGCCCCGGGCGCCAGGTGAAGTTGTGGTACTGTCCAGGGGTTGGGGGGGGTGGAGCTGACATTTTCATAGTATTTCACCTCACCTTAGTGTAACGGGGTCAATTCTTCACAAAACTTATATTAGTGGTAGGGAGGAAGGTTGGCAACTGACATAAAAAACTGTTCTCTGTGGGAAAGTAGGGGCACCACTAAAGAACATTGCCTCGGACGCCTCGGTAGGGGCGTCACTAAAGAACGTTGCACACGGGCGTCGCGAAACCTCAAACCGCCAATGACTATACCAACTTAGAAAACCTATGTTGATCAAGTTATTTATTCTCTATTGGAGATAATGAGGTCATTATAATATACATGTAACACCTATTGGCTTCCCCGTCAGTTCTCCAGTGATTGGGCTTTGACTCTAAGGCACAATCTCTATTAGTTATCTAAAAGGGTGTGATGTTTTTACTGTTCTATGACAAGGTTTTCACCTTATAAGTTTAATAAATAGTGTCAACAGGACAGAAAATTCCTTTGCAATACAGCTAGATTTCGGGGAAATAGAAAGTAGGCATGGAGAAAGTCGGTTAACATGACATCTTATCAACGCTGGTATATCGGTCCAGTTGATTTAATTTTAGCTCCCTATCCCAACTCCGCCAAAGAAATAAGTTAAAATAGAAGATTACGATCGTGAAGAAGCGCATTTCCTCTTTGCAGATTATACTCTCCTATCAAATATGTAATCATTGCCAACAGCAGTGGCGTACTAAGGGTAAATGGCGCCCGGGGTGACGATGATGGTCCAAAGGACCAGAATACGAGGCCCGAATGTTCATCAGCTGTTTTGGCTCCCCAAGACCTCTGGCGCCCGGGGCAACCGCCCAGTCCGCGCCCACCCCCCCCCCACCCCCAACACACACACCGTTAGTACGCTACATGCCATACATGTATTTACTTCCTCTTAGTATATTTGGATAAAAGACACAATGTATATGTTCACACAGATGCAGTATATTAAATTCAGTGAAGGGAGCGGTTTTGGATTTTACTCTGTAATTACATAATTAAATGTACATTTTACATGCTGATCCATGTAATTTGTCTTGTCTAAAGTGAAATAGTTCAGATTTACTCAAATTTCTATAATTATTCACTTATATATATATATATATATATATATATATATATATACATATATATATATATATACATATATATATATATATATATATATATATATATATATATATATATATATATATATATATATATATATATTGTCAACATCAGGATATTCTTATATTGTTATATATCTCACAAAGTTCACAGCGTTCAGATACACCTTGTATACAATGCTCGTTATGCCGATGGTGTCATAATGGAATGATCACATCGTTTCGAGCAACAAAGTTAGGGTTGATTTTGCAAAAGAGAACTACCTTAAACGACCTGGAAGTAAATGGCTCATATGATGTTATCTTTGTTTTTCGTCTAATATTTTGAATCGGAAAGACAAAATTAAAGCGCGACCTAACAATCCAATCCTATCCATCCGCACATTACTTTTTAAAAAGACGTTTAATAGAAATGCATTCCCATACACTATTGTTCCAGTTCAGCAAACTAGTTGATGATAAACATTATTTTTATATATTGCTTTAATACTGTCTACATGCAATTCCATTTCCTTGTCACCAATAGCCTAAACTATTCTCGAGGTATCGATTTGCCTCTTGGATTAATTTTTAATCTAATTTTTTGTTCCCAACTTGCCTTCGTGTAATAGTTTCCAGCAATATAGAACTCTTTTGTTATAATCATTATTTCGTATGAATGCATGCTAACTCCTTTTTACACGAGATATACGTGATATTATTCAATCAATAAACAGTTCAAATTAATCAAAGCTGGTCAATAAATGCAAGAATTAAGTGTAACGACATCGCATATCAGGATAATTGTCAGACCAGATAAACAGACTTTTCCAATATCTGGTAAGTGTTCATGTTTTTGCAGGAAAACAAGGAAAAAGCAATGTACATATTCTCCATGCGCCTTAGCATTTTGGCGGTTATTGTTTTCTCCCCGTGTAATAGTTTTGATTGACTTCACGGATTTTAGACCTATGGTTTGTATTTTGTCCTCCTTTAAATAGAAGCCAGACGTCGTAATTTGTACTTTGAATGATGCTAAAATCTGAATTCGTCTGAAATAGACGAAATTGTTTTGATATATGATATTCACCTCCGCCAGGTAAAGTCAATACTCTCGTTTTACAGTGTGTCGTATGACAGCTGTGTGGGTGCGAAGTCATATATAACTGCTTGCTTGCTGCCATTCATTTTTCAGTTCGAAGACAGAAACCACTAGCGGCTGTGACGTTGGCTAGGATCATTTTCTTAAACAGGCAGTTCTGTGAGCTGTGATCAATAGCAGTTAGCATCATGCAAGATACAAATATTTCAAACTTGGAAATTGGCATCCGGTCAGTGGAGGTTCTGGAAAGGAAGGTATTAACATTTGTCTCGAAAAATGCTACGCGCTCGGAGCATGACATTTGTCAGACAAATATGAACAGCAGCGAATGCAAAAAAATATTGAATGAATACCAAAATGAAGATCACTGGTTTGATGCTCAGTCTCAGATACTGCTTGTGTTGTTCTACTGTATAGTGATGGTGTTTGGAGTTCTGGGCAATTCTATGATTTGCTATATTGTAATAAGATTCAAACCATTGAGAACTCCAAGAAATATTCTGATTTTGAATTTATCGATTTGTGATATAACTATGTGTGTATTCTGCATGCCTTTTTCCTTGATTCGATTGACATTAAAAAACTGGCATCTTGGGAATGCTCTCTGCAAGATGACACCATCGTTTCAAACGATTGCCGTTTTCGTTTCGACATTCACAATCGTAGCCATTGCTGTCGATAGGTACTGTGCGATTGTCAAAGTGTCCCGTGATTATGTGCACCGATGTATCGTGTACTATGTCATAGCTCTGATATGGGTCGCGTCATTTCTGCTGTGTATACCTATGATATTATTTCACGAGGTGCACCCAGTATCGCCAAGTATATTGAACATTACCCTGTACAACATCTGTATGGAAGTGTGGCCATCTGAAATGTGGAAGAACGTGTACACTACTATTGTGATGGTTTTGCAGTATTTGACTCCTCTAGTGATCATCGCAAGTCTTCATGCAAGAATATGCAGCTTCCTGCGTATGCGCATCAATGGGAACCCTAAGACGGAAACGGAAACGGATATAGTTCTTTTTGAAATAAGGCGCCAGAAGAAGAATTTGCTTTTGCTGACAGCAATAGCGATGTCATTTGCGTTGGCATGGCTTCCTCTTACAATACTTAACACGCTTGCTGACTACAATTATCAGCTTTTTATGGATAAAAACTTTAACTATGTATATGCTTATTGTCTTCTCTTAGCAATGAGTTCAGCGAGTATCAATCCTATCATGTACGGGTGGTTTAATTCAAATTTCCGAGAGGCCTTCATTGATGTGGTCTGTTGCCGTAAGAAGAACACACATGACAGCTTGGAAATGGCTTCAATTAAGTACTTTTCCAAAGGTAAAACGCCAAGCCAAGTAAAATTGTACAGCAGCCTAGGATCAACTACACGTTAATGAATTCCATTCCATCGCACAATTTGCTTAACTACTAAGAATTTGAGAGAGTCACGTTGTAAATAATTATGGTAATTTTGCTTTTCTTTGTGCAATTGCCAATTTGTTTGACTAGCGGATTCTGCTTTTTCGGGGAATGTATTTTAAAACGTTGATAACTCAAATTAGCTTTGTAACAAAACGGGATTATTTTGAGTAGGATGTATATCAAACTGCATACTTGAACGGATTTTCTTATTTATGTGCATCATGATGGTTCATACATGACATTGATGTATTTAATCATGCTTATACACTGCAAATCATTTTATTGAACATTGACATTTGAATACGAAATTTATCGAATTGAAGTTGCAGGTTGTATAACATTGCTGCTGCATAAATATTATCTCGAATTCATTTAACGGCACATATTATCAATCAATATTTGACTTTACACTGCATTTGAAATGTAACATATATTTGCCTTGAATGGATGTATTTAAGAATCGTACTTCATATTGTACAGGATTCATGAAGTCATGAAGCAACTACATGAACGGTCACAGCTGAGCGAGGCCGTACATGCACAGTGTGTAATCGAGTTGTAAGCTTCAGTACTTCATGAATTCCGTAAATTATGATCTACAATTCTTCTTATAATTACAAATATTTATGAAACAATCACGAACCTCAAAAGAAAAAATTGGTAGAAGTATATATTAACCATTATTAACAAATATTTATAAAACAAACAAGAAGGGCGTATGAGTACATATATTTTTTCTTTCTTGTGCTATTAACTAGCTTCTGATTTTCTGCATATCATGATTCGATTCTAACCAATCAACCGACAAATTTGTGATCATATTTTCATAAAAAAACACGCATACTTATTGTTCATTTTTAATTTTGAAAAGCATTTACTATTTGATTATTGTCTTTCACAATAAATTAAATGATTTTATTTAGTCCAGCATATGAGGGTGATCATGGCTGTTCCATTAATCTGAATAAAAGATGCATGATGCTGTTTCCTTCCATGAAAGAACCAAGAGAAAAAAGACCATGAAAAGAATTGAGGTGATTAACTATTGAATGATTACATGTTTTGTTAGCTATTCTATTCAACTGCTTCATAAAAACATATTTGAAGTGGAGAACATGTTTTGTTTACTAAATGCGGTAATGCTTGAGAGAAGCAGGTCGCTTTTCCTTATCGGCTGCAGTTTTTGGTCCAAAACACCTTCTTCTTTTTTCTTTTTTCCAAACAGAATATTCTTCATATATCGATCTCATGTGAAATATGAATTTCGAATTTACAATATGTTTGTGTAACTAAAACATGATTGATATCTAAAATAAGCGATAACTAATAGTTTTAGTGAAAACATATTCGGATTCAAATTCATGTATCTGCAAGTGTCTAAATTATTTATAATAAGGCCATTAAATAATTAAATGAAATTAATTCTCTGTATTACCACAAATAAGACACAATCGTTCATTAGCAGTTGTATGGACTCTCTCCCATCTTATCTTGCTGCTTCTACAGTCAAATTATGTAGAAGTTCTATATCATGTAAATACATAACTAAATGACTCTACTTTGAAATGTACAATAATAAGCTTTTAGACTAATCGTGTGTATTTACCATCTGATATAATCTGGTTCGAGATGATTTTAAAATATTAAAGCATCAAGTTTAACAAAAACAATCTCTTTTTCTTTCTTTATACAATAAAATAGTATGCTCGACGATCGAATCATTCAGAGCGAAGTGTGTGTGAAATATCGTGAAATTTCCAGGCAAAAAGAACTAAGATAAGAGAAAGCCATCTAGGCTGCCATCGCATAAATGCTACGACCGATTTATTCGAAATAAATATTTGTCCATGTTAGTGTACCGATATGTACCGATATGTTGGATTAAACCAATAAAGTCAGGGAAGTATATCTTTCACACACTACATATCTTCCTTATTTCTCTATCTTGTCAACTCACAATGAAAATATTGCTAGTGCATGCCACTTCAACTGGATATACCCAGTTCAATTTATATCAGTTTCTAGAAGCATCTGTATTGTTTCTTTGCAATTGGTCTTCAATTTCATTACTAAATTACTTGATGCGTCGGTATTAACAAAGAGTGAAGCAGAGTAAGACAATATATGAAACGTATGTGTGGGTGGCTGAATATTAGATATGACGTATGATTGATATCACTAAATATATTCTTTTTCCCTCTTACAAAATTATATTTAATATTTTTGGCAGAGGACATCAAACTAAGATACGTGTACTTTTAGAGCGGTATATCAAACTGATCATGGGAAAAATCCCTAGGGAAACTTTTATTTCATGTCAACAACTTCTTTTTCGTTTAAGATATAATAAGCACTTAACAAATCATCGCCTATGTTTTGACTATCAATGTAAATTTTATTTTCATTAGATGGTATTAGACCAGCATATAAATCATTATTTTACTGAGTACAATCCTCGGTTTTGCTGATTTGAACAAGTATTAAAATTCATAGTAAAAACATAAAGGGATAATAGCGATATATCATATATATTTTTCAGTTATAACAAACTTAGAAACTTATAATATCATCTACCTCATAGCAACACAGCAAGATAAATATTCTTCAATAGACGTGTTATTGGGATGTTATGTTATTTTTTATTTCTATCTACTAAGTAATTGTCTTTTTAACGTGACACGTTAACACATCTCAAAGGAAAATAGTTAGCAATTTAAAAGCCGAATGTTATAACAGTGAAGTATTACTATTCATATTATAACAACGAAGTATTACTATTCAAAGTCTGTTTTGCAGTAATATAGGACTGGAACATTATTAGCAATACTCTATTTTTCATTTTTTGAATTTCTTTATTTCTGCGACATCGTGATTTTCTAACATGTTTTCGTGCCTGCATATAAGCCGCCATTTATTTGACAAAAATGATAAGGCACAGAGTTTACTTGAGTGAATGCCACCTGCTTAAGGGACATTGTGTATAAACCACAATCCTGGCATAGGCTCATTTCTGATCCAGACATCTACTGCAAGCGGAATGTTAATGTGCTTTCCTCATTTTTTCTATATCTTCGTTTTGTCTTCTCCATCCTTTAAACTTGATCCAAGTATTTACAATTAAAAAATAGTCCATTAGACAGATATAGGGGTCATTTTGTGTGCAATGCTTATTATTTGAATCATTGTATGTGCGATGCTCGTTGTTTAAATCATAAGCACGCTATCTGTGCGCGTTTGTGTGTTTGTGTGTAATTATTGGTCAAGTCCATTATCTGCCATTGTACTGTTCATGTACTACAGTAATGGAATATTGCATGCACAAATGTATACACGCAAAGGCGGTAACAAACAGCCTGCTAGTTGGTCAAAACCAGATCTACGTCACATTTCTACGTAACTTTGACATCTAACTAACAGCCATACCTAGTGATATTATTACAGGTCGATCAAGTTACAGATTTTATAATTCTGAAATTTATGAAGTCATTCAGATTGGATCGCCACTAAGTTTTAATATCTCACTCTCTGGTGGTCGGGTGGAGGGAGGGGGGGGGGGTGCGTTTGCCCCGGATGCCAGGTGAAGGGGGCGCCGTCAGGAGCTATTTTTGCAATTGAAATTTTCATAGTATTTCACCTCACCTTAGTGTAACGGGGGTATTTCTTCACAAAACTTATATTTGAAGAGGGGGGGGGGTGAGCAGGGAGGTTGGCACCTGACATAAAAACTGTTCATCATGACAAAGTAGGGGAGCCACTAAAGAACATTGCCCCGGGAGCCTCAGTAGTGACGAAACTAAAGAACATTGCCCCCTGGCGTCGCGAATCCGTACACCGCCACTAAATATACCAACTCTCAATAGACTTAAGTTCCTCAATTTATTTATTCTCTATTGGAGACAATAAGGTCAAAATAATATACATGTAACACCTAATGACTTCCCCGTCAGTTCTCCAATAATCGGGCTTTGATTCTAAGGCAATATCTCTATTAGTCTTCTCTGATAACATGGTGTTTTTTTACTTTCCTATGACAAAATTTTCACCTTAGAAGTTTTATAAATAGTCTCAACAGGACAGAAAATGCCTTTGAAAAAGAGCTAGATTTCCGGGCAACGGAAAAAAAGCACGGACAATGTCAGTTAATATGACATCTTATGAACACTGGTATATCGATCCAGTTGATTTAATTTTAGCTCCCTATCCCAACTCCGCCAAAGAAGTAAGTTGAAATGGAAGATTAAGATCGTGAAGAAGCGCATTTTCTCTTTGCCGATTATACTCTCCTGTCAAATATGTCAACATTGACAGTAGTGCGGTATTTACTTCCTCTTGTTATCTTTGAATAGAAGACACGAGGTATATGTTCACACAGATGCAGTGTTTCAAATTCAGTGAAGAGAGTGGGTTTTGCATTTTACTCTGTAATTAGTCTACATACAAACAATACTTACAACATCACATCTGTATGTATGTATGCATACATAATTAAATGAACATTTTACATGCTGATCTATGTACTCTGTCTTGACTTTGCTTAATATGAAATTATTAGACAAAGTAAGTCAAAAGAGTTTCGTTTCACTCAAACCAATTTTTAGCATTATTCAATTTCATATATATATATATATATATATATATATATATATATATATATATATATATATATATATATATATATATATATATATCTATATATATATATATATATATATATATTGCTATTAGTATTGTTAGCATCATGATATTCTTACATTTTCATATCTTTCCCAGAGTTCAGAACGCTGAGATACATCAAGAATAAAACTGACGTTATGCCGATTGTGTCATAATGTAATGATCACATCGGTTCGAGCTACACAGTTAGCGTTGACTTTGCAAAAGAGAACTACCTTAATACGCTGGCGATTAAACGACCTGGAAGTAAATAGCCCATACGATGTTATCTTTGTTTTTCGTCTAATATTTTGAGTTGGAAATACGAAATTAAAGGGCGACTTATCAATCCAAACCTGTCATCCCCAGATTACTTTTTGAAAAGACGTTTAATTGAAATGCATTCCCATACACTATTATTCTAGCTCATCAAACTAGTTGCTGATAAACATTATTTATTATATTGTTTTAAATATTGTCGACAAGCATTTCATTTCACCAATATCGGACTAACATTATAGCCTAAACAATTCTTGAAGTATCAGTTGGCCTCTTGGATGAATTTTTAATCGAATTTTCTTTTCCGATATTGTCTTCTTTTCATATTTTCGTGTAATATAGAGCTCTTTTGTTATAATCATTGACTCGTACTAATGCATGCTAACTCATCTTTACACGAGATATACGTGGATCATTCAATCAAAAAGCAGTTGAAATTAATCAAAAGTGATCTTCTGAGTTGTGCCAAACTTGTATGGGTATATTCAACTTGGAAACATCTAGATTTTAATAAAACAAAACAAACGAACGCACCAAAAAGAAAATAACAACAAGCCACTGGTTGTAAGTCAGACAATTAAGGTAGACGACGGAACTAGTCTCTTTCATTGATAGAACATCATGTTCACTAAGAAAGTTTACATTTTCGTTCTTCTTTCTTCATCTTCTACTAATAGTACTAATAATACTACAACTATTGCACAGGACATTACTGTGGTCATTCGTTTTCTATATAAATTCGTCAAAGCGGAACGCTTTGAAGCACTTATCTGAAATGAATGCGCAGACAGGTTTTTACTTATAAGGTGCTTCCAGTAGGAATGACAATTCTAGAAATAAGTTATAATCTTTCTCGAGAAATGGTCATGGGATATTTAATACAGTTACTGTTATTGGGGTAGAATATTTTTATGCAAGTGAACAGAAGTTTTGTATTGTTGACTTGAAGGCATTCTTTTTATTTCAGATGCACCACGGTAAACTATTCAATCCCCAATCATATTATTATTATATCAGTGGTAAATATAAATGATACAAATTTATAATTCAGGAACTGACAAACACATATTTGATCGTAGCTGGCTATTAGGATATATATATATATATATATATATATATATATATATATATATATACATATGCAGAATGTCTTTATAAGTTCCATGGACTCACAATTTAACTGTCTCTCAGGGTTTAAGTTTTGTCTATAATGGCTCATGCTTTAAAGTTTCTACATTGTCCTTTCAGTAACAAATTCTACTTTGCTGTTTAAAGGTATATCACTTTGCAATTTAAAGGCATATTTAGGTGGTATCTTGACCATGACAATGTTTGAAAAGTTTTCTACTAATTTTCCTAAATCTAAAGCATAAACATGACCATATGGCTGAGCTTAATGTTCATGGTGCCTAAGACGTTCTTTTTTACCAAAAGCAAGTCATATTCCTTCTCGCAAATAAGCTTCTCTTCTGATACAATCTTGAACAAAGCGTTAACTTTCTCTTCTTTCAGAAAAAAAGTGAAAACACGGACTGGATTTGGATTCTGATACATATATTGCATTATATATATATATATATATATATATATATATATATATATATATATATATATATATATATATATATACAGAGAGAGAGAGAGAGAGAGAGAGAGAGAGAGAGAGAGAGAGAGAGCTTGGGAAATCAAAACGGATCAATACATAGAAGCATAAAAAGCAACAATATCGTATATCAGGATAATTGTCAGACGAGATAAACAGACATTTTCGATATCAGGAAAGTTTTCTTATTTTAGCAGGAAAAACAGGAAAACGCATCTATGCATTCTCGATGCGCCTTAGCGTTTTAACGGTTTTGTTTTCTCCCTGTGTACTTTTTGGGATTGACTTCACGGATTTTAGACCTATGGTTTGTATTTTGTCTTCCTTTAGATAAAAGCCAGACGTGGTAATTTGCATTTTGAAAGATGTAAACATCCGAGTTCGTCTGAAGTATATGATTTGTGATGAAATTAATTTGATATATGATATTCACCTCAGCCAGGTAAAGTTTATACTCTCTTTTACAGTGCGTCGTGTGACAGCTGTGTGGGTGCAAAGTCATATAAAACTGCTTGCTGCCATTTATTTTTCAGATCGAAGAGAGAGGCTGTGAGGTTGGCTAGGATCATTTCATTGCGAACGCTCAATCGTTGACAGGCAGAGCTGTGATCAATAGCAGTTAGCATCATGCAAGATACAAATATTTCTAACTTGGAAATTGGTATCCGGTCAGTGGAGATTCTGGGAAGGAAGATATTAAAATTGGCGTCGAAAAATGCTACGCGCTCAGAGAATGGCATTTGTCAGACAAATATGAACAGCAGCGAATGTAAAATCATATTGAATGAGTACCAAAATGAAGATCACTGGTTTGATGCTCAGTCTCAGATACTGCTTGTGTTGTTTTATTGTATAGTGATGGTGTTTGGAGTTCTGGGCAATTCGATGATTTGCTATATTGTAATAAAATTCAAGACATTGAGAACTCCAAGAAATATTCTGATTTTGAATTTATCGATTTGTGATATAACTATGTGTATATTTTGCATGCCTTTCTCCTTGATTCGATTGACATTAAAAAACTGGCATCTTGGGAATGCTCTCTGCAAGATGACACCATCGTTTCAAACGATTGACGTTTTCGTTTCGACATTTACAATAGTAGCCATTGCTGTCGATAGGTACTGTGCGATCGTCAAAGTGTCCCGTGATTATGTGCACCGATTTATTGTGTACTATGTCATAGCTCTGATATGGGTCGCGTCATTTCTGCTGTGTATACCTATGATATTATTTCACGAAGTGCACCCAGTATCGGCAAGTATATTGGACATGACACTGTACAGCATCTGTATGGAAGTGTGGCCATCTAACACATGGAAGAAAGTGTACACTACTATTGTGATGGTTTTGCAGTATTTGGCTCCTCTAGTGATCATCGCAAGTCTTCATGCAAGAATATGCAGCTTCCTGCGTATGCGCATCAAAGGCAATCCTAAGACGGAAATGGAAATGGACAGAGTTCTTCGTGAAATCAGGCGCCAGAAGAAGAATTTGCTTTTGCTGACAGCAATATCAATGTCCTTTGCGTTGGCGTGGCTTCCTCTTACAATACTTAACACGCTTGCTGATTACAATTATCAGCTTTTTATGGATAAAAACTTTAACTATGTATATGCTTATTGTCTTCTCTTAGCAATGAGTTCAGCGAGTATTAACCCAATCATGTACGGGTGGTTTAATTCAAATTTCCGAGAGGCCTTCATTGATGTGGTGTGTTGCCGTAAGAAGAACGTACACGACAGCTTGGAAATGGCTTCAATTAAATACTTTTCCAAAGATAAAACGCATAGCCAAGTTAAATTGTACAGCAGCCTAGAATCGACTACCCCGTCAATGAATTCCATTCCATCGCACAATTTGCTAAACTACTAAGAATTTGAGAGAGTCACGTTTTAGATAATTATGGCAATTGTGTTTTTCTTCGTGTAATTGCAAATTTGTTTGACTAACGGATTCTGGAATTTCGGGGAATGTATTTCAAGACGGTGAGTTGTATAACCGGTAATTAGGATTCGTGAATAACGCTAATTAGCTTTGTAAAAAAATGCGACGTTTTTGAGTAGACTATATAAAAATACATACATGAACAGACTTAGTTTTTATGTGCATCGTTATGATTCATGTATGACATTGATGTATTTAATCATGTTTTTTACACAGCATACGATTTCATAGAACTTTGACATTTTGAATACGAAATTTGTCGAATCTAGGTTGCAGGTTGTATAACATTGCTTATCTCGAATTCATTTAATGACACATGTTATTAATCAATATGTGACTTTACAATGCATTTGAAATGTAACATATATTTGCCTTGAATGGATGTATTTAAGGATCGGACTTCATATTGAACAGGATTCATGAAGTCATGAAGCAACTACATGAACTATCATAGAGAAGCGAGGCTGTTCATGCACAGTGTGTAATCGAGTTGTAAGCTTCATTTTCTATAAAGTCTGTAAATTATTATGTACAAATTCTTATAATTACAAATATTTATAAAAATAATCATGAACCTTAATAAAAGTAAGCAGAATTATATGTTAATCATTGTTAACAAATATTTATAAAACACACAGGATGGGCGTATGAATACATAAGTGGTTCCTTTATTATGTTATGAACTAATAACTTCTAGTTGTCTGCATCTCATAATGCGATCCTAACCAATCAACCGACAAATTTGTGATCACATTTTCAAAAAAGAAACATGCGTAGTTATTGTTAATTTTTAATTTTGAAAAAGCATTTACTATTTGATTCTTGTCTTTCACAATAAATTAAATGATTTAATTTAGTCAAGCTTATGAGGGTGATCATGACTGTTTCATTAATCTAAATAAACAATGCATTATTTTGTTTCCTTCCATGAAAGCATCAAGAGAAAAAAAGCCTATCAACGGAATTCAGGTGTTTAATACGAACTATTGAATGATTACATGTTTTGTTTGAGAGTCTATTCAACTGTTTCATTAAAGCATATATTAAGTGGAGAACCTGTTTTATTTAACAACATGCTGGAATGCTTGAGAAAACCAGGTCTTTTGAGTCCGAAACTTCTTCCTTTATTTCTTTCGTCCGAATGGTATATTCTTCGTATATCGATATCTTATGAATTTCGTAAATACAATGTGTTTGTGTAACCGAAATATAATTGATATCTCAAGTAAGCGATAACTACCAGTGCCAGTGAAAACGTATTCAGATTCAAATTCATTTATCTGCAGATGTCATAATTATTTATAATAAGGGCATTAAATAATTTAATTGAAATTTATTCTCCTTATTACCACAAATAGGACACAATCGTTCATTAGCATGTGTATTGACTCTCCCCCATCTTGCTGCTACAGTCCAATTATGTAGATGTTCTCTATCATGTAAGTTCGTATCTAAATTACTTTACTTTGAAATTTAAAATAATAAGCTTTTAATCTAATCATGTGTATTTACCATCAGATATGATATGGAACAAGATTGTCCTAAAATATTAAAGAGTTAATCTCTTATTCTTTGGTTAAGCTGTAAAATAACATTTTTGTTAGTATTTCGTCACTGGATTGAGAAGAAAAAAAAACTGAATCCATGTTCATACAATAATTTAATTACAAATCCAGCACATGAAGATTATCTGGGTCTAATATTAAATTATTTAATAGCACATTATACATGATGTTAGTGTAACTTTCGTCCGTCATATTCTATATTTTCAGGAGAAAGGAAATTATTTTACATCGTCCATCAAATCGGAGAGGAAAGGGTCCCAATTCACCGCAAGCAAAGTTATTATGTATGCTTGATATCGCACCCAAAACATTTTTAGATGATTTAAATTAACCCTTTCCATTGCTGTTTCACGATGACAGCCCTAAATTTCACAACCATATTATACAATTGGTGCAGCTAGTTAAAAGTTAAAGAATGCATTTGATATCAATATTTAAACATTTACACAACAATTTCTTCGACTGAAAGCATGAATTGAATTCCTGGTCAGCAAGTGCTTGCTATCCTTAGTAAATGATCGCCTGGTCCTTCGCGCGCGTCACCTAGAGTTCAGACAAAGGGAGACAACTTTTACTGCTATATCTTATGAGAGGCATATTGGAATGAAAACAGAGGCCTGACTGATCGTTTTATGTGTGATCACCACTGTTACTATAAGCTGTTAGCTAATCAACTCTGACAAGAGACCCCAACAATTTTGTTAGTGACAAGATATGAATTTTACATAGTAGTACCGTTGCAAATCATCCACATAAACGCTACTATTTTTCGTTACTTAAACACAGCATACGCGATGTGTTATTGCAACTACGTTGTCTAGCAAAGATGACTAGAGAGGATATGCATATGTTTTAACGCCATCAAATTATACATTTAAATGTCAAAATGTAAACCAATTTTTAAATATTTGCTTTCATTTTTGGGACAGCTTTTACAATAGTTATTTTCTAATGCTTGTAATATGGGTCAACGAAAAGTGCTGGCAACATGAATCACATGGAGAGAATGTAAAACAGAAGGAAGTGTGTTATACATTCTACAGTGAATCTTAAACAAAACATTAGATAAAGCAATTACTTTACCAAAACAAACTCAGCTCAGCTGAGTATGGGATCTTGACAATTTTAAAAGATTGATTAAGACAATAATGACTAGTATTGTTATCAAATTAAGAATTGTGCGTTCTTTCTATTTCGCTATGATTGTCAACCAGTTTTGAACTTAAATTAGGAATGAAATATTTGATTTGCTCATAATACTTTTGAGGAAATGTTAATATAACCTCGCACTTTAAAGCCGTTTTATTTGTTTTTTAAAGAGTTCATTTTATCACCAAAATAAAGTTTTGTATGGAATTGTTGTACAGAAAACACAACTTTGAGTCATTTCAACCATGCTATTCTCCCGTTATTTGTATTCATGTTGTAAATGTGCAATATTTATTAAACAGACCTAGCTTCAGATAATATTTTTGCCTCTGTTGGATGTTAATAAATTATAGATATTGTATGAGTATTTCAAATTCTTTCTTAATTTATAGCTTCATTAAAGAAAGTCTTTTCTAACCAGCTGGATTGATATATTGAGATCTCCCAGTAGAGAATTATAACTATGTATCCATATATTATATATAATATGTGAGTGTGTTTGTGTGCATGTTAACATGATGAATGAGTGCTCATAGACATTAATCGTAAGTATATTTGTGCATTCAAAAGCATGTATACATATGCGTGTTTTATTCTACAGATGTCTGTATGATTATTGACTGTCGACATGTGTATACCTGTGTATTGTATAGATTTATATGAGCACCAGTGGACCAATATATATATATATATATATATATATATATATATATATATATATATATATATATATATATATATATATATCTGTGTGTGTGAAAGATAACATGTAACCTGTACATATCTTGAAGACCACATGTGCTATTCACGCTAAATAAAGATTACTATTATTTCTTCTTCTTCTTCTTCTTCTTCTTATTATTATTATTATTATTATTAATATTTATATTATTGAATTAAGTAACAGCAATATTATCAACAAGGGATATAGAAATGGGTTATGAACATGCAACTGAGATTAACCAGAATAAGCTTGTTTTTCTCAAGAAGAATACTTGCAAAAGAAAATACTTACTTAAAATATACACAGACATCTTTTGCATTTATTTTTGTAAGTATATCCAATTTGTCGCTATATAGCGTATGATGTGTATTTCATACAGTTTTCGAGATCAACTGAAATTCAAAGTATAGTCCAAATACTAACCTTGCTACCCAAATTCCTCCAACAGCTTTATATTTTCAAATTTCCATGAAAAATAAAATTAATGAGGTCTTTTATTGTTAAATACCTCATGTGCTTTTGTTTGGTTTATAGTATCACACATACTGAAACAGACGTGATGCAGTATAGTGGTAACGCAAAAAGTACATATACTCATGTATTTTATAGAGTTACTTAAATCTTTGTGAAAATAATTCACGTTTTAATGGGAAATATGTTAAACAAAACTATAATTCCATCTACTAATAAGTACATTCTGGTTTCTGGAACCATTTTAAAGTTTCGAAATTGATTAAAAACTATGATGGTTATGTGTGTACAATAAATGAGCAAAATAATATGATGGAATGAATGAATTTAGAAACAATACACGTTTTAAAGTTATTTTGACTTTTTTTTCAAACCCACAAAGTTAATTTGTATCACTAAGTAATTGAAACAAATTACTTCAGAAACAATCCAAAAGGAAAAACAAGAAAACCTGATCTATCCTTCTAAATTATTAGAATGTATACGCCAAAACAATCATTCCCCAAACGTACATATTTTCAAATAACTAAGATCAAAACCGAGTTAGATCCCACTTTATGAAATGTTCCTTGCTAGAGCTTCAGTCACTTTATATTATTTTGATTCTGTTGGAACCATACAGAAAAAAATGCCACAGTTCTCTACCTATTTAGTACGAAAAGACCTTACAATTTCTATATTTTGTCTTTATCCTTGATATACACCGCTGAGGTCGATAGTCCTCCGTACAGACGCTAATTAGATATACCTAATCGAATATACGTGATGATAACTGGATTTTGTTGAAAAATCTTTCGACAAATGCTGCATTGTGTGATCAGCCGCAAACATCGCTCGATGCATAAAAGTTAATGAAAATTGTGTCCGCTATAGTGTGAGGAAAATAGTTTTCCAATATCAGTCTTGAATTAGATGAATGGTGAGCAATTTTCTTACGTAAATATACCCCGCCTCTAACGCATCCCACCTCTACATTCATGATGATGATGAGTCTATAGTCCAAAACTACAGAATTTTTCCGAAAATAGTGTCAGTACAATTATTGGTCAGCATGCGACCAACATAGTACGTACTGAGTTGAACAGCAATCCACTGACCTTTTGCATTCACAAATTTATATCATATATTACATCCAGCTGTAAGTCAAAATGGGCAATAACTCATGCAAAATCGTGACAGCGCAAATATTTATGAATATCTTCATCTTCAGATGATGACCATACTATGTACAAAATTTGACAATATTCTGTTATACACGGCAGTCGGTTGTAGGACAAATATGACAATGACTCAAAAGAAGATTGTGAGACCACAGTAATTTGTCGATATCCGTATATGGGACCATGATATATACAAAGTTCCTTACCATCCATTGAAAACGGTGAAACTAGTTGTGTTCACAATATTATTTCATACTCTGTATCCAGTCTCAAGATGAGAAGATCAATAACTCTGACAAACATCGCAAGAACACAGTGATTTACAGCTATCGCATCTTCCAAAAAGGACTATAAAATGTACCAACTTTCACAACGATCCTTTAAATAACTGAGGGACAAGTAGTTGTATTTTCTTGGTGATCTGTTGATAACTGTACGACTAGCTGCGTTCACGAGATTCTGTTATGCACTACATCCTCCTCCGAGTCAATAAAAGCGGTAAACGTAGAAAACTTCGCGGAGCGCAATGATTTGGTGATATACGCATTTTCAAATAATTATCATACAATTTTCAAAGTTATATAACAAGCTTTAAATTTCCATACAATTTTAAAAGTTCCATACAACCTTTAAAGTTCCATACAATTTTTAAAGTTTCATGGCTACTTTGAAATTTGTGAGACTGACTACGTTCACAATACAATTACATTCGTTACATGCAGCTGCAAGTCAAAATGGGCAAAAACTATGACACAAGTTGCAGGAGTGCTTTTTCGATACGTGCATCGTCATATAATGACCATAATATGCATCAAGTTACAAAGCTATCAATCAGAAATTTTGAGACAAGTTGAGTTCACCAGATTCTGTCATACGCCGCATTTAGCTATAATACAAAACGGGCAAGAACTCTAACAAACATTGTGGAAGCAAAGTGATTTCTTGACATGAGCATCTTCAGATGATGACAATATCATTTATCAAGTTTTATGATAAAGGATATATAACTGTAAGACAAACTGAGTTTACATAATTGTGTCATTCAGCAGCAAGTCAAGATGAGCAATAATACACACAATTAAGGCCAGTTAAGTTATTTGTCAGTATGTGCATCTTCAGGTACTGACCATAATATTTACCAAGTTTCATTGCAATCCATCAGAAGCTTGAAGAAAATATGAGTTCATCATACCCTGTCATACACTTCATTCAGCTGCAAGACAAAACGGGCAAGAACTCTAACACAAACTGTGGGAGCAAACTGATTTCTTGACATGCGCACCTTCTGATGATCATTTATCAAGTTTTATTAGAAAGCATTTAAAACTGTGAGACCAATTGCGTTTACTGGATTTTGTCATATACTGCATTCAGTCAAGATGAGCAATAACACATACAATTTACGGCAGCAAAATAATTTGTCGATATGTGCATCTTCAGGCAATGCATGGGAGTCCGCATGAATTTTTACCAGGGGGTTGAGTTGGGCAAGCCATAATCGGTGTGTGTGTGTGGGGGGGAGGCAAATACAAAATCAAAGGGATATATTTATATACTGCACAATGCCCCACTCACCACTCACCCCTGCGGACGCCCATGAGTTAATGACCATACTATTTACCAAGTTTCATGTCAATCCATCAAAACTTGCAGGATAGGCTGTGTTTACAGGATTGTGTAACGAACGGAAGAATCCATGGACGGATGGACGGGCAACAAGACGGACACAAGGATTCTTATTTACACCGCCTGCAGGCACCTTTAAAGGCGGGGTATAATTACAGCTCTACAATGACCTTTAGACAGTGTTTTTGATTATGCGTTTATTTAAAGACAGGCCTATCATGGACCTATCATGGAATATAGGGATGACAGGTTACTAATCTAAATTAAAACTAAGGAACATTGGCTTTTAAGTTTTACATTTTCATAAATCTGTATGTCATTGCTAAATAGCTATTGGTAATGACGCTGAATTGAGAAACGCTGCCCTCTCACGAGACTGTCCAAGGATTATTGCCGAGCAAGACTCACGATATCTACATAGGTCTAAATTTAGTTTTACCAGCTTAAGCGTAAATTTATATATCTAAAGATTCTTCTGACTTTGGAAACAATAAACGCTTTTCACAATCTTGTGTAAAAGTTGTGTCAGTGAGTCGAGAACGAGGTTAAACGTGTAAAGTCATTATATGGCACAAGTGTAACACAATAAATACAGTGACACAGTATAAGTTGTTCTCATATACTGAATGCATTAAACTTGAAATGATCTTCCATTCAGTTCATCGAGTCATTTGCAGCTTTATATTTCTTCCTCAGTAAATGTGTTGTTCTGGATCTCTACTCTACTTTCCTCGGCATGACATAAGAGTGTTGCTTCACCGTTAAACACCAAACCAAACCAAGCAACCCCCTCCCCCAACTCGCACTCCCCCCACCACCACCATCACCCCCCTCCAGCAAGTCATTGTATCGTATCGGATTTATGTATATTATTAAATACTGACACTTACAACAAAGATGGTGTCCGCTCTATTATCCACGTGTCTTCTTGGGACTATGAACTTTCGTTTCACAAAATTGCCTTTCCAAATACCAGGGTTGAATATGTGTGCACACTTTTCCGCATTATAAATATGTTCCGTTATAGTTACGGATTAAGAAACAGATAATGCAAAGTGCGAATTTTTTCATGGCAGTAATGAATACATTTGTAATTTCCTTCAAATCCATATATCTACCGCTGGTATTTGAAACTATTCAAGCTGGTGGGATGAACTACAGAAAATACCATCATAATGATCGATACCTCGATTTTGTTGTTACTCTTACAGATTTCCTTACTGGTTTCCTTTTAAAGCGGAGTTTATACCTTAAGGATACCTAAAATTATGCTTTTTTGTTCTTTTTGTATATTCAGTGTGGTCACCCTGAAATCTCTTCTGTATTCCATACAAGTTTATGTATTCCCTCCTTCAAGATTTTAGCGGCATCAATTTCTAGCATCAAACAACATTGATTTAAAATTAACCGTATTATCTTCTCCCACCGCTAAATAGTCAAAATTTAATGCAAGTTACATTAAGGAAATGGTTAAAATTGATTATGTGACTAAAATAATCCGCACTGTTGCATTATCCGTTCCTTAATTCGTAACTATAAGCGAGGTTTAGGATGTATTGTTTCGGAAGGAAATACAGCTGATCCATGAAGATGTGAAAGATCAATATGAAAAAGTTTTAAGGGTGAATGAGATGAGAATGTTATTTTTAACAATGATTGCAAATTGGTTCAACTTTTGGAGACTACATTAGGTTAAGTTGTTTTATGTTACATTCCTTTACCGGCAATATTGAGCCTAATTGAAAGAATGTTTATAATGTGAAAACGTTTGAACACTTTATAAAGAGACACTGCTATTTGGCACATCATAGAACTTACAATGGATCAGGCCATAGCAAAATCCCGATGCTATCTTCTTTGAGCAACTACCTTTAATGAAAGAATTAAGATGCACTATTTTACACATTTAAATTAATATCACCAAGTGGATAAATGTTACAAGTTTATGATAATAAATATTATGGAGTAAAAATGTAAAGCCCTCATCAATAATTATGGCCTTGAATGTCTACCTTTTTCTTTCACATCCCTCTATCTACAGCTTAAATTTATTTTCAAACTATCTCTGTTATTTTAAACTACTTCAACCTGGTGGGATGAATTATAGAAAATACCATCATAATGATCGATTGCGTCGATTAACTGCCAACTATTTTGTTTAGAATTTAGCATCGTCCTCCTCGCGGAAGTATATATTCTCTGCGTGGTGTCTAAAACATCTTGGATCAGCAAAGTAGCCGGTCTTTGGATTTAGAGGTTCATCCTGAATCAACAACGAAAGGTTGAGTTTTTTTAATATTTATTTTCGCGTGTGTTTCTCTGATTTACTTTAAAATAGATTGACCTCGGATAAAAAACTAATTATTGTTAACACAATTAAAGCATGCTAAAATGTGACATTGAAGTCGTCTTGAATTGTGAAGAAAGTTGAAATCAGATGATAAAATAATTAACAATCTCTTTGTCCACGAAGGAAGTTTAAGTGTGCAAATGTGTTATGATTCATTACTTTGTGTCATATATCACATGCACCAGGTTACATACGTGTGCAAATTTTGTTATGTGAACGTATTCGCACAAGGGTGTAAATTTGAACGGTGTGCAAACTTGCAAGATATCCGAAAGTAGTGCAAAAGCAACTTTGCACATGTGTTAAAATTTTAGCATATAAATACATAGAAAGATATACACATGTGTGTGTTTTAATTACATTTATGTAAAAATTAGAACCAGTAAAGTTTGTATATTTCTTTTTACAATTTTGGTTGTGTTCAGTTTAGATGATAAGTCTCTTATCACGTGGCTACGTGGTCATGGAAGACATGCACGGGTGTTTATAGACATATATTTTTATCCTACAAAGTTTGGGTCAAGGCATAGTATTATATGGCTGGTGAATAAATTGGATAGATGGACGGATGAGTTGGTGGATAGGCGAATGGCAGTTGGTTGTATACAACCTATATAGTATCAACATATTATTAAATTTGATTGAGTGAGAGACGTTTGAAATATAAAGACTTAAAATAACTGCTTTTACAGATGTTTCTCTTTACCTAGGTGAAGTTGAAAAATCAAATCAAAAGTAAACTAGAAATGTGCCCAGACGACACGGTTAGAACTGATAATATAGTTTAACTTTAAAAAAAAATTGGTTCAAGATGCAAGTGCAAACTTTTGAGTCCAATAGGGGTCATATCTCAGTCAAATATATCGAACTTGACCTAGGTCGCATTTATTCTTATCCCAATAACAATTATGGTTTCTATCCATGAAGTTCTTCAACATTTATGACGACGAAACACAATTCAAGATTCATGGTCAAATTGCTATGTCGAAAAGGGAAAAATCTGGTTTCAATCCATGAATTCCTTAACAAGTTTTTATCCTACAAAGGTAAGGACTGGTATATGACAAAGGTTCACTTTTAACACTTTACGCCACCCATAGAATATTGCGTTGTTGTAAGCGCATTGCAGAACATCGAAACAATGTACAAGCAACTTGAAAACAAATAAGTATATATTAAAACTTACAATATTTTAAAATGTATGGCAATTTTTGGCCTCCCTTTCAATCTGTGTAGATCAGGTTAAAAGTTTGATTTAGGATTCGAAGTTTTCTCGTCATCTTCTCGTAAAACATCATTCCCAATTCGATCACCCTCCTTCACCCTTGTACTCCCCAAAATACCATCTTTGCATACCCGTTTTAAAAACAATGTGCACACGTTGCAAATGTACTAATATATTCGTGTGTAAATTTGAACATGGGTAGATATACACACCATGAGCATATTTTGTGCACAAATAATAAGCGATTTCTTGATTATGAGTATTATTATGTTCAGTACTCAGGAATGACTTCTCCTTTCAAGGTGTATATCAGAAACAAGATGCGTAAACCTGTCTGAGCACATGGTAGTCTCTTCAAAAATAATGAGCATTCGTCCAAACATATTTAGGTTTTTCACATTGTACAGTGTAAAGTAATTGTTGCAGCCGCAAACTAGCATATGGCGGGATTGCCGAAAAATAAAATAAAGAACTGGTGTAATAAACTCTCTTTGTTAGCACTTGCACCGAAGCCACTATGATAGTCTCAAAGCTGCAAAGAATTTGCTCTATTTTATTCGGTTTAACAATGAGCGATTATTACATGTTGGTGGCATTGGTGTTGGGTAGTGAATACTACTACTACTACTACTACTACTACTACTACTACTAATAATAATAATAATAATAATATCCGCATTGTTAAAAGAAAGGAAGTAATGTATTTGTTTTATAACACGATTAAATCTCAATCCTGCCAATCTTGTATTAACAGATGTAGAAAACTAACTTTATGGAAAGAAACTGAAGAAAAAAAAAGTTAAATAGACGTGTGCGCACTGCGTATCCGTTATCGATATTCTCCACTTCCTGCCCTTACCTGCCAATAATAAGCAGTCTTAACTCATTGTCCCCTGGAGATTCTTGCGGGTAGGAAACGCATGTTGGGCGTTACTTCTGAATGCATCCAATCACATCTGTTTCTGAGAGATTTTCGTTGAGCCGGATGCTTAGGAGCATTAAAGACGTTGATTTTGATTGGCTATTTTGCGAGCTCATGTGCAGAAGGGTGAAAATTTGACCTATTTTTCTCCCAACTTTTCTTGAGTATTGGACCTACGATTTTCGTCTCCTGGCCCCTTTTTACTCCTAATCTCAAACTTATCCTACCTTATGAACAGGTTCATTGTTCAATGTGCAGTTTGGACCGTTCTGTTTAAGATCTGAGGTAAAAAAAAGTATCATATCTGGACACCGAAACCGGTAATGTTCGGCCTAAAATAAATCTGGTCTAAATATTTATGGGGATTTTTTGGGGGCTGTATTTTTCAACGCGAGCAGAAAATCCACATTATTTTGTATCATTGTAGCACTACATCTTTTGCCTTTTCTGTAATACTACCTAATTTGGTGTATTGTAAATGATGTTTACTTTAAAGAGATCGGAAGTAGGGTAATGTATGAGTTAAATGATGCAGCTATGTCACGAGCTTTCGGGAAACAGTTCTTGATAACCATATTATTCTCAGTCTGGTTACAACAAAGATGGCTAAATGACCATCCAAAGCCTATACAGCACACACACACACACACACTCATATATATATATATATATATATATATATATATATATAAACAGGCTCAGCATAAATTAGATGTTTCAATTTTAACCATGTCTTTGGAATCAAATTACAAAAATTATCTCCATGCACGTGTGCAAATCTACATGCCAACCAATGTATATATATATATATATATATATATATACATGTGTAATGTTTGTTGCATGAACGGGTTTGCACAGGTAAATAAATTTGCATGATGCACAAATTTGCACCGTCCTTTGATGTACTGCAAAAGTAGATTGTGTACATTTGCAAGGCATGCAAATTTCAGCATGTGAACGCACTGTAAAATATACACACGTGTCTATTTTACTGAATGTATTCAAAAATATAGCCAAGAAATTAGCTATTGCTTGTTTTGGAGAATATTTCTAAATTCAGTTTAAATAACATATTTGCTTGTACGTGGATACTCGGTTCCGGTAGCTTTCTGTACGTTTTTCTATATGTATGTCTCTCAATGATATGAATTGTTGTGCCACGTGATATAGAATGGATTGATGGAATTGATGAATGGCTGTTAGAGAAAGATGACTGTAATGTGGTCATAGGCAGCTCTCTCTGTGAAGTAAATAAAATAGTCTCTAAAGACAGGTTGTTGCCGAAAGAAGGTTTCTACAAGTATCTGCAGTGATTTGGTGAAAAGGACCTTCAGTAAGTGGCTGCTGAAGATAGGCAATTACTTATTTGAGGTTTCGTTTTGAGGCAGCTTGTATTCTCAATACCAAAGTTTGTGTGATTTAGAGCAAGACATTTCAAATCTATGGAGTGTAATTACTTCAAGTTTGTTTCGTCAGTAAAAGGATCAAGTAAACTAAAATGGGCTTAGAGGATGCATCCGCCAGTATACCATAACTGAAGAAATTTCGGTACAAGATGGAAGGTACAAAAATGAATCATATTTATTGATTTTAACGTGGGTCGTTTTCGTATCAATACCAATGCAATTATGGTTTATAAGTAAATGATCCGTATAAGCGTTTAAGCGCACGCCAGGTTAGAACGGATTGACGAACGCACAAGGGTAACAATAAATGTCCTCCACAGAATATTGCGCAAACATAGCAGGTCATATGATGACAAAGCCCTTTCCATCTCCACTCAACTTGAAAAACAACTACATTAAAAAGCAAAACATTTTCAAGTTATGGTAAATTGATAGCCCTGCCGCGTTTTCAAACACCTCTGTAAGCATTTTAGTCACCATCCTAGGATGTGTGTGTGTGTGTGTGTGTGTGTGCTATCTTTATTCTCAGGCCAAAAGAGAGAGACTATCATATAGAACAGTGAGAAAATCAATAAGGGCTTATTATTAGTATATAATTGCTTGCTTCCTGTCTGCATGGATAGTTACATTGCTGTAAATACTAAATGTGCGAATGTGTAAGCATGGCACTAAACTGTTTCTCAAAATATTTCTGACAGGAAAGTAAAATTAGTAGTTAGGTTATTTTACTTGATGATGATATTGATTACAATGACGATGATGATGATGACAATGATAATGATGATAAAAATAATGGTAACAGTAATAATAATTACTCTTTCCTAAAACATTCATCTTCTTTCTTTTACTTCTTCGTCTTCTTCCTCTTGCCATTATCATCATCGTCGTCATTATCATCATTGTCGTAGTTGTCTTCGTCGTCATCATCTTAATTGTCATTACATATCCTATCCTTCAATATTTGCTAGAGAGTAATTCGTGACTCCGAAAAATAAAAAGACACCTTTGTAGCTAAAAGGCCAAGTTTGCATACGTATTTTAAAACCCAAGTGAAAGCTTTGCATATTTGTTAATAAACACAAGTTTAAAGTTGCAGAGTTGCAAATATTGTGCATAAGAACGGGGGCACTAAATAGACTAAAAGCTCAATTATGAGTTGTGCAGAGGATGCATTTGTTCTTGCGTTCAATTGGATATTTTAAATTATGCTCATGCACAACTTCCTGTAATTATCACATAAAATAGGTTGGTGTGGTCAATAAGGCTAATGATCAAACATACAATCAATTCTTGTACTTGAATGATACAGGCAAGGTGCCTCTGAGGTAACAGAGAAGCTACAAAGTATTGGAGTTTGCTGACAATTCAATGATGAGTGTATTGGAAATGCATTTATATACTTGAATTGCAAGGTACAGTTTACATGAAAGACCACAAATAACTTCTATTGACGTTCTTTATCTACTGTTCTGTATTTTAGTACAGTATTTTATGGGTTCGAGATCGGTGATTATTACCACATACGTATTATAGTTAATCCGTTGGCGGGTGGTGGTGGGTTTTAACGGCACTTTTAAAACGTTATTGGCTATATCATGCCGAGGACATGGGAGCTAAGTTTCTTTCTTAAGGACCCACAGAGGCAAACGACCCGGGATGGCGTGGGCGGGTATCGTATTACGAGTCCGACACTCTAGCAACTTAGCTACCGCGACTCCCTTAATCCATTTGACTCGCACACACACACACACACATATATATATATATATATATATATATATATATATATATATATATACTAGTTTTGGATGGAAAATGCACTTAAGGTACAGGTAAAACTGTTAAAGCTCTAGTTTAAATGGACAATCTAGTCGTTATCGTTTACGGTTGAAAACAATCAAGATTGTGCAACTTCCATTGTCAACTTTGATTGTTTACTTTTATAGGGTTATTCAAGAAACATACATTTCTAGATATTATCTCCAACTTTTAATTGATAATTTAGTCCTGATCTTTAACTATGTTCGTTCTATAGAGAATCCTTTTTTTGTAGAATATATGTCTTAGATATTTAGCATTCCTATCAAGGTCCAAATATCGACTCAGCAATAAGGATTTCCACAGCGTTGCTATTTTTTATTTTCCTGATTTTGAACTCGATTTCCACCAGAGAAAATTATGTGTCATTATTTTTTTTCCTCATTCATCTAAAAATCGCTAATAAGCTAACTGCAGTCAAGTGACTGCGAAGGAAATTGAAGATCGAGTAAAATCACGAAGACAGAATTGGTGTCTCGTGGAGTTTGCTGAATAATTCCAACGTTGTTGTGCATTGGGTCATTGCTGTTTTTTTCTAGCTAATTGTGTCCAGCACTGTGTACGGCAAAGGTGGAAAAGGGGAATTAGAGTCCTTTCATTGATGGAATTATGATTAGCAATTAAGGTACTAAATAATTTTGTATTTATATGAATTGCAGCATTAAGGTGTCGACTAAACGTGTCTGTTAATTTATTACATAGGACACAAGAGGCATATTTTTGTTACATAGTGATATTTCACATCTCAGAGGGCTAATATTTCTAATTTCATAACATGTGCATAAAGGTATGACTTTAAAGATTGCTATCACAACTGCATTAGATGTCAGAACTGACATTTACAAACAAACAAAATGGCACCGATCGTTTGCACGATCTTTCTTGTACTCGGTTATTTATGGTAGCGGAAAAATTGGGTTTTGTAACTATTAGACAGACTTCTTCTCATGAATACAACATTATATTAAAAGTGACCATTTTAAAATTGACCACTAGTAGCTAGAGTGACGACTATCAATCAACTAGCGCGTGTCATAAATTTAATGCCCTGGTAATCAATCTCATCACTCATCGTTATGTTATCATTTTTTCTCCACATGTGGGTCGGCCCAGCCGTCTCTCAGAAGCCTAGTCGGTCACCAGATTTGTATTAACATTTTCATTAATATATATTATTAAAATACATTAAGTGTAATACATTTAAAACCACCCATGCAATATTATGGCAAAGCATGCTCTATACTTTGTAAGGGTTTTTATACAAGGTCTATTCGAGTTTAAAACGGATAGTAGATAGATCCTTGTAGGCGCTGTACTAGGACCCGCGTAAAGCGCCATATATTTAAAGCCCTGTATAAAGCATGGGTTGCCACGTTGGGCTGTTTTTCATTACACAACTCGTGTAATGCCTGAATTACTAGTTAGATATAATAAAAACGAATTTGAATTGTGTAAGGTTGCACAAAGTTCATAAATAAAGGTTTCATTAAACTGCTGTATTTCTGTTTAATATTTGTCCCCATGTCATGGCTTGCTCCATTACAAAACCTATTGTAACTCAGAGATAGGAATATAATATTACTTGGGCCAATATGACTTACTTTGTAACTATAACAAAGATAATACAAAAATACCCATTTATCAATATAATACAATTAGCAATCTTAAATATGTATAACTTCAAAATCTCTCGCTTAATTTTCATGTCATTTTTGCCACATACTTAAAGGTTCTCTGTCCACTTGCTTGATCTTTTTCAAGGACAAAAAACCCGATTTGAATGAAATTACTGCGCTAATTTATGGGAGGGACATTCGTCAAAAATCCGGGGGTCAATTGGTAAGAAATTGAAGAACGTTACATGAACATTACACGAAGCATAGAACAAGTATACGATGCAACGAAATACGCTAACATGTACATATTAACTGAAAATGTCTTTGACAGTTAACAGATTATTGGTGTCTGCTTGACAACGACATCATTTAGACTATTTATGGCAAGGAAAGTTTCTGTACACCTGGCAAAATGTTTGTCTGCTTTTCTTCCTTGCCAAACAAAATATAACATTATCTGCGTAACAAAAAGCCCACATAGATAATCACAGAAGACTTGTGATGAAATTTGTATTGGTCAAAAAAGCATACACACATCAAACATTTTAGGATAGGTATTTAATCAATTTATAATATCAGCAACTATGACATTGTCTTTTTATTATTACACTGATTCAGACAGTTTCTTCGTCTATGTTTTTGTAAGGGAATAAAGACAATCACACAAAACATATTTCGTTTCCAAATTGACCAGCAAAGACAACACTGAATGCTAAATGCTCAGATTACTGGATCTATGTTAGGTGAAACAAGTCTAATCTGAAAATTCATTGAAGAGGAAAAACTTATAAATTAGCTAGGTGCATTAGAATGGAACGATTTATTCGTAGGAGCTTATTTTTCATGGTATATGATTAGCTTTTTCATTCCCAGAAAATTCAATGATGCTGTGAAAATATAAATATTGTGATACAAAGGTTGTGTAGCAAAACCTTATCTGGCTTAGGTTTAGAGTTTTGTCTAAAGTAATAGACATTGTGCACGCGGATTTTTCATATCGTGCTTTATCGAAACAGATGTCAGATGTATATCACTGTCATTTTGCGCTGATCACTTAAAGAATAACCGACAATAGTGAAGCCATAACACTATTTGGACGTAATTTAAGTGTCCATTTGTAATGTCAATATATTCTGCTGAATAATAAAATAATATAAAAGAAAGAAGTATCTAAACAAAATGTTAATACCAATCTGATTAAAATCAGATTCCAACTCTGCTCTCATTTGTTGCACCGTACAAACGGAAGCCAAGTTGAAAGATCTGATTGTTGCTTCGCGACAAAAAGGGAGCAGAGTTGAAAGCTCTTATTTTAATTGTATTGATGTTATTAAAAAAAATTAATATCTTGCTCAATAGCACAAATGTCGACCTGCTAATTAGATTAAGTAAATGTATAGAACTGACATTTAAATCATCATCATTCCCATAGTAACTTAAAATAAATATGCCTATTACCGTTTAATCCAATGTTTTTCATGTATATTCAAAAGTTTAATCAGAATAACTCATTCTATCCTTCTCTTTCTACCTTTATTTGCTATAGCACCACCATAACTAATTTGTAGATTAATCTCATATACCTATTTTTAGACCAGAGTTGTCAATAAAGTTTTGTTCTGTTGTTGTATGTTCTGTTCTGTTTTGTAACATTGAAAATACTGATTTAGGCCATACATTTTTCCCTATTACTGTACCATGCAGATGAATTCAATGAGAGATGAATCGAGCAAAACATGGTTTCCTTGTTGACTTTTTCTGTGTATAAAATACAAAAAAACGGGACTTAAAAAAATAATTATTGTTGATATATCTAGTATGTAGACGACGTATCAAACACCATAAAATATATATAAAAAATAAAACTTGCAATTGAATGGGTGCAACTTGAATGCAGGAGACAGCAGTTGAAAGACCCTCAAAACTGTCCTGTTACCTATTGGTAATATCAAGCATGCCGACAGTGAAAAATATATTATAGAACTGACAATAAAAGAGCAATATTATTTTCTATTATACAGAAGAAAAGTAAGATATAGTAGTGGGTATAATGAAAGGAAAAATTTATTATGGATTTAAGATGAGAATGCCCAGTTTTTTATGAGGGCTGAAAATGCCTTTGTAAACAAATAATTGTGCTGCAAAAGATCATAAGTAATAAATGAATCAAATAAAAATAATTGTAGATTCCGTGCAATATTCTGAAAAGTCTGGACTTAATTTGAAGGAACATTTGATTTGGAAAGTGCAACAGTTTGGATTGAAATGGCAAGTTCCTTGGATGGGACTGGCAGTAGGAGAAATATTAAAACCGTTGGGACAGTCTGGTGAGCATGCTAACTGTTTAATAATTCTTTAAAACTTTGAATATGAAAGCTGCCTAAAGTCAAAAGGCTCTGGAAATATCTCATCAAATCTGCTTCATATAAATTAATATCAACTTGATCAACCATGGCACACGCCGAGTGAAGAATTCTTCAGCTTCCTGGCTTTGACATTGTTATATTCACATTGGTAACAGCGTGATGTGAGTTAGATAGTGTTGCAGTAATTTTACGCTTCTTGGCATCACAGATGTAAATGGGAATATGATTTCAATCAAGAATCACTTTTGTGTCCAGACACCCTTATAATATGGCGTGAATCAATACAATTTTTGTTCATTACTGTAATGCTTGTATCAAGTACAGAAAGGTTTGTACACGCATAACTTACTTTCATTTTGGTCAAACGTGTCTTTTCTACACAACAATTCGCACAACACATATCCTCCTCAGCTGCTAAAGATTAATGCTTGGGGACTGCGTTAGGTCATATAGGTATCAAATGAGAGGAATATACAATTTGGATAACTCGAAACAAATTATTTGAATAGACAATTTATTAGAAGTCCAATACTACTAAGTTATATTTCTAACCTTAGTTGAGGATTTCAAATTATTCATATTTAATTAATCCCAGTTTTACTGGGCGCATTTAAAATCAATGCATATAGAAGTAGCTTTGTATATATTGGTAATTAACTGTAATTGTTAGGTCAAAGTTTACGCACACATTTAGCAAGCAGGGGTCGAAATGGTAGGAGTGGAGATGGGTTGTTTTCTATAACGTTGAAAATATGTTTCAATCTCGAAACGTAGAGGTGCGTCTCATAGGTATCACGGTACTAATTGATCCAATCTGCGTTTATTCCATCTATTGTGACCCCTAAGAAAATCATCAATATTTTGTCTCTGGTTTCTCCCGGACATTTGTTAACCAGTAAAGAATGTTACTTGCGTGCAATAGAAAGAAGCATTAAAACCTAAACAGAAAATATCATGTTTGTTGAGTTCAGCCTCTTGGCTCTTCCTTAAGACGAAAAGGCAAGCATGTATGATTATGTCGGTTTTTGGAATGGTCACTTGCAATAAAAATTAAAGATATTTAATGCACATAGAACTATTTCCAGAAAAAAACAACATAATATATGCTGAAGTCTTGATTTGTTGCATCCAGGTTAGTGCCTAACGTAAGTAAGGTAGACTTGGTACATCTTAACTTATAACTAATTCACTGTGTTTCATACAAAATATTAAAAAGAGAAGGCAATATATAAGGAACCTAGTTAGTGTAGTGATATCTTGAACGGCATAAAGGGCAAAATACATGGTACATACATTTTGTTTTTATAATTAAGGATTCTACATGCATTCATATGTAATTGCTTTATGCATGCAAGTGACATGTAAATAAAACAGTTTTTGTATGCATATCAGTGCTGTAAAAATAGCTTTTAACTTTTACAAATGAGAAGAATTAAACTTAGACAAGATTTTTTTCTTATAAATGCACCTGCTGTACACATTAATTTGTCTCATAGTTGCATAGCTTTGAATTTATTTAAAAATTTATATCAGGCATGTGCAATTTCCACCGGGGTGCAATTTTTAAAGCCACACCCTATGATGTAACTAAGCGATTAAAACCAGGTCGCGGTTCGGATCCAGTCCGCGGGCCGTAGGCTGCACATGTCTGCTTTATATGGATGCAAACAAAACCTAGTTGCATATGTGTTGCTATACTGAATGTATTGTTTTCACCCTTGGGCCACTGCTACATTGTGAATAGGACACATGTGTGTGGTCCAATTCTTTAAACGTGACTGGACTATAGTAATGTTTTCAAGTTCTAGAACGAAAACTGGCATAATGTTTAGTTTGTGTTGATTAGACTTATTAACAGTCTTTCCTTTACCATTTTCTATAGAAACGAGTTACACCTGTCCATTTAAGATGACACAGAGAACAAAGATAGACCATACATTGGTGTGTTTGGTCTAGTTCATTGCGAGGAATATACTAAACATTTGCGCCCTTAAAGCATCAAGATCTAAACTGCAACATTTTTGACAGTTTAAATATCTTCTGAAAATTGGAAACGAACATAGAAATGAGTTTATGTCACTCGTTTTGATTTCAACGTTAAAGCAACTAATATATATGCAGTTTAATATTTACAGAAATGACCTATGTATCTCTACATTGTCATAGTTCAACTGTGATCACACAATTAATATACTTTCTCCAGATCCATTTATTGAAAGAATATAAGTATCATTTTAAAATTTGTGTTGGCATTTTACTACCAAAGCAACAATCTGGGTGGGTATTTTGGCCCAAAAAATGTGATGTTTTTTTTTTATTTTTAAAGCACAAATATTTATAAATATACCAGAAATGAATACATTTCGTCTTTCTAATTGAAATAATGATTTTTGTTGGCATAAATGTATTCAAACTAGCTAAACCATATTGTTGTATTTAATTTTCTTACGATAATGCTAACTGGGCTTGCAATACTTCAAAAATGTGTTTCACCACTCAGATGAACATTGTATTAATTATCCAGGTAATATCACTTGGATATAATGCTCTTGTGTTGAGGTTGTGTTGAGGTTAAATGACAAAAAGTCTATGAACGGCATATGCTATGTTGCCACTGGCAGGATCCTGATATATGCCTTGGGTTCATCATTCATCATGTAACATCATAACAATAATTCATAAACAGTGCAATGTGGGTAAACGTTTAGTGAAAGGATTTCCTATTAGAATACATTAAGCAGTTTTGGTATGTCTACAATGAGATAGAAAAAATAAATACATAGAACTGACTTTTTATACAGTGATGGGGATCAAAGAGATATAATCATGTACCCTTAAGCCTTGACATCATGCCAGCTCGCAGAGGCATATCTCATAATTCCTGGCTTAACAAAAATTATTACATTTTTGTTTTGTAAAAAATACACATTTTGTAAATTCGGATTTGTTTTGCGCAAAGTTGTGTTTGTTTGTGTTTATGATCGAATGCGGTCCACAGTATACAGTAACAGTAACAATTTGCATATTTTACTTCTTTTCCTTATTGTTCTTCCTTTTCATCATTGCTAGGAAAGGGTTTTATTCATTATACAATTATGCTATATATAGAATTACAAATATACACCAGAGTGGAAAAAATCTCTCTGGACCCTCCATGGGAATGCTTGATAACATTAACAGAATTTTAAAATACGAATAAATAATATTATCATACAGGTTAGAAAATTTATAATTCGTTCTGTACTACGGATATTCGAACCCGGGTCTGCGGGTTATGGCACCCATTGCCATCACCAAATAAGTATGCTACAAAGTCAGTGGTATAGACATCCGTGCGTAGCAGACACACCCGCATGTCCACCCAGTAATAAATTCTGATCTAAGTACACAGTCATTCCGGATTCCTGTGACAGAAATCAAGGTATATAAAGGTTATTATTGTGAATTACAAATATACTCCAAACAGACCGGAGAGAGCTATCCCTGGATCCTACAGTAGAATGCTTGATAACATTAACATAATTTTTAAATACGAATAAATATTATTATCATACAGGTTAGAGAATTTTAATTCGTACTCTACTGAGATTCGAACCCAGGTCCTCCGGTTACGGCAATCATCACCTTGTCTGTAAGCGCCAACCCCTATACCATCTCGAACACATCAGCAAAAAACGATGCTACAAAGTCGTTGGTATAGGCATTCGTGTGTAGCAAAGTCGCTGGTATAGGCATTCGTACGTAGCAGACATGCTTTTAAAATACGAATAAATAATATTATCATACAGGTTCGAAACGTTTTAATTCACGTCACTCATCACCTTGCCTGCACGCACCAACCCCATACCCCCATACACATCCCCAAAAAGTTTATTAGGACCCCCCTTTCGTGGATGGCATCGTACATAGGAAGATTATTATGTGGAGTTGAAGTATCCAAGATCTGCAGGAACGCACTTGCAGGCAATTTGTTCTAATAAATTTACATTACAAGCTACTATTCTAAAATAAATGCACTTGGAAACTATATTAGTGGAGGATAGCTAATGTTAGGAATTAAAAGGGCGAATGCCGCCACTCTTAGTGTAAAAACCATGCATATCTATACATTACCAAGTAATTGGGAACAAAGGAACAAATAACAGATAGACAAAACAAAACTAACCTTACCTCTTTAAAAGTATATTTGAGAACCCCTGGCAAGCACGGAAGCTAAAATGGCCGCCGTTTCTTAACGCCGGAAGTTCATCTATGAATGGAGAATAGTAAGAAGACTATCTACAGGATCATAGTTGTTCTTCCATCCTTCTTTGTAATAAAGATAATGTTGCGTCATTGTTTGTGTTGCTTTTCTTGATTGCTCTAAAAATTAATAGCCTATACATAACTTTGCTCCCGCTCTTTTATGCATTACGACTTATTGTAGTGTAGTAAACCACAGTCAGAAAGATAAACAGCAACGCACTGACAGAGAACATATAGGTTAAAGAGAAAATGAGGTGGGGTGGAAGGGAGAGATAACAACTGATGACAAGGTACTTGCCTTTATCTGTAATTGTAGTCTCCTTAGGCTAAATACCAGCAAGATATAATTGTTACTATTGGGAGATAAAAGCATGATACAAAAAATGTTAATGATCTAGTGCCTTATTATGCAGGCTTTAATTATAGATGTTGTATATATTTCGAATGCATAAAATAAACATTGGAAATGTTTGTAATTAGCCATAAAGATATCCATAGTATTGTACATATTGCATCTTGTGTATATCAATTTAAAAGATTATTATTATTGCATGTATATCATTATTTTTTTTAAATTAAAATTAATATTATCTTCGGAACCTTATATACAGTCACAAAAAGCAAACGTATGCAACCATCCAATAAAAGCTTTATAACCGTTCTTGAACAAATGATTGTTACTCTATCGTAGAAGACTCTTAAAGGATAGCATTCAGTACGTCTGGATAAATTGAGCAGTTAAGAAGCCTGCAGGGGCAGCTAGATATTCGTGCTATAGTACACTTGTCGAATTATTTCCTTATATGACGATGAACATTTTGATAGAGGCATGCATTACCCTGATCAAATCGTATTGAAATTATATGACAATTATATCAATGGAATCGTATACTCCGAAAGGAAAGGTAGATCATATTTATCAATCCATTCATACAACTAAAAGATAGAATAGTAACCATTTTGTAAACATACAAACAAATAGGTTTAAATGGACTCGCCTTCAACTGATGAAATGCTGAACTAATACGATCCTTATATGTTAATGAAATGAAAGGACATCATTTACTCTGCCAAGTCCGCATTAAATCCGCATTAAATTAATCATGGTGAATATGTTTAATCACTCGATACCTCGGTGATTATAATCCTTTCGCTCAGTCCCTTGTTGATTGATAAGTGGATGATATTTCATTTCTTACAGGAGTTTGATTTCTATCAGCTTTATTTCCACTGAAAAATAATTAAATAGTTTTAAAAAACCGGGAACTTCGTAAATCACTAATGTGTTTTCCTTAGAATATAGGATGATGAAGAAATCAATTTAATTTGGTTATGCAATGAAATCCTGTGAATACGTTGAGGAAACAAAAATATTGTTGCATATTCTCTTCTATTATAATAGCAGATCAATTGCAATTCAGTAGTATCTACTCTAGACTGACCAAATGCAACTGATGTGTTTGAATTTGGATATTCTGAAGATAATGTGCAATAAGCATCAACCTGGGCATAGATTGGTGTCCTATTTCATGTGCCATATTTTCAGGTGATTTAAGTATGTTTTAAGTATTTAAGCAATGTCACAGTTACCTGCCGTAAGGGTACCTAATAATCAGAACGTTATTTTGTATCAAACAATCTTCCTATCATGGGTTTACTGTCCGTTGATCGTAGACTAATAATACTAGCATACACAAATTTTTGTTCTGTTGTGCCCTTTGTACAAGTATCAAAGCAAAATAAGCACAATGTTAATTATGAAACCATTCTTCGATCGAATTTCCAAGACATTTATTCCACAATGTCGGTTTATGTTGTATGTAGTGTATCATAAATAAGTTTGAATTATCCTCTTAAAAGGATTAAGATGGCATTTCCAGCTGATAACTGAGCTTGAAAACTCGGGACTATTGCTTTTACCATCGGTAGAAAGTCCGCGAAGTCACGATACATAACAATACATATAGAGTGCTCGTGGCTAATAGGGAAAAAATAAAAACATGTCTCGAGACTTGAAATAATGAAATGTAAACAGAATGCACTATATTTTGCTTAACGTCCTTGTAGTTTAACAGAGTTTGTAATTGAGAAACGAGAACTTCCTTTCGCAACGTTGTGAAATTACTTTGTAGCCGCCCTTTTTCCACTGAGGTTTCAGCATTAGGTCACGCGCTAAATTCCAGTGCAAGTTTCTGATTGGCCGCTAATAATCAATATGTTTTTAAACAACAGCACTTGTTCATAATGACATTTATGAAATATGTTGTGATCTTAAAAAATTAATATAGTGGCTGCAATAAATAGAGTTTCTGGGGAATTTTGGGGGAAATCTGTCAATATTGCTGGAAAGGATATATATATTTGAAGCCATATCAGTCTTACACTAAGGATAGTGCTGTGTGCCGTAGTTCAGATGATAACGGTAACAAAAATATACTAGCAAAACAAGGAAAGTTGTCTGAAGAATCTCCTCTATTGCTTGAATAGGTGGTACAACTTATATAACCCGTTAAAAAGAGATTCAAGTTTCCTCTTTTATGTCGGATTAACCTGAGCGTCCCAAATAAGTGTACATTGTTGACATGATAATATGCCGCTTTCAGCCTAATAATAACCGATTAGTCTCTGGTAGCGTGAACAAAAATGGCTGACACAAAATTATGATATGACTCTTAATAATGTCCTTGTACATGCACAGTTGAAAGAAACAAAAAGGACTGGTAACTACTGGTAATATGCAATCGAGCCGAAAACACACAAGTTTCCTATGATTTTAGTATGCAGTTCGTCACGTACAAATGTCCATTATTAGTTACTTATGCCACTTTGTCCTACAATTAGGACACGACCATTTTGTCCGCACCATTTTATCCATACCAATTTGTCCAATACCATTATGTCCACGTACCATTTTGTCCATACCATTTGGTCCGTACTATTTTGTCCGCTACCATTTTGTCCCGCCACCACAATAAGTCATAAAAATAAATGTTTCTGATATCATCAATCAACTCGTTACAATAAAGGTGTATTGAAGTTCCCAGGTTGTATCATTTCTCTTCTGGCATTTTGCTAGAGAAACTACTAGTGTACTCTAGGAATCTTACAACAGTTAGGTGTTGTTGTAAAAATAGGAACAATTCAATATAAACAACTGTGTTGTCTAAATTACACAATGGTTAAAACTGCATTATATGCCTCAGACTTTCTGTTTTCAAGAGTCAATCCATGTATATACATTTTGGTGACATAATCAAAGCGCAGTTTATTTAAATGTTTGTTAAACGGCATAATTCCCAATTGATTTTCGTCTTTATCTGCGATCAGATATATCATAACGAGGCAGTTCTACTTCAAACGGATGAATCTACAGTTAGTTAAGGGCCGGATAACCTTAAACCTAGTTCCAATCGCAATACTTCATCAATTTTACGCTTTGCTAATGGGATGCATACATTAGGTTAGCTTAAGAATCACCACAATGCAGCACATTAATTTTGTGTCCTAAAGAACTTGATATACTTGTCAAATAAATTGCTTTTAAAGACTTAATTTGTAATATTTTGGGTCAAAAATAATAATTGATACTCGTCCACCTTTTCGCCATTATGTCAAAAAATAAATTGAAAGATAGCGGAAGATGCTTTCTCTAATTTTCTGAAAAGTTAGAATCTGTCACGTTAAGTAATATGAAAAATATATATATGTAGTATATTTTGAAATTATTGCACATTCTAATTTGTATCGATATGTTCAATGGGCTTTTAAATGATATACTTTCGAGCATCTATTACTTGAATTTACATTATACATAAGCCTAAATGTGGTTATATTGAGAGGAATACCGACTGCATTTCGTACAAGTCTTTTCATCCAGCATTGTCAACATTGATGTTCAGAAAAAAGAAACAATTAACTATATTCAATTTATGTTGGTTTGTACATCTGATTGGCGTTCAAATAGAAATACATGACTTCATATATCCCATTATTCCGAATAGTTCTCATATTATTAAATAGGAAGGGGTGGTAAACAGAATAAACATATTATTTTATTTCCTGTCATTACATTTCATGGTAAAATTTTCATTAGTTTATGAAATGTAAACACAAAAAAGCTCATGAAAATATTCAAATTAATTAAAGCAAATAGCATTGAAAGCGAGAATAATTACAGTCGGGAAACTGGAAACATTTTATACGATTTGCGAGTTGAAAAAAAAGCAAAGGAATGGTGTAAAAATACGATAAATGAACATATTAAATCATCTTAAAAAGAAGAAACAAAGATTAAACTTATTGTTTCTGGCATTCCAAAAACTGATATTACAGCAGTAAATCCGTATTTTCCGCTCCGTTCCATCCACGTAATGACATTTTCAGTTAGCATTTATGTGTGATTGGACAAATAGACTGATCGCGAAATTTATATTTTTTTCAAAAAACCGTGCCAGAAACGATGTTTCTTCCTTATTACAGTTTGCTGTTATTGATAAGGTCAGATTACTATTGACAGTTTTCTGTAATTGAATTAAAACTCGAAGATAGTTAACACTGTATCGGTACAAGCTGGTATTCTTGGTGTCGTCAACAATGAGTGACTTCTATGTTGACAATCATATGTGCCTAGTTAATCTGAAATTGAATTATAAAAATCTAACTTAAGACTTAAAGAGATCTATTACTACGCTTAATAATATGACCGACTACGGGTTATTTTTACACTTTTAAAACCAGTCAAAGAATATTATAAACGCTTAAAAATTCTTTCTTTAATCCATATTCTTGTCGTACACTGTAAGAAAATATATCATTCTTGAAGTTCTCCCATATTTTGATGGTTTTTTTCTCATCAACATTGGTTTGTATAATATTTGAAATTATATGTTGATTACATTATATCAAGCGTTAGTACCGTATATAATAGCGTATAAGCCAATACGAACTGCAAACTGCATAGAACCAGATCTGCCGTCGCATAATGCGCCGGCAGATATGGGTCTATGCAGTTTGTAAGGACTAATCAGTAGATTACTTGTTATTCGGCTACTTTAATTAAATTAATTATAATGAAATATTAAACTGTCAATAAGATATTCGATCATTTATTCTAGCACTCCACGCTTTTATTTGCACTCTTTCCATGGTTTAGACTGATTCAGTGATATTATAAAGATTGAACATATATGATTCATAATATCGACTATAAAGGTTACAGAAACTCAGAGTGTTGAACGGCAAACCGTTAGAAATTCAACGCCTCCCTTAATGACTGAACAGATCACGTTTTAGTTCGCTTGGACTTTGTCACGAAATCATCAACAATGCATCTTACTCCTTTTACTTATCGGCTGGTGTGTGTATATGTTGCTTAATGCATCCCGTTGTGTACTTTCACAAGTCCACAAAAAAATGGCATCGGTATAGAGGAAGTGGGTGGGGTCCAGAATGTCTGATCTAGTTTGGTTAGGGACATTAGAATTCCCAAAAGTCTCTGACCATACGTTTCTTGTGGATAAAGACTTAATTTTCAAATTCGAACGAAGTAGGTATCTTAACAGCAATTACCTGACCATGTTGATATCCAATATTCCAATATTGGTTTCTTCTTTTTTTCCTTTTATTCAATATATATATATATATATATATATATATATATATATATATATATATATATATATAGAGAGAGAGAGAGAGAGAGAGAGAGAGAGAAAGAGAGGTTATATTCTTTTTCTACATAGGCAACAAGTTAAAAATATCACATTTTTTGTACCACACGATGAAATATATCCAATATTTAAGCAGGGAAAGAAAATTGTCTTTTTATTATATACCAAACGTGCTCCAGAATCGAAGATTAGAAGATTAAACACACTATTCAATACAACACCCCTCCACCCCCACCCCTCCACCCATCCCCACCCCCGCAATTCCCCCACCCCGTTTCGTAAATTGCCTCACTTCGTTCGCTGATCATATAAATATCAGCGACTTAAGAGAGCGGTAGGATTGGGATGACCTATTCTGTCGCAGTCAATTAAATTGCTGACATTTTGTAAAGTGTCCTTATTGATGAAAACGTCATGGTCGGACGCTAGTCGCCTTTGCATGTTGGCGTCTATAAATTACATGCTCTAAATTTAAAGAATTTATAAATGCAGCTTCAAATGTTATACACCGCAGTCAGGCATTGGTGATAACTGAATAATTTGCTCTAATATGGGAGCTTTTACAGCCATTTTTATATGCATTTGTACATATACTGCATACGTCGTGTAGCCCGTGTCTGAAGATATGTGTATTTTCAAAAAGGTGACATTTTCAATAAATGCGTTATATTTTCTCTACGAATATTTCAATAAATCTCTTTTTAAGCGAATACTTTAATGTCCAGTTATTCGTTTTTGAATGATTTAATTTGACTGTTACATCTAAATGTGCTGTGCAAAAATTACACTCCAACTTTCTTGTAAAACACAAACACTGTATTTTATTCCACCAAGATGTTAATAAATCTTGATACAAGTTGTTTATTTTAAATATTTCTGGAGCAGACCTAATTCTATTTTTTTCGCTGATTATATTTAGTAATTATTCTTTATATCACAGTATATTTTATAGAGTCACTTAGGGTATGATTTTAATGTTCCTTTTTTCAATGTTCTTGTTTGGAAGACATATTGTGGATTAAGAATTCGGCCCTCAAGACCGGAAGTGCTTTGAACAAACGATGGCTCATCTTATTTGCATACAAACTTAGTCTCAGATTTGCTTCCTCTTTTCTTCTTCTTTCACTGCACATTAACCGTTTGAGGGTCTGAGTTAAAGCTTTAAATAATATTCTTTGAGTTTTTGTCTACTGTACGATAATGGAATTATTTATTTATTAATAAGGAATGTGTTCTAAGACTATACATAGTCTGTACCTCTCAACGCTTTGGACAATACAGATCTTTTTTGTTCTGTCCCTGCTCTTAATTTTTGAACCCAGCAAGACGCGACACGCTTTTTAAAGAGGAGTCAAACCAATTTCAACATTTCACGCTGCCTAAATATGCTTCCCCTCCCCCACTAAACGTTTATATTCGCATTCAAGATTAATATCCGGCAACGTTCTTGTGAGCAACTGTGCTCCGTTGAAAACGCTTGACACTATTAAATGCTGAATGCTCAACTTATCGAACATTCATTATGCATTTTGAACATTACTTATTTTTACCCAAACAGTTCTTAACTCAAACCTTTTATCACAAAATGCATATTTTCGTGATCTAAGTTTTACTTTTTCTTTTTGGCTTTATTTTTGTTTTACCTTGCACGTGTGCCGGAATTAAAGAAATGTTAGGATAAAGTGACGAGTACATTATCAACAAGGTGATATTGAAGTAAGGATAAAAATGTGCAAGTAAGGTTAAGCATTAGTTTTTTCCTCATGATACATATTGTTAAAGAAACCACTAGCTAAAAATAATCGTGATTTCCATATATTATTCCAGGTATGCTTAATTGATGTCTATATTACATCTAATATGTATTTAATACATTAGTATCACAGTATTCAAGATCGCGCTGAAACTCAAAAGTGTAGTTCAAATGCCTTACTTGTTATCAAATATTGTTAGCATTCTTGCATTTCTACTATTTCGGGAGGACCACATTTTTTTTAGTTTTCTTCATTTTCTCATAATCTTTGAAATATAGAACTGATATCGAGGGTCATATGAGTACTATGAAGCTCTGCGGATATCGCGTGAATAATTTTGGTGATAAATTGCGGTTTTTTTTTAAAACTTATTGGCAGACTGCATTGAGAACCCTTTGCTCTCAGTTCGACATACAGGCACAGGTTACACATTGGGGCGTATATTTGTTTCCTGATTTTCTGGCAATGAGTGCGGAACTTCAAGCATCACTAACGATCATTGGATTGACCTGGTTAGCTGCTCAAGCGCTGTTTTATACGATCAGCAGCAAACCTTTCCGGATAAATCAAATTTACTGAACAAATGGGCCGCTACAGTTGCATGGCAATAGTTTTCGAATACAGGTCATACATTTCTCTGCAGGGTCTAACGATAGGTTTACCAGCTTTACGTTTCCTCTAGCCATGAAAATATTCCTCTAACCATAACAAATTATCTCCTGTCGAGATACGAAGAATTAATAGTTTTGTTCAGACCCATCAGGATCCATTAGTGGCACAAATTGAGGTCAATGGACTCTGAAGAAATTCAATCTGCATCCACGTCACGTGTACATAGCTGGCAATTATTAGATTTGGGTTATAATATGTTCCGTCAGAGTAAATAACCTTAACTTTTATCTTGGCTTTAATTATGTCTATAATTATTTCAAGGAGCTAAGACATAATATGTATCAAACGAATTATGGACGGTGCTTTCAAGGGTAGTTTATACATTTATTGGTTTAGATAATCTGTGGACTAGCAATCATCGACGAATAAAGAGCTGACCTATTCTTTCAAGAGTATATGGAATATTGGAGCATTTTTTAAAGACCAATCTAAACAAAAGCGTTACCAGTCAACGATGCAAGAATATGTCTGTTTAACAGTCATTGTATATTGGAATTAATTTTTAAGATTATATTCAGTTCAAGTATTCTATATTTCACAATTAGAAGACAGTCTATGAGGCAAAAATGTGTAAATAATTTATATAATAGTTGGTACATTCGGGAACTTGCAATATATTAGATCACTCCATCTTCAAATTAGAGGTTCATGATCCCCATGCAATCTACCTTCACTAGCTGCTTGAATTATATGAAAAGATGATTAGTTGCATAAAATACAAAGAATCAAGTGCCTGATGGCAACTGGACAAATAACTTTTAACTGGTTTCGTCTTAAATTTGATTTACTTCACACAACCCGATCACAATCATTCCAAGTAAACTAATATTTGTTTCTAAATGTTGACCAAGTAAACTAGTGTTTGTTTCAATATGTTGACCTATTCCAACAGACATCTGAAAGAAGTCTTGGTACATCTACTAGTATGTTTGTTTGTCACCAATCAAGAACCTTGTTTTGAAAAGGAAAAAGTAACTTACTTACTTCAAAGAAGAAAATAACGTACATGTATCCATTCATAAACCCTTGTCACAAATTATCTCATGTGTTTTAGTTAATTAGCATAAAACCTTCAAATAATTACATGCATTTATTAGTATGCCTTATAAACTAACCAATGTTGTTCCCCATCAGGAAATATTGAGGAAGTTTGGGAACATATAAAGCAGCATTCACATGTGTTTTCTTTGCCTATGACCTGCAAAACTAAGTAAATTAATTGTATTTCAGGAAACTCCATAAATCATATTTTCCAAGTCGACACAAACCAATCGAAACCATTAAAATCATTCATGCCATCAGTTTTCATATATTTTGCTTCCCAAACCAATGTGGCCGATCAATTTAAAAACAGCTAAACATATTAGATTAATCTGATATCTATCTATCGACCGGAAATTCTACTAAAGTGTCTTAAAATAGTAAGCAGAAAGGAAGCTGCCCATATATTAGTATTAAGACCAAAGCGTTGAGTTCTTTTATCTAAGTAGATTCATCAAGGGCTACTCTACTGCACTGAAATTAATAACAATTTGGAAATATTAGTATCTCTCACATCTTTCTATATAAATGCAAGTCTGAAGAGAAATATAAAGCGTTTCTTGTATATATGTAAAATGCTACACGTTAAACATGATAAGAATTAAGGCGTAAATGTTACACGCGTATTATAATAAGCATTGAGGCGTAAAAGAATTGAGGGTCACATCAATATCTACAGTCGTGAATTTCTCAACCTTGTTTTGTCACATAGACTAAATGAATTAGAGAAGTGGTACATGCGGCGTGGCTTCCTTGTCTGCAAACATCGCAATAAAAACTAAAAGTAATAGGGATTTAGGTTTGTATTAGATAAATGTATCATAAATATATCTCAAAATTTATAATTTGGAAACCAGTGTCTATAAGAAGCGACTGAATAAAACATTAATAACAATTTGTGTGAGGTTTTAATCATTTATTTGCCGTGAAAACGTGAACGTCAAAATAAAAAAATGACATATTAATAAGCTATTTCAGCTCATGCAGATTCTTTCTAAAGTTGTAATCACGTGCCTGATGATTATGAAAGCACTGCAGAAAATATTAGAACTCTTATTAAAATATTTGTCATGATTTGTTATAAGCAAAGCATAAATAAATAAATCGAAATGAAAATCCAGTACAACTAAAGATTAACTATCATGTTCAATATTTTTGTCTGAATAAATCTTCATATTTTAAAACAATATTTGGCTCAGTTCCCTTAGTAATTGGTTTTCTACAAAACTGCAAAATGTGCAACTCTATATTTGTATTCCTTCATTAGCTACTGGAACGTGGGTTTCCTTCTCGGGAAAGGATCGACTGATTTATACAAGTCTAAGACACATGGGCACTGACAAAACGTGCAGTATTTGGACTTGTTTGATATAAATCTCCTAATAGCTCCTTTCAAATTGTGTGTTTGATAATTATGTTTTTAAAAAAGTCAGCCGATTACAATTTCATTATTACGAAGGCGATTTCATTTCAAAGGAAATAATTTTAGTTTAACGTTGTCTTCATCCAGGGAAAATAATATGTTCTCTGTATGGTTCCTTTAAATCTTTCTAAACAACTAGCCGATTTTTTTTTTTTATGATTCATTAGGAACAAGCACAGTAAGTGTGATCTGGATTTTCTGTTCGTTTCTCAGATTTGCTTTTAGACTGGATTGAATTCAGATAATTACCTATTGTCCCAGGTATACAACTGATGCCAAGATTGGAGCGATTGCTGTACAATACTGAATGTATCTACATATGTATGTCCAAAGCAAGGTGAATTATATAATATATAAATAAACAATAAATATGGAAATTAGTCAAGTTATTACAATTTACACATCTTAGGCAGGAAAGAAAGAAAGAAAGGCAGAGTGAGAGCGATGTATTGTATTTTTAAAAATTTATAACAGCTTTTAGTTTATTATAATCAGTAGAATGCTATAATTGTGCGTAAATCAATTCCATCTGGTCTCCATGTATTAAAACGTGTGCATCTTTTAATACAGTAAGCGACACTCCTTTCAAACTGTATAAGTAATGGTTGGAATCTATTATAATGTTTTAACTTATTTATCAACCATTAACGGTTCACACTTTCTCCATCTCATTTCAAAATCATCTGTTATATCGTACCTTTAATCCGCATATTTTTAAATCTTATAACAGCACCCTAGGGAGCAGATAAATGCCTCTGGATAAATAGTTAATGCAGGTAATTTACAGGACTTGTTTTACCATTAAAGCATGTTAGAATACAAATTGACAATTTGAGGTGGGTTCTTTTTTGTTTTTGTATTTTTGGGGTTTTTTTCTCTACATTTGACAGTTTTTTTTTTGTTTCGTTGAGGAGTTGATATAACGAGTTCACGTTGTCTTATATTTTTTATGAATTTTATATATGCGGATATCATTTATTGGTAATTAATGGCTCTAAGAATTAAATTAAAATGTCAAGATGATGTTGTGATTCATTCCCTTGATGTTTGGTAAGAATTGTGCGAGAAGCGCACTTAAAGAATGTTTCAGAAGCGATTGTGGTCATCAGCAAAGACTTATCGTAATGTAAGCAAAGACTCAGTCTTTTTAAGTTCCTTATTAATGAAGTCTTAAACGTCACTTATATCAAAACTTGTATAGCAGCTGTAAACGCATATAATGCATAATAAAAACAAAATAAGGAACCATTGTCACTAACTCCCGTCTTCAGCTTTGTTCCTACGAAAACATTATGTTGGTAACAAGGGATTACAGAGTTCCTTCCGTTGATATAACAAAGAACGAATGAGATGCTTAGGTTGTGGCAATAGTGTTAGGCGTTGAATGATACAAAAAGAATGCATTACTAAAAAGTAACAGCCATGCATTGGATTGATTGCACGTTCAAATGGTCACTTCTGTCAATCGTGTCTTCAAAACTGCAGCAAACTAATACATTGGAAGGAAACTAAACAAAAATTCAAAATGAACGTTTGCGTATCCACTTTGCGTTATTAATATTCTTCTCTTACTCCCATTACCTGATAAAGACAATATGCCTACAAGTGGCATTTCTCTGGCTAGCTTTCAGAAAACAGTGATTGGAAATTCATATTCTTATTTTGTGCACAACACATATGAAAATGCACACATTGAATTGTTTTAAAATATCAAACGTAAGCGAAATTGGAAAGCAAAATTGGTGTCTCTTGGGTTTTGAAGAGTAATGTCACCATCCCAACATTTTGGGACATGGTCATTTTCTTCGAATTTATTACGTCTAGCACAATTTATGAGAAAGGTTAAGATAGAATTTAATTCACTATTTACTGCCAGAATTATGAATTGTATCTCAAAACTCTTCGGGTAATGATCTGATTAGTCATTAAGGTCCTAGACAATCGTGTACTCAAAAGGAATGCAGCATTTAGACGTCAGATAGATTTGTCTACCAACGAGAAAATGACAACAAAACAACCTTTTGGGCTCAAGACATGTAACAATATGTTTACATACTGGCCGGTGACCAGTTATCGCCACGGACTATTTGTCGCCATGGTTATATTTTTTGCAAACGCATGCGAATTTCAGTTTCCGATTTTTAGATGATAAAGAGAACGCAACGTTAACAATCTTCTGCAAATACAAGCTATATGTAAGTCATATGAGCAATGTCTCAAACAATATTGCCCCTATGAGCACATTTTCCAACTGTTTAATGCCAGATAATTCACGTGACATCCACATATGTAGGTGAAGATTGGACACGTCACTTAAACCAACCTTACCATTGAGACTTTCGATTTGACAGACGCTGTGGTCGAGTTCGTATTATAATAATATGAATAAATTGCTCCGAATTGATTTGGATGTTTCTGATATGTGTATTAAGCATTTGGTTCCAAATGAATCTTTCAGGTGCATACACTATAATGTATTTCTTCCATACCGCTCCAGTGCAGTGTATCCATTACAAAGGCCAAACAATGTCAAGGTTATCATATGGGGAGCATTGATTGTTAAAATATTATCCAAAGGGCAGTAACCTCTGTATACCCTGTTCATAACTTTAGAGTTCTGTTATTCATAACCTTTGCAAGGATTAAATTCTTCTTAAATTATGCAATGTAATATTTTTATTTTGACTACAGGTTTCATTAAAATTATAATTAGGTCCTGGTGTGGAATTATTTAAGTCTTCACACTCCCATAAAGAACCATTCTTAGAATTTGTATTCCCTTAATAAATTAAGTTGTTAGTGGACTATGAATAAAGTATAACATGATTCAAAGGGTGTGTGTATGTGTGAGAGACAGAGAGACAGAGAGAGACAGAGAGTTTATATTGATATCAAAGAAAAAGAAAATGTTTAAAAGTATTTGCTATTAAAATGTTAGGTACATTTTGGAAATAAAACCCTCAATATTAATGAAACAATTACATCACTGTAAGAGAGACAGACAGACAGATAGAAGGTAAATAAAGAAATTTTCACAAAAATGTCCATCATTCAAACTTTATTTTTAAACGTAAGAACAAACAGAAAACCAAAAAATTGAACGTCTGATTTCATACAATAGACATATTTGAAATTTGTCGTTCATTCTTTAATTGACACTATGTACACCCAATTATTTTTTAAGGTATCCCAAACAATTACACCAAAGAGGATCTCTTGAGTGCAATTTCTTCTGTAAACTGAAAAGGCCGTTCCATATGAAAAGCTGCTAAAGAACACAGTGTTCCACGCAAAACTCCAGACGATCATAGCAAAATGAGAGTAAAGCATGAAACCACCTGGACCCTCTACACAATTGACACCTGAAGAAGAAGAAACTTTAGTTCAATACACAAAGTATATGTCAATACAAGGTTTCCCCGTGACAAGTGAAATAGTTGGTCATTTGATATACTCAGTAGTTACAAACATCTGGAAGAAATATCCTTTTCAATCTAGACACTGGCCCATGTGACAACTGGTTCAGCTGTTTTAGTTCCCGCCACCCAGAAAGTTCAAAGAAAGAGCAGCCACGGAGACAATACAGAAGTCGACACATAATGGCAAACTAATATGTTATGGACCTGCTGTCAGATACTATCAAGATAATAGTTGTTAAACTTGAACGTAATTTTTATTGCAATGAGATAGGCTGGAGAAAAAAGGAGGGCATTCGCCAGAAGTTCTTTCATGTTAACTGTGAAAATTCCTACCAGCAAATTGTCACGAGCACAAATCACACTACTTGCAAATCTGTGTATATCAGGTGATGGATGAGTGCACTCAACATTTTTTTTTCTTTTCTTCCCCATAGAGATTACAAAGATGGTTTTCCTAGAAACTGATCGTATGGCGCATCAGAAAGTGAGTACATGGACACAGATTTATTTAAACTTTGGTTCGAAAACTTTTTTCATTCCAAATTGTTGCAGATCCAGTCCAGTCCTTTTAATGCTTGACAATCATAGCAGGCATATCAGCCTGGATGGTAATGAACTTTCGAGGGCTAATGAAATTAAACTGTATGGACTGCCACCCAATACTACACATATTTTGCAGCCATTAGCTGTGTACACTTTGGTCCGTTAAATGCCAAGTGCTCAACCCCTGCAGTTAATCTTGGATATGCCAATAAATCTTAAAGTATAGATAAATAGCAATTTTCTGCAGTTTTATCCATGATCATTGACCGTTTCTGATCACCAGCAGATGTGAAAGATGCTCTCAGAAAGATTGGCACCATTCCCTTCACCCCTGATACAATTTATAAAGCTCAACCAGCGAAGAGTCATCAACTGACAGAATCAGCAAAAGATTCGCAACATAGAAGCAAAGTGATATCACAATATGTATCCGCAGCCATTACACAAACATGTCCACTGTGTACAACATGAGGTACCTATCTTGGAGGAAATCCGCTGGTACTTGAAGGGTAGTACCACATCAATTAGCAGATTTTTTCTTTCCTGTTCCAGCCAAGTCACTAACTGCAAAATAAAAAATAGTTACTGAATCTAGGGTTATAACAGGAGATGAAATGTTCAAGACAATTATGACAAAAATGGAATTTGAGAGGAAGAAGAAGGAAGGTATGTAGAGGAGAAAAGAGGAAGGGAAGGAGAAAACAAGAAGCAGAAAATAAGGATATTAAGAAAAGAAAGATTATTCGAATGGAAGAAAGGAAGAAGAGTAAAGACAAGATACAGGAAAGGCAGAGGATAGCAAAGGAAAAGCAAAGCAGCAGACATATGTCACATGTAATATATCTTTGTAGTATTTGTGGATGCACAGAGACACAGTCCAATGATCCAAGTACCACTGAAGATGCGAACGCCAATGTAAGCTGAATTCGGTGTGATATGTGTGAAGACTGGTTCCATCAACATTGCTCAGAGATTATTCCAGAACAAGCAGATGATAATGGTTTCACAATTCTGTGCTTTGCTTGCCTGGATTAATGAGTATGCTTTTGATTTTTTTCTTCAATGCAGCGCTCTGAATTAAAAGACCTGTTAACTTCGTAAATATTATGTTCTTTGGTTCTGTTCATTTGGCTGAAAGCAGGTAATATAAAGAATTCATTTTTCTTTTAATACAGAATAGTTATGAATCACTGACTATAATTCTGAATTACATATTTCTTGCAACCTGGGAGGCAGCTATCCCGCAGATTACATCCTATCTGTAACAGGTGTTTGTTCTTCATTGTCATTTTCGTACCAATTTACACTCAGTTGTTCAATTATTTTCCTTTTCCTTGAATTCATCTAATTAAAAACGTATTAATGACTTTGTTAATTAACAATATATGCTTCACCAATATCTCTTTCCTTCACGTGTGATCTTCATTCAGTGCAACTTCGTTGTGTACAAGGCAGTGTTTGAGTAAATGAAATGCCGTGTAAATCACTAAACATGTACATTTTTGCTACACAAGCTATAAACAAATGAATATTTATAATAGGATAACGTTCTCTTATGAACTGATATTTATTCCAAAAAAATCAGGTTTTACAGATCCGAAAAAAAATTGAAAATTTCGGAGGTGGCGACATTTGGTGCAGTGACGAACAAACATTTAACGAAATTTTTGAAGTAATTAATGTTTCCCCGTAACGATGTCAATTATTTTTGTTGGAGCCGATATATCTGAAAAATATCGTAAAAGGATACTTTTTGCCTTTGTGTAATATCAGAATAAACTCAGAAGTCTCCAGAAAAAGAGGCTACTATTGGTCGCCAGCCAGTAGTGATATTTCATTTCTAAATGGCAAATGTACATAATCTCACTTTATTACAGTATGCGTATTTTGCGACATGGTCATAAGTTTATAACTTACCAGTTTCAATGACAATCTGCCTCAAGATGGCCTTTCGCTTACTCTGTCATTGATGGTAGCAATACTGGATATATTAGCTAAACTTCTTCTAATGAACAAAAATGTAAAGCGGCCCTATACAAATTGATAAGAAATCGAAGGATGTTACATGGAAGTTACAAGAAGCATAGACAGAGTAAGCAATCTGACGAAAGAGAGAAATTGTAGATAATAACTGAAAATGTCTTTGACAATTTAACGATTATTTATGTGTCTCTGCTTGAAACATGGAAAGTAAAGTATTTATGGCAGACGAAGTCTCTGTACAGCTGTCAATCAGTTTGTCTGCCTTTATCTCTCATCAAACACAAATTATAGTATTATCGTTGGACGTCAACACAACACAGTTATCGATACTCTCAAACAGGGCGTGATGCTATTTCTATTGGTCAGATAAGCCTCATGATATTTTTTTTTCAGGACGGGTATTTATTCAATTAAAATTACTTCAAATATTTAATCTTTTATTTATTAGTGAGTTCCTTCGGAAAGTTTTTTCGTCTATACATATTTAAAGGAATGAAAACAATAATCAACATAATTCATAACACTGGTTTAAGCTATGCATTGCTCCTTACTACCTTACCACATACATGAATTGAATGAGAGATATGAATTTATATTTAAAATTAATTTATTTATGTCTATTATGAATACGTATCTAATACAATACAATACTGTAAGAACAAATAGCCATAATTAAAAGCTTACCAACTGACTGTGGAAGTCCGTGGCTGAAAGACTAACAATACGCTGAGAAAGCCGTTGCTGAGGAGAGGAGAAATTTAAAATTAGTAGACGTTGATCAATAAAATATAACAATCGCTTAAATGTTTACAAAATACTTTACAAAATTTTAGGTGCGGAAAGATCTATAAAACGATCTTTGTAAATTGATGGAATACTTTTATTATCTCACGATGACCCAACGGGTAAGCTTAATTTTCCATCATTATGTGGTATAATTCTCTATAATTTCCACGAATAACTTTTAAATAAGTTAAGTTGGATGTTGTCTTGAGCCAAAACCAACTGGTCTTAAAAGAAAAGAAAACTGTACGATTCATTCTAGTAATTGCATGACAAGAAAGTCAACCACCAAATAATGCTGCAATCAGTTTCCTTACTTAATGTTTCAGGCACAAATCAAACAACATATTACGTCCTACTTCTTTTGCGAAAGAGAATTCAGTTAAAAGTAAAAATTAAATTGTTAATTTAGTAGTGTACTCTTTATGGTTTCCTTCTTTTACCTCATGTTAAAAGCTAGTTGTCGTGATAGATGACATATCAGAATCATCAAGTAGAAAAGACTGTATTCTGTTTCAATTTAAATTTCCTTAATAGGACTATATTTCCTTTTTACTTTACAATGGCACTGCAAATAAAAAAACAATTAATTCTCAACTAAACGAATCGACCAGGAAATCCTGTCAGAATAAAAGGTGCACTCCTTGCGTTTCGCGGACAGTTATGAGGCACTGTTTTGTATTGACGTCATCCTGTCATTTCATGAAATATCACATCATCTTATCCCTATTCATTAATAGTTTTTTGGTCAGACCAGGAAATCAAAAATGTGAAAATAACACGTTGTAAATTCTCCTGTTCATCTTTACTTAATGCTTTGTTACATGATCGATTTTATGTTTTAATTTGCCTAGTTTGTCCGTCGAAAAAATGTCTATCTAAGACGGAGGTTATTAGAATCAGCAGGAAGAGAAATATTATCTAAAACACAGTAAAGGAACTACATAATATAGCTACTTGATATTTTCGGAACGTTCTATATTTCTGAACAATCAAAATTGTTCGGAACGAAAACAACTCTTCCACAAGTGCTAGATACGTTTGTTCTAACACGCGAAACTTCTTTTCATCCATGTTTTACGGGAACATTTTACACTAAGACATATATATTTTCTATGTTTTTAAAAACTTCCTTGAGGGTTCTAAAAGGAGAAGACCAGCGATTCATGTTTATGTCAGGTATGAAGTACACCATGCTCCCAATAAGACTTTCGAAAACCTTAAACAGGACCGCAATAGAACATCTCTCGGCCTAGACCGTAACTGTGGGATCAATGAAGAACACGGACCCACGGTTTTATCAGTTTGCAGTGGCAATACACAGGCAACATTATCAATCAAAGAAATCGAGGTTTCTGCTTTATGTAGAACATAATATCCACCGAAATAAAGGTATATATCTGTTTTATTAAATAATTTATTGCAAAGAAGCTGAGCTTAAACCTTTCTCATATTAGTGAAAATGTCTTTCAGCTGAATGAGTCCACATGCAATATGTAATGATGTTCTATAAATGTCAATTACGTCAAGACAGTGTAATATGTCTAATCACGGAAAATAAGCAACGAAGTCGTATCAGGCAATAAAATAAAAATAACTCCCGCAGGAATAATGTAACAATAGTATTTATTATACCTCAGTTTTAAAGTCTCACTTGTTATTGGTTGAAATTCGAAAACGTGATATTCAGCATAAGATACAGTGGTATACTTCCTGAACAAAATATTTCCTCAGATTTTGTTTGAATACTGTAAAGATCGCCTAGTATAAACTATACCGGTCCGTAAAGTTTTATTCGTTTCGCCACGTGTTCATACTTCTAGTTCTCTCGTTTTTCTTAATGTACGACCCACTCTGCATGCGGTATGATAAAAGAAGTATTCAGTATAATAAAATACTTATTAGCCTTGTGTTGAGGTTAAATGTCATGTTACATTGGGCGAATCCTTATGCTAGCATGAAATATTTCTTGAGTTGTTAATTCGTCATGTTACCTTATAACAAGAGCAATAATTAAATAATGTAAAACAGACCCATATGTGTCAACGTTTAGCTAAAAGACTGTTATGTACGCTGCTTCCAGATGGACGCAGGAGTGATATAAATACAAATGGAAAATAATCTAGTACAAAATTGGAACATTCTTTACAGTAAACGATACATGTAGGAAGCTAGGTAGACAGGTATACAGAATCTCATAAACACACGCGAAACGGTTTTGAGTCTACATTCCAGAAACTACAGAATATGGTAAGTTTGCAACTCTTTTTTAACGAAACAGAAATGTTCTCGGAAATGGAAAGCTTAGGTAAGGGCTAGATACATCTGGGATACTACCTTGATATGTGTACCAAGTTCTGCGTTGGTTTTCGACAATTATTTTTAGCAAATGGCACCTACGGCCCAAGTGTTTGATACAAGTGCCAGGTTTCCCAACATAGTTCAGACGACTTGCAACTACATTTTATCCACGACAAATGTGACGGATCAAAGGAAGAATGAACCATGTACTATATTCCTATTCCCATACATTAAGAACCAGTCTTAATTTTGTATCCTCTTAGGTTTCGAAGCCACTCTGATAATTAATCTTTGAGTTTAAAAAAACAAATCAATCCCAACCGATGGCACAAGTCGCGTTAGTGTTTAAAAGAAATAGAAATTCACCCACTTTTGAAATAAATCATTTACATAATGTCTAGATAATTATTGTGTACATACTCTGTGCGGCAAGTTTTATTGAAGCATACATATACATAACATTTTGAAGGAAATATTCTTGAGAAAAGATAAACTTGAGACCATGTCTACAATATCGTCTTATATATATTGTCCTTTCTGTGCATTCAAACAATAAAGGGTTCGTAATTTGTTTTTCTTTTTTGTTTCCTGTCACTATGATGTATTTCTGAAATAAGGTCACACTCATATTTAATGAAAAAAATTCCTGAAAACGCTCTCGAGCTCATGAGAGTAATAGAAGCAATGTTTTGCTGAGTGTTCAGAAAAACTCCTGAACATGAAATTTTTATATTTAATCATAATTGAATCATTTACCAAGAAACGGCACAATTGATAGTTAAAAACGTTGGAATGCAGTTGACTATTTCTTAATGCTACCAGTTTACTACTATTAAAATTCCTGAAATACATGTCGAGATGTATGGTGATTGAATCACGCGCAACACAGTCTATGACAAAAAAAGCAGAAGAATGGGAAATTAATACAGCAATAGAGTACTAAAAGACCTTCCTTCCATAATGACAAATCATGATTCACTAGACTAGAAAAGAATGCTACATTATCCCAGCGCTTCAGAAATAGCGCGGGGATAATGTGATAACATGGTACGTGTGCAATGTACCCCAATCTTGTAAGCTTATATATACTCAAGGGGCATGAAAAGTAAAATGTACACCTGACCTTTTCTACTCCCATCATTCAAAAAGTACTGGTATCAGCAAGCAGAATAAGATGTATTTACATTTTTACATTATTTTTAATTTAAGTATTAAATATTGAAAGGGAGTGCAAACATAAGTACTTTTTCTTTTATATCAGTGCCAACTCCAACTCTGCATACTTTACAAATTTGCATAAACGGCTTGCTTTTCTTATTCAATAAGATAATTTAAAAACAAACGCATAGTCTATTTTGCGCACAATTTAAGTCTGTATAATTAATTAGCCAACAAATATTTGGTCCAGTACAAAACAAAGATAATTGTAATCTAGTAAAATTTATGTAGTTTATAATAAATGTTTCATCATGCAGTAATTGCATGTAGATAAGCTTGATATTCTGACTTTAAACTCAACATTCCAAAAATAATAAAGAAAAAAGAACTACAGAATATTGCTTGTGCTATTGAATCTTAGCCGAATAAGCATATATATTTACCGGATGTACATTTAATTTTTTGAATAATTATAAAACGTTTCTACGTGCGTTTAACGTATTGCACTGTGCACGCTGCTTTTTGAATGATTCTTAAATCTGATTTATGTATTTTAGTAATCAAGGAAAGAATTACTATCACATTGATCTGGAGGAACTGCATCGCTGCCTGAGTAAGGTTGACAGCAGAAAGCTGAAAGTGACTGAATTTGTCACCGATCGCCATCAACAGATTAAAAAGATTATGCGTACATTCCAGGTATACATCAATCGCTGGTTCGATTTGTATCACATATTACAAATACTAGTTACAGAGATTGCCTTTCTCTCAAATTCTGGACTTTTTCTTCTTCAACGAATCCGTCAGTATTATTGGTATGATTCGTCCCAGAATATATAAAATCAATGTTGCCGGCAAACGAGAAAGCGTGAGAAAACTTAGGCATAACTGACGGCATCAGAAGACCACCTATGATCTCAAGGTTCATGTTCAATTGTTTGGTGATGGTGACTTTGTGTGGTTTCACCATCCTCTGAGAAAGAATCCAAGTGGACTGTACCTTGGCGCATTGTTAGGAAGATGACTGATGTAATGTATTTTATCACAAGAAGCGAGCATAAGACGACTCAGATTTTGAACATGTCAGTGATTGAAGAAAACAAGGTTTAAATCTTTCTTTTAAAATGAATATAACAGCAAAAGATAAATCTGAGAGCAAATTTTTGTTTCTAATACAGTTGATAAAAGAAACGGCAGATAATCAATTTAATTGTAGAGAATAGATTATGTAATTGGTTATTACAATATTTCAAATGATACATACAACATTTTCTATTACATTAAGGATACGAATGAAGCAAAATTTGTTTTGATTCGAGATGGATTCTATAATCTTGAAATGTACACGAAGAAAGTAACAGATTGAATAACTGCTAATAATGACCTCAAAGAACGTACTGATATTGATTGCTCGAAACAATATGCAAACGTTTTAGTAAATCCTACTAATATTTACACAGCGTAAATAACAAACCACAACTCTAATTTACTATAAGTTAATAGCTAGAGATGTATACAGACAAGTACTAAATCTGATATCGTTTGTGTATTTTTAAAATCTAAAATTGTATACATTTACCTACATTACTTCAATGGCAGATAGTCTCCTCTATTAGAATCTTTACCAGTCAAAATTGTTTTCACGTTGATTTTATGTCATACACTGGCCTTAATAGAAATTACAAGCAATTACAAAGAGACACCATAAACTGATTCAATATCAGCATTAAAGATGAAGACTTGAAATTAATACATTTTCCCGGAAAAATCTCCCATGTGGTGTTTTCGCTTGAAGTAAATGGAAATATCACTTAGAGGGTCATGTAATTTTGTTTTTTTTAAATTTTGAACAAGATAAAAGCAAGCCATAAAGCGAAGTGAACAAGTCGTTAGGTTAAACGATAATCAGTGAACCAAACCTAAACAATAACCGTATTACAAATGTATGTGAAATGTTAGATTAACTGATGCGGCTAATCGTATGTTTGTACAAAAACAAGTTACTACACAATAACGTAATACTTTAAGGGATAATACATTGATTCACAATAGATGTAAAGTATTTTTTTTAAAATCAGAACTGCAGAAACAAATAGGTGATTGCAAAAAGAAGATTTTGGATGCTCAAGTTTTATTTACCAGGATATTATTTACTATATCCAGTGTTTTACGGGATTTACACATTGTCAGAGATAGACCTGAAGAAATACCAAACATACAACAATACTTACAACCAATTTAACAAAGGAAACGTAGTGAGTTATCTGTCCTGGTGAGTGACGTAAAAGGAATTAAGAAGTCTCTGGGAAATAACAATACTCTACAATCTCAATTTCAACAATTACAGAAATAATTAAACGATTAGAAGAAAGAGAATGATAAATAGATTAAAAAGTTACTTAATGCCTTTAAACCTAGTGTGACAAAGTTAGAAGATAAATTGCCTGCTAACTCTAATACTTTGTTTTAGTTACAAACAAAATGATTTAACAGAACAACCAACAAGATAGTTGAAAATAAAAACAAAATATGTGCGAGTGAAACTATGATTGGGTCTATTAACACTACATACTATTTATCTATAACTGACTTAAGTGTTAAAATAAAATTTATAAACGATCAAACTTTACAAACTTTAAAAAATGAACTTACTGATGAAATCGGAAAAACATTGAGTTAGGAGCAAACGGGAACACGTTGTAAAATACATATACTGATCGGATATTTTATGAAAATGTTGGTGTTTTACAAGGAAGTATTGATGAATTAGATAAAACGTGAAACGATTGAGAAACGATTTTATTGACATTTAACAAAAGTATGCAAAGAAACAGATGAAATAATTTAGCATTAAGTGAAAGAATTTTTACAGTTAAATCAGAAATAGAAAAGAATATAAAGTTATTTTAAATGGATGTTTACACAGGAAGTGGAATAAGGAGTATTGCAATTGATACTAAAACTAGAGAGCAAAGCCAACAAGTTCTTGAAATTCAAAATTTTTAAGAGTGCAAACTAAAAACAAGAGGTTGTTCAAGAACTAATATCAGATTGCGTATTACTTTATGAAATTACAAATATACCAGACCTTTGTGTTGTAATCTTTACAGTACAACCACACGATTTTCTTCTGATTGATATGAATAAGACGAAGCATTCAATAAATAAGCTTTATTGTCTGGTTACTCAACACCAGCAACAATAGTTACTGTTTTGGAATTTAACCATCCACCGCAACGTTTTACTGAACACATGTTACGGTAATTAAAACATAATACACATTATTATATCATTCAAACGAAGAATCCGGTTTCAATTTTTTTAAAACTTGACCATAACTCAAAAACTGTTTACGTTGTATGCTAGATTAATTGATATAAAATGTTCTTACTTATTGCATCTGAAAAGAAAACATGATGATAACAAATTAATAAAATATCAAACAATAAAAGAAATTTAAATATATTAACTTGAAGAGAATAAGAGAACAATTATACATTTCGCGCAGAAAGAATTGATCAAGGTGCACCAAAAATTATATTCTCATTTGATATAGACAGTATCAGAATGTGTTCCCATTAAATAGCGAGCAAGGTCAAGTTATAACATCAGCAGTTATGATTGGTGGAGCAATTGGTAATGCTTTATCATTCACAGGAAGCCATATTTTAGTTTCGTTATTTGATCCAGCTGGATTAAATGACGAAAAAGTAAGGCATGATAAATAATCAAGAAATTGCAAAAGAAAACTAATGAGTTTAATGCAGAAGAGCAAAATCACTCGACTAACTTAATGATAGAGTAAGAGAACAAGGTTTAATAATCAGAACTTAAATAATTTGGATGAAGCTTTTCTTTTTATACTTTTACTAATCGTGGCGCTGTTTGAAATATTCCTAGGCAATCTTAACCTAATGATTTTCCCTAGTCTCAAGATAAACAGATGACTTATGAATATATGTATTCATTGGCGTTGCAATGGGAGAGCTATTATTTGTGTTGAGTATAAGCATCTAGGAGCAGTTAGCATAGTAAACAAGTTCTATGGAGAATGAGTTTTATCTCACTAAATAAATAGGAGCAAATGAATGTCAGCATATGGAAAATATATACTCGTCTCACAAATAGGAAAAACGCCACAAGGTGTAAAACATCTTAATCCAACTAACTCATCACTGTATAACATACACTCCGATTAGTATTAGACTGTAACAACATTTACAGGTTGTAATACCTGGATTATGGCGTATTATCATGAATGTATCTTGGTAGTTCTATTGCTTCATTCAATGGAGATGCTGATAATATAAGTGTGTATGTTAAAGATAAAACAATTTCTTACGGTAGTGATGATATTTTTAAGCGCTATGATTATAATTTCGTGATATTTATTATGAATGAAAAATTAAGAACGTTAAGGTCAGGAGAGGCTAATGAGCACAACTGAACACTGGTACCGAAGCTGTACAGTTTATCGTATATGGTAGAATGTTAAAATACCATCTGATTTCCAGATAATAATAGATCCTGGTCCATTGTATCCTTTTGTTTTTCCTCAAGACTGAAGATTTACGATTGCGTTAGAGAAAGCATATGGAGTGATAAATAGTACTAACCAGGATTACACATTAGAGAATATATGTCTTCAATACAATAAAATTACTTCAGATATAACAGTTAACTCTATTAATAAATATATAGAAATGGGCTTCCTTTCTTTTATGACTAAATTATTAATATAGCTGAAGAGACAACCTTATTACTCTTGAATCACCAAACTGGGTTTGAAAGGAGCATTAAGACAATGAAGAAAAGAGAGAGAGGCTAAGCATGAAACGTATTACAATTCAGCAATAGATAAAATAATGATTGCTATAGAAAGATTAACAAACAAGTTTTATTTAAAGGGTTATAAAACTGACGCAACATTTTAATTAAACAAAGAAATATTTCTTTGACGAGCAAATCAACAAAAGCACACGGAGATTAGTAATATCAATGTGAGTTATTTTTACACAAATAGCATTACCAATATATATAAGAAGAATTTCTTTGTTTTGTTAAAGATAAAACTAGGACTAAGTTTGATTCATCAAGTAGAAATTGTTCAGATTTTGTTATATGAAATGAAAGAGCTTTTAAATGGCATATGAGAACTAATGGCTTACAAACTTGTTGATTCTCTCACTTACTACCTTTGCTTATAAATAAATAATGAGCTTAAAAGATCCTCACAATATGATTACATGTGATATAACCAGTTGTCGAAAAAAAAATGCGTATTAGATTTAATAGAGACCGAACATAACTTTCCTTCCATTTTACTTTATTATTAGCATTTGTCCAGCATTTATTTAAAACAAGACTTTAAATAGAAAATGGCTAGATAAAGACAATGATGCAATATTAGTTGATCCTGGTGAAAAATTAGATAAGTGGTTATTAATTGGTATTTATCAAGAAAGCAATACTTTGTTTCTTATTGATGAATGTGCTAATTCAATGTGAAAAAAGAAGGCAAAAAATTTACTATTTAGTATTAATAGACTTTAGAGAAAATATCAGGTTTTTAGTAGCATTTTGTTGGAAAAATAAAAAGACTATTGAAAATATTTGTGAGGAAAATAATGTTGTATCTTGAGTCATAAAAGATGAAATATTTGGAAAGCTCAAAGAAAATATAAAAAAATATTGGAAAGCTTTAAGAAAATAAAGGAGATATACTTTTAACGAGACTTGAATTTCCTTATCAATACTAGGTGGTACGCGAAACTCCCTATGGTTCGAAGTAACCATATGGAAGTTTGTTTGTCTTATCCACAAAATGTTGTTTGTCATCATACACACTTAAAGCAAATTAGCATGTTATTGTATATCTCATGATAGTAGGATCTAATTAAATTAATCTCTTGGTGATTTATTATTTGGTTAAATAAACAACCGTTGTACATTTGAATCTTTAAATAATTTCTTTTAGTCGCACCGTTCAAATACCTTGACATATGTTCTTTTCTTCTACATCTTTTTTGAATGAATATAGATTACGTGTTAATCTACACAGTTTTTATTTTGGTATACCATTTAATTCATCTTTGAAACGTGCTGGTACCGTTTTATTCTTCTGAGGAACACCAGAAACATTGACTTTTTGTAGTCAATCGTGTCGTAAAACTGAATACATAAAGAATCAGCATCCTTCATTAGAACTTTTATTTGACTATCATTTGGTGTTGAGCTTGCTGTAGTAGAAGTCATACATCAGCCATTTGCTTACTTCTTATACCATATCTTCATCTATTATAGTTCTTCTCTCAAAAGCAATAGTTTTTTTTCAAATTAAGTATTTGTCTTCATCCGCACATATTACTACTTTATACTTTAATTCTCTTTCTTAGATTTTCCATTTGTTCCCATAGACTGAATTATTTTTGATTTTCAAGAAAGTTATTTCAATGTTTTTTTTTTATAGTCTTAACCTAGTATTTAATTCAATATATGATTTTAACCATGGATTTTGATCAAATAATATAACTGTGTATCTTTTTTATGTTGCCTTAATCCTTACTGAATATACAACTTTAAATTACGACAGTGAATGATATATTTGTCAGTGTACATAGTAACTATATTTTTCAGTGTACATAATAACTGATGTAATGAAGATTTTACTCCTTTCCTTTCATCTATTAATTTCTTTTGTAAAGGATATAATTCAGACATATCTGGGGTAGTTAATGTCTTCTTGAATAACCATGAATTTGTACTGGAACTTCTAAATTAACTTCTAAAATTCCACCATATTTACTATAATCTTTCCAATGCAATATATTTTCCTTAATATATTATCTGCTGGTTATATGCCCATCTAAAACTATTAACAGGCATGTTTTATTTTTTTTTTTGGCATATTGTCATGCTATTCAGATGGTTTTAATCTAAATAAGCAATATAAGATTTTGGTTGTGAGTTGGCATTCTCTATTTCATCTATTATCTTTCATCACCGTGGTCAAACTCATGGTTTGCTTTTGCATCTCAGTGTAAATGCATACGTAATCCTCATTGTTTTCCTTATCCAACAATTTGAAACATGTTATAATATATTAATATCCCTTATTCAACACCAATTATATTTAAATTAGATTGCCTTCCACAATTCCGGTAGCAACAACATTAAAATAATGTGAATATTTGTAAAGTATATAATAAATAATATTACTCTCTCAAAATTCCAGTTGATTACAGCCACACTTTATCCATCATCCATATAGAATGTATTTATGATTTTCAGAAACATTATTACATGACCCTAACATAGATGTCATTATAACGACATCGCTGCCGCTGCCGGTTAAAGAGATACCTATATTTCTCTATTAGCAGTCGAAACAATAACTACTTGATGTTCATTGCGTAAATGAAAAGAATATTCTGAGTCTGTCTGACGAATATATTACTGGTTTAAGTTACTGTACACCCAAAACTCTGTCTTGACAGTTGTCTTATTCTTGTTGTGAAGGAGACCAAATTTGTAGGGTTTATTTTAGCCCTGAAACTAACTTGCCTTCCACACATTAGATACCTCAAAGAGAAATGTCAAAAAGCACTGGTCGTGGCAAACACAGATTGTAGAGCAAAGCGGAAGGTCTTGTTCCAGTTATGCAGGTCTTTCTCACGAATCAGCTTGTAAATCATACCTATAGACGCTTATTGCTATATACAATCAGGGACTTGGACGTTTTCTGGGTGCACTTAGAACTTCTCCTTCAAAAAGCTTCTGTATTGAAGCAAACGAACCATACTTTTATCTCAGACGAACGAAAATGTTTTTTTAGTCTGCGAGAAAACTATCTTCTACCGTTTCTATACAAAATCGTCCTCACTTAGAAACAGCCAAAATCAATGTTGAAAATACCTCAAAATTCTTTTTCCGCAAATCACCACCTCGGTTATCAAAACCCTTTAAAATAATATTTTATCTTTACCAATTCAAAAGGTCCTCAACAAAAATCTTTTTTAAGTGTAAATTCGTTGAAATCAGAGCCTCATATAGTGGCCATACCTTCCTGTATATGGACGCTTCCAAAGATAGAGACAAAGTAGGAACTGCCGTTGCAGCACCAGATAGTACCGTCTTGAACCGGTTACCGGATTAAGCCTCCATTTTACCGCAGAAATTGCAGCCAGATTCAGATATGCGAACTACATTAAAATCTCTCAAAAACATATCTGGACATCTTTTTGCTTTTCGTATTCCCTTTCTATACTGAGAGCCTTGCAAAGCTTACAAGTTGAGAACTTGTTAATATCCCAAATCTTACAGAAACATGCTTTACTCCTACAATCTAGAAAAAAAGTATTCTGCACCGCTGCCTGGAAAGTCACATAGATATTAAGGGTATGAAGGGGTAGATAAAGCTGCCAAAACTGGCATGCAGTCACCCTTTTCCGAATGGAACATTCCATATATTGACCTTAAATATGATATTAATCAGCGTGTTCTTTATAAAAATATATGAAAAGAAAGCTCCACAAAAGAAGCTTCAAAATATCAAACCATTCATTGGAGAGTGACATCCTTTGTATAGAACAAATTGCACTGCACTGAAGAAAAAACTTCAACCAGAGTGCATACCCTGCCAGTGTCAACTGACAGTTGAACACATTCTTGTCCAGTGTGTCGATTTCCACCATATGAGACAGTTTTCTTTATATTTTTTTTATCTATAAACTCATTGAAGAGTCTTTTTTTATAATTTACATCCCGAGAAAATCATGACCTTTTTCAGTATCGAGGTTTTTAAAACAAATATTGACTATATATTTTTTAACTTTATATTTTACTTTCTACATTTTTTAGAGAATTTTAACATCTTTACAATTTTTTATTTACTTTGTAGTACTTTATGTATACCTTTACTTGGAAGGGTTTATCTTTCTAAATTGTTTGTTCAATCCAGTTGTAGATTTTAAGAACTTTTAATTGATACTATTTAGTCAATTTTGTGCTGAGGAGCCGTTAAAAGCTAATACCTACCTACCTACCTACCTACCTACATACCTACCTACCTACCTACCTACATACCTACCTACCTAACTACCTACCTACCTACCTACCTACATACATACATGCATGCATGCATCCATTCATACATACATACATACATACATACATACATACATACATACATACATACATACATACATGCATACATACATACATACATACATATTAAATTACTGTACGTCCTTAATAATATTTCCCGTTATTATGTTAGGTTGTCCCGGAAGCAAGTAGATAAAAATCCCATAAAGTCGGAGGGTTGCAGCTCCAACATCACTATTCAATGTCAGCATATGAACTATAAACCCGGTCATAATACTATTCCTTGCTCAATTTGTGCATTTTTAATTAATAATTATTTCGACTAAGTAGTTATTGAGCAGCAGGCTAGGCATATGTAGCCAGCAGGCTAGGTATATATATATATATATATATATATATATATATATATATATATATAGAGAGAGAGAGAGAGAGAGAGAGAGAGAGAGAGAGAGAGAGAGAGAGAGAGAATACAAATCATACGGCGAATGACAGTCCTACTGAGTGCATTGGATCCAGCATTGGATCGCGTGTGTCAGGGATTGATTAAGATAAATGCAACAAAGTGACAACGAATAGTGCAAAACTAGTTTGTAACTAGCTTAATCGTTTCGACTCTCACTGCGTCTTTGTCAAAGGAAAAAATTACAAAACAGAGACACACAAGAGAAACAATAAACACAAAGAAAATGTTGAACTTACAAACCTGTACATGTATTAAATCCCTGATCTTACAGTTATTCTTCCAGCGTATTATAAGACAGTTGACCTTCCGCATCATATATGTCTGAATTTTAAAAAAATTGATTTTATAATTTACTTAGTTTTCATGTACTAAAGTAGCCATCACTTTTTATCTCTTATGTATGCCCCAGTTGGTTGCTTCTTACACATTTATTTCATTAGTTTCAGCATTATACAACACCTTAATCCTTAATTTAGTTTTACGTAGAGAGGGGATAAACTTGTATGTTCAGAGATTTAAGTTAACGTACAGAGGGAAGAAACTTGTATATTCAGAGAAAGAAGACAGATATTTGAAATTAAACGTCAAAATGAAATTGTAAACACATGGATCAATCAACGTACAATTAACATGTTCTCTATTGATCCTGCATTGAAAACTAGCTATTATATTACCTAAAACGTATAAATCAGTCAACCGCTAAAATTCAGCCAAAGTTTTGAGTTTGTTACATTACTTGTGTCAAACTGAAGACAGGTGGATACAACATGATAGACACGGTGGAGGAAAGAAGGTTGGATCTTTTTCCGTCGATGGTTAGGATTCGGAAAACACACAGATCGTGTACGAATTTTACAGATGTTTATTTCCTGGATGTCTCACGTGTAATCTTCGCCGAGAACTGAACAATCCCTTGACAGAGGCGACAATGGATGATTTATATTACCAAACTTCCCAACGACGCCAAAGTTTGGAAATTCACGGATACCAAGTGGTAGAAATGTGAAAACGTAACTATGATCGATGTTTGAAAACATAGCTTGTCAAATCAATGTCACGCACTTGTTGTACGCAGCGGACAAATCTCAAGGAGATCCGATCAAATATACCGATATGTTGCTCGATTTTGTATCGGTCACCCTGAAAATTTGACAGAATACATCGACGTGGAATACATTCGCCAGGTTTGATCAAATGTAAAGTTCTTTCACTGACGAAATTGTACCATCCCGTGTTACCTCATCATTGCCATGGAAAACTGAGATTCCATTATGTCGTACGTGTGCTGAAACGTTGCAATCAACACCAACCTTGTCGTCGCGATTTCCAAGAACGACCCCTGACAGGAACGTGGGTGAGTGTCAAATTGTATCATGCTCTCGATCGTGGATACTAATCGTTAAAATGTACAAAATTGGCACTTTTTTACCACAGAACACTACCAACAGGACGACGACTCGAGTCCAGGAATTTTTTTCAGGGTATGTCAACGAGTTTTTTTAAATTGAGACAAGAAGCGAGCGACTATCCTTATTGGTGTCACACTCCAGAAGAAAAATATAAATTCAAATAATGCCACCCATCGCTAGAAGGCATCGACTTGGAACACGTAGAACAAAACGAAGGAAGAGGAACTTTTTCTAAAGTTATGCTGAATTGTTTGTGGTTGGAAAACTAGCTCAATGTCCAACACTAAGAACGAATACTTGGTGGATCGAAGTCAATTCTTTCAGCTTATCGACAATAAAGGATAACTCATCAAACACGTGGAAATCATACGTGAAGATTTTATCTTGGTCAATTACGAAGATGTAATGAAATTAGTTCCACCCTATGAGTTTGGAAATGTCACCATTGCTGCTCAAATGACAGCCAATGCACGTTTAAAATTGTACTTGGTCTTGGAACCTTTAGGAGACCGCGTTCTCTACTTTGACACCGATGGTTGCATGAACATCTTTCGCCCTCGGATCAAAGACTAACGTTTAGGAGCGCGGAATAATTAGCATCCCAAAGAGACTATATTGAGTTTTCCCAGTGGTGGACCTCAAAAGGATGGCTACCATACAGACATAAGAAAGGACAACTTCATACCAAATGTAACATGATAGGACTGTCACTGAACTATCGCTCGACTAAAGTTGTGCACTTTGACGTATTATAAAAGGCTTTAAAGTCGGGTCGAGATCAAGACTTTTGTGTAACATCAGTCGACCCCTTACAGTTTATACGTTTGTCAGATAACCAAGTCATCAGTCGACCTTTGGCAAAAAAGTCTATCTGATCGTCTACGAGAAACAAGTGAGACTTCCCGATCACAATAATGTACCGTACGGATACCTACCTTCATTATAAAAACAGGAGAGAGTTCAAAGAAAGATTGATCATTCTAATCAGAAAGTTGAATTTCACATAGAAAAAATATGATTTGCTCACCTACCCAAAGTATAATGAAGACGAATGTGATTTCGTGCCCTGAGACGAGAGTGGTGGCGTACCCATTGACCAGGGTGATGGAACTCGGTCTCGCTCCACTACTGTGAACAGATTCAAGTGAAACTCATAGAACAGTTGAATCCGAAACGACCCACATTTTAACAATTTGTTTCTGACTGCTATACGAAGGTTGATTACTTTGAAAGTGTTCAAATGGTCACATATTATTCAAGTGTGAACACGTTATAAAACTCGCGATGCCACGACTTCTGCATGCACTGATAGGCCGAATTCCACGAAAGAAGGTAAATGAAACAATTCAAGACTTACAGGATTACCAAGTGCTTTTAGATGAACGCATTCCACGATACGATACGACCACTTTGAATTGTGAACGCCGTGTTATATGTATCCTAGTGACTGTATTTATTGGCTTTATTTTATTGGCAGATTCCCTTTGGCTCATGTTTCACTATTCCATGCAAAGACTTGACTATCAAAACTTTGCCTGTGATTGTCTACGAGAAACTCGTTCTGTTAAAAGTGTTGGGGTTCGTGATAAATGCAAATCTACCCCTGTATGAGGAAGAAATTAGTCGCACTTTATCTACCCATCATACTTACGAGGATGTGTGTGTGTGACTAGTTGAATACACCGAGAGATTTACCACTGGAATGATCTACGTGAAATAATACTTATTGGATTCGACGCTTGGAAACAAGAGGTCACTGACCATGTCAAAGAAGTCAGTGACTGATTCCACGAAAGACAAAATGGATTGTTCTGATTTGTTTGAAATTTCATTGTGAGTCTTTTTCCTGATAATATACCAAAAACTAAGTGTATCCTGATTTGTTTTTTATATTATTTATAAGATATTTACACACACACACACACGAACAAACACACAATTTGTGGGGGTTTTGTCTTTGATTTGGCAATCACTGAGTAGTATTTCTTTTCTGGGAGAACTGAGTGGCCATGAAAAGCGCCATTGGGTTTGAAAACAAATCGTGAACTTTCAATATCAGACTCATCTATCTTAAACCTTTCAACGTCCAAGTCCCACTGAATAAAAACCGCCTATCATCAAAATCACGTAGAATATCAGTAGAAGTATGGATAAATGGATGAGTAAAAACATTCTCTGGGAGAAAAGTTTCTGTTTTAATTTTTTACATTTAAGTGTTGGAAAAATAAAAAGTGACAACTATTGCAAGAACATATAATCTTACCTAACATTTCATTTTATTTTCATTGGATTAGAGTCACTCCCCATTTTCACAGACAAAAATGTCTTCCGTTTTTTCACAAGCACAGGCACTCAGTGTGGGATGTGCAACAGAAATCTACTGAAGTTTTGCCGTTTGAGAAAATGGCACTCGCCACTTCGATATAAAAGTACACCAAACCTTACGCCGAGCACTGGTGATCTTGTTTTTTTTGTTTGTTTGTTTGTTTGTTTGTTTGTTTTTTCTTCCTATTATTTGACACAGTGTAACAATCGCGTTCTATAAATGGGTGCTGCAAGAATTCGCAGATTAAAACCATCTATCTAAAGCAAATACAAAATATGTCATATAATGTTTCATATATTTGTTTTCCCAGACGTTGTTTTGAATCTAACCAAGTGAAACGAAAGTCCAATATTGATTTGTTCGCTGCTACCTGGAACACAGCAAGCTTAAATCATATTTATTTTGATGGCGAATTGTATATATTCATTATTGCTCTTATCACTGGGGTTGTTTTTTTAATTTTTTTTTTTTTGTTGTTTCTTTTGTTGTTGTTGCTTGTCTTGTTTTTTTTCTTTTTTTTTTGTTCAGTTGTTTCTTACTTACAATGTTTATCCCCAGCTGCCAATCCACATATTAAATAGTACAGGTTACATATATCAGCATCACTAATTTGTAAGTTTAATGAAATTTTTGCTCACTAAAACGTCGGCCTTTTCTCCATCTGTCCGATTTTGTATCTATCCTATGTAGAATCACCTAGTAGATTCTAACCGTATGCTGCAGACAGGTTCGGAATTCATACATACAATAAATTGCTAATTAGCGCGCTAACATGCGAGCAAATCGATAAGTCATTTGCAATGCTATAAAAAAAATTAAAAAGTCTTCTCGCTTACAAATCCTTGAATTTGACTGTGCAAGTGTGTGCTGTTCTTAGAAATGTTATTAGTTAACTTGCTCGCAGGTGAGGTATGAAAATAATCCTAGGGTGTTTAAGTGCGACTTTCACTAATGACTTACTTATTTTGTTTCTCTGTTTCTTTCTCTCTCTCTCTCTCTCTCTCTCTCTCTCTCTCTCTCTCTCTCTCTCGCCCAACTTTGATAAGCTTTAAAGACACAACCATCATTTTGTTACCTAATTAAATTCTTGACAAGTACATACACTATAGTACATTTGTAAACACCCCCCCCCCCATGTTTTGCTCTTCTGATCCATCAGTTGAGTAGAGGAACAATGTAGGTTGTTTACTGTTTTCAAACTCAAACAGGAAATATCACTCTCTTAATCTGTACGAAAACATTAGCCTACGTAATTATCTGAACTTGTTTGACAGTTAAAAATGTATCGCCCTCTTTTAACCATGTGCTCTGTGGATAAATCAATCGCACAACAATGTATGTTGTAACATCTTTTAAGTACAAGACACCCTTAGCTTATGCCAAAATCTGACCTTGTTTGAGAGTGCATCAAAGGGTCTGTTCACCAACAGCGCGTTGCAGAATTGGAATAGAGTTGCCTATTAAACTTAATCTGACATTAAATTTACCCTTGAAATTTAAAAGTTAGCCAATGCCTGTCATTGTGTGTTTGTTTTTCTCTCCATCCTGTTTAATGTCTATATAATGATATAGTGTTCCTCAGTGTTTTCATCCCATAAGGTGTTGGTCATTAGAGGTAGGTGTTGGTCAGTATGACGGTATGTGCTGGTCAGTAGGTCTGTTCGTTGTTCAGTAATTAGGGGTGCAGGTCAGTAAAATGTGTATTGGTCAGTTGAGTGGGGTGTTGGTCAGCAGATGATGCAGGTGATGGTCAGCACGACGGTGTATTGGTCAGGAGGTGGGTGCTGGTAAGTAGGTGTGGGTGTTTGTCAGTATATGTGGGTTATGGTCAGTAGAGTGGCTCTGCTCAGTTAAGATGGGTCTTGATCAGTAGGTGTGAGTGCTGGTAAGAAACACTGAGTGTCGGCCCGTAGATGTAGGTGATGGTAAGTAAGAAGTGTATTGGTCCTGAGGTGGGTGAAGACGAATTGATGCCGTGTGTGTGATGGTCAGTAGAGTGCGTATTGGTCAGTTATGATGGATATTTATCAGAAGAAGTGAGTGCTGGTCAGTAGATGTGAGTGCTGATCAGTAACGCTCTGTATTAGTCAGTATTGGGGTGTTGGTTAGGTGGTACAAATGATGGTCAATAAGACCGTGTTGTTGTCAAGAGGTGGGTACCGGTTAGTAGATGTGGGTGGTGGTCATCAGGTATAAGTTATGGTCAGTAGATGCTCAGCTAAGTATGATCTTGATAAGTAGAAGTGAGTGCTGGTTATTAACCAAACCTATACAAGACAACATTCGCTTCAGATGACAAAGGCTAAGATCAACATACAAAAATCTCACTAGAATTAAATAATAGTAGATATAGTGAAAGTACACTTTTTGTTATTTTAACAACTGGCCCCATTTTCTCTATTATGATAATTATCATTTTTGCCCTTATTGTCATAATCAAAGGAACGTTTCGTGTTTTGCAAAGTCAGCTCTGTGTATAGCGTTTTTGCAGTCAAACCTCTAGATAACTTATAAACACTGAGGTGGAGGCCAGCACGTTGTGGTGAAAAATATTTCCCGCTAACGAACCATGCAGTCTTTAAAGAAAAACAAAAGTTTTTCTCCGTTTAAAAACTTTGCAAATTAATAGACATACACATCAAAGAAATTTACAATTATAAATCAGAATATGTATACAGTATTTTAAATGTTCACCATATATTAAAAACCTATAATTTATATTTAATAGTATCATTGGTATATGTGTGTGTGTGTGTGTTTGTTAGTAATTTTGTCTTTTTGTAAGAAAAAACTAATACATTACGATAAGTTAACTATTTCTATAGCATGTTCTACATAGTTGGTCATAGTAAAATTATTTTTGTGTCCTCACGGGTGTTAGTGCCCATTGGAATATGAAACAAAACTATTCAAACTATATAAACTGAATATATTATTCATACAAAGGAGGGTAGTAGTCTTAGAAACCTCCAGTATTTACCGGCGTTTTAGTTTGCTGTTCATTTGTCCTGCAATCATCTTACAGGTATCTAGCTTCTTTCACCTACGGGCTGGTTTATATGTGACTTAATCCATTCCAGAGTATACAAGTTCACAAGGAAATGGTCTCGGTATGGAGACGGTGGATGGGTGGTGCCAATAATGTCTCATCTAGTTTGTTTACGGACATTATAATTCCTATAAATCTCTGCTAATAAACTTCCTGCGAATCAAGACTTATATCTCATTGTGATCATATCAAGTATCTTACAAAGAATCACCTGACCATGTCGATATTCAATATCAGTTTTATCTTCCTTCGTTTGGTTGAAAATTGTTTTAGCTTACAAGATATTTATTGAATCTTCGTCATTCTCTTAGTTATCATGCACTTGCCCATCGTCACATAGCTTTAGGCATAAATTAATTATTGTCAGTATTGGTGAATTATCCGCCTTCATCTCTTTTGTTTCTGTACATTGTATTCCCCTATGTAACTCTAAATGTACCCTCTATATTATACCATTACTCGTATAATCGTCATGGAACGTTACGATATCCTTGGTTTGACATAGCCATCACCAACTGCTAAGGTCCATTTTATACACTACCTTATATGGGGCCTACCGTAATGGTAGATTGTATCACCCTTCTCTTTGATGACTTGGAAAATAACTTACATTCCAAGAGCTACGTCAAAACAAACATGGTTTTTCGTAAAGTTATAAACAGATACGTCTTTTTGTGAACACTTTCAAAGCCTTTACGAAACTGATACAGAAAGCATTCCAAAATGGCATCTAATAGCAATTTTCGATTCTCATTCGTTCATGTCGTTTGTAAAACTGAAATTGTGCTATTTGTGTCTTGCTTTCTGCGGATTTAGTTACGTTGAAAATGTTCCATGACAACGTATGTTTTCCACTGGGGCATCTAAAAGCTTTTGACGTTGTCTATTTCGTTGCATTATCACAAGTTCTTCTGAAGTACGGATTAAAGGAACAAAATGACGGTCGAGCATATACAGCTTGCTTGAGCTTCTTGTTGACTTATCAACCACATGTTTATAATTTTCTGCCTTAAGCTTTCACTATTTTATATACTCATAATTTCCAGCATGTTTATTTAATTTTTGTGCCTGTGATATTTATCACAATGTTTGTTTTATTGTATATTACTTGATATTATTGTATGTTTATCCATGTCTGCCTTTGGCTTCCTGACATTTTCTGAAGCATGCAATTGTTCTTGACTTCTTCAGAGCATTATCATAATAAAGGTCAAAAATATTAATTTAACTTTCTGGGTTGTATCGACTTGAAGAACGTTCTTTCATGCTGACATTTATATTCTTCACCAGTATCATACAACATATACAACATATGAATTTGTTTTAGAAACCAAAGACAAGAAAGTGCATTATTTATTTTAAAAAGCATCCACCTCTACAATCTAGTAGCTAAATATTCAAACACGTACAACTATAGCTGTAAACAAATGACTGAAGTTTCACTGGAGCTTTTCTGTACACAAGTTATTACCAACAGCAAATTGTTTATGAAAAGAAACCATGAATATCAAAACATAAATAAATGTAAGCTCAATCATTGCAAATTCTGTTTGGATATAAATGGTGAATAAGATGATAATGAAGAAGAGTCTTTATTCATTCCACTAGCCCAAACGGACTGTGATGATACATTTTTCAATGAATTGAATTGAATGGCAGATAGTACAATATACAACGATGTATCATCATCTATAGTCTACAATATACAAAGAAATCATAGTAAGAAACGACATTACATATGCATGCAGATGCAAATCCATGCAAATGAAATAAGCAGATTAATTCACAAAACTTCGCCGTAGGGAGAAAGAGATATCTACATTATTAAAGGTAGTAAGTTAAAATCGGGGTTATGTAATTCAAATTCATATTGAAATGGTAGTCAGTCAAAATATTTACATGATCTATGCATATATGACGGTATTTATATGATTTAAAGCTTTATAAATGTAAATGACCAAATTATTCAAAATTCTTGTATTCTGGGTATTCATAAGTTCTATAAATTAAAACATATTTGGTCTTTTTCTGAAATATTTCTCTATATATTTGGCTCTTAGATCTTTATACAATACGCATTCAAGGACAAAATGATATTCATCTTCAATGAGGTTGCACATAGAACAAAGTCTATCATGAATTGGTTTATATGGTCTTGTCCATCTAAGGTAAAGTTTTGGTCCGAAATTTGCAATATTTATATAAAATAATGCTCGACTACTGTTTTTAAGACGATCCATCCAGTTTTGGATAAAATTGTCTGATAGCCTTAATTTAAATGACTGCATAAAATATGTCAGTGTTGCCGACCCCTTGGTTAACCCAAACTTCATAGAATCCTAATCTTGAGAAGAAATCTTTAACTAAATATGCCCAAGTTACATTATTAGGTAGAGCTTCTAAATCGTTCAACATCATTTGGTAAATGTATATATATTTTATATAGTTGTCCTCCTTTACCTCTAATATCTTAAACCAATACTTCACAATGTAATAAAATCTATTGACTATCATTGTCGTACGCCCTAACTCCCCATAAATAAAATCATTTTGTGTCGTCTTCTTTACTCCTAATATCTTTTTACAAAAATGTAAATGCACTCTTTCAATGAATTTAGCAGGAATAAATCCCCAAACTTGGCAACAATAATTTAAGATAGGTTTTATCAGTCCTATCAAAAAGATTCAAGACATGGCTTGATTTTAAGGACGTAAATTTAAAAAGGTATTTTTCAAGTAAAAGTATCGCTTTTTTTGGCTTGCCCTGCCAACGTTGTGTGTGCTTCAGTAAAGACACCACCAGACGTCATAACAAGTCCGAGATATGTAAACTTATTTACAATTTCTAGTTTTTCATTGCAGTAAGTGAATTCCATATTTCTAGGTAAAGTACCACCTTTTCTGAAAATCATAACCTTTGTTTTTGAGGTGTTCGCCACAAGTTTCCACTTAGTACAATAATCTTTCAAATAATTCAACCCGGATTGAAGACCTTCGGGCGAACCTGAAAAGATGGTAATGTCATCTGCGTATAAAAGAATAAAAAGATGTAACATGCCAATATCTATACCTTCAATACCATGCATCGCAAACTCTTCCTCTGAATCATTTACAGATATTGAAAACAGAAATGGTGATAAACATTCAGCTTGCAGGACACCAAGAATACAAGAGAATTCAGCACTTAACTTATTATCATATTTAACTCTTGACTTTAAATTGCTGTACATTGATTTGATTATATCTAAAATATTTCCCCTTAAACCAAGCTTTATTAGTTTATACCATACGTTATCCCTTACTATATAAATCAAACGCTTTGGTGAAATCAATAAACGCACAAAATATTTTTTTTACCTTGATTAATGGTATGTGAGATAAGCCCATGTAAAATAAAAATATTGTCAACTGTACTCTTTTTTTCTAAATCCTGCCTGTGCTTCAGTAAAGTCATGATTGTTTTCTGCCCAGTCCGTAAGTCTATTATTAAGTATACGTGTGAATAATTTACCTGTGCAACTAAGAAGCATTATGCCTCTATAATTATTAACATCATCTAAATTGCCTTTTTTATGCAATGGTAAAACTACACCTTCAGACCACATTTCTGGAAAGTGACCGCTTTTAAATACAGCATTAAATAAATTACAAAATATATATCAAAGTACATCTTTACCATGGTAAAGAAACTAATTGATAATCATATCTGGACCAGCACTGCTGCCTAATTTTATTTGATGTAAAGCTTTTGCTACCTCTTGAAGGGATATATCTATATTTAGTTCATTAAACATGAGTTTAAAATTTCCTTTAACATATCTTTCATTAAAATGTAAAACATCCTTATCTGGTATAAACAAGTGATCATTAGAATTGTTTACAGCTTTAAAATATTTTTCGAAAGTATCCATTCTAATATTTGAGGGGTTGGGATTCACAGCATCTTTTAACATTTTCCAGTATAACTTTGCATCATTAAATTTTGCTTTTTCAAATTCTAATGTTTTAAGCTCATCATGTTCATGCCTATATTTTCGTAGTAGTTTTTTATAGTCTGATCTTGCGCCTGTCATTTCCTGTCTTGCTTTAGGTGTTTTTACAACTCAATAATGATTCAATTTACTCATAAAAATTAACCTTTTTCTTCACATATATCCTTAAACAAAGGATTTTTTTTCATCATATTTCTTTGGCACTCTAACACGACATGTTTTAAGTCTTTTGAAGATTGGCAAACAAACATTGTGAAAAATATCATGTCAATATCAATAATCTCAGCGTTAACATCATCAAATAATTGTTCGTTAATACTTTCAAGTTGTTCGGTTACAGAATCGTCACTTAATTTTGATTTATATTCAGTCGTGATAATGAAACAGTATAGTCTCTGGCAGATTTCTTCTTCAAATACAGATTCTAGTAGGAAACAAAATAACAAAATAAAAAAATGTAAAAAAAAAATAATAACGCGAAATTTGCACTCTCAAATCCTCAGTCACAAAGCAATTATGCACCATGCTAAATCAAAACAAATGGTCTAAATATGTTGTTTGTTTTTTTACATATAAAATTGAGATACAGAATCTATTTAGAGTGCCAGGAAACCTTTTCCATACCACTTTTCTCGAATAGATTCCGGATCCATTATTTCAACATGCAAACTATTCTTAAGATACTAACATAGTTACTAGAAAAGAAGAGTTTGATGATCAAGTTAATATTTTTCTTTAATTAGCACGCTGTTCTTTTAAAAAAAAAGAGTAATAAGAAAACCCAAAACAACAATTAAGACTTACCGCTACGATCGAGATCAAATGATTTGCGCTTTGAAGTTGAAGGTCAGGAATAATTTTTTGAAAGGGAAAAAAGTGTATCTAAAAGTCAGAGTTCATTCAGTTATTGTTGTATCCGATTTCACTAAATATTCTTAACGACGTATGCGATCAATATTGATATTCTGGTGGAGAAGTCACGTAATTTCTCAGTCAATCGTGATTAGTGAAGAAAGACTTTCATAAATTCGCGGTCTTTTTTTTTTCTTCTCAAAAATCACACTAAGCCGCATCGTTAAGATTTCAAAGGATTGGTTTTTAACTTTTGCACTGAATAGGAATACATTCTTGCTGCTGCGTTCAGTGTTGCTGATAATTGGGCGAAATATTATTATTCCTGCCTACTGTGCAATGGATCATATGACAATCTTTTTTTTTTTTTTTGAAAGAGGGCTGAGATATATAATAAATTTACACTATATTAAAACTACTCTCATCCATCATGACGTCTTATTTTGGAAGTGAATAAATACCACCCGTATAGTATACGATTTCTTTACTGTGACAACTACATGCATATTCCGTTACGTGACTTTGGGTCCCAGCTTTAAAGAGAATATTTCTTCTGCATCTGTCCCATAAATTCGAAAGGAAAGCATTGTTTATAATGCTCTAGTTACACCTCCACCAAATGTCTTTCCGTCATATACGTAAATGTTATTGGACCATTTACATCTGTTTACATTTCTGAAAAACTAAATTACCCCAAGTGATATTCGTTCCTCATTAGGAGCAGTACAAAATCAAGGATGGATAGATAATTAGTTTGAAAATTCTCAATATAATCGACATCGATCCTCCTTGGCAGTACTGGTATATTTTTACGCGGTATAAAACGTCTTTTTATACTCGAGTACATGTGAGAACTTAAAACCCAACAACAACAGCAGCAACATCATCCACAACAACAGCAAGAACAACAACAACATTATAATGATAATAATGATAATCATGACAGCGAGGATAATTATCATTTTTCAGCATGATCGTTATCATCATTATCATCAACAACAGCAGCAGCAACAAATCGTCATTATTTCAAATCGGTATAAATAGCAGAAAACAGTAAGGCAATCTAGTAATGCAAAAAAGAAAGTTCATTAATCAGTTTGCGCACACTTTTGGATGATGTGCTTGACTAAATATATTTAGAGAGGTTGTATATTTGTAAGTATAGGGTTTAACGGCACGTCAGAACATTCCTAGCTATTGGTGCCAGGTAAAAGTTAGGTTCTAAAATGTAAAGTTAAAAATTGCAAAAATATATTTCAGAAGATAACAATTCCAAATAGAAGTAAACATACAGTCCTACAAGATAAAGGTAAAGATGCTAAATGCTTTAAATGGAATATAAAATAAAAGATAAGAAACAAATATAAAATCCTTAAAATAAATTTTCAACACTTGTTACATAAACCGCATTCTTCTAAAAATTCCAAGATTATATCTCTCTAGTGCCCATTCATCGAAAGGTTTCTTAATTGAATTCACATGAAAAATAGTCCATCTCACAGGATAGAAGTTGATACATTCGACGATAAAATTTGTTTCACTATAAGTGGACACTGTCAAAGTATGCATTCTTGCCAGTTTGAAATCCTTTTAATGAAGTACAAAAGATTGATCACAGATGGTCAGATTTAAGGAAGAGTAGGTGTAACAGAATCGAAACCGAGTGGGCCTTGGATTAAATGAATACAACACACACAATGTATGTGAATTACAATATTTATGTAATGCACGATATAATGATGGCACAAAAATATAATAAATGAAACAGGCAATACAATATCAGACTCTTGCACATGCCATACACACATTCACACAAAAAAAAAATATATATATATATATAATGATAATGACGAGGATAGTGATAATGGCGACACAGTACTGAAAAATATAATGATAACGGTTCATATAACCGATATGATATGGTTCATACAACCAAGATGACAGTCTAAAAAAATAAATATCACAGTTCCAAAACACTTTATGGCTGCACTGCCTCAACCCACGCCAGGTTCACTCTGGTTCAACTTCCCAGTTTCATTCTGGTTCAACTTCCCAGTTTTACTCTGGTTCAACTTTCCCAGTTTCACTCTGGTTCAACTTCCCAGTTTCAATCCGGTTCAACTTCCCAGTTTCACTCTGGTTCAACTTCTCAGTTTCACTCCAGCAAGTTTACCTTCCACCAGTTTCAGCTACAAATAGATGAAACTGGTAGCGTATAATACAAAATACGCTATCACACAAAATACTCAAATATATGTATATGAAATATACGTATGGTCCACTAAACACATGTATATAGTCCATTATATCAATATCCCTAATGAGTTATACAGAATACATTAAACCCGCACTCTACGTGTAACTTTCTTCTCGAATCCTACCCGTGAAAAGGAAAAAATTCTAACAGTGAATTGTCTGTTAAACGAGGTTATTTTCTCTATCGAAGCTTTATCCAATTTATGATAATAATAAAAATAAGAATGTCACGAATACATAAAAAGCCTAAATGTGCAAGGGAATCAAAGTTATTTTAACAGTTATCACTTACCCCTATGGCTGTAGTTTTGTGGTTCCAAGACCGACACTCCGTGACAAGATCCAAGCAATGATGTACCGCTTGTAGTAAAACCCTACTATTTATACTATATAAAAAAGACAAGACGTTCAAGACCCAAGGGTAAAGTACCCGTGCATGTCGAGAAACATGGACATCACGCTGCAAACAACCTACAACGAGATGTACTCATTCAGTAACTATATGTCAAGGTAGAAAAACAAGCTACTCTAGTTAACGCTGTACGCGTCGATAAAGTCAAATATACGTTATCATCGTTTAAAGCAATGCCAAATTATTTTCTTGCCTTATTCCGTGACAGTAGGATTCCGTAACAGAGTGTACTTTGGTGTACGACTTAATCATTAAGAAGGCAAAGACTGTGCTTGAAAACTAAATCTTGTTCCACACTCCCTCGCCCCACCCACCCAATCTCGTTGATATATTTGAGTCCACATGTAATGTGTATAATGGCAGTGTAAGTCACCAAGTGGAACAAATGGTGCTAATAACTATTCAATAAGATTGTCAATATCAGATTGATTGATTGGAGTTATTGGAGACGATACATTGAACAAAGTGGGCGAGTTTTGTCTATGGACACACAATCTGCTATAGCCTGTAATGCAGTACTGAAATTAATTTAGCTGTGAATAGCTTTATTATTTATGATGCTCAACTTTTCTCCAGCTTCCTTGTCAGTATTTCTTGAAAAGTTATAGAAGGTTATGAACTTGTTTGGATTCGCTATCGTTTTCTTTTAAAATGATCTGAAGAGTCGTGTTCTTCAAGTAGAAGACTTACTTCATCAATATTTCCATTTAAACCATGACAATTCCATGGTATTATGGTGTCAAACATATTTATATAAATAGTGACAGTACGGGATTTCTAAGAGGTGTCACCGATCTCTGTAGCTTCTATCTTTCAACTGCTACCAGACTTTCTGAAGAACTTGAGATAACTATCAGATCTTTTCGGAAGTCTAGAAGATTCTTTAATTCGCTCGTTTTCCCGTTTCGAGCATGAATTACCACTGGGGGACAGCTGATTTTATCTTTTTGTTGGGTTTCTAACAAGATTTGTTTGCTAGTAGTATTGGGTTTCTTATTTGTCACACTGTTACATTATCGAGTGAGGCCAACGGTATGTTGTTCTTTTTATGTGCCGAATCTAACCAGTTTTGCGCTAGTAGTGTTACGGTTTTTATTTATGGCACTATTACATTGATTACTTTGTTTGTTATCTGTGGCACTATTAAATGGATTACTTGCATTTTCTACTTCACTCTTGGTTTAGATAGCTGCTCGCACGAATTTGGTAGGCGCCAAAACTGTAAACTTCGTTTCGCCCTGTGGCCAGGGAGTGGTTGTCACGATTAAGTGTAAACGTGATGTTATAGGGATTTCGAAAATAGTTGTTCTCTCCCCTCTAGTTTGTTTCATAACTTTTTTTTTTGTTTCAATTAGCCAGCCAGTTCTCATCATTGGCGTTGTGTAATACTATAAATGATGACAAGAAAGAAACGTCGTTTACCTCTCTCTCTCTCTCTCTCTCTCTCTCTCTCTCTCTCTCTCTCTCTCAGGTTTAGTTGATAAAACGATCATACAGTTGGGAATGAGAAGTATTTAGATTAATTGTTTCTTGTACAAGGCACCTAAATGAATAAATAACGTACAAGCATATAATGCAAGAAAATACAATTGCAGTAAGTTTAATAGTGCACATGGAACTTGATGTACATAGACAGATAAGCAATAAGTGGTGATATGGTAACATATACATAATTATAAAGATTATATTCAAAATTTTGTTTAATGAAGTAAGCAATGTTAAAACTATGGATGCAGACGACAGACTAGTGTTTTGCTAGTTTCAAATATATATATATATATATATATATATATATATATATATATATATATATATAGGTTAGAAAATTTTTAATTCTTACTCTATGGAGATTCGAACAAGGGTCCGCGGGTTACGGCACTCGTTACCTTGGCTGCACGTACCAACCCATGTGCACCATCAACCATGCACACGTCACCAAAATATGATGCTACAAAGTAGCTGATAGAGGCATCCGTGCGTAGCAGACACACCCGCATATCGACCCAGTAATTAAGTATATTCTAAGCATAGATCCACACCAGATTCCTAAGACAGAAATCAAGTTATATAGAGGTTATTATAGAGAATTACAAATATATACCAAACAGAGCGGAAAGTGCTATCACTGGATCCTACAAAAGAATCCTTGATAACATTAAGCTTATTTTTAAATATGAAGAAATAATAATAATAATATATATATATATATATATATATATATATATATATATATATATAATGGCACAACAAAACTGATAACGGCGCGAATACAAGATACATCCAGAAAACAAAGTTAAAATAATAATAATAATAATAATAATAATAATAATAATAATACAAGTAATAAATAATAATAATAATAATAATACAAGTAATAAATAATAATAATAATAATACAAGTAATAAATAATAATAATAATAATAATAATAATAATAATAATAATAATAATAATAATAATAATAAAAATAATAACAAGAAGAAGAAGAATACCAATTATACCGGTAAAGAGTTACGGAATGTTTACTTGGGTAAATATTATCACGAAAAAGGCGTACATCTTGCAAACTGATGCCTCGCTGTAGTTTTGATAAGATTGCAATAAGAAGGTTAGACTTTTTCATTTAGGCCGAACTCTCCATGAGTTTTTAATTGAAGTATCCATTATCGTTCCTTACGTGTGCGTTCTATGTCGGTCCACCCCGGGGTTAGAATCAATTGGTAGCATCTCGAATAACTCGACTGAATGCACAGTTGACTTGTAGTAGTTGGCGAGTTTTGCGTTGATTTTGTTGTGGATGTGGCTCTTGTGGTTATTCATTTGTTTTCTGAAATAAACGGTTTCGACAACATATTGTGTGCCACAGATCTTGCATGTTAGAAGATAGATTACATTTTGGTTCCGAATTCTAAATTCTGATTGATAGTGTAGTTAACTCCTGTCGTCGAACTTCTGAACGATTTGGTCTCAGGCATATGTTTGCAAATTAGGCAACGCTTGTCTTTGCAGCAATATGTGTCTGAATCTGTGGTCTTGTTTGAGGATAACTTGGCACGTACCAGGTCTACGGTACGCAACTATAGGAGCTTCTTGAAATATGCCCTTCAGATGTTCGGAGGATTCAATCTGGTTCCAATGCTTCTGAATTATCTTTTGTAACTCTGGAGCGTCGGGGTGGAAAGAAACCAATAAGTTTGTTGGTTTATATGTATATATACAGTGTGTGTGCATATATGTCTTTGTGTATCTTTATTAGAATCTTTCTTGCTCAAATGTTTTTATTTCCTCCTTTAATGAACTCTCAAGGACTCTGCATTTATACTATTCCGAAAACATTATTATGAAACAGTGTCTCAGAGACATTAGTCTTTTTTTCTTTAATAAGCAAGTAATTGCAAGGCTTCAATTAATGCGAGGAGAAACATAAAATCAAATAAGCAAAGCTGATAAACATCCTAGATGAAACAGGCCACTAAATGTCCCTTTGTATTTAGAACTTGTATGGTTCTCTAATCCCTGTGTGTTCTTCAATGTAGCGCGTATTTGCGCACATTTCAGTTGGAAAAAAATCTTCAGAATATACTCTAAAATTATCAAATTGGCATTTAACATGTAATTAATGTACTAGAGGTAATGAAAGACCTTGGCCATCTAAAAGTGGTAGGATATAGGTGATTGCCTTTGTCGAGACCGCGGCATCAGTTTACTATGCTATTCGTCATCTTTCACATTATTTTAGAGTAAATAATTGATCATCTCTTTAAAAAAGTATATTAATTCAGCCACATATATACCGTACAGGTCCAACTTGCTTTAGATTTCTTGAATAATTACGTATAAAACTGACGAACCACGAAATGTAATGATTCAAGACCATTGTCAGAAACTATTTTGACCATGTCTTATTTTTCCAACAAGGCCCAAGTTAGAAAGAGACCTATCATTAATTTCATAATATATCACTGGGAGACAGCAAGTGCTACTGTGTACATGGCCTTTTTGTAAGTTATCTGAACTATTTTGATTTAAGAGTGCTACATCAACTTTATGCAGCTGTCTAGTAATGTCATGTATTACATACTTTACTGCCAATCACGTGATAAAACAATATGAGAATAAATTTGAGCGTCAACATAAATATGACAGTGAAGATTTGTGGTCTCCGTTATCTCTTCAGATTTTTGCAAACGTTTTTATATCGATTTATAGATCTAACAATGAACTTTAAAGGAATTGAGTGGATTAGAATTTCAATAAATATTTGTGATTTTTTATACTTCATGTATACAGGAACAGGTAATGTTTATTATTCAACAAAACAACATGGAGATGATATTCGCACGATCATCAACGTTGCAATAATAAGCATAATAATCGTATAAAAAACGTAATGCATTACACAGCTATTAGTAATTACTCTTAACATTTCATTTCATTATACAGCTATCAGTAATTACTCTTAACATTTCATTGTATTATACAGCTGTTAGTAATTACTCTTAACATTCATTGCATTATACAGCTATTAGTAATTACTCTTAACATTTCATTGCATTATACAGCTATTAGTAATTACTATTAACATTTCGTTCTTGTATTAATATTCTTCTACAGATTGGAAAACTATCTTGGAAAACTCTCTCACTCAATCGCAAAGCAATCATAACAAAGCCTTTTAGAGAATATGTATGTATATATATATATATATATATATATATATATATATATATATATATATATATATATATATATATATATATCCTTGCACTCGAATCAAATTATTTCCGTAATATTCTACGAATATGGAAAGCTTTGCTGTTAAATATACTGCTTAACTATACTGCTTCTTCTGTTGTAAAATAGGTAAATATATTTTTTGTGTTTTAATAGTAATTCTTTAAAGTTTATATTAGAAGCTACAATATTTGTGTTGGCTAAATGCTTCAAAACTAGGAAGCAATAAAAGCATTTCCTCACCAGGCAACATTGCTAATTTACTTCTTCAACACAAAACGTCACAAAATACCTCACCTGGCAACATTGCCAATTTACTTATTCAACACAAATCATCACAAAATCCCTCGTCTATGAAACATAAATGAACTCTTATTTTTCTCGTCTTTCTCATACAAAGTATCTCTAGCGCAGCTGTTAGTCTCATATATGACTGATAATGATGGTGGCTCCAGCAACAGTGGAATTAATTTCTAGGGATTAGCGTTCATTTAAGTCCCCCAAAGGTGTAAATAAATAAAGACACGGCATCAAACAAAACATTTTATTTACAATCGACCATAATTGCATTGTTTGTGACTTGAAGCGCATTTAAGAAGATCCCACAACTCGAGCAAGTTTTGTATAGGCATTGTTATAACAAGATATAACAATCTTTCCTGGCAAGGGAAAGTTTTATGCCTGGACTTAACGAGTCATTCGAGTTATACAGTGTATTCCATACACTGAAGCTTTACTGCACGTGGCTTTTATGAAAAATATGGTGTTAAAAGAAACATTATGTAGAATGTGGTATATTCAGGTCGTTTTTGTTTTCAGCGCCTGCTTGGTTGTGGATCTTATGCAACTGTACAGATCTTTTGATACGCACCCCTAAATAACTACAACGTTGCAATACAGGATACACATAAGCCTTTTGTGCATAATGATAATGACATTTTAATGATTCGGTGGATGCGGGGGGAAACATAATATCAAATAGGCAGATCGTGTCCTTTGATGATATCTGAGATCACTTAATGGACAGGACAGGTTATACTGTTAAAAGCATTGTACTGCCCCTTATAAACAGCAAATTCAATAAAGAGAAACCTTCAACTTCTCCCAGACAATAACAGCATGACTTAACTTCCAGAAAATATCGTAACTTTTACGTCGCGGCCAAAAAAAAAAAAAAAAAAGAAAAGAATTTTTTTGGGAGAATATCCTATATAACGGGTCTTCGTCTGATTTACAATTATTGAAAATCTACAACTTTACAATAACATGGAATGCACCTGCTCCCTAAGTTTAATGCATATAATATTTCTAGAAGATAGGGTACAAAATGCATTTCATCTGTTTGCTTTTTCATTATGGAGCTGTGTGTGATTGCTCTTACAGAATTTACTAATCGCTAATTGTTACTCCTTTCACAACAGGAAGAGAACGTATATGAAGTAAAATAAGACCAGTTGACCGATAAAACATTGATTATTCTCAATCACTATCTTGAATCTGCATAAACTCAATACTGATAAAACCACAATAACTATGTAAAACTATAAGTATTTGGCTTATCCATATAATTTGTTTCTATTATATTATATCATAGCGTAGCAGTTTGCTTGCTTCTGCTTATGATCTCTAGTTGGTTCTAAACTAAAATGGTGCAGATCTGACGTGCAATACGCCGGTCATTACGACCATCTAGAAACTCTTCGTGTCACTCACTTCTCCTTTCCGAATGGATGGTAGTATCGACATGACGTTTTCGCTAACAGAGACATTTACTGTATGTAGATGTTCTTAAATTAATATAGTGCGAATCTTAACTCAACATGGCTAACTTCGCAAAACGGCCGCAACGATTGCAATCTTGAGAATATTGTTATTGCTACTTCTCGTCATCAGATCGTTGTATCGACATGGTTTATCCACTAAAATATTTCTTGTGATATCTGATTTGTCCAAGATATAAATGATGTTGATCTGATTTCATGAAATGGCTGCCATTAGAGATATCCTTAACACATTGTTGCTGTTTTTCCTTCTGAACACATAGTCATATCGACATTAATTTTTCACTCAAATAACTATTTGCATGAAGTAATTGGTTCCAAATAAAAAAGGCAGATATTAACTTCTAATAAGGCCGCCACAGCGGCGATCATAATATATTTTTTGTAACCTGAATGGATAGTAGTATAGACATGGGATTTCGTTAAAACACTCATTGCCATAGGGATTGATCATGTAGTGAAATAATGCCATATATCGAGAAAATTGATGTATCCCCATTCATTGAGAAATTCTTTGTATGCATACATTTACTGAACGGATGCTCGTATTGACATGGGGTCTTCACTTAAACACTATACCAGTATATAGCTAGTCCTGAATGAAAATAATTTATTAACGAACATTTTAATGATCGCTTTTCTATAATGTCGCCATTGCATCATTCGTTTAAAAAAAAAATTTTTTAAAAAAGGAACGGTCCTTTTGGTATTCGTCTTCTCAAATATGGACAAGAACTGTTTTATATTTACAAAGCGTATTGCAATTTATATTGGATAACAAATTCTGGAGAAATAAAAAAGGCGTAACTGTTTAATTTCAGCAAAATTAAAAGACATATGACATGGTTTTATTTGCTGTTTGTTGACAACGCGTAACTTTTTCCTTGCGTATATGACAATTTATATAAGAAGATATACACAATTGTAATAGGTTGATTGTTTCCTTTTCTCGTCTTCATGGCAGCCGTTGTAGCTCAGTTGGCAGATCGTCGGCCTCGTAATCCATGGGTCGGGGGTTCGATACCAGCCCAGGTCGGTTGCCTCTGTGTGTCATTGGGAAAGGCACTTAGCTTACATTTTATCGACATGATATAGCCACTAATATGTTCCAAGTGCAGTTAGAACCAACAAAAATGAAAACAAACAATGCTCATCTTCATCTTGATAGTGACAGTCTCGAAAAGAAATGGATTTAACATAAATTCTGTAAAACAAAACACCTTTTGGGGTTGAGCCATTTGTTTGTTTTATAATAATTTGCTGCAGTAATTAATGCATCAGATCAGTATAATCCAATCCATTTGATTACTTTGCTAAACTACACCGTATTTATGCATAAATGAAATTTATATTAGGAGTTATTCACTATGAAGTGACTTTTCAAGTGATCTCTTTTCATGTATGGGAGTCTATATACAATTCTTAGAAAGATGACTGGATATAACTAAAGATTTGAATTCATATCTGGTCATGATTTCTTCCTGACGATATTTTCAACAAATGAAGATACAATAATAGTGTTGGTGTTTGTTTAATATCATTGGGAATGATAGTCCACAACACTGCTGCAGAATATGTAAAGCATGTTTTCTATAGAGTCGTGCTGAATTTTGGCAAATGATGATTAGAGTTCAAAATAGATCATTGATTTGTGTGAATGGATATTGGAAACTGGAATTAGAAGATGATTGATATATTGTGGAGCAATGTTATGGCAAGATTTATATGTTAAACTGCTTTTAAGTACTTTACTCTATAATTATAATGAACCGCTGTAATTAACGAATAAATGTGAGGATGGATATTTTTTCTTGTAATAATTCTAGCGACTCATGTTTGGAGTTTATTATCTCATTAAGATTAGTAGCCTTGCAATTCGCCAGATGGTGCAAGCAAAGGCAATGTATATGCATCATAAAACATTTTCAGCATAGATTCTGACACATACGAAGACAGTTTGTTCTATAAGGCCATTCCGTAGGATGCTACAGAATACAGGCGTTTTATGTTATTTTCCACGATTAAGGCCTGCCAATAATCATTCTTATAAGCTTTAGATTTTCTATGTTATTTACTTTAGTTTACTGAACAAATATATTGATATTCTCTATTTTTGTTTAATGTTTACTTGATCCAATTGTTATGTAGCTAGTTTTTTGTTTCCTGTATTTAATCGATCGTGTTTTGTTGGTTTCGCACCACAGTATAACAGCCTCAACGTGCTGTTGTAGATTTTGTTCAAGGGAAGGTATTTTATAATTAATGGCATGTAAGTTTGTGTCATCCGCAAAGAGGTAAAACACTGTTGAAAAAAGGGGAAGGAGAAAGAGCAAAGGGCCAAGAATACAAGCTTGAGGGATTCAATTTTTGACATATTGTAAAAAAGATGTAGCATTGACTACAGAAACAAACTGCTGTCTTCCAAGCAAATTATCACTGATTTTGTAAGCCTTGAGTTTTTTCATAAATATTTCATGATCTACTAAATCAAACGCTTTTTGAAAATCTAAATAAATTGCTAGGATTATTTTTCCGTCATCTGTAGCTGCTAGACACGTATCAACAAATTTTGGAAGGGCAGTTTGGCATGAATTCTTTTCTCTGAAATCTGATTGTGAATTATATAGAAGATTATGTTTCTTTAAAAATCGGCGAAGATGAAGGACGGTGTGTTTTTAAACATTTTTGATAAGGTTGATAAAACTGTTATAGGTTGATAATTGTTCTTCTTTCTATCTGTCAAGACTGGTAACACTGACTAATTTTAGATTAGTTGGAAATATTCCCGTAGCAATACTACTTGTATTTATGAAGCTAGCAATTTAAGGGGAAGCAATTTGAGCTGGTAGTTTTAGTATTTTTGGTGAGATTTGATTTAGTCCTTTTGTGTGCAAATCAAGTTTCTGTAAAATATCAATAACATTTTGAAGACATATGTAAGGAATCTGGAATACTATATGAGCCAGGACTTTCGACTCTACAAAATCTAGAAGGAGTGAAAAAATCGTGTGATATGGAAGACTGTTCTCCAAGTATTGAAGTTAATATTGTGAAAGAGGTATATAGGTCGTTTGCAATAACTGATAGCTCTGTACTAGTATTACTACCGATTTTTATATCTGGGGGAAAATAATGAACTTTTAAACTTGAAAAATGATCCTTTATAGCTTTGGCGGTTAATTGTTTTACTAAATTTCTGTGTTTTTGTAACTTCGTTTGTCTCGCTATTTGTGATAGAAATCACGCAGTTTCATGGCTTCCCTTATTTCAGAGTTAAAACAGTCAGGTTTTGTATTATTCTCTTGAACCTTTTGCATTTGATTGAATAATGTCGATTAAGGACTGCAATAAATTGTGCAGTCCAACGTTGTACATCAAGGTCCGGATTTATTAACAAATACGTTGACAATTACTTAGTGTATATTTCAAGTCGGTCAGAAAGATATATATATATATATATATATATATATATATATATATATATATATATATATATATATATATATATATATATATAAATGGAGGCGGTTATATGATCAGTACTTTACAGTAATATTGACCCTTTTGAATGGTTTCTAGAACTTGTTTCGTGTGGCACTGATAGGATAGTGGTCACTAACATAATATGTTGGGACGAATGTCTCGACTATAAATTCAGGATGCGAAGAACAAATATGATCGATTAACGTCATCGATTTGTCAGTGACGTAAGCAGTAGACTGTATCATTTGAGTATCATTCATCAAATCAATACTGAGATCACCCATTAACAAAAGCTTTGAGCTTGAAATAGAAGTAGTAGATAAATCGTTTTTAAATTTATCAGACCAAGATGATAGCGAATTTGGAGGATGATGAGAGCACAGTAGGATGGGCTTAGACCATGGTTGCTTCAGTTAAATCCAAATCCTTTCCAGCTCAGATGATTCTATATCCTTTCTTATATGGCTTTCCGTTCCAAATGAACATTATTATTGTTATTAAAAAATGTTTTGCCGAGTCCTATAATGTCAATCTGAGGGTTATTGAATACAGTATGCTTGAGTTCATCTCGTTTAGGTGTACGTGCCAAATATTGAGATTTACTGTATGTAAACCCTTTTCTTTTAAAAGTATTGTAGAATTAGAATCAGATTAAGAGGTTTCCTGATCAAGACTGACTTCGGATAGACAGAGTCCGTCAACCTGTTCAGATAACTAAGTTATTTGATGGCGAGTAGTAGTTAACTATCAATCATTATGGAAAGTGTTTTCTTCCTGACATCTGAAGTTCAAAAATTTGCATATTGGTTAAAATATAAAACTGGTTCCTGAGATTACATATCAGGTACCCCAGATAATTCCGAACAGGATATGTATATAAAATCATTATATCTTCGGTAATATGAGTTTAAGTAATGTACTTGACAGTTTTTTGATCCACGTCAGGCGCTGACAACATTCAGGTACCAACAGACAGATGACTCATGGCTGTAGGAATTTTGCAACGTGCACAATTTCTAGTCAAGTTTTGCTCTTGCCTGTAATGACTTTGACTGGAGCTTTTATTGTGTATGATACGGTTGTTTTGCCTGTAATTAGTGTTTTGTCGTTATAGCTTCGTGTGTGGTGATTACTGAGTGCTATGGAAGTTTTTCGATGGTTTCTGATGCATTATGTCATTGTTTCGGAGTGATTTGAGGATAGTAGTTTATGATGCTCATCTTGCTGGTGGTGATCAAGTCCATCGACACGAGCGAGGTCGTTATTAGGAGCTGACGCAGTAATGTTGTGCAGTACTTCCGGCGATGAGAGCATATTGATAAATGTTGTCGATGACTCTAATGGCAACCCATCAACTGAGTGTGATACAATTCTACTAAGAGCTTGCAGAAAATGCATTGCGATTAATAGTTTGAGCCTTGACAAAGCTATAGCAAAATGGCACTGCGTGATGAAGTATATAGTACTGAGGTTAATATTGAGGTTAAAAGTATACTTTCGTAAAATACATCGAGACTGTCCTATTTTTATATGATGGACACTGATTATCCCTAATTTAATACGTAGAAATGCGAAGGAGAATTATTGAAATATTGGGTATCTGCACGACTTACACAGATACTAGAAGTCAATATTGACAGTAAATAAAGAAAATCATTATTAAAGCTATTAAAGTCAAAGAGTGACGTTACAAAATTTGTATAATAAATTTCCTATCTCAAACTGGGGAAATAAATATTGATGCTGCTGCTGATGATGATGATGATGTTGATGGTTTCTGGTATGCAGCATACTATATTAAGTAGTGTACAGCTTTGTTCTACAAATAGAGTACATAACTTGTAAATTATGCAGATTATGCCACATTGAATTGATACTGAAGGTTTAATAGAGGTTCTGTGTCGAACGTTTGAACCAACGTTTCTGAGACTTGGTCATATTTATGGCAGCAGGATATTTATGAACAATTTCCTCTTCAAATAATTGTTTTTGCTTTCTCTGTATCGTATATTTAATCTACACCTTTATTTCTTGTGTTCACCTTATGACAGTTTATGTTTGTCATCAAGTTAAACTATTACATTATGTAATCTTCTACTGAAGAAAAGAAAGATGATGATGATAATGACATAATATGATATACTAGAAGGTCTTTTATGTTCACGAAATGTCAGATATGCTAAAAATTAAATGGATTAAAGGGATAAAGGAGGTAATGTATTACAACCGTGCTCTATTTTTTTTTCAATAACAAATGTGCATTTTAATTGATATTCTAAGTACATGTATTATATCCCGACTTAAACATTGTGCTAAATGACCATGAATTAAAAAGATTCTATAATCTAAAGACTACAATAATTTAGCAATAATTCTTATATTTAGTAAATGTTAATTACTTTTATTTTTGTAATTTACTGGAGTGATTCTAAGTTTCACAGTCACTTAGGATAGAACAGATAGGATTCCCAGAAATAAGATTGCTTGTGTTCTTTTTCTAAGTAAGAGACTAAGTTAACTTGCTTTGAGGAAATTATCCGAGAACATGGGGAAGTGATAGATGATACAATACAATAAAAACGTTAGGAAGTGAAAAAGGTGAAAGTAGGACTTTTTAACATTGAAATTGATTTCTCTATATCTTACAAATGACGCATATACATACTGGTAATCAAAAGATCATTTATTTTATTAAACAATAGGTACAAAATCTAAGATTTTTTAAAATACAAATACCTTCCCTAATAAGACAATAAGCCATGTTTCGCATGTCAAGGATTTAAAAGTGTTTGACGTTATGATGCACTGCGCATGATATTGTTATCAAATCATGTAAGTTCAGTCACTGACAATTTGCATGATTCATGTGGAAAACTAATTATAAAAAGCTAATACTTGAAGCCAGCTTTTTTGTTGTTGACACACTTTAAGATCTGATGGGGACAGAGAGAGGAGAAGTGTGTGTGTGTGTGTGTGTGTGTGTGAGAGAGAGAGAGAGAGAGAGAGTAGCTAAAGAAAAAATAAAATAGGTAAAATGTAAAGTTTTATATTAGGAATATGATGGTAACATACATTGTGTTTATCAAGAAAATCTCATTCAAAAGCCACAAAGTGCCGATTCATTTACCGCTGTTTTTATGTTTTTAGGATATTTCCCCATGAGTCCCTTTGATACAAATCCGAGAAGTCTCGTACACATGGATGCTACACCTTTTATCAAATCACGCTATGTGCTCACCCTTGAGACCTCAGCTATAGTAAATGTAAACGTTGTAGAGGATTGGCTTCATTTGAACAGGTAAACAGAAACAGCACCAGCCACAGGAGACAACGCTATTTATTATACATTTCATAATGATATATTGAAATATATCAGTGGGAGAAAATATATATCGCACAGTAGTTAAATTTAGGATGTATATCTGCCATTATGTATGTTCTTCAGACCTGTATTTCCATATTTAGGCCTTTTTAATTTTTTCTTCTTCTTTTCCTACTCTCTCTCTCTCTCTCTCTCTCTCTCTCTCTCTCTCTCTCACACACACACACACACACACACAAACACACACACACTTCTCCTCTCTTTCCCAATCAGATCTTAAAATGTGTCAACAACAAAAAAGCAGGCTTCAAGTATTAGCTTTTTTATAATTAGTTTTCCACATGAATCATGCAAATTGTCAGTGACTGACATGATTTGTTGCTATTCGATATTCTGTGTCACCCATACAGTATAGTATACCTGTTATACTCAACGACAAATTGTACACTTTTTTAAGAAAAACTCTTGATTACATATTGTAATAAAATTGTTTAAGTAGCGATTTTAACTGACATCACAATCATAACCAAGTCTGAAAACGATGGCAAAATCAGGCATTATTAGTGTCGATTGCAAACCGAAGTTAAGTGATAATCGAAATTAGGGTGCAGCGTCTCATACCGAAATAGACTGCAAGGATGCCAACATAAAAAATTCACATCTGAATAGGGAAATAAACAAAAATATCATCTAAAATCCGTACAAGTAAACTCACAGTCATTAAAATCTATTGTTTAATGATGTTACGCTCTGAAGCATGTTGGAGTGTTCTGTCATGTTGCTATAGGAAATCAAACCCAGCAATGTTCACTGTATCACTCCGCGCAAGAAATGTGTTAACGAAAATAAAAATCTCTTCATTTTCGCATGAAACCTTTCATTAATTTGACAAAATACACAATTTCAAGCATTATATGTAAATGTCGCTGTCCTAAAGTTATTGCAAAATTTCGGAACTTCTTTGTTTCGATGTAGTAATGCAGCCGTTAATCGCATTAATACAGAATTGAGAAACAAATCCATGCAAATCGAAGGCTTTTGCCTTAACAAATATATTATTAAAAGAAAATCTACGTTTTTTTTTTTTTTTGTAGATATAAGGAAATATTTCATTTGTAAAGTGGAAACATTTTAGCCACTCGTGACAATACCATGTTTCCACTTCACTCGTGAAATATTTCCTTATATCCACTCAAAACGTACTTATCCTCTAAATATTAATACTGCGCATTGCTTGTTACGATTTATATACACTAAAGCCTGTTTAGTCTGAGTTTTTACATGTTCATAATAATCACGTATACGGGATATGATGCGAGAACGATTGGCTTTACTACATATAATCACTGTCATTTATTCAAGATGTATACCCCCTCATGCTACTGAATAAAAAAAGCTGATGTTTCATATGATTTTGTGTCTATTTTGGTTGCAAATCTGTGGTTCTCCATTGAGGTGTATGCTTTCGATGTGTGTTAGTGTATGGGGAGGAGAAGAGTAAATGATTCATACTCACCAGATTTTAAAAGGAAAACTTCAAGTAATGTTGGAAATTGTGTACTAAGCTACAGGCAATTTAACTAAGGATATATAAGTTAAACTCTCGAATAAATTTCCATTTCATAAAGCGAAAGTAACTTGTAGTAAAAGTTTTATTTTGGGGGTTTCGTAAGCAATTCCTTTCTTTCTTTTTTTTGTTGATCTGCAATTGAGAAGGAATGAATGAAATAAACTAATCATATCTGATGCTCATTAATTCAGGAAGTAAATGCTATCTACTTTCAGACTTTGCTTCTAATTAGATATATTATTGAATTATGTGACTTGGGTACAAATCTGTATCATTCTCGTGGCTATTGTATGTGGCTTTAACGGTAAAATGTGGAGGTTTCTGTTTAAACTTATTTTGGAATCTTCCTCAGATGAACATCCCATATTCGTTGTTATTATACGTGTATATTACATCGTTTGAGAATAATTGCGTTTAATAGCATGAGCCTCACAAACGTTGGCGCAGGTAGTATCTGTCCCCACTATGTATGCGGAAGTAATGTATCACTACAAAAAAAAATCGCAAACGTTGAGATTATTGTGCAAGGATATCTAGAGGTTATGAAATGAAGAAAGACCGTCCTGTAGAAATTTAAGAACTTTAAACGACTAATTCTACACCTACAGTCAATATGATCATCAACAGTATAAGCTACATTGAGAAAATAAATAAATTAGATCCCTCTTTTAGTCAAAATTATCTACAATAACTCTTCGCAAATGAACTAATGTTCTTTGAAATGATACACGGGGTATCCTGCCTTCTTCAAGTGTAACCCTCTTATTTTTCCATCCTAAATGCATAAAGCCAAGGTTTGATGAAGATATGTGCTTGCAGTTCAAACTTCTGTACCATATGAAGGATGGCGGACTTTTTTCAATATTCTTCTTCTTTTTCTTCTTCGTTCTCACTCTCTCATTTTTCCCCCCATGATTATCTCAATGATATTCTATTCCTTTTGTAACGTTTAGAAACATTTGCAGTGATTTGGTCGCTTGTAGTATGCTTGGAAAAAATTTGAATAAATATATAAGCAGTATATAAATAAGTATATAAGTATATAAATATATATATAAGTATATATATAAGTATAAGTATAAGTATAAGTATAAATATATATATAAGTATATAAATATATAAGCAGCTTAAGCACTTAATAATTCTTTCTGATTTGACATTATTCCAAAGGCCGATAAACAATCTGAGACTGTACGAGAAAAGTTGCTGAGAATAAAAAGGAAGACAAAATGAGTACAAATTATGTAGTGCCAACTAAAGGTAAAGTTCGAAAAATGCAAAAATAAACTGCACACAAATTTAGGAAGAAAAACCCTTCCAAGAAAGGTAAACGTTAAGTAAAAGACGATAAATATAAAACGTAAAGATATTACAATTCTGTAAAATATATGTACAATAACAAATAAAGGTAACACATATAAAATCATTTTAAAACGCGTACAGAGCGTATAATTCTCTTAAAATTCATATGCTTGCTCTCTATGTGCAGGAAATCCAAAGGAACGTTCTTTTAACACTGAACATATAGATTATGTACAAAGAGGTTAATAGCATTATGTAATATACAGAAACAAAAACAGAACAAAGGGTATTGTTTGCTTGTAGTTGTCAATTTACTTCTTATAATTAACAAACACGGAATACACCTCCCAACCATACCCTCACGCACCTATTCTGTTACTACCAACAATTATGTAGTATAAAACACTAATAGTCATAATAGTTACAAGGATTTATATTCCAATTAAAGTAAGATAATCATAAAATACGCATACATTAAACAAAGATTACATTGCTGAATAGAAAACAAACCCTCGTTTATTTCAGTACATCAACTTGGTCCATTTCATAATGCTTATCGTGGCCAAATATATCATGTATCTGCTTAGACTAATGTATCCGTGGTCTTCCTGGACTTCAGACAAATGCTATGATATCAACAATGTAGCTGAAATATTACCGATGGAACTCTGATGGAAAATAACCACAAAGTGATTAAAATTGGAATATCTCATTAACGGAAAGAGGGAAATGTTTCTTGCACGCAGGGTAAATATTAATTGAACACTGTCTTTTAAAATTCGCCATCTTAAGAAGGCTCAAGATAGAAGCAATATTCTTTTGTGAGAAATATATGAAAAATCACACCCCTGTCTATGTGTTATATATCTGCAAATCAATTCTAGTAATTCCGTAACGTTAATGCAACGATCTACATCTGGTCTGGAAATCATAAAATGCTGGAGCCTTTGCTTTAGCTTTAAATGTTTGGTTTGCTTTCAAACATATGTGTCTGCAATCAAACTAAAGCAGTTTGGATCAATTATAATTTTTTGCAACTTAAAGATACCCCTTCTATATAAATATTTTCCAAATAAACAGACTGAGATTATGTGTGAACCAGTCGCAAGATATTGTTCTTTAAAATGGTATCTTTGACAGAGAGCTAAAAGACAGCCTCAACCTCAGGCTTTTGAGGTACAAAGATCTTCAGGCCTGACGTTTTACATTAGAAATATGATGGTAACATAAATTGTTGTTTATCGAGAAAATCTCATTCAAAAGACACTATGTGCCGATTCATTTACGGCTGTTTTAATGTTTTTAGGATATTTCCCCATGAGTCCCTTTAATACAGATTAATGTACTAGCCGAGACGTCACAAACACATTGATGCTACATTTTTTATAAAATCATGTTATATGTGATCCCCTCGAGACCTCAGCCATAATAAATGTAAATGTTGTCGAGTATTGGCTTTAGTTGAACTGGAAATCAGACACAGACCAGTCGCAGGAGTTAGTTGAACTGGAAATCAGACACAGCACCAGTGGCAGGAGACATGTATATTTATACTGCGCATTGTTTGTTATTATATATTGCATGGTTGCCAATACAAAAGCCTGTTTAGTTTGTTATGATATATTGCATGGTTGCCAATACAAAAGCTTGTTTAGTTTGTTGTGATATATTGCATGGTTGCCAATACAAAAGTATGTTTAATTTGTTATGATATATTGCATGCTTGCCAATACAAAAGCCTGTTTAGTTTGATTTTTGACATTTTCTTAATGATCACGTATACATGATATGATGTGAGAAGGATTGGTTTTCCAACCTATCTCACTGTGTCACTTATTCAAATTATATGCTGCCTCATTTTACTGAAAAGCTGATATTTTATGTGAATTTGTGTATATGTTTGGTTGCAAATCTGTCATTCGTCATTGATGCGTATGCTTTTGTATGTGTGTTTGTGTATGGGGAGAGTGAGTAAATGATTCATAATTGCTAACTTTTGAAAGGAAAACTTCAAGTAATGTTGGAAATTGTGTGTAATCTGCAGTACAAGTTTTATTCAGGGGCTTTAGTAAGCAATTCTTATCTGGGGTATACATGCATGCAAGCAAATCTTTTTCCTCTCTTGATCTGCAATTGAGAAGGAAAGAATGAAATAAACTAATCATATATGCTGGTCATTAAAACAGGAAATAGTCGTTTCCCACCTTTAGCCTTCATTTCCAATTAAGGATGTTACTGAACTATGCGATGTAGGTATTTTATCAAACAAGCACTTGCAAATTTGTATCATTCTCTTCGCTATTTTATGTGACTTTAAAGATAAAATATGAAGGTTTCTGTTTATATTTATTTTGAAATCTTCCAGAGATGAACATCTCATATTCGTTGTTATTATTCATGTTTATTACGGCGTTTACGAATAATTGCGTTTAAAAGCATGATATTCACAAACGTTGGTGCAGGTAGTACTGTCTCTAATATGCATGCGGAAGTGATATGTCACTAGAAAAAAGAACTCGCTTTTAAACGTTTAGAAACATTTGCAGTGATTTGATCGCTTTGTAAGTAGATAGAGGAGGAGGAGGAGTAGGAAAAACAAAAATGTACTTGCTATATACAGAGTAAATGTTGATATAGACATTCCTAACGCTGTTATAGCAGCAATTGTTACACTTTTCTCCAAGAATATTAGTTTTAGTCTTTCTCTGAGAGGAAGTTTACTTCATATCATTTTTTAATTTGTTTTATTTTTATTTGCCTGCTAAACTTCTAAATATTTTCCCAACATTTCAATATTTCTAGTCAGTTCTAACCTCAAATTCTATCTTTCTCTAGTTCTTTTTGTAATATATTTTGCATGATCATTTGTTTCTTCCTATTCTTTTTCTGTAAGTATTTTTAATTGTTCATCATGATGTTGGAGTTTTTGTTTTAAATATTCATTTTTTGCTCCTACAACTTCTTTATATTCTGACATCTCTGTTTCTTCTATTAGTATAAATAATCTTCAGACAATTTCTTCTTTAGCTCTGGTTTTATCACTAAAAGACACCTTATCGTCAGCTTTTTCTAATTTTTCAAAGAAATTCATTCACATGGGAATATCTTCTCTAAATTTACCGCTTTATTTGGATTGCATCGGTCAAATTCTTCCACCAGTATTAGTTACCTTTGTACAACCAGTTGAATCTAGTGTGTATTGGGGTACTCTGCCGTTGCACATTCTTCAAGCAATGTCGCTTATTCTATGTCTATAAGTTTATTTAATACATCCTCAAATGTATATGTTTTAGTGTAAGTAGGAACAGTATGTCAAGTCGCTTAATTCCATTTAATTCTCTGTTTTATTATCACATTTATTTGTGATGTTCTTGTTCAGAAGGTTTGCAAAAACTACAGTTTTTATACAACTAAACCGTTTTCATAAAACATATATGAGAAATCATATGACACCACATGGAGGTCTAAGAGGTCGTTTAACTAACTTTATATCAAAGTGTTTGAAAGATAAAGTTTTCCGAGTTAACAAAGGTACTATCCTTTATGAAAGTTATCCTAGGGATATGGGTGTATCTCTGGGCAGCATATTGTCAGTCATCCGAATCAACAACAAAATTAACAGCAGAGTGAAGTGCCTTAATACAGGAACTGACTTCTCATTAAATGTCGACGACTTTTTAACCTGCTATAGATAAATAAAAATATACGCGTACTATTTAACGTCAACTACATATATGCTTTAAAAGAGCGCATACATGTGCAGAATAAAACGAGTTCAAATTTTTGAAATCTAAAACAAACTGTTTGCATGCACGTAAGTGGATTACATCGAATTAATGATGACCCCAAACTCTATCTTGATGGTTAGGACTTATTTTTTAACTTTAAGCTAGCTATCCTTCCGCATATTAGATTCCTCAGGTACAAATTTCAAAAAGCGCCAAATTTAATACCACTAATGGCAAACACAACCGGGAACAGATCGGAAGATCATGTTTCGACTATAAAGACCTTTAATACTATCTAAACTTGACTATGGCTACATCGTAAATCCTACCTGTAGATGTTTGATTTGATACAAAGTTAGGGACCGAGACTTTATTTCCTAGGAGCATTTAGAACTTCTCCTTCAAAAGCCTCCATGATGGAGCAACTGAGCCATGAATTTATCTCAGACAAACGCAAGGCGCTTCAATATACTACCAAACTATCCTCTAATCCATCTAATCCAGTCTTCAGGCGCAAATACCAAAGCTTGTATGGCACTCTAATTCGTCATCAACTAGAAACAGCAAATATCAGTGTTCCAAAATCACCACCTTGGTTATCAACTTCAACACGACCTCCCCTCTGATAAAATATGATCTTTGCCAATTCAAAAAGGCTTCAACAAATCATATCCTTTTCCAGAGTAAATTCAATTACACGAGAGCCTCATATCATAGCCATACATCCCTCTATACAGGAGCTGCCGTTGCAACAACCCATGGTACCATCTTGAGCCGGTTATAGGATCAAGCCTCCATTTATACCGCAGAAATTACAGCCATACTCCGATCTTTGAACTATAATGAAACCCCTCAACAAATTAAAATGTCATCATCGTTTCGGATTCCCTTTTCTGACTGAATGACAGGCGAAACCTTTAATTTGACACACCTTTAATATCCCAGATCTTACAGAAACATGATTTGCTCATTTAGTCTTGAAAAATCGTATTTTATATTAGTTTGTTTCCTAGTCACATTGGCATTCAAGGTAACCAAAGGACAGATAAAGCAGAAATATGCTATACAGTCACCCTTTTCTTAATGGAAGATTCCAGACAACTTGGAAAATGTGCACAAGAATTTCAAAAAGCCAAAACTGAACGTCTAAAGAAAGAACAAGAATAGGATAATACGTCACAAAATCAAAGAAGCGATAAAGCATTATGAAGTTAAAATAAAATATGTTACTTGATAGGCGGTGGTATAGCTATTTTAGGTATAATTCTAATTTGGTCCAAAAGCAAACATGTTTTGTCAGAGAGTTTTCAACATCCATTTGTTATTGTAAAATATGTTGAAGTTAACAAATAATAATCAACCGAATTACTATAACCGGATAAAACATCTTACACCCCATTTCCTAGATGATTTAATTTTTTCATGTAAGAAATAACATAATTTTCATCTACACAATTTTAGCTAAACAAACAATATGATTAACTCTAACATCCAGCACTAAACTGTCTTTCCTGTTGCCCACAACAGCATTTTTAAAATAACAAATACAACAGCACGATGTTACAATTGCTGATTGCGTGCTTACGTTGAACCGATAAAAGAATATGTAAATCAATAAATGGTTAATAACATCTGTGTACCACAGTGTAATATCGATGGATTAGACGAAGGATAAAACAAATGATAAGCAGATTTCACTAAATTGGAACAGAAGTCTACAGCATATAAAGATGCAGTCAGAACTGAAATAAACCACAAGTGGAATCATTGATACAATTAAAACCCAATCATGCGAAAACGATACCTTCACCACTGAATGAACACATAAATGGGCTTAAAGAGCCTTGCTTTGGGTTTTAGACTGGATGAATTAAAAACAAAAATCGATCAATAAAAGAGTACGTTAAATAAAACGAAACTAATTTCAGTATGTAGATTGCTTTACAATTTATATTTCGTAAAATTAAGGTTTATCAAGATGGTGTTTATATCATTGCAAGTAATGAAGCTGCAAACATACGTGCTGAATATATTTGGTAGAGGTGTCCGCGGACTCGGTAAGTAAGTGGATTGTTATATCTTTATGAAGGTATATCACATTCACATTTAGCCGCTATTTATGGGTTTAATTAACATTCGTCACAGTTTGTTGAATACACATAACCCCCATCAAATGATAAAGAAGAGAAGTCATAATGTATTAACCTAACAAAAACAGGTTTCTATACCACTTTTATCAACTTATACATTAAAGGTAAAGGGGAAATTTAATGGTATATAGGATTGCTTACGCAATAGGCTTTGGAAAAGAAAAAGAAAAGTCTTTATGATACAAATTAATGACGTATATATTATCAGGAAGAGAGTAATTTTTGAATTTTATGATTAAATGGTCCTACAGCTTTATAACCTATTAAAACCGTACTTCTATTTCATATAATGACGGCATACTCATCAATTTAAGCAATAGAGAGATAAGTGGCAGCACATGTAAATCTTGAGAGAGCAGTAACTAACAGTCTAGCATTTCCAGGAAGCAACTATCGGTTGAAATTGTTTGATCACTATCGAACGGATGAAAACAATTATTAAACATGATAAGACCATGTAAGGATTATTGAGAACAACTGCAGAGTTCAATGAAAACAGAGCTAAGACACTAAAATAATTGAATGAACGAATGAGACAACAAGGATTTTGTCGACTCAGTATTTACACAACCTCGAATTGCTTTTACTTGTATATCTCGACGCCTCCGGATGCATCTACATACCCAGGAACTAAGATAAAACTTGAAAACCCAAGACAACCTAAACCTAATGATTCTACCAATATTATGATGAACAGGTGAGTACATTCAATGCGCGTGTTATGGTGCTAGTGTGTATGTTGGTTGCAGTTGTTTTTAGCATGTCAATAGCATAGCTTGTATTGCTAGATAAATGGCAACCTAGGACCTAAACACTTCATTCTAGCACATCATTGCATTCCATACGCCCAGAGTAACATTACATCTGAACAATCTTTACAGATAACAATTCCGTAATTTGAGTCCAGTCCAAATATATATAGTTTCATTGTATCAGTTGTAATGAAAAAAGGTGGTCCTTATGATGCAACGGTAAACAATTTAGGTAGAATGCTTGTGACATCACCATAAGTGATATTTGTTTTCACGTTGAATAACATGTTGATAACATACACGGTTACTTGATTCGCTTAGAACAAACATGATTGTACTATGCACTATGAATGATAAATTGAGAAGGTTGACCTTAGGATCAAGCAATGCACAATACACTGACAAAGATCCATAAAATGTACAGTTTATGAAAATATTGTATGATGCCATTATACTTTCAGATATAACAGATCATTGTCTACTGTATTGCTGTAATCTTTAACATGATTTCAGATTTAACATAATACTTGCAAAGCCTCTAAAGGGATGGAAGGTTGAGAAACACAAACTACGTTTTTCAACCAAGCAATATGTTCATGCTATAGATATCATGGTGGTAACATCTGAATAATTCATCTCTTGATAATTATCAGTTTGATTAAATATGGAATATTTTGCACATTTTGAATTTTAGATTTTTTTTATCACACATTCTTTGATTTCTTTGAGGAGTTTAATTTCATCTTTGTCTTTTGCAAATTAGCGGAATTTATTGCACGAAGACTCTTTACTGGGAACATCGTTGAAAGTTCAGAAACTTTCTTATCTATGTATTAGATTCCAAATATGTTATCCTTAAACTTAGTCACATGTGTTCAAATGCTTGATGTTATTATTCATGCCATTGGAGACAGTTTTGTCTCAACATGACTGAATAACGAATCAGTATTGCTTATTTGTAGCCACTGAGCAACCTCGTGTTATGACCATATTTAGTTTTCAACCTGTCGTGAAATTCATACATTAACCATTTAAATAACTCTATTACTAAATCCAATATAAATTATGGGGTTTTTTAAAATTTAGTTGTCTTGTTTTTCAGACAGACCAACACCAAATCATCGTCCATCATAGTAATTGTACAAGCACATCATATTTCAGTAATATCTGGGATATTAACGGGTTCTCAGACTTAAGAGTTTGCAAGGATTTTAGTGTGGAGAGGGAATCGAAATTATGATGACATTTAGTTTAGTTAAAGAGGCTAAATGTACTTCAGTGCTTTACGTATAGCAGTACAAATTGAGACTTTATCCGGTGACCGACCCCGAAGTGTTATAATGGCTGCTCAGACCTTGACTCCATCTTTTAAATCGTCTGTATACAGGAACTATGGCTCCAATAGGAGGCTCTAATTTCATTGAATTTACTTTGAAAAGGGGAGGATTTGTTGAGACGTCTTGAATTAGCAAAGATCAAATACATTTGTTTATTTATTTTTATATTTTTTTATTCATTTATTTATTGTTTTTGGTGGGGGTGTTGTTAACCAAGGTGGTGCTTTTGGTACATATAATTTTGCAGTATTTCCAACATTGATTTTTGCTGTTTCTTAGTGAGGACAATTTCGAATGCCAAAAAGTGAAATTAAGTTTGGTAGTATACAGAAGAGCCAGTATTGTTCGTGTGAGATAAAGCGATGGTTCGCTGGCCTGAAAATAGAGGCTTTTTTAATGGAAAGACTTGTGTTAAATATAGAGCTTTTTGAAATTATTTCGTGAGATATTTAATATGTGGAAGGAAACTAAACTTACGGTCAAAATAAGCCCAATAAATTTGGTCTTCTATATAACAGGAACAAGACAATTGTCAAGATAGAGCTTTGTGTCATTATGAATTCCGTATAATCGCCAGAAGTGCATACAAACAGTCTGATATTTCAAAAATTTGAATTCGTTCTCTTCTCACTATTTCCGACCCCTATTTAAGTTATTTGTAGTTGACGTTAAATAGTACGCATACTCTTTGATCTATAGCAGATCATGAAGTCGTCAACATATAACGAGTAGTCAGATCCTGGATTAAGGCATTTCACAATATTGTTAATTTTTATGTTGCACTGGGTGACTGACGAAATGATGCTCTGCAGTACACTCTGAGGATAGCTTTCATAAAGTAGTGTACTTTATTTCTCGTGTAAATCAGTCAGGCATATATAGACTAAGCTTTTACATATAGTACTTGTTTGATTCGCATTCATTATCTCTTTTAAACAATTAGATTTGGAAGCTGACAGCGGAACCTATAGGCACTAATTTTAATTTCAAAATAATTAGTAATCCCCTAATTCCAAAGATAATGCTAAAAGTAATGCCGACGCTATCGAACATCTCATTTAGAATCATGCGCGATCATACATTTAGCACATAAAGGAAATCCATTAAATGAATATTACTTATTAATGCGTTTGTGCTGTTAACAGATGTGTCTAATAGACCAATTATATTATGGCTTTTTCTAATGCACAAGGAAACCTAAAAAGGCGGTTTGTAAACAATAATTGGATCGTAACATATATGTACTGGGATCGATGTATTCGTACATAGTTAAAGCCTTCTTCAACTTCAATTTTTCAATCTTTGTATTTTGGATGGTACTACTTTAAAACTAGATATCTGATAATACGTCTATAATCAGCATTGTTTGGGATAAATATTTTTACTTTCTTTATGTTAAAATTAATTATTTGCTTTTTTAAAGTGTAATTTCCTACCAACTTTGTTCGGGAGAGAAGTTTCGATTTATTAATATGCCTGCCAAACCTTTCCTTTGGTTCCAAGAGACCTCATTTGATTTCAAATATTGGAAAAGAAATCCCATTAAAACTCCCCATAACATGAAATTCGGAACAGCAAAACATTATGACTTGAATAGTCATATTACCTTCCTTTCAATTGCGTGCAAGGTACATGTGACATGTCCCGCTCGTATTCTCTTGGTTTGTAGAGCAGACACGTTGAGAATGTAAAGGTTACTATGAAGTACTCGTATGAAGGATAAGAGACTCAGTATGTGTAATGAAACTAAAAAATGCTAAAGCAAGTTATGATGACTTTGATAATCATCCAATTTTAAGATTACCTTCACATTTGTAGAAATGGGATTTTAAAAATGCAATCGATTTATACGAACACAAAGGATATCGAAAAGACCGTATTATGAACAATAAACCGTAATAAAATAAGATGAAGGGAACTGTCTTAATTTCATGGCTGTTTGCAAAGTTCTTATCCAAAACTTACTGATTCACATTTACCAAAGTCAGATGTATGTGCGCACCAGATTCGAATTCTTAAAGTGTGAGTGGGTGGGCTTCCCACGTTTCTACATTGCTATTACATGCATGGCTATGAAACGTTTAATATGACAAATGAACCATAGACTAGATACAAGGTTCGCAGAATTCTTGTACAGTCGACATGTTATTTACAAATAAATTATATAAACAGCAGCGAAACTTTCTTTAAACAGAAAAAGGAACGCACACGTAACTTTTGGGTAGCAAAAACTTGATTTGGTGCATTATGCCCTGTGTGTGTAACTCATAGCCACAATGAATTAAAAGTTGGCTATTCGTACGCCTGATGTTAGCACCTGACTATTGCGTGTCTGATTTTTGTCCCAATTCACTCCATACATCATTTTCACCACTTATTACATGTATCGACACATAATGTTCATCACTTGATATCGAGATGAAACTGCCATTTTTCTACAAAAAGCGTCCATCGTTATTCAAGCATTTTAATCTGAGTATATACTCTAATGATATTTTTACCGTTTAAATGTAGACGAATAAAACAGTATAACGGCAATTTCTGACTGTAACGAAATCAGAATTCATTTCCACTATTAATATCATCTTAAAGAGTTATTAGGGCTTACAATACAAAGTGACAAGAAAAACAGTAAAATCTCGGTGTTTACATGTTGTTGTAGTAGTTCACATGTAACAAAGATGTTTCTCTCCTCTCATTTCAATCTCTTATTGAAAACTCATAAGGTACCAAGTATCGGTACACAGATCCCTAGTACATCCTTTGTCAGTCCACTGGAATTTGCCCCTCGATTCATTCATTATAAGGAGTCCGAGTGTCTTTCTCCGAAATACACGTCTACAGGTCAACAGATCGATAGAATAAAAATAATTAATGATAAATTGCTTACAAATACACCATTCCCTTGGGCTGCGAATACATAATCATAGTACTGCATGCGAGAAGCTATCGTCACAGGAAAGCTACAAAATATGTTAGCGATATATTTGAGCTCCTATGATAATTATTAAATGCCGGAAAATAATTGTGTCCTAATGAAAGTCCTGGATGCAAGGGGATATATTAACGGAAAAGCGTCTCATGCCTCCATTTTGAGGACCAATCATTTATACTGACGTCTTAAAGAAGTAATTCAAAGCCATGGTGCAATTGTAATATTTTAGTCGTGACAAAATGAAGAGTTATTTATATATTCAATAACTCAATTTATAACAACATTTTCTTGTTGTTTTAGGATTCATTTGACCACACAAATATAGCACAATAATGCTTTTCTAAAGATAAAGACTAATGTATGCAATTGCTCACCCTAATGTTCCTTTACATTTTGAAGCCGTGCAGGGAAACTAATCATCGTTATATAACGGCTTTGATATCATATATTCAGCCAGCAAACGTATGCAAAAAAGGTCATATGTACTTATCTTCTAAACCTTAATGCTCCTGAGGTAAGCATGTTTGTACTCCGAATATCTACACTGAAAGAAAGTGAAAATAATGGGTACAATTTAGATGTCAGCTCAACACAAACATTCTGTTTCTAACTGAGATGTTGTCAAATTGGAATATCTGAACATGAGGACAAAATAATTGTCTTGATAAAATCGATATTTTTGTTTTTTAATTCTCTTTTCGATCATGGATACACACATATTCAAGGCAACAACGCTTTTTTAGTAGATTGGTACATTATTTATTGACTGCTTGTTTTAACCTATCGATAAGTATGACGATGATGTTGATGACGATTCCGAGGACATTTTCATAGGTGTAGTAGATGGAGGTTGTTGAGATGAGGAATATGAGAAGTGTTTTCTTTTAATTTCTCTTTCTTCTTATCCTCTCTGGCTTTTTGATTTTTTAGATGCATATCACCTCCGACACAGTGGTGCACTGGTGACACTGATGTGTTTGTGTGTTTGGCTTTTGCATTTTCCCATGACTGCAAAATTAGAATGGTGTGTAAAGACATAAAATTTAAATTCAAAACGTAGTTGTTTGCTATTCTAGTCTGATGATTTTTACATAACCGTTTAAGTTATGCTTTTATTTTCCTTTTTTACTTTGTTATTCCTTAAATGAAATATTGATAACTAAAGTAACACTTTTCATTTTGACATCCATTATTATTTTTGTCGATTGCGGATTCGTACGGTTTAATCTAAAATAACGCGATCTCAATTTGTTCTCTTAGCCAGTATTTATGCGCGAGTGACTATGCAAAGAAGCTGTCGTTATTTGCTATTAGCTACTGGTGAAACGACCTGTTATCACGCATAGATGTTATGGCTTCAGATGAATAAAACATGTTTAATTATCTGAAATATATAACTAATAGATTCAACCCTGCTGATAAGTTTTGTAATTATCCAGAGAGACACGATGCCATTAACCCCTTTGTTGTGTACACTTAAGTTAGGTACTGTACAAATTCTTATATTCATCGCCACCTACAAAGACGTCTTAAAACTTCTGAGGATGAATTGATATACTTGCATGGCAAATTGATATACTTGCATGGCAAATTGATATACTTGCATGGCAAATTGATATACTTGCATGGCAAATTGTGCAAAACCGAAAGACTGAACTTATTAAGATGAGATAACAATACACACTCAGAATAATCAGAATCCAGAGAAAACGAAACGAAAGAAATGGAACGTGACTGGAACGCTAAAAATTAAAGCAATTTTAACTCTTATCCATGGGATCTCATAAACATTACTTAGAAAAACTAAATAATGGAATCATAAAAGCGAAAGATATAAGAAAACTGATGATGACAAAAAGAATAGTACATTGCATTGAGCAATTTATAAACAAGAAAACTAAATAAGCTGTGTTGAAGAGATCGGTTATTTTCTGTAAACATGTACCCTTTCTTTCAAGAATTTCTTGTTGAGGAAAATGTTTTATCATTATTTAAAAACGTGTCATACTTATTGGATATTTTGGAGCAAAAACAAGGACATTATTAATATATATATATATATATATATATATATATATATATATATATATATATATATATATATATATATATATATATATAATACTTGCCAGAGAAAGTATCATAGATTACGGATCATATTTCTCGATGTAAACATCATAAAGCGTTTGCAGGTAAGTTCTTTCATTTCACAGATTGATCATCGTAGTATATACAAAATGATTATCTATTAAGGTATAAAATGTATATCGTAGTATACAAATATAATTATCTATTAAGGTATAAAATGTATATCGTAGTATACAAATATAATTATCTATTAAGGTATAAAATGTATATCGTAGTATACAAATATGACTATCTATTAAGGTATAAAATGTATATCGTAGTATACAAATATAATTATCTATTAAGGTATAAAATGTATATCGTAGTATACAAAATGATTATCTATTAAGGTATAAAATGTATATCGTAGTATACAAATATAATTATCTATTAAGGTATAAAATGTATATCGTAGTATACAAAATGATTATCTATTAAGGTATAAAATGTATATCGTAGTATACAAATATAATTATCTATTAAGGTATAAAATGTATATCGTAGTATACAAATATGACTATCTATTAAGGTATAAAATGTATATCGTAGTATACAAATATAATTATCTATTAAGGTATAAAATGTATATCGTAGTATACAAATATAATTATCTATTAAGGTATAAAATGTATATCGTAGTATACAAATATGACTATCTATTAAGGTATAAAATGTATATCGTAGTATACAAATATGACTATCTATTAAGGTATAAAATGTATATCGTAGTATGCAAATATGACTATCTATTAAGGTATAAAATGTATTTTCATATGTTTTTTTCTTATGCATCTTTAAGTGTATATTATCTGTATTTTTCGATTTGTAGCTAGATTCAGTGACGACAAAATCCCAAAAAATGTCTCTTTTCCCAAATTTATTACAAATGATATAAATTTATTACAATTATAGTCATCGATTATTTGTCAGAAAGAGCTGTTCATGGAGATCTGTAGAAACAAGTAAATGAACCCATATCAGCTTATCATAGGTATAGTCTTTTGCAAAATTGGTGACGACGTTTCTGTATGTCCTTCCTTTTCTGTGTCGCTTTACTGCCCACCTGCCTATCTATACACTATGCATCAGTTAAATAATCTAATTATATATCTATCTTTATTACATTATTTGTTTTAATTTCATATTTTTGATATCTCTTCACTAGGCATGAGATAACTGTTCTCTCATCAACGAGGTTGAATCTTCCATGCATTGTGAATGTTAGTTATAGAGGTGTGGGAATATCTCGCGTCCCGACGGGAGCTAAACATAAGGCTATGGAATATCTCGCGTCCCGACGGGAGCTAAACATAAGGCTATGGAATATTCGAACAGGAGTAATATACAATAATTAGTGTCTCATGTAATATGTATTTATACCCTAATTTATTCAAATTTAATATCAGGTTTTGTTTGTCATTCGACACTCCCAAATGTCATGAAAACCATATGTAATATGTCAACACAGCACATCATACATTTGCTTAATATGACGATTTCGTACAGAAACCGATATTTGTAGTAGCATTCTCATGTTGAATACCTGAGTCTGAATCACAATTTCAGTTGGACACGGAGGAGAGGAAAGCGTTTTTATATGCTGTCATACTCATATATTTACTTGCTTTTTATATAAATAGATGTTATATTTGTATACATGCGTTTCCATAGGATTGATTCTTTTCAGTTATTTATCAATATTCAAAATTTATTTTTTAAAGACGTTTTTGGTATTAAGTTCTGGTGACTTAACTTCTTAATTTGTGTTTCAATGTTTGTTGTTTTGTTTGTTTGTTTGTTTGCTTATTTGTTTGTTTTGTTTTGAGATTTATTTATTTATTTTTTTTTTTTTTTTTTTATTTATTTATTGTTTCTTTCCTTTTTCATACGTTACCTAAATTATCACCTCAGTATAAGTGCACTGTAATTCTTTCCAAAAATGGATGAAAACGTGAAATTAAGAGAAACACAAGTTCTGTCGTCTTCCATTAAATTATGGTAAAAATGTATCCCAATGAGGATGAAAAAAATAAAGAATGATCGTATTCACATTAACATAAGAAAAATCTACCGTCTTGTTCCCCATATTTTCAATTAATGTTATTTTTAATTTGTTCCAATTTTACTGATGTATACTTTCCATAAACGCAGGTTTTAAGTGTGAAATCAATTAGAATGTTTCAAATTTTAGAGAACACGGTTACCTTACCTCCACCTTGTTTTCTTGGCGTTATTATGCACACATATTTGTATGGTGAATGAATCCAAGGCTAGATACAAAGTTCCCAGCAAAATGTTTCTTTAGAATGTCCATCTACGTAAACAGCATTGCCTTCCACAGACAGACACGGACAGTACACACGAAATACCCAAAAGACCGCTTTTTGACTGTTCTTATTCCCTGAGAATATAACTAAGAGTTGCAATGGATATCTATCAATTAGGATAACAGATTATACCCAAGTCGATTCTGGTGCATTTCTATTCTTTTCTTGTGGTCAACCATAAAACGTGGTTTATTAGTTATATCACGTTCATCACTACTAAAGGAAACCCAACATCTTTCTACAGAAACTGTCCATCTAGAACGAAGCATCTAATTCCGACAACTTGCTCAAAAGTTTTCCCTTCGAAGATTTAGCAAAATTATATAATTATTCAGATATTTTTTAAAAAGTCATTACTAAAAATGACATGCACAGTTTTTGATGTAAAATATCAGTGGTATGTATTAAACAATTAGTTCTGAAAATATTGGAGCAGTACGATCTCAACATTTTGATTTTCTATTAGAGCAGGTGAAATAGTCGACATCAAGTTGCATGTTTATCTTCCAATAAGTCACTCCGGAAGGTTTAATTTTAAACGGTTTCCTGAGGAGTGTATTGACATTTATCAATATTATTTAATACACTATTATTTAATACACATAATCCTTGTTTTCCGCCGTGGTATACAAATATAAAATAAAATATAATTTAAAAGCAACGTTCAGGTTATGTTAAGTGTCTCACTCTAGGACTGTTTATATATATATATATATATATATATATATATATATATATATATATATATTCAAGTGTCTTACTCTAGGTCTTTATATATATATATATATATATATATATATATATATATATTCAAGTGTCTTAAGTGTCTTACTCTAGGTCTGTTTATATATATATATATATATATATATATATATATATATATATATATATATATATTCAAGTGTCTTACTCTAGGTCTTTATTTATATGTATATATATATATATATATATATATATATATATATATATATATATATATATATATATATTCAAGTGTCTTAAGTGTCTTACTCTAGGTCTGTTTATATATATATATATATATATATATATATATATATATATATATATATATATATATATATATATATATATATATATCTTATTATTATTACCGTTACTATTATTTTCTAAGAAGCAGTTTGGGTGTTCACAAAATAGCACTTGACACATTTAAAATAGTTTCACAATGTAGTCACGAAACTTTGTAAGCAAGATATATAGTTATTTATATGAATAATGATCAGAAGCCCTTAGATAATTGCGTCCTAATGAAAATCCCGGAAGCTATGGGATTGGTTAACCGGAAAGTGCGACTCAGAATTCTATTTTGAGGAACAGACATTTCCATCCAAGTTCTAAACAAGCCGCCGATAATTTGCTGCAATAGTTCAGTTTGGATATGTAATGCGTGATAATGGCGACAAAAGTTACTTCTTTTCAAATCACTATACTTATAAACACTGTCTTCTTATTCCCAGTATCAATTGGCCAGCATAAAATAATAATATAGCAAAACAAAATGCCTGCTTTATAAAGACGTTAATACAATTATGAATTGCAATCTGGTTATGATCTCTTTAAATGTACCAGCCGTGTATGGAAGAAAACAATCACCCTTGCAGACGTTTTAGCCTTGCGAATTTACTCGGATTTGCATATATGACACTTCTGAAAAGTGAACGTCTCTGTAGGTGAGCATGGTTGTATTCAAAACACTTCCTTTGAGACCTGGCCTGAATTTCACCAAAATAACTTAAGTCTAGACTTAAATTTAGGTTTCGACTCCAGCAATCTGATTAACTACAATTTAAGTCTGACTTAACCAATCAAATGTATTAAGTCTAGACTTAAATTCAGGTTTAGAGTCCAATAATCTGATTAGCTCAAATTTAAGTCTGACTGAACCAATCAAACGTTTTAAGTCTAGACTTAACTTAAGACTTGTATTGGTGAAATTGAAACCAGTCCCCATAGTGATGAAACTAAGGACAAAACTATTGAAGTCAGACTAAAACATTCAAAATTAGAAACAATAGCTAAAATCATTTGACAACTGTATAATTTTGTCCGTTATAGAGAGCAAGGCCATATTAGACTTTTTCAGAGTTTGAAAAACTATATCTTCATTCACAACAACTTTATCTACAATCAAAATATTTTACTTTTGTCCTCAAGACGTTCTTGACTGCAGTGCCTGATGAGACTTTTGGGCACGTTGTCGAAGTATAAATCATTTTCTTACATAGTCACACATTTCAAGAGAGTTTACAACAATAACCATTTTTCACGTTTTGGCTTTAATTTCTATGCAGAATTCTTCCGAAGGTCTAGTTAGTGATGTTTATATAGAGATTAAACTAACTTCCTTCAATAAAATAAAGTTAAGGATAGTTTTGCTTCGCATCCTAGTGAACTGAACAATACTTTACCTACTCTGTGTGTTCTTATTCAATTTATAACATGGAATCCAACGGTTAAAGACTAATGTCGTAATATATGTAGGTGAGGGAACAAAGAAATATCAAAAGGGGGGCTGATATAATCGAGATATTTCTATTCTTCTTTGGAGAACAAACACCCACCAGTTTAAGGCACTAAAGGTGCACGACAAGTTTACATATAAAAGAGAAGAGTACTGTTGATAACATCAATAATTCACTATATATTTGAAAGTGCTTCTAATGTATAGACAACCAACAAATTTTCAGCGTGTATGTTATATGATATTTTATTTATAGCTTTTCCGGAGACTTCATAACTAAAATAAGGCTGCAGATTTTTTTTTTTTTTTGTGCATTTAGATGATGATGATGATATTTACATAGTTGCGGGAGATAGATATTAGGAAAAAGAGAATCTCTGTTTTGCTCCTAAGCCCTCTTTGTCTGTATCATTCTTTTGATTCATGTTACCTCTGATAAAAATGCATCACTGGTGCCCTTATCCGTAATGATGAATACAGCTTCCTACGATTCACACCTTAAAAAATTGGATGAAGATCTGAATTCTAAATTTTAAAAAAAACAGCTTTAACATTTGCTCACTTTTGGTTCAACCTATCTCATAAGTCCCTTTTTTCCTTTTCTATTTCTTCATTCATTTTATGAAATACTGATTGCTATAACTACGCCACTTATCATTCCGTATGATTTCATGTCTATTGGATTCCTGTAATTTAAGATAGCACGATCTCAATTTATGTTCATTGGTTGCACTCACGCGAGTATAACTATGCCAAAACGTCACCGTTGTTAAATGTTAAAATAACGCATATAATTTGTAACTCAGTATCAATAAAACCTGGAATTATATGCGCATCCGAAATACGTGCTTAATAGACTTTAAAACTAATTTTAATTCTAGTACCTATCCATCAAGAAACGTTCGCAATGAACTAAATAACCGATTGTTGATTGATAGGTCAGGTACGCTGTGATTTCGAATATATCGTGCAAATGGTTGTAGTAACCTGGCCAGATTTAATATTTACAAGGATTTACAACTTTAGACACCCTGAAATGTAACCTAAGTAAGACGTGGCTCATCAAATCTTTGATACTCTCTCATCTAAGCTGTGGCAAGTTAATTGATATGTTTCAGAAAGAAACCGTACGCCAAGATATACTTGAATGGTCAATTAATGCAAACATCTATTGAGGTCACCTAATTACATTTCTGCTCAGGATGTCAAGGGAAATAGGGCACGTCCAAAGGCAAAAGAAAAGGAAATCGATCAGAATGTTTCAAAATTGAAGCAATTGCTTAAGTAACAGAAAATAAATGTCACTTCAGGAAAACTAAATTACCTAGTGTTGACAACAAAGGAAACAGATGATGCCAAGAATGATGGTAGAAAGACGTGCATGATACAGAAGAAACAAAGTGAACAAGCCATGTTGAGGAACAAATATTTTTAGCAAATAGTTAACATTTTTCTTAAACACATTCTTATTCTTGCCTTAAAGCTGTCGACCATAATAAAGGAATAACTTTATTTGAAACCAGTAACATTCAAGCAAGAGAGTGTATTTCTTTCTCATAGATAGAAAGAACATATAGCAAATGGAAACTAATTAATTGGTAATTTAAATTTGCTTGTGACGCATTTGCAACAAATGACGTGTCAAAACCCCAAGATAGACCAGCCATGATATCATGTTTCTTGCAGTAGGTGATAATTGGTAAAAGGTTCGTGTTCACCAGCCAGAAATACAACATGAAACGGGCAGGGAGATACATAGTTATGGCATTTTGACCCCCTCTCCAGCTCTACGGGCTTGGCTTGCACAAAAAAGATATTACCACTATATGTTATGCATATTTTTGGTATCGACCTAGGAGAAAATATATATATATATGTGTACTAAGATAGCCGACACGGCATGAATGCGGAACAAAAATAAAAGTGTTACACTTTCTCTTGATCAGTTATTCTAAGCTTTTAATCTTGCGCTAGCTGTTTTTTTATTTAAAAGTATTTTGTTTCTGCAATTGTGGATACGGCGTTATTGGCTTTTCTCGAACAGCAAAACAAATAAATAATCACATTATTATATGGATCTATGCGTCAGGTCGTGCTTACCGAGATTAGGTACGGTCCTGAAGGACAAAAGATTGCAACTTGCTGAAAATGGCGAGGGAATGAAGCGTCTTGCTGAATAATCCTTCCATTGAACATTTGCAGAATCGCCCAACACACCAACTTCCGTATCCTACATCTCCCAGCCCCACAGTTCCATCCCAAATAGACTCAGCTTTTGGTGGAAGGGACAGTCTCCTTATTTTCCTCTCAAGAGTATGAACACGACAAGAACATAAAGAAATGATAGCCAGAATAACAGAATGCCATATCATCTTCATGCCAAACTTTCAATGTAAGAAAGGTAACTAGAGGTGTTTACAATCTTAAATGTTTTCCTTTTCAAATACAGGATGTAAGGTAACGGGAATATTGGCTTTACACAGGCAGCAAATGAAAATGGTGATGGTACCATTGTCCTGCACCAATTACATGTATTTAAATTTAGAACATAGAGTGTCAACACAGCTGCGGGCGAATGAAACACGTCTGAAAAAGAATGGAAAGACTAGAACTTCAGAAATCTATACACAAAACGCCAACACCCGAAAAAGCGTTTACCTTTTAATTTCCACAAATAGAAGGAAAAGGAGTTGTTTACACATTTTCTGTCTTTGCACGAAAAGATGTGAACTAACTTTTATGGGGCACATTACGCTGAAGTAAAAGATCGCTCTAGAGGTTGTTGGAAATAAAACACTTGATATACGTATTGTAAATACTACAATTAGGACAATTTGTGTGTATTAGAGTTGCTGACCGATAAGTACACTTTTACAGGACTCAAAAATAAACCCATGAAATGAACATTCTTCATACCAACCTTTATACAACAAATCATCAGAAGAAGTTACTAAGGGTCTCAAATGTAACAATTGGGAATCGACTGCTTAAGTATTTATATTGTTACTGTTTTGCAATTCCTATGTTGTCCGATGATGATGATGATGATGATGGCAGTGTTGATCTAATGATGATGATGCTTTGGTGGTGAAAGAAGCAACGGAAGATTCAGTAGGAGGAACATAAAGACGAGGAAAATGGTTGTTGCATTCCTTGTTGTCTTCATCTTTATTTTAAATTATGTGCATAAATGTCATCTCCTACATATTTTATAATTTTGACCTACTCTCAAACATGTATTTCAATATGAATCGTTGGCTGGAACGATTGTTTATAATATATTTCATAATGAGATATTGAAATATATCATTGGGAGAAAAATGTTATCGCCACAGTGGCGATACCACTTTTATCGCCACAGTGGCAACATCACTTTTGGAACTACTTTCGTTTTCCATTTAGGAAGTATATATGCCCTTATATATGTTCTTCAGACCTGTATTTCCGAATTTAGGCCTATTTTAGTTGTTCTTCTTCATTTCATTCTCTCTCTCTCTCTTCCTCTCCCCCCCCCTTCCCCCAGTCCCTCCCATCTGGATGAATAGATCTTAAAATGTATCAAGACTGTTGACCACAAGTATACATTTATGTAATCCATGAAAAGGCACCGTCAAGAATGTATACAAATGAACTCCAAAAAAAAAAAAACACCTGTTTCAAGTATTAACTTTTTTATAATTAGTTTTCCACATGAATCATGCAAATTGTCAGTGACTAAACTTACATGACCTGCTACTATTCGATATTCTGTATCACCAATATAGTATCGTATAGCTATTACACGCAACGACAAATGGTACACATTTGTAAGAAAAACTCCAGATAACATATAGTAATAAAATTGTTTAAGTAGCAGTTTTAACTGTCATCACAATCATAATCATGTATGCAAACGATGGAGAAATCAGGCATTTATTAGTATCGATTGCAAACCGTTATTAAGTGACAATTGCAATTTGGGTGCAATATCTGTCACCGAAACAGACTGCAAGCCTGCAAACACACAAACCTCACGTCTGAATGCAGAAATAAACAAAAATAGCAGCCAAAATCCTTACAAATAAACTCACAATCACTAAAATCTTTTGTTTAATGAGGTTGCGCTCTGAAGTCTGTTGGAACGTTCTGTCATGTTCCTGTAGTAACCCCACCCTACCAATGTTCACTGTATCAATTCGCGCAAGAAATTTGTTAACTCGTGGCAATACGATGTTTCCACTTCACTCAAGAAATATTTCCGTATATCTACAAAAAAAACGTAGATATCCTTTATGTAATATTGTCAGCTTATGGATCTGACTGCATGTAGTTTTGTACTATGTCTTCATTCTTTGCTGTCTTTTTCTTTCTTTCCGTGAATGCAATTGTATAAATATCGCCTTCAGCTTTTTTGTCATGTGGAACTATTTTGGTCTATATACTGTATCCGCCATTGATGTGTTTAAATGAAAACATCTACCATTTCTTTCCAGATTTCCAAGAACCCAAGTATATGACAGGATTGCTCAAAAGTTGTTTCTTGATTTGTAAGGACGCGAATGTTTCGATAATGGTAACTTATGCTTTTAGTCCTGAAAGAATGGACTGTTAATCACGCAATGATTGTAACATTTATCTTAATAATCTACCTCATCGTAACAGAATCGGTCCTAACTGAGGTTATTATCTACAAATATAAATTTATAATTGCTCAAATTATCAAGACTGACTGAAAAATCTGATAGTATGAAATGTCTCGATGCTCAGCTTGAAAACTTTATTGTACAAATATGAACATATAAGATTCCTTCAGGATTTATACTGAAAATTAGCTTAAACATATATATTTGCTATTCAAAACTTGGCTAATCAAATTTAGTTACCACAGCTTCATTTGAACTCATTAAAATTGAAGTGTGCCATGGATTAATATACCTTTAGCGCAAGTTATGCAACACAGCAATTCTTAGAAATGGGAGGGAAAGTGTTTGATATGTTAAAAGGTTTAATCATTTTTAACTCAGGCAGCATGAATTTGGAAAGTCATTTTAGGAAACTAAAGAAAACTGTTAACGCCAAAAAGGATTGGCAATCGCGGGTGATAAATGAAAGATAAAATCGACCCAACAGGCAGTATACAAGAGAGCGTCTACATTGCATGAAAACGATCTATATAGATTACGTGTTGGACAGAATTTTCAACAAATTTTCAAATAATAGTAGGGTTCACATAAGCTCTTTTACTTTCTATTACACGGACGGCCTCTCCTCTTAGTGAGCTCTGGTGGCTCAGGATTAGAGTTCTGGACACAGGGACAGGAAGGGTGCGGGTTCGAATCCTATAGTCGAATCAGACTGGAGCGGCTAGCATAGTGTGTTCCTTCACACGGCATTTTACTCTAATTACTTACGGCTCTCAATACCCTTTATGTGTTGATATAAAACATCAAACAAACAAACAAATCAATCTAAGCCATTCCTTTCAATGGATGCTTTCAAAACACTACTGTTAACTACGTATCGATTGCTAACAGCGCTTTCTGTTTTATCTACCTCGATGCTTCAAGAAAATGTAGGCATGCCTCTTGAGGAAAATAAAACATCAAAAACAGAAAGAAAACAAAATTCATCACGCATTAAATTCGTTCACAGAAATTACATATCATTGTGTACATGCAAATATTGCTCTCAGTTTCAGAGATTCTATCATGAAAATATGCAACTCCAACGTGATTTCCATGTGAAACGATCCATGTCTCAAGTTTCCATATCTAGAAATGATAGAACGATATACTCATTTCTTAATTATTAACGTTCTTTTCGTTCATAGCAACATATATTATAACCATCAAGAAAATATTGAGCTCCTGAGTTTGGTCACGTAGATTAAGTTTTTTCTTTATTTAAATGGGGAGCCGTTGTAACTCAGTTTGGGTTTGGGTGGGAAGCCCCTTTTGTCGGGTGGGATATATTGTATTCTTAGAGAATGCCCCCAAATGTATTAATTATAATCTAGCGTCCCCTACCCTCCCCCTCCCACCCCACCCAGTTCCTGTGGATTTGAACATTGTTTCCATTTACTTCAATAGTTTGCAGTTTTACGACACAGTCTTGCATAAACTTCTGGAACAATACCCAACCATTTCATTTCTTTGAACTCTCTGTTTAAACTAGATAAATCTGGATCCTTATCTTAATATATCTCGTAAAGTATCTCACTCCTAGATCGTGTTAAGTATTTTCAAAGTAGAGTATGTTGCACTTTAAAGTTTCGTACTGGAAAGATTTTTTCTGTCTGTCTGTTTAAAAATGTATGCATGTATCTATCTGTATTTCTTTGATTATTTCTTCCTTTGTTCTTATTTATTCATTTTCATTGTAGTTTAGTTCTTTAAGATGTGTGGTTTTATCGGAACTAATGAGATATGAAATATGAGAATACACATTTTTGTTTTCTATAAGTTTATAATTTACGATAAAATGTCACATCAAGCAGCTTCATTCTGTGAAAAAGGTGGCTAAAAAAAATGTGGATGATCTGTTTCTGTTAAGCAGAAATAATGTATGAAATTTAAAAAAAAACTACTTGCCATATATGTAGCCACAGTTACAAGTTTTTCATTAACTACATTGAAATTTAAGAACATATCAGAGAAAGAAATCTATAAATTGCAAACAGATCAATTGTAATTTTGTTTATTTGAAGATAATATGGATAAGCTACTTTGACGATTGTCGTTAGTTGAAGCTTCGATAAAGATAAACATACATTAATAGTAATTTTAAGTCTTACAAAATTGCCCTTTATTTCCACAATAGGAATGGTATACAACACATTCAGGTCCACTGTAAAAGCAAGGGCAGATATAGAAAAGTTTGAATGTTGGATGTCCAGGATTTTAAAGAGGGGAATCCATGGTATGAAAGTGGGATTTCCCCTCAAGTGGTAAAGGTTGACAGATTCTCGATTTGATGGCAATAATTCAGTTTATTTGTTAAAAGGAGGCCGGGGGGGGGGGCAAAATGCATCAGAAGCTACATAATTTCTAACAGCTGTTTTACTCCTTACAAAATGATATTCTCCCATATAAAAGAGGTGTGTGGGACCCACTCATCCCCCCCCCCCATCTTGCACTGATATGATATCGAAGGGAAGAGGTGCTGCTACCCTACTAAAAATGTGTGGGTGTGGGTGTGGGTGGTTGTGGTCGGTGTGGGTGTGGGTGTGGGTTGTGGGGGGGGGAGGGAGAAACTAACTCCAGATATTGCTGGATTCTCCCAGCCCCTAGAATGCACACAATGTTAGAAATTTTCTGAAAAGTGGGACACGTGATATCCCCCCTAGTACCTTCCCTATTCTACGACCATGATGGTTCCAAGTTGGAAAAAAAACCCTGCAGAGTGCAACTTTTAAAAATAATCTTATTGTTGTTGCCTCTGATTTGATAAAAGTTGAAATAAAGTACACAACCGCAAGACGTTGTAGCTTTATTTCAACTTTTATCTAAATTGATGCAATCTAAGTTTGCTGAAAATTAGCTTAAACATATATATTTGCTATTCAAAACTTGGCTAATCAAATTTAGTTACCACAGCTTCATTTGAACTCATTAAAATTGAAGTGTGCCATGGATTAATATACCTTTAGCGCAAGTTATGCAACACAGCAATTCTTAGAAATGGGAGGGAAAGTGTTTGATATGTTAAAAGGTTTAATCATTTTTAACTCAGGCAGCATGAAGTTGGAAAGTCATTTTAGGAAACTAAGGGAAACTGTTAACGCCAAAGAGGATTGGCAATCAGGGATTGATAAATGAAAGATAAAATCGACCCAACAGGCAGTATACAAGAGAGCGTCTACATTGCATGAAAACGATCTATATAGATTACGTGTTGGACAGAATTTTCAACTAATTTTCAAATAATAGTAGGGTTCACATAAGCTCTTTTACTTTCTATTACACGGACGGCCTCTCCTCTTAGTGAGCTCTGGTGGCTCAGAATTAGAGTTCTGGATACGGAGACAGGAAGATTGCGGGTTCGAATCCTATAGTCGAATCAGACTGGAGCGGCTAGCATAGTGTGTTCCTTCACACGGCATTTTACTCTAATTACTTACGGCTCTCAAACAAACAAACAAATCAATCGAAGCCATTCCTTTCAATGGATGCTTTCAAAACACTACTGTTAACTACGTATCGATTGCTAACAGCGCTTTCTGTTTTATCTACCTCGAGGCTTCAAGAAAATGTAGGCATGCCTCTTGAGGAAAATAAAACATCAAAAACAGAAAGAAAACAAAATTCATCACGCATTAAATTCGTTCACAGAAATTATATATCATTGTGTACATGCAAATATTGCTCTCAGTTTCAGAGCTTCTATCATGAAAATATACAACTCCTACGTGATTTTCATGTGAAACGATCCATGTCTCAAGTTTCCATATTTAGAAATGATAGAACGATATTCTCATTTATTAATTATTAACGTTCTTTTCGTTCATAGCAACATATATATATTATGACCATCAAGAAAATATTGAGCTCCTGGGTTTGGTCACGTAGACTAAGTTTTTTCTACATTTCAGTGGGGAGCCGTGGTAACTCAGTTGCAGAGCAACGGCTTCGTAATCCGAGGGTCGCGGCTTCGATACACGCCTGGGTTAGCCCTGATCCGATTTCCTTGGCATGATATAACCAATAATGTGTTAAAAGTGCCGATAAAACCAACAAAACAAACATCATTTAAAGCCTGTGTCGTCTTCTTACGTACAAACGATGAAATGGATATGAGATTCTGATCAGTTGTATCCTAGAAAACAAACACACGCAGTCTATGATGAAATAACTGAGGGATAATTTCCTCTTAAATATAAAATGTCTCCATTCAGTGATCTTTATATTACTTTCATTTAACTCCTTAACTTCGGAAGTATGCCTAAAAAATACATTTTTCTCGATTAACCGGAATACGTTCATCTTCTTAATTTGTTTTTAAATGAGAAAGCGCTTGTTTAAATAAATAAACACGCAATACAAATCGATAAAGATGTGAATGGCCAATTATACGTATTTGATGTATATTTTATTAAAACAAAATATGTGCATTACATACCCATTTAATTTTACACTGTTGATCAGGTGTTCGATACCAATGTTCAATCCGTATTTCTGTACTGAACGCCAAAACTGGAACCATATAGGGGTTTTCATCGACGTCCGCGCGTCTATATGCTTCAATACACCAAATCAAGCTTTCATAAATATTAAAGTGCAATTAATTTCATTCACACTGCATAGCTGTACATATTTGGAAAGTGTAAAAGAGTGGGTACGTAATAAATACAAAACCACATTTCTGTTTTCTTCGGAGTCAGGGAAAGAACTCGTTTAATATGTCTTATTAATACGTCGAGGTATCCTTATGCCATATCAAATTCCTTCTTTATTCCGACTGGGAACACAATTCGTATGTAGTTTTGTGTATTAGTACATACCCATTTAATCTGACATGGTTGATTTGGCGTTCGACACAGAAGTTCAATCCGTATTTCAGTATTGCAAACACAGAAGGGAACTATTTAATAGTTTTCACTGACGTCCGCGTCGATATTCTTAGATGCACCGATTTGAACTTCTGTAAATCCCAACTTCATTGCATTCCATTCACAACACAAAGTTCAACAATATTTAAAAAGCGTAAAATAGGGGGTACGTAATACATGCAAAACTACATTTGTGTTTTTTTCTGAGTTAGGGAAGGAACTCGGATGATATGTTATGAATACGTCTTGGCCTGATGGTCTCTACGTATGCGTACCTCATATCAAACTCGTTCTTTCCGCCAACTCGGAACAAAATACATATATAATTTTATGTGCTTATCAAAGAAAGAAATTATCTCTTTTGTGAATAATCTTAGATGGTCGTCTTTCCACAATCCGGTAAAATAACTTTTAATCGATAACTTATAGGTATTTCATCACAGAGTATACTCAGTTCTCTTCACTACCTAAACTTTATATATTAAACTAATGCTATAAAAGTTATTCACAGGTATAAATTTGCGAGAGAAATGACAATGTGCTCCGAAATCGCTACAGATGAATATGTTTGAGGAATTAGTTGTATGTTTTGTAATTAGAAATAATACCTCTATCGTTAGTTTCCAATGCAATGAATAACCTTTCGTAGTCTAAACATGAAAATAAAGTTTCATGTAAGGTTTCTACAAATAGTGACTATTGTTAAATTTAGACGTTTTTGTAAAATTAAGCCCATCATTCAAATGACGCATCCTATTCTGCACGATTACTTATCAAATGAAATTATTTGAGCTGCAATTCATTTTTTTTTTAAAAATGAAAGCTGCACATAGAATGTCTAAATATACTCTTGAAAGGTCCTACTTTAATTCACCAACGTCAATTTTCCCCTCTTTTACTGGTTAGCCTAGCACCGGAAAAAATCACACCTCTGGAGAGTTGGTTAAAACTTTTCCCTAAGTCATTTAATAGCAATAAGGAATTTTGTTTTTGTCGGATGTCTGAACAACGTATTCCGTCGCGAACAGAAAGGCTGGGTTTCTAATATTAATCACCTGCACGAAATACACGATAGCTGGAACCTATCTAGGCCGGTGCAACGTAGAATATTTACTCCCGTAGAAAACCTATATGGGTCACTTTTCTACGCAGAATAATGACCTCCTACTAGTAGAAAATGGCCCAACTCGTAGAATTTGGACCGCATTGGGGGTAATTTTTCTACACTTAGTACTTTGTTTTACCGCGTGAATGTTATTAATTTCCAACATATAACTAAACGTAATACTCCATCAAATGAAGTTGTCAGAAGGTTTTAGTATACATAGTTGTCAAAATACACATGTATACGTTGGTTGATATAAACTTTGGCGAAAAGGGAGACGAATGCTCCATATCACATGTAATTTAGATCGAATTCCTTATAAAGCTTGTTTTCTCATTAACATTCCACTCATTATCGGTGTTTAAATGAAAGTAAGTTATACACCAAATCTGCTGATAAATTTGTAGATGACGACGATGATGATTTAATTATTCCATCTAGTTATACAAATGTAATCGTTATTATTCTTGATACATCTACCGCTACGTTAATAAATAGTCCTTGCTGATACACATTTCTCTTATCATCCTCCATTTTAGGAAACTAAAATTGGGCGGCACCTTTTGGATCATTCCTGATTATTTGACAACAATAATATTTTAATACTTTTGAATAGTCCTTAATTATAAGAAGTCATTTATAAATATCAACTTTTTTAATCGATAAGTTTGGCTATTAATATAAAAATATATTTTGATATGGAATATTATGCTCTGAATGATCAATATTGACAACATATTAATATCTCAAATTTAAATTTGTAAACACTAATACATATTCATTAATGTCAATAAATGGAAGGTGATATGAAAAAGAAAATTCAGGAATACAGTCCCAAAGAGAGTTTTAATGTCCTAAGCCTTTCATGGTGGCTTCAAACAAAGCTAAAGCAGCACATACATATTTGACCTATTTGAACAGTACGCGTCGGTCGGTAATATCAAAAGTTGACCAAAAAAATCATTGTTTACAGTTTTTTCATTTTTATTTTGTTATTTTTTATTTATTTTTTTTTACTGAAAATTAAGTTTGATTTTGCAACTGATTAATATTGTTTGATAATAAGATAATAATTATTGAGCACAAGCTTTGAGAATATCTACCTGCATTCAGAGCCTTTCCTTTTTTCGGAAAATTATTAGAATTGAGCCCGTTTTATGGGAAACATATCTTCAATTTTATTCTGAGTTTGTTACTCTTGTTGCCAATTTTCAACACTCGCAAAAAGTACCTAAGTACCTATTCACATTCAAATGTTGATAAGAGCATATAAAAAAACAAGGAGTATATAAAAAAAACTAGAAGCATATAAAAAAAGCTAGAAGCATATAAAAAAAACAAGGAGCATATAAAAAAAAACTAGGAGCATATAAAAGAAACTAGAAGCATATGAAAAAAAACTAGGAGCATATAAAAAAAACTAGGAGCATAAAAAAAACTAGGAGCATATAAAAGAAACTAGAAGCATATAACAGAAACTAGGAGCATATAAAAGAAACTTTCTTTTAATGTTGGCAGTGTTTGCCTTGTCTGCATTGGGACAAAATTAGGCTACCGTTCGAATTCCTTTTTTTTTCACCACCGTAGAATTCTATGAATACGTTAGAACATGGGCATTTAAAAATTTTAAAAGTTTGAAATGTTTAGGTGTTTAAAAATGTTGAGATAAATATCCCTAAGAAGCAATTTGCAAAGGGATGAGTCTAAATCTATAATTTAACAGACCACCAAAAAAGCAAATGATCCCACAAATAGGGGAACGATAACACTCCACTCCCCGCTTCCTATGGCTCTTATTATGATGAGAAATTGTAAATACATGTATCGGTGTAAATCATTTTCTTGGTGGAGTTTAGACGTCCCAAACTTGTATTTTTTTTTTTTGTTTTTAATTTTAAACGAAATATCAAAGGTTACAACGTACTATAAATCCCACACAGGGTAAAACGTTCTTACATTTGGAACAAATTTACGTTTGAACTCAGCGTTAGTATCTTTGATCATATACAGCGTTAGTATCTTTGATCATATACAGCGTTAGTATCTTTGATCATATACAGCGTTAGTATCTTTGATCATATACAGCGTTAGTATCTTTGATACATTATATTAAATACCATCTCTTTTGGTACCAGAACTTAAAAAAAATAAAAAAATTAAAAAAATTAAAAAATCTGACAACTTTGATCTAACTCCATATCCTTCTGTCGGTACATCGAATGGGTTGCTTAGGCCAGTCGGAACCAATCTGACCTTCACTCGTAATTTTCCAGAGCACGCGACGGAAAGACGTGAAGGATGTTCTGATTGAATCGAGTCGTCACTCGCTCTTTTCGAGATGAAACGAGCGGGCGAAGGAAAGACTCGAGCAATGTTCCGATTTGGCTTAGGCATAAAACTGGGGAACTCACTGTAACTGCCGCACTGCTTTGAAAGTAAAAGATGGATTCCACAGAGTTAAATGACATACAGAACATTATCCTTAACAGGAACTATGCTAAAGCAATGCACAAATCAAACGACAAGAAGAGAAATTTCAGATGAAAATGCAGCAGATTTGATGTTCAGAACGATGTTTTCTTTTTCCAAGAAAACAATCTCGATCTGTGAGACTTGTGAAGGCGACGGAAGCTGAGAAGATCATGAAGAGTGTTCATCGTTATGAACCTGGAGGACATCTCGGAATCAGCAAAACATAAGAACGGTACAAACAATGATAGTATATACACCGTAATCTGGGACGCAATAAAGTCTAAGCCATGACCCTAAGAAGCCGCGGTTGGGGGACGTAATTGTACTTTTCGGAAAATTGGAAACTTCAGCCTTTTTAAAGAAAAAATTCCGGTAGAATCATGATTGAACACACACACAGATACGCCCACCCGCACCCCCCATACCCACTGTTCAGTTTGTCCCTCCATTGATATTGAATCCTTTGGGTCTTTCAAAAGTGATAAAATTGGAATAGATTTAAAGAAAGTAGTTATTTAAAGACGCCAACAGAAGGTGGGGAGAGGCTATATAATAGGGCGAATCTGCAAGCTTTTTACGATCGTAGATTAGGAGTCCCTCCATTTTAGTCATAACTCAATGAGCGATACTTACTTGACATCCCTTACTGCTGGTGGATTGATTATAAAAGGAAATGTGAAATATGTGCATTCGAGCACAAGCTAAGAAAGAAAGCAAGCTTAGATTGCATCAATTTAGATAAAAGTTGAAATAAAGCTACAACGTCTTGCAACAATAAGATTATTTCTAAAAGTTTCACTCTGCAGGTTTTTTTTTCCAACTTGGAACCATCATGGTCGTAGAAAAGGGAAGGTACTAGGGGGGATATCACGTGTCCCACTTTTCAGAAAATTTCTAACATTTTGTGCATTTTAGGGGGTGGGAGAATCCAGCAATATCTGGAGTTAGTTTCTCCCTCCCCCCAACCACCACCACCACCCACACCCACACCCACCACCACCACAACCACCCACACCCACACCCACACATTTTTAGTAGGGTAGCAGCACCTCTCCCCTTCGATATCATATCAGATTATAGATGGTGAGGGGGGAATGAGTGGGTCCCACACACCTCTTTTATCTGGGAGAATATCATTTTGTAAGGAGTAAAACAGCTGTTAGAAATTATGTAGCTTCTGATGCATTTTGCCCTCCCCCCCACCCCGGCCTCATTTTAACAAATAAACTGAATTATTGCCATCAATTCGAAAATCTGTCAACCCTTACCACTTGAGGGGAAATCCCACTTTCATACCATGGATTCCCCTCTTTAAAATCCTGGACATCCACCATTCAAACTTTTCTATATCTGCCCTAGCTTTTACAATGGACTTGAATGTGTTGTATACCATTCCTATTGTGGAAATAAAGGGCAATTGTGTAAGACTTAAAATTACTATTAATGTATGTTTATCTTTATCGAAGCTTCAACTAACGACAATCGTCAAAGTAGCTTATTCATATTATCTTCAAATAAACAAAATTACAATTGATCTGTTTGCAATTTATAGATTTCTTTCTCTGATATGTTCTTAAATTTCAATGCAGTTAATGAAAAACTTGTAACTGTGGCTACATATATGGCAAGTAGTTTTTTTTAAATTTCATGCATTATTTCTGCTTAACAGAAACAGATCATCCACATCTCTTTTTATCCACCTTTTTTACAGAATGAAGCTGCTTGATGTGACATTTTATCGTAAATTATAAACTTACAGAAAACAAAAATTTGTATTCCCATATTTCATATCTCATTCGTTCCTATAAGACCACACATCTTAAAGAACTAAACTACAATGAAAAAGAATAAATAAGAACAAAGGAAGAAATACTCAAAGAAATATAGATAGATACATACATACATGTATAGACAGACAGACAGAAAAAATCTTTCCAGTACGAAACTTTAAAGTGCAACATACTCTACTTTGAAAATACTTAACACGATCTAGGAGTGAGATACTTTACGAGATATATTAAGGGGAGGATCCAGATTTATCTGGTTTAAACAGAGAGTTCAAAGAAATGAAAAGTTTGGGTATTGTTCCAGAATTTTATGCAAGACTGTGTCGTAAAACTGCAAACTATTGAAGTAAATGGAAACAATGTTCAAATCCACAGGAACTGGGTGGGGTGGGAGGGGGAGGGTAGGGGACGCTAGATTATAATTAATACATTTGGGGGCATTCTCTAAGAATACAATATATCCCACCCGACAAAAGGGGCTTCCCACCCAAACCCCAGTCGGATCCATTGATGACTTCTTTTTATTCAAATAAACAGATTGATGCATATGTTGTTAGATGGATAAAGATAACAGACAGGTACTATTGGATTAAATCCTACGATTACGTTAACACATAAGTAGAAGAGTGTGACCACTGTCAACGAAAGGATTGCCAATGAAGGTTAAACAACCACTGTACCCTATTGCAATTACATCAACAGCATTTTGTCAAATAAACATGGATCTGGTGGGACCTTTAAAACGACGACAAATGGTATGACTTTTGTTGAATTATTCTTGTTCCCATCTAAAGCAGAGAATGGAAATAACTTTGTTTTGAAAATTACTTAATATCAACTATGAATTCATCTATCTATGAGATTGAAATAGTACCTATACTGACTGGTGCACATATACTGTGGAATGGATTTTCTGATTTAACTTTGTTCAATGTCAACTTTTATCTTAAATGCTTTGGGGTGACATTCGAGTCAAGTGTAGCAATTAGCATGGCCGTAGGAAACACTTTCAAAGTGGGAGGTTTAACTTGAAAGTGGGTGTCCAAACCCAGATTTCGGCTGAATTTCCTCTTAAGTCGGTTACATTTAACACATTTTTCGATAATTTGACAGGGAGATCGTGATCCTTACGGCCATGACATGTACAGACACTTCACGTCGGCTCCGTAATTGTACCTTCCTCTATTTAGAGTGTCGTCCCTGGCAAAAACTTAAACAGGAACTTAATTAGTATTGCTTCTCATTCTAACAGTAGGAAATCTGTAATCACATGACATATTATAAGTCGTTCCAACTGAGTTACCACGGCTCACCATTTAAATGAAGAAAAAACTTAGTCTACGTGACCAAACCCAGGAGCTCAACATTTTCTTGATGGTCATAATATATGTTGCTATGAACGAAAAGAACGTTAATAATTAATAAATGAGTATATCGTTCTATCATTTCTAGATATGGAAACTTGAGACATGGATCGTTTCAATTAAATTACCGTAGGTGATTTATATTTTCATGATAGAATCTCTGAAACTGAGAGCAATATTTGCATGTACACAATGATATATAATTTCTGTGAACGAATTTAATGCGTGATGAATTTTGTTTTCTTTCTGTTTTTGATGTTTTATTTTCCTCAAGAGGCATGCCTACATTTTCTTGAAGCATCGAGGTAGATAAAACAGAAAGCGCTGTTAGCAATCGATACGTAGTTAACAGTAGTGTTTTGAAAGCATCAATTGAAAGGAATGGCTTAGATTGATTTGTTTGTTTGTTTGATGTTTTATATCAACACATAAAGGGTATTGAGAGCCGTAAGTAATTAGAGTAACATGCCGTGTGAAGGAACACACTATGCTAGCCGCTCCAGTCTGATTCGACTATAGGATTCGAACCCGCACCCTTCCTGTCCCCGTGTCCAGAACTCTAATCCTGAGCCACCAGAGCTCACTAAGAGGAGAGGCCGTCCGTGTAATAGAAAGTAAAAGAGCTTATGTGAACCCTACTATTATTTGAAAATTTGTTGAAAATTCTGTCCAACACGTAATCTATATAGATCGTTTTCATGCAATGTAGACGCTCTCTTGTATACTGCCTGTTGGGTCGATTTTATCTTTCATTTATCAATCCCTGATTGCCAATCCTTTTTGGCGTTAACAGTTTCCTTTAGTTTCCTAAAATGACTTTTCAATTTCATGCTGCCTGAGTTAAAAATGATTAAACCTTTTAACATATCAAACACTTTCCCTCCCATTTCTAAGAATTGCAGGGTTGCATAACTTGCGCTAAAGGTATATTAATCCATGGCACACTTCAATTTTAATGAGTTCAAATGAAGCTGTGGTAACTAAATTTGATTAGCCAAGTTTTGAATAGAAAATATATATGTTTAAGCTAATTTTTAGCATAAGTCCTGAAAGAATCTTATATGTTCATATTTGTACAATAAAGTTTTCAAGCTGAGCATCGAGACATTTCATACCATCAGATTTTTCAGTCAGTCTTGATAATTTGAGCTATTATAAATTTATATTTGTCGATAATAACCTCAGTTAGGACCGATTCTGTTACGATGAGGTACATTATTAAGATAAATGTTACAATCATTGCGTGATTAACAGTCCATTCTTTCAGGACTAAAAGCATAAGTTACCATTATCGAAACATTCGCGCCCTTACAAATCAAGAAACAACTTTTGAGCAATCCTGTCATATACTTGGGTTCTTGGAAATCTGGAAAGAAATGGTAGATGTTTTCATTTAAACACATCAATGGCGGATACAGTATATAGACCAAAATAGTTCCACATGACAAAAAAGCTGAAGGCGATATTTATACAATTGCATTCACGGAAAGAAAGAAAAAGACAGCAAAGAATGAAGACATAGTTCAAAACTACATGCAGTCAGATCCATAAGCTTACAATATTACATAAAGGATAATTAGTATTGCGTCTCATTCTAACAGTAGGAAATCCGTAATCACATGACATATTATAAGTTGTTCCAAATGAACTAACATCTTAACAGACACAGAACCCATACATTTGTATATTTGTTGTATGTCCGGACAGGGTATCTGCATTTTAAAATGAGCGAATTCAATATACAAGATAGCCACATACACGGGTGAGCAATTCAGAACTACTTGGGCCTCATAAGTGATATATATAGGGGTCTACTCTGAGCCGTGGTCGTGTGAAGCAAGAGGCTGTTTTAGTGAAACAAATCGAGAATGTATGATATTCTGATAATCTATTTCTTGGTCTTCACTGAATATTTGACAAAATGAGTTGAATCCGAATCAATCGCTGACATGAGAGGCAGAAAACGTTCTTAATATTTTGATTGTTTCCAATCATGGTGCCCCTAAAGTGCTCATTACAGACAACGGCAGCGAGTTTTGCAATAATAATCTGAAGGAAACATTTCGCCCCAAACTTGAAATTGACCACAACTTTGCTTCGCCCTGTCACCCACAAACTGGTCGACAAACATAGATAAATAATAGAACACGGTGTAGCATGTTACCTAAATACGTATATGAAAAGCAACATGACTGGGAATATAAATTGCCATTCATACTGTTTGCATTGGGCGGAACACGCGTCCACCTAGAAAAACCCATTTTTCCTAGTGTATGGCAGAAACGCTCGACTGACTGTGGAATCGGATTTTCCTTCAACAGCGGAAACAGAATCAGCAAATGACTCCTTGAGGAATAGATATGACGCAATCGTTAATTTGTCATGCAATAGAGAAGAAGCAGATAATAATATTAAGCTTGCCCAAAGACGACAGAAAAAATACGACACCAAGTTGAAGGAAGTACATTTAAAGATTGGGGAAGAAGTTTGGTCCATCACATAAGAAAAGCTGAAAAAAACCAGCGACGACGAACACAAAGAAAATATCAAAGACAGTGGTATTGCAGTATTTTTAGTGCTATATATACTGTTGATGACATGAACATTTGTGATAATCAAACGGTTTTACAGAAAGTCAAATAAAGCTAACAGATTTTCTCCTGGTTTCTAAAAGACATAATGTCACAAACAAGGGTTAATTTGCCGGTGTAAATCAAAATCATGATATATTGGAAGTGCATGCATCTTTTTGTACTTCATTTATTCCATGTGAAAAAGAACAGCGCCAGAGATTTTTCATTAGTCAATGTAAACCTGACCTCCCCCGGCAGCAGGTTTCTACCGTCGGTGTTTCCCCGCAGAACCGAGGATACGCTGTTGTTTCCACTCGCGCCAAAATAGGTGCCAGGATTTTAGATTCGGGCTTTACTAGATTTAGTTGGGTTACACATAAACGCATATTCATCAAACTTTGCATATTGCCCTGCAGTGCAAGGTCTTCTTTAAATCAGAATTTTCTCCTGTATGAAAATAGGTCCTGCTATTATTCAGTCCCGTGATGGGAGGGGAGGGATTTACATTGACCAGACCATTTCAATGAATATGATGAGGGTAATTTCCTTAAAAACAAATTTTGAAAATAGAAACGAATCAACAGGTAATATGAAAAAGTATGCATTATTATATTTCCTGCTCAGAATTTTACGATAAACGAACTAAACACAGAACTTTCAAAAAATATCTAACTTTCTTGGATTCCAAAATTTGCAGAGTGAATAACGATCTTCATCCATTTGCTTGTGAGTCCTGTATTTTCTATAAAATGACCTCCCCTCGGGCCCCATGTGTAAATGAAGCTTTTAAAATGTGGACAAGGTACTTCACTTTTAACTATATTGTCTTGCGCAAACGATTTATTTGACGATCTTGTGCATGAAAAGTCTTAGAATCATGCTCTAGCTTAACTTTAAGCTAGAGTTTAGAATCAGGATTTAAGTTTAAACTCAATTTTGATTTTGCATTTACGAACAATCTTAAATTAAAATTTGAGATTTAGATCATGAGCATACTGCTTGAGACGGATAGAGGAATTAAGTTCAAGCTAAGATGAACTCTATATTAGACTTAAGTACAAACTTTAGATTGAGCTTAAGATGACATGGGGACCGATACGCAGTCGTTAGTATATATTGTTTTTTAATTTTCCTTTGGTAAATGTCCAGCTGTTATTAAATCCTGTTTTTAAGCATATATAATGTGGTCTACATATTACTGATCGTCTGTCCATCCGTCACTCTATCTCCTTTCAAGCAGTTAGGCGGATATTTACTATACTCGTATATTTGACATGAAACGCGTGAAAACACCATAGATAACTATAATCTCGAACGTAGAGTAATAAAAGCCGATCCTGTCTGGATGCATAATGAAATTCGCAGTCTGCATAAAACGGATGCACAAACGTGCTAAAACCAAAAATGATTTTGAACTTTACGAACATCGAGGAAAGAGACATGACGTTGTTGGTGCTGCAAGGACAGCTAAAGATCAATACAATGACAAGAATATGATGGAATGAAAAAAACCATAGACCCTGAGGTCAACTAACAAGTCAGCTATTTGAGACGGATAAAAGATATTTCATTTCTCCACTTGAACATGATGGGCAACTTTGTATCGAACAATCGATTTAAGGCGGATTCATTCAAAACTATTTCGTTCAACAATTATCGCGTCACTATGATGGTATTACTCTACCGGCCTTCATTCATGATGCCAATGGGCCTACTCTGAATCATGTAATCATGTTACTATTTTAACCAAACACATGATGTATGCGCTATTATTCGACCGCTCTGCAAATTACTTTTAAAAAATCTCTTGACATATGTAAATTTCCTAACAGTTGAAAAATGGTCAATATTGTACCAGTACATAAAAAGGGCGGCAATAGTGACCTACACGATTATAGACCTATTAAATTAATGAGTGTCTGAGGAAAAGTGATGGAACAAGATATGTTTAAATACATTTTCAAGTTCTTTGTTATAAATAGGTCACCAAGAGTTATATTGTTGTTCGTCCTTCGCGTTTAAAGATGACTATGACATCACTAACTGATTTGGTTTCTGTGAGTACGTGAGTCGCTGATCCGGCCAATTTGTGCTCAGAAATGTCTGTTCCGTACTACACTAATTTATGACGCTTGGGGTTGCGTGATCAATAGATGGTTGTGCAACAGTTCTTAGATTTACGCTGCTTGCGCTTCTTCACTGTCTCTGCAATTCTTCTCAGTTCAAAGTCTATAGCTTCAGTATGAATAAGACTGCGCCAGGTGGAGCGATCCTGTGCGAGATCTTTCCAAGACTCACGGTCAATGTTGAAGTGTTTCAATGATGACTTGAGGGAATGTTTGAAGCGTTTCTTCTGACCATACAGAGATCATTTTCCCTCCTTCAGCTCACCGTAGAAGATCGTCTTTGGTAGTGGCTCTTCTGACATTCTGTTCATATGACTTGCCCATCTCATTTATGATTTTATCAGCAGAATGTGGACGCTTTGAATGCCTGCCCGTGTGAGAATCTCATTGTTTGGAACTTTGTCCGGCCATCTTATCCTCATCAGTTTTCTCAGTCAGCCCATGTTAAAATGGTTTAGCTTCTTGGCACGGCGTCTGTACACCGTCCAGGTTTCGCATCTATACAGCAGGGTCGGCAACACAATCACTTTGTAGACGTTCAGGTTTGTTTACAGGCTGATGCCTCTGTGCTCACATACATTTGCGCGTAGTCTGCTAAAGACCACACTTACTTTAGCAATTCTGTCGTTGGTTTCATTATCGATGTGGACTGTACGTGACAGTGTACTTCCGAGATAGGTGAACTTGGCCGCTGCCAGGAGGGTTTGGCCATTTACTGTGATGGCATGCCTAAGGCTTACCTGGTGCATTTTGGTGCATCACTTCCATCTTGCTGATACTGATTGTGAGACTAAAATTGTCACAAGCTGAAGAGAAATGGCCCATACAATTTGGCATGTCAGACTCGGATTTGGCATTCAGGTTACAGTCGTCAGCAAATAGGAGATCACGAACAGTCACTTCATGTAACTTCCTCTTTGCCCGTAGTCTCCTCAGATTGAAGAGCTTTCCATCAGTCCGATATCTGAACCCAGTGTCAGAGTCACGGAAGGCATCAGTCAGCAGGACAGAACACCATACTGAAGAGGCTTGTGGTCAACACACAGCCTTGTTTGACTCCATTGGTGACTGGGAATGGTTTAGGTGACTCACTGTCGTCCACGACACGAGCAAACATACCATCTTGGAATTGCTGAACCATTACGATGAATTTTTCTGGGCAACCAAATTTTGCCCTGATTTTCCAGAGGTCCCCACGGCTGACTGTGTCAAAGGCTTTTTCAGATCGATTAATTTCGTGTACAGTTGGAGTTATGTTCCTGGCATTTCTCCTGGAGTTGATGATCTGCAAACACCATATCTGTGGTCCCTCGTCCTTTCCTGAAACCACACTAACTCTCAGAAAAGAGCCCTTGATCAATGTGATGCACAAGGCGATCCAGCGGAATGCTGGCAAGGATTTTGCCATCTATTGACAGGCAAGGAGATGTCCCAATGGATATCGCAGGATTGTCGGTTGCATTTCCGCATATACAAGTGGACAATGGATGCTTTCCTTGTACTACTGGGGTATAGTTCAGTCAGTTTCTGTTTCATGTGCAAGCCTCACGCTTTGTAGACATTTGCTGGCATAGCATCTGCTCCAGGTTCTTTGCCATTTGACAGCATGTCAATTGCATTCTCAGTTTCAATCAGCGTTGGACGATCAGCAAGTGATATGTTGATTTCCACTCTCTGAAGGATGCCCAGTTTTCCTCGACATTCTCGGAGTTCACATCAATTGTTTTAAGCTGGCTGCACAGTTCTTCGACAAATGCCTGTTTTACATTCTCCTCCGTCAATTTGGAGACATTGAGCTCTTTGTGCACTTTTTTACCTTGTGGTTGTCTGCTAGGCTGAATCTGGATATTAAGCTTGAAAACTATGAACGTGTAGTCAGTCCATCAGTCTGCATTTCTCATGGTCTTTGTCACTCAAACATCCTGCCTATCACCAAGAGTGATATACAAAATTATTGACCAATTTCTTTATTAAGTGTCTTAGAAAAAGTATATGACAAGTCATGCTAAAACACACTTTAAACTTTTTCATTAGTAGAAAATTTATAATTTCAGTCTAGCTTCGTACCTGATGATTTTACTGTTAATCAACTTGTACATCTTTATAATACGTTTTTGCCATGCATTTGACGAGGGTAAAGAAATGAAAGTATATTATTTGCATAAGAAAAGCCTTTGACCGAGTGTTAATTTTTAAATTGTATGGAACATATATACCTGTCGAGATTTCAGATTGGCTTTATGGTGACATTTCCCATATTAAGCACCACGTAGTCATAAATCGACAACATGCAGATTGGGAGTATATCAGCGATGCTGTTCCTCAAGGAAGTATTATATGCCCTTTACCCTTTTTGGTATTTATATATTGGTATATATAAATGAGATTGCGGATGAAGTCGATACTGATATTACATTATTTATAGATGATAGAGTCTCTATATAATTTTCACTGCTACTGAAGCTGCTGCACCTAACCTCAATGGTGACCTACACAAAATAAGGAACCAGGTCGAGCAATTGACTTGTAATTTTTAATCCTAACAAGACAGTAACAATGGTAAACTCAAGGAAAAGTAAGAAACTTCAACATCCTCCGCCGCAATTAATGGGTAACTCTCAGATATGCGAAATAACTTCACATAAACACCCGCACTATGGTTCTCAAATAATGGTAGCCGGACTAATCATATCAGCTATATTCTTAAGAAGGCTAGGCAGAAAATGAATATTCCGCGTAATTTTTAATTTATTCTTGAACCACCGTCTCTTAAACATCTATATTTTATTCACGTAAAACCTTTATTGGAATATGCTGATACCGTTTTGCGATAATTGTACTACGGATGATCAGAATAAGCTAGAAGAAGTATATATCGAGGCAGCACGAATCGGTACAGGTGTAACCAAAATAGTAAGTATATACAAACTTTGGAGCAAACTGATTGGAAAGTGGTTCGAAGTTTGAAGACATAAGTTAACACTATTATACAAAATTACACAATTTGGTCCCTAAATTCTCTAATTTACATTTTAAAAAACAAGTTCAATGAAAAGTATTATCTGGGTGATAGTGACTCAGCACCTAATGTTAGGATCAAAATAATACTATATCAAATATTCTTCTTACCTTCAACCTTGGTTGGCGCTAGAATTTCCCAAGTACTCGCCAAATGTGCCCTAAACAACACTGACATGCTTGATTTTTCAAGTGTAGCAGCTTTGGGCTGCATTGTGAAATTATCTGCTCCCGATCTGACTCACAGTTAACTTTAGTCTTTACTCAATATTAAATTGTATTTGCTTTAATGGTTACTCTTTCTTTCTCAATTGATTATTTCCAAACGGATAAATGTTTTATTTATTGCTAAATTATGCATGCATGCATGTCCTTTTGTTCAGAAATTAAGTCCTTTATATCAGTTAAGCAAATTCGAAAATACATTACACTAGCTGATGTCAGCGGCTCCAAGCAAACAATCAGCAGCCAACAGCCCAAGTCCCCAAATTTTCAATTTTCAGATATGTTGTTTTGTGGAAATAAATCGCCAGCTGAAAGTCTGATCGCCTTTGGCGATTTTGGCGATCCTAGCAACAGAATAGCTTATACCGTTAGTCACTGGAATCAGCTTCCAACGAACTTCAGAGGAGCAAAATTATGTGCACGATGACTATTAAATGACGGCTGATCAAATATCCCTGCATACTAATCAACCGGTTAAATAATAGTTCAGATATATCATACTTGCCTCCGACTTGAAAGTATCGCATTCTGAACTCGTCCTCTTTTCCCCGGACATGTCCTCCTGTTCTTTCCTTAAATTATATATATATAAGTGTCTCCTTTTTGAAAGTTCAAATATGGTAACCTTTATCTGATCCTTACAGCGTCGAGACTGTTGAATATTATTTGTGTTATTGTCCACTATATATTGATGTAATAAATATATACTTATTAAGTTTAGGGTGTTCATTAACCGTGGAAATTTTTATAATACGAAATTCAGATTACGATTTTCAAACAAAATGTTAAGTTCTAAGCCGTTCAAGAGTATATCATCAGTTTTTTTACAGTAATAATTTTCGAAACGTGCATTGTAACAATGTATATATGTGTGACACGAAATGCAAATGACACTAACTATATTTAACAACATTTCTCAGTCTATGCAAAAGGCCTGTTAAGCCTGTACGATCATTTTTTTTAAAAGCATAAATAATGAATTGGATCATTTTTACAAGAATTTGCTCTCATACAAAATACAGTGGTTTCACATAGTTCAAAATGATTGCCACATTCATCTTGTTAAACCAGATAATGTTCTAGCATTAAATCATATGCTTCGTTTCTGATGTAATCTTTACAATTTATAATATGATATAATGTTCATATAAATTTGTGTTTGAGATACGGATTGATATAAGCCAGTTGATCTTGTTTCCAATTCCTGTAATTCTTTGTTGTAAAACCTCATTCGTGCATCTATGACTAATAAATATTGTTTAAACAAAATTAAAAACAGCTTATAGTGATTATACCTAGCAGATTTCTGCATTGATATCTACTAAATATACATGACTATTTCCAACAGGTAATACGACGCAGTCATTCTCTTTAAGCAAGTACAAAAGTAAGAAGTCAAAAATATAGTAAGTAGGTGATATTTTCTGTGATTTACCCATATGATTTGTTATCTTTTTTTTTTTTTTTTTTTTTTTTTTTTGTATTCATCAGATAATGATCATATTTGAAGCATTTTCAGCTGGAGAAGTCAAACAACCCACAAATAATCATGGAAGCACCTATATAGTTGCATATAACTTAGATTTTCTAGCGAACTGAGGCAGCTTTTACAATGAAATAAATGAAAAAGATAATGTTTATCTAAGATATCATATATGAAAGAGTGTTATTCCTTTCCGCGCTTTGGCATAATAGTCATTGATATTCTTCAGTTAGGTTCATTACACCGACAAAGTATTATGTAATTAAACAATTATACACTATACACAAAAACACAAGACGGAAATAAACATGAAACATGCACCGCAGTCAGTGATAAAACAAAATAAATTAAACAAACTGTATAGAAAAAACAGTCACAAATCAATCACTTTAAATTGTTGTCTGATGAACCATATTAGATAAATCCACTCAACACATTTGAAAGAGAACTCGATGCATGTGTTGATCTAGAATGAGTGAAATTATGTCCAGATGATTTTTCTATAAAATCAATATAAACATGCTGTCCTTTAGGAACATATGTCTTTTATATGATGAGTCCCCTAAGACGGATTTCATCACAGAAAAATAGTTCTGAAAGTAAATCACTCTATTCAAGATTAATACAAGAACCAAGTTTTCAATGAACAAACACAATATTACATTGACGATTTTTTAAAAAAATGTTATACTTTGTTGTCATTTTTATGGGTTTTTTTCAAATAAATTGTATTAGTGCATTGATACATAGAGGATATATACCATTCTGAGCAGGTGTAAAGAAATATTCACAACTGATGTGAAAACATTGTATTGTCACGAGTGGCGAAGCTACGACTGACAACACAAAATGTTGACACTTCAGGAATGAAATAATTCCTGATATCTACTCAAAAAAACGTAGATTTTCTTTCATTATATGTTTTCGATAGCAAAAGCAAAAATCTTCGAACTGCATGGATTTTTTTGATTTTTTTTTATTCCCTGCCAATGCGGTTACCTGCTATATTACTACATCGATTACAAGAAGTTCCAAAATTTTACAATTATTCAGGATAGTCACATTTTACATATTTATACCGTACTTGTAATGCTTCAAGTACGCTTGTAATGCTTCAAAAAAACTGTATATTTTGTCAAATTAATGACAGTGTTCGTATGAAGAATGAAACGAGGTTTTATTTCCGTTAACACATCTCTTGTAGAGATTGATACCGTGAACACTGTTTAGGTGGGAGAAGCACCTACATAGAGCGATAGAATATGACAGCCTTCAGAGCGTAACATCATTAAACTAAAGATTTGATGATTGTGAGTTTACCGATTTGGATTGTGCTTATTCATTTTGTTTAACAGTAATTACAAATCGATGGTATAAAAGGAACTCATGACTATCCAAGAGCTGATAGAATTCAAAATTCATTGCCTTACCCAGCAGGCGCGAAACTGTAGAAATTTGAAACATTCCCTAGGGTTAGCATTAGTGCCTCCTGTGTATTATGTCTGCGATTAAGTATATCATAAAGACTTGAATACTATTTCCAGTGATAATATTCTGATTGAACAATCCTTACTTTATTGATCTTTTTTTTATAATGGATCTTTGTGAACAAAGTAGCTAACTTCCACTTAAGAAGCATCGTTGAAACGGCCGAGGAACTTCAAAGACTAACTCAGAACTTGATGTAAGACCAGCGCCGAGGGAATGAGATATATTGAGACAATAAATCTATTTTATTACCCACACTGACATTTCTATTTTCTTTTTAAATATAAATTTGTAGATGCATCTGCCTCAGCAACGATTAAGGTACAAATAGTAGATCGTCATTATCCAATAAATCCTGTCGTGGACAATTCTCAATATAGAAAAAACTGACTCGATATCTGGCGGACCCGAATTTTGGGAAATAGATGAAATAGAAAAAGGGTAAACATCTACAATAAATTTACGATCATGATGAATCTATTTTGTGTTGAAAAACTCGTAATGGGCGAGACTTTTCGGCTTTCGGCGTCTCGCCCAATACAGGTTTTCCAATACAACATAGATTCGTACAATAAAACTCCATATTGCACAGATCACTGTACAATAACTTCTTAATATATATACAAAGAGAGGCAGAGAGAAAGTGTTTTAAAGAGTGTTTTTCAAGTCATGCTTTAGTTCAAATAAACTATACCTCCTGTCTTCACTAATCCGACGTCCAATCCGCTTATTATGACGTTGCTCTCAATACACTAACCAGTGTGCTCTGTTTTGTGTTCTGATTACAAAGTGTGTTCTGTTTTGTGTTCTGGTTTGGTTTCTGTTTTGTGTTCTGATTACTAACATTGTGTTCTGTTTTGTGCTTTGATTACTGTGTTCTGTTTTATAAACATCGATGCATCATGGAAATGGTGGGTCGCCCATTGAGGAAAAGAAAACATCAACATAAAAGCAACAATAAAATACTCATCACACGTCAAAATTCATTCCTAGAAATGATATATACTACATTTCGTGTTAAATGATACTCTCTAGGTTTCAATTTAACCATATCTAGAAATTATAGAATGAGACATTCATCGTTTATGTTTGTTTATGAATGGAAAAGCTTTTGTTTGATTAAATTAGCATGAAATACCAACCGACAAGTACATGACGGTTGATTTGCTGTATACTTTTCTTACAAAAATTATTTTAACTGACCAAGGAAATAATTACTCAATATAATACTAATGAAAAATATAAATGACTGGTAACTGCAAGGTAATACGACACAAACATTGTTCTTCAGCACCTGCAAAGTTCAAAGTCATAATTGTAATAAGCAGGTGTTATTTTCTGAGATTCGCTTGTATGCATATTGAATGGTGAAGACAAAACACCTACAAGTAAACAGGGACACACGTAAGCAGCTACACGCAATTCATATTTTCCTAGTAATCTGAGTCAGATTTCTTCAATTACAATATGTATTTTTTTTAAAAAAGGTAATTTTATCTCAGATATGTCATGTTTGCATATTAGGTACAGGAGTGCCATTGTGATAGATAATATTTAATATTTATTTCTCTAATATTAAGATGACGCTATTCAGAAACATGAACAATAAAACACAGATTGATGGTACAACAAGAATTCATGACTAGCCAAGCACCGATAAATTCGAAAATAATTGCTGTACCCTGGAGACACGAAACTGCCGAAACTCAAAACATTGCCGCAGGTTAGCATTACTTTAAGACCTCACTTTATTATGGCTTGGGATCAAATGTATCCTAAAGATTGAGTATTATTTTCACTAATAATATTCTAATTCATGTATCCTTACTTTATATATCTTTTTATCAGGGACCTTGTTAACAATTCGCCAACATCCATTTAGGCAGCATCCTTGGAATAGCCTAGTAACTTTGTGTAAGACCAACGCAGAATGCAAATAATAGCTCGAGACTAGATATAGAATTCAACAGTGTTACGACTCTAGATCTTAAAATAATGTAACAGAAAGAAAGTGAAACCAACAATGTCGGTAAAATCAACAAGCAATTTATTTCTAGACAATTAACATGAAAATTCAAAAAGACACTTACAATATTGTGAATTCAAATTCAAATAATACAAGAATCCTAAGTATACTAATCACAATGTCCTAAATATGAAATATTCTGCATGAATTCCATTAGCCTTGAATGCCCTGATGTCTGATATGCCTGAATGATGTAATATAGAATATCTTTGAATGAATTCACAAAAATAGCAAAGTCAAGCATTAATCCAAAATGAGAATGAGCACTTTTAGTAATTCCAATAAATCTTTCAGATAACTAATTCCTCTCTCTGAATTTGCTCTGATGTTCACAACACAACTATACAGATCTGATTATTAAAATGATTCTTCATAGAGTGACCATTATTGTTTACCAAACTCCCAATATATGAACACAGGCCACATGACAGAATTTTATAGAAAATCATATGGCTTACCTGACAAATATCATTAATTCAAGTGGAAAAACCAGTATAATTGTCAACAAATGCAAGTCTCACCTCGAATTCTAAGTAAACAACTTGTTTACGTCCTATAAGCAAGGACAAAGTTAATTATGTAGGAAAAAAGTTAAATATGTATAACAAAAATTAAATATGTAGGACAAAACTTAAATATGTAAACATTATACATAACATCAGCCACAGTGATTTTTCTCTCTTTTTACGTAGACATTTGTGGATACTCCGGTCTCACCCTCCTCATTCGAGACGATGCTAGATATAATGCATCATGATACATATATTTTTAAAAAAAACATTGACAAATAGATGAAACGGACGAAGAGTAAACTCTAAGATAGAAACGTTCAAAGAAACTTGGGATCATGACGACAATGGGTGACATTTTTTAGCAACTAGTACAATAGATCGAAAGAAGCAAAGAATGACAGAAAGATAGACAGATAGACAGGGCAACTAGATAGAAAGATAGACAAGGCAACTAGATAGATAGACAGATAGACGATATAGATAGATAGACAAGACAACTAGATAGATAGACAGATAGACAAGACAACTAGATAGACAGAGAGACAAGACAACTAGATAGACAGACAGACAAGGTAAATAGATAGATAGATAGACAAACAAGACAACTAGATAGACAGACAGAAAGACAAGACAACTAGATAGATAGCCATACAGACAAGACAACTAGACAGATAAACAGACAAGACAGCTAGACAGACAGACAGATAGATAGATAGATAGATAGATAGATAGATAGATAGATAGATAGATATATAGATAGCATAATACGCATCAAAGATAGTACGCATCAAAGGGCAGGACATTTAAAAATATTTTGAGAGCATCTTATTAATAAAAGTTGTAAATACGTTTCTATATTTTTTTATAAAATGCTCAAGAGAAGACGAATATTTTGCTTTTATTTGTTATACTTTTACTCTGCAGGGTTAATAAAGATTTTTTTTTTAAAATCCCATTTTTATAAACTTCCAATAATTAATAACACATACTTGAAACTCTAGGTACCTTAGAAGCTTTATATAAGCGTCTTGTTTTAAATTTAATGCGAAGAACATGTCAATGGAGAACAATATATGGAAATCATGGAATACTTGCCTGTAATCCTGGAAATCTGTATGACGTGGATATCTGTTGACTGGAGAGTTAAATGTGATTTTAGAAATTTGCATCCATTAAATTTACCGTCTTATTGATTTACTGGTTGACAGAAAAGATCTAATCAACAGTGATTCGGGTCCTATAGGGTATTAGCAGTGCTGAAACAATTCTTTGCTATAGGATTCTATATTTTTGCATAAAGGCAAACACATGAAGATGATTTTTCCTACGATTAGTTGTGCTTTGCTGAAAGCAATTTAGAACATTAGCTGCTGGAATTTGATCATCACTCGGAGTGATGACGAGTAAAATCGATAACAATATAACCTTGAACTTTTGACACTTCCAAATTTTTATCCAGACACAAACTTTCTCGCGCCTTTATCTTAATGTCTCGTTTTGCCAAACAGTTCTTGGTTTTGACATTTCTTCGGCTTCAAAATTAATTATTGTTTGTTTACTTTTGTTCTTGCTATTATTATTTTTGTTGCAATTGTTGCTGTTATTCAGTTTTGAACAAGTTGTGTTAAGTGACAGGTCAAATATGACGAAGAACGAATTAAAGAATGATATTTGAATGCCGTTAGATTTTCAAAGATGTGCAAGTCAGAGATGAAAATATATTCAACTCCAAAATATCATGTAATATATACATCAATTGGCACCCATTACTTGATACTTTTACACGATACTGTTTTTTTTTTTTGGGGGGGGGGGGGTTTCAAGTGCCGCACCCACCTAAATATCCTTAATGTACTCCATTTATCAATACCTGTCTTTTAGGATAGAATCTCTATCTTCTCAGATTAATTTCACGTCAAAACAAAAAGTGAATTGATTGAATCTCTCTGGAGGTCATGAATAGAGAGAATGACTGTTAGATGGTACCAAACAAATTACAGATTGTGCACGTTATATTATATTATCAACTTCACTTATTTCCAGCAAAAGTTATAAAATTCATGAGGAAGTTTGGAATTTGTGTGTCTATCTCCCTTTAATACATACTGGTTTTATACATTAGACACACACACACACACACAACAAAAAGCTAATGAAACGATTGATCGCTGATGTGACATCTGCATATCGTATTATATGAAATTTTAACATAAAAATATAATTTTATATACTAATGTTATTTGCTGTTATATAAATACCCATTAGCTTAGTATTGACATAGTACATACATCTAAAAAAAATTATATTTTGCTGATTTGCTACTTATTTATTACCAAAGCATGCAAACATCCTGATTGCTTTATTGTGTTGAGCACAGGCCAAGCTGAACTGTTTAACCTTTGACCGACTTCTTCGTCGTCGACTTCTTGGCCGTCTTCGTTTTGCGTGGACTCCCTTAATGACAAACAAGAGATATTGTTCAACCTACATGATATTTCAGCTCTGAGCTGTAACAAGATTGAAACCTAATGGGTATGGATTAAGTTAAAATGCCAAACACAATGCATGTGAATGATATGTTTTTGATAGTAAAGTGTGAGAGTCACTATAAACCCTTACCACAAATATTAATGCAACAATCAAAGAGAAAAAAAAAACGAAAAACAAAAACACGAACACCGGGACACAACTTTCATGGCTTTACACGTAGCGTTAGTATTTCCTTCAGAGATTTAATTACACGGGATCATTATATATAAACAAGATATTTACACCATAGCTGGAGCTAGATACTCCCTCGAATGTATACAAAAATTAACCTCATGATATCATGACGTGTTAAATGATACTGACGTTGTCATGTACAACTATTGTAGTATTGCATTCACCATAATGCGAACATGCTTTTTATAAAAATGTGCGCGTGATTCATATAACCAGATGTATTGTTCATAATTTCAAAATTCACAGTTCAAAGTTCAACATTCACAGTTTAAAATTCACATTCTTTGAACGAATTTATCCTGGGAATGTTCCACCCTCTTTCCGAACTCAACGGTTCCTTGGAATTCCAGCAACTTATATACGGAATGCCGACGTTTTCCGAATATCAAGGAACGGTACACCACATCACACGGTAATAACTCGCCAGTGCAACGACTGATTCGCCTTTTCCCACCACCAACATTCACCTAGCCACGTATCACGCCTCTATGGTGCCAACTATACTGATGTTGCCAACTATGTTGCCCTGTTGCCAGTTATGTTGCCATGTTGCAATTTTGTCAACTATGAGGCCCTTTTGCCACTCATGTTGCCTTTTTCCTACTCTGAGGCCCTGCCGCCAGCTAAAAATAAACCAAACTGGCTAATGTACTATACAAAATAAACGTCAATACTGGATTATGTAATTAATAACCAAATATATACATCCGATCAATCATACCAACAGAAAAAAGAAATACATACTTATAATTATCGCAAAAAGCCCTTTAAATACACACTGCATTTAACTAGCTACTTCAATATAAATATGTTAAACAGTAAACTGACGATACTTCATATCTCAAACACGGTATAATTTACCGAAGTCTAAATATCAAACATAAAAGCTGAAATAGTACATTCACACGAGACTTTCGAAGTGTTAATACAATTGCAAATATAATTTAGTAATACTACACAATAAACTAGTGCTTACCACTATGACTGTACAAAACTGTCTGTAATGTAGACACTGCCTTACAAGATCTTTAAATCATTGTGCCAGCATATAGAATATACATCCTACAAATACTGCAAAACAACTGCAAGACGCAAGGTTAAAGTACCCGTGCACATCATGAGACCTACAACGAGATGCAACCATTACTCGATATTTCGTTTAGTCACTAGTCACGTCAAAAATATAAAACTACACTAGGTAACGCTGGACGCATCCACGAAATCCACTATACCTAATCGTTCCAATGCAACATCAAGTTATTTTCTTGTCCTGTTCCGTGGAAGTAGCAATAGTGTGGCTTATTCTAAATCCACCATTAGAGGGTTCCTTTAAGTTCAGACCGAGTTAAGAACGTGAGATTTAAGGCGGTTCGTGTCTTTAATAATTTGGTTTACAGGTTTCTGAAAACGCAGTTGTAAGAATGGTAATTGCTAAATTAATACGGATGACCTTTAAGGCAGATTTGACTGATATTCACTCTAAAAATGAGATTCAAACTTTGTATTCTTTATAATGTTGGACACAGTTTGACGTTTCAATGCAAGTGAGGCAGTTATTTGTACTTCTGGTTAATAGCTTCCCTTAGCAATAGTGTGCCTATTTGCTGCTGTCTCGTAATACCAGGCTTGTCCATTTGGGGCTTGTCTAATATGACGATACCTTTGCTAATCTGTATTATTATGTCATCATACATGTAGAAAAGTATGGATATATCTATTACGTAGTCTTCATTTCAGAACATCACTTTTTATGTATTTGTTTATAATTTGCATGAAATATTCATTTGTAACTAAAGAGTGAAGCTTGTTCGAGGTTTTCTTGATGAGCGGTCCCTCTCCAGTTGTTAACATGAAATGTAAAATTATCGCAGACGAGCTCGTATATGCTTTTGGGTGCTCATCATAGAAACGAAAACTTCATTTGATACGTAATGTACTACAACAAGAAAGGATGACTCAGTCTCAGACTTATTATTTGAAGGTTGACCAGGTCTCTTGTCGATTGTTCGACACTCTATCTCTTTGTCTGTCTGTTGTGCGTCTTTTTCACTGTAGCTCTGAGGCCTTTGATAAAATACTAGTATCTCATACAAATATTGAGGTATGACAAAAAGTCTAGAAAATTATTCCTTTAGCAAAAGAGTACAACACAAATTTGGAAAGGGCATTGGAGACACTGGATCAGGCAAACTTTTAAACCCGTGGATATATAAAAGGGAATATATGGAGTATATCTACGTTTTTTAGTAAATATACGGAAATATTTCACGAGTGAAGTTGAAACATTGCATTGTCAAAAAACGAAGATTTCTTTTTATTATATATATTTAAAGGAAAAAGCCGTCGATTTGCATGGGTTTTCTGCATTCTATGTCAATGCGATTAACAGCCGCATCGATGAAAAAGTTAATACATTTTACAATAATTTTGGGACAGTGACGTTTTACAAACTTAGCTTGTACATAGCATGCTTCAGATTGTGTATTTGGTCAATAAAATGACTGAATTCGTACGAAAATGAAGGTGTTTTGATTTTTGTTAAACACATTTAATGCGCGGATTGCTACTGTTGGGGTGGGATAACTAGAAACATAACAGAGCGGTTGTATCTGACATACTTCAGAGCGTAACATCTTTAAACAAAAGATTTTAATGATTGCGAGTTTACTTGTAAGGATTTTCGTTCTTTATTTTGTTTATTTTTACATTCAAACATAAATTGTTGTGTGGCCTTGGCAAGCTTGCAGTCTAGACCGGTGGCAGACGCTGTATCCAATTTTCGATTGTCATTTAATTTCGGTTTGCAATCAACACTAATCAATGCCTGATGTATCCATCGTTTTCAAACACGATTGTGATGCAAGTTAAAATTACTACTTAACAAATTGTGTTACTATATTTAATCACGAGTTGTTGTTCTGGGGGGGGGGGGAGGGTTGTTTTTTTTATTCTAAGAATTGTGTACCGTTTGTTGTAGAGTATTACAGGTATACAATACTATGTGAGTGACACATATCAACAGGTCATGCAAGTTCAGTCACTGTTAGTTTCCATGAGTCATATATAAAACTAATTATAAAAAAGTTAATAATTGAAGTCTACTTTTTGCTGTTTGGAGTTCGTTTTTAGGCATTTCTTGATGACACCTCATTGATTGCATAAATGTACACTAGAGGGACTACAGCGGACACATTTTAAGATCTGTACATCCTGGTGGAGAGAGAGAGAGAGAGAAGGAGCAGAAGAAGAAGAAAAGGAAACAGGCCTAAATATGGAAATACGAGTCTGAGTAACACACGTAAGGGCAGATATACTTCCTAAATGGAAAAAGAAAGTAGTTCCAAAAGTGATATAGCCACTTTGGCGATAAAAGTGGTATCGCCACTGTGGCGATATCATTTTTCTCCCACTGATATGTTTCAATATCTGGCTATGAAATATATAATAAAAGTCTGTATAATTGAGAAAAAATATCGTCATTAACTTATGTGCCTTGTTAACTTTATTCCTGGAATGTCGAAGCCTATCCCTGAAATAAATAGATTTCTATGAATTTGCTTTTGTGAAAGTAATCAATTATTAAAGGAAAAATCTTTCTTCAATTGTTCGGATTATCAGAATTTGCCCACAGTGACCACTCCTTTGACAAAGCTAAAAGACTGCAGGCTACATTCAAAGCAAATCATGATTAAACGAATTACTCAGTTTAATGCAAATAATAAACCCTAAAAGCATATGCTTTCAAGTTAGCCTGTCAGATTACTGTATTATTCAGTGCAACTAATCAGCCACGTAGTTAGATTTTTGCCACCAAAGCCCATTCGGAAGTGCTGCGCCAGAGCAATATCAAAGTGATGAGGGACGATTGGAATAGAAAGGTCGTGAATCTAACTTTCGACAACTACTTATTAGTGTTGTGTTGGCTACATATTTGTATTCACTTCAGCGGTTAAAAAAAAAAAAAAAAAAAAAAAAAAAAAAACCGCTTGAATGTTGCCTCCCCGTAAAATTAGCCGTCCTAGGCTTGGGACGAGTCGGCCTGTGCGGAAGATTGTCACTGTGACTCATGTTCTATATCACGGGGGACAAATAATAATAGATTTAATACCTACTTTATTTATAGAAGATGAGCTTGCGTCTAATAAAATAAAACAAGAATAAAAATACATGTATGTGAATAATCGGCTACAAATAACAAAAGTTGAAGATGAGGTGTGTATTCGTCAAGAAAGATAAATGAAATATGGCATCATAACAAACTAGTGATGTTTACCTCCCTTAGACTACATTTTACGGGTACAGAGTCTCGGTGGCGCGACATGGGGGAAAAAAGGCAACCACAGAGAAAAAAGAAAGAAAGAAAAAATCTATCTATCTATCTATCTATCTATCTATCTATCTATCTATCTATCTATCGAAAGATAGATGTGTATATTATAGTGAGGTGGAAACAACAGTATCACAATCTAGGTGTAATACAATTTTAAGTTAAAACTTACTTTTCTCAAAAACAAAAGTATATATATATATATATATAGAGAGAGAGAGAGAGAGAGAGAGAAAGAGAGACAGACAGACACAGAGAGAAAGAGAGACACACAGAGAGAGACACAGAGAGATAGAGACAGAGAGACACAGAGAGAGAGACATAGAGAGAGACACAGAGAGACACACACACAGAGAGACAGAGACAGAGACACAGAGAGAGACACAGAGATAGACAGAGAGAGACATAGAGAGACACAGAGACACAGAGAGAAACAGTGAGACAGACACACAGAGAGATAGAGAGAGAGAGAAACAGAGAGACAGAGATAGATAGACAGAGTGACACAGAGAGAGACAGAGAGACACAGAGAGATATTCTCGTCAGACAACGCCATATAGTTGGTAATACAGAGTACCTTTGTATCTATATGAGGTAAAGTGTCATGGATATGGCTGAACACAAGGATTTTTAGTAGAAAATTTATTCTTGTTTGCTATAAAAGAAGTTAAAGAAAATTTTTATTCCTTTAATTTAGCGACTTTAGAAAGTACATATGTTTGTCACACCGATTCATAGTAAAACAAGTGGTCACTTTTGTTTGGTACTGTCGATTTGATTCCACATAACAAATCCTCAGTAACAATATGTCCCCATATTGCTACCATCCGCTCTGTAAATGAATGTTAGAAACAGCAGTAAATGTTATTTCTAGAAAGTGTGACATTTACTGTCAGTAATGAACTTTAGTTCTTTAGAACGTATGCTGATGACCCTATACATTGTCACAAACACTAGTAAATGTCTTTGGTGGCATCAAATAGCGGGCGTGGAACTCAACGACGAAAGTTTTTCATATTTGCTGCTTCTCGAAAGTCAGACACAGTCGGTATTCGTGCGTTCGCCGGTTTCGAGAACTTCACAGTTTCCCCTGCATTTTTTTAGCACCAAAATACTGCCAGTTATGTTGTAACTACACCGTCATTGTGTTATTTTGCCTTTAATGGTTACATCTACATGTAACTTGCCAATTAGGACTAATAAGACTATTTGTAAAGCGCAGTCTATATTTTATAAACTTTTACACATTGCGGAAAGTATATACCTAACTTTAGTGAATATAGTGGTAGTTTGGGATGTTTCGAGGCAAGTACTAGACCAAATATAAACCGATACCTTAACACTGTTTAAAAAAAAGGTTAAATGAAAAAAAATTTTATATAAAAATATATAATATAAGATAGATAGTAGGTAGAGAATGGGATATACTATTCATCCTCGTAAATTATCGAACAAGAAAAATAAAATCATGAAGGGACAGACGCACAGACACACGGACTAAAGAAATCACAGAGTACAGACGGAAAGACAATTGTCATAATCGATGGCAATATCTCCTCAAAAGAATTCATATAATAAAGCAAACCCCTAAAACAGATTACAAAGTTTTATCTAACAAAAATATAATTTTATCGCTGAGGCTGAACTCATCAATATTAATTTCACAATTTGTGACGTTTCTATGTGCAGTGTCAACTGTAAATATCACAATTTATTCCTTTTACTGGTTACACTGCTTTCATATTCGCCCGTAAATGACATTGTGACAAGAAAATCTTCCTGTTTCGCAACACTTTTCTAGCAATCTGAATATTGATTTTCCGACCAATGGCTCCTGGTCAGTTTAAACCTGAACATCAAATTACGTTGAGTAGCAGCTGTTTCATCTTTCTTTTTTAAAAAGTCTTTTTGAATAAACTGTTCACAATGTACGAACGAAGACAAAAAACAACGCGAAACATGGTTAATTAAAGGCAAGATATAATCTTATCAAGGTGTTGTCGACGTTTTTGTATATCAGAAGGTTTTGGTCTGGCTTGATTTGGGAGTGGGTGGGTGGTTTACAGTGCAGCAACATATGGAGGTTAGATAATGACGATGCAATTGGAGTAAAGTGTCTTACCCAAAGACACAACACGACGGCCGATCAGACATGATCTGGGCAAGGGTCTAACGTATTTGATCACGAGTTTGGAACGCTATACACTGAGCCACCCAGGCTCCCTATTTGGGACTAGATTCCATCCACTGGTGGCGGAATTTGGGGGTTGGGTATGGTACAGACGCATATGCATATAAGTGTAAATGCGGGAGAAGGGTAGCGATAACTGAGAAAGCGTGTCGATGCTGCTGCTTTGCCTAGACTTCCAGGTTATTATGATTTTCTTCCAATTGAAGTCTCACTAGCCTAATCATTCAGAAAGTACACCTGATATTTTTAATATAAAACCTCATAAATAATTTTCTAAGGTATTGCATTCAGCATGATACATGATAAAATCTACAAATTATATCAGTCATATAACTGTATCGCCTTTATTTTTTGGTTAGAACAATATTTGGATGGTGACAACTTATATTTCCTGATTAGCACAAGTCCAATTCATAATGTGTAGTCATGTAGATGTGTAAGGTTGTCAGGGTACCCTGCTGGTAGAGACAGCTCGGCACGGTCTCCATAAATTTCTGAAAAGAAAGGAATAAATGATAAATTAATAACAGAGAAGATTGAAAGAGTTTCAAATTCAATTTTGAACAAATAATCAATCTTTCCAGTGATATCTTTAGATTTAATCTCTCTCTCTCTCTCTCTCTCTCTCTCTCTCTCTCTCTCTCTCTCTCTCTCTCTCTCTCTCTCTCTGTATTGTAGAAAGAAAAAGAAAAAAAGAGAAGAAAAAAAACCTTGGCATGGTTTATTCCTAAACATTCTTAGATGACCATAAGATTTATTTATATAGAGGTCCTCCTAGAAAATACTAATTAAACCAGTTTCAAAATCGTATAATTAACTAATCAATGAATTGGTCTGTCACACGCATGTACAACAAAATGATGTCATCTTAACCTGCTTTCTATTTTACAACCTTATCTCCGTTGAAAATGTGTAAAAAAAAAATTAAACACATAGAAAGGACATTCAGAGATAGGTTCATGTGCAATAATTACGATTACATATATCGGCATTGATCTGTAGCTAATGCATGTATTTAGTTACAAAATATACATTCCATCAAATTAACTGGAGGATTAAGATACAATAAAATGTCGAAAATAAGTCTCGTCTTATTTTCTTCCTTTTTCTTGGGGGGGGGGGGAGGATTTGAGAGCCTCATTTACAAGACCATCTTATTTTCATGAGCTTCATACTTTACAACAGGAGTGGCCAATACTTCGATCGCGGTCAACCGGTCGCTCGCAAAGTAGTTTCTTGCAGACCCCACCATGTTGGTATGACTCGGTAAACAGTAGATCCCATGTCACTAAAGTCCAGCGAGGCAAAGTGCCGCCCAGGGCCAACTACCAAAATTACGCCCCCACTCCATTCGTATTATTTATGATATATACAGTACTCTTACCAAATTGCCGCCCCCTAGAAAGTGCCCCCCGGGGCCACCATCCCTTCTCCCCCCCCCCCCCCCCCCCCCGCTATGCCACTGCTAAAGTCTGTACACCCCTGACATATGTAGATTTATTAATAGACTTTGTAAAAAAAAGTACGTAACAGTGTTTCATATATCCGTAGCCACATTATTTGATTATTAAAAGAAATTCAATATTTTGCAACATGTTTCAATGTCTCGTGAAGGCGTGGGGGGGGGGGGAGCATTCTGGTAGACCGTTGGTATGACTCGGTAAAAAGTAGATCCCATGTCACTAAAGTCTGGCCACCCCTGCTTTAGAGTACCCTTTGGCAGTAAGGAATTTCGAGTTGTCTCCCTTACCCGTTTCTATGAAAGCAGCGTACATTGTCATTAAGGTAAATCTGTAAGCTATATACCCAAATGTGATTATTTAGTTTGATGGTCACATAATTGTAACTGATGCATGCGTATTTCGTGATTTTTTCGCATTCCTGTGCATAAAGTTTTAGACCGTTGGCAAGATGGGAGTTATCCCGGCAAAGAAACGTCTTTTACAAAGCCCAAACTCGGTGTCCCCATGTTTAAAATGTGATACAAAGCATGTAATTTTAGATATGTTTTGTTGTCTTATTGCAATATACAACCACATACCAGTGTATAATGTATACATGCCCTAAGAGTGGGCGTCTTATTTTCAAGATCGTCTTATTTTCAAGTCATTGTGAGCTGTCGGAAACCTTATTTTTAAGATGGTCTTTTTTTAAAGAGAATTTAGGGCGTATCATCTGTGTCACCACGTGCAAAACGCAACAACCGGACCAAGCACACATTTTACATTGACCATACATCACAATCTGCAATTGTCATTGGCAGAAAGAGGGGTGGGGTGAAAAGAAAAAAACTTCAAAATTTCACATTAAAGTGATAATTACGATTTGCAATTTCAAGCTGGTATCATGAAAAATTATCAAAGTAAAAGACTCCATTACAAACCTAAATATTGTATATATCAGTGATTTCTATGACCAATAACTGTTTCGAAATGTAGAAAGCTTCAATATAATACAGGGACGAATTTGTTTAGATTTGTAAAAAAAAATATAAAATATAAAATTATTTAACGGTTACTTTTATGTGATGATTATATTCACAATCATTGTATACTTATTTACAAAATTTAGATATATAATTTTGCTAAGAAAATATCTGTCTCACCGAGTATGAACTTTGTGGTGGGTGCTCCAAGCGTTCGGTGCCGACGACGTTGGTATCCATAGCCCAGCCGAATGCGTTCAGTTCTCCTTGATTGTACAGAAGGAAGACCGGGAAGAACTCATTACATGGCATATCCACGCGTAAGTTGTACCAATAGTGGACACCTAATCGGAATAAGAAAACAGCTTTTCCTAAACTGAAAACAAGGATGGCATTTGGAACTACACACACGCCTATTTATAATGAATGCAAAACTCTAGTGCTCTGTAGGAACCAGTCCATATATATCGAGAAATATTGTTTAGATAATTGTTGATTTGGCAAAAAGTATCTGAATACACACCCATTCTGAATACAGCTTACCAATTAAAATGGGTTCCTTCAAGCAGACCGTCCAAGTTGTGCATGAAATGTACAAGTAACACCATTGAGGTGAAAAACATACTGTGAGAACAGACTCATACATTTTCATAGTTTAGCGCTCTTTCTAACGGAACACTTCTTGAAAGAATGCACGAAGGCAGTAACTAGGCAGTGCTTCGCCATTTATCGCGACATGTTTTCTTCGCTGATTTGTTTTAGTCTTCTGCATCCCAGGCATAGTTGTCACGATTTACATTAACACTTGTACCATTCCTGCTGCATTTGAAGAAAAGGCGGACGAAAACATATACCACCAAGGCTAGAAAGGTAATACAAAATCTATATATTAAGTAAACATAAACCTGGTTTGATTAATGTTACGCAAACATAAACAGAAATAAACAATATTTGACATGTTATCTGCCAAACTCCAACTAAATGTATATACGACAGACATCCTTTGAAAGATGATCTTTCTGCTAGACTCCCTTAAAGAAATGTGTCCAGTGTTCTACATATACTTAAAACCTAGTTAGTTATATCCAGGTACAATCCAATCAATCGTATGCAAAGCGTTCCCATTGGAAATGTTAAATAACCTTTGATTTTAGATCAGATTAGACACAATTCTAGTGATGTTGACATTATTTCGGGGGCTAGAAGGTGAGTGAAGTTACGTGGATTTGAAAATAAATCAGTGCCTGCCCAGTCTTCAATCCACTTAGGAAAAATAACAATAACCTTTTATCTACAGGTTCACCAATACGAATGAGTTTTACTTGCCACAGTGGCATAGAGAGGGTGGGAAGGCATGGAGATGAGGGGTCAGTGTTTACTGATGCTAAATTTTCAGAAGAAGAAACAAACAACAATCCCTGGCAGAATTTCAGAGTCTACGATTTTACAAAGAGTCCTAAAGATGTGTAAATGATCTTAACCAGGTCTTACGAAAGAAATCAAGGCTGGATCACATGGAGATGAGAAGGAAATGTTTAACAATTGTACAGTCTAAGTATGAACGCATTGCCTTCAAAGGTTTTGTAGCTTATGTCTGTAAATACGACTTTTACTGAAATCGTGCTATTATTTCAAAATGACATTGTTCTAGCTTCGGTGCCAGGAGAAGGAGATTGGAGAATCGAGATAATGACAAGTTTGTCTCAACCCACTGTCCAAGTATGACAGTAATCCCTTGAAAGGTTTTGGACTTACGGCTGTATATAAGTCAAGTCTTGTACTGAATACATAACGCAGATTGTAAAATAACCTTGACATTGCATATGGGATAGAGATCGGGAGAATGAATATAGATTCTAGGGTCTATGTATAATGGATATCACACAAAGGTGTATGAACTAATGACCAGAGGGAGAATCTAACCCAGCACTGTCGTTTGAGCTGCCTCTGTTTACATGAATTAATATGCTATTTACCCTTTGCTGCAGCAGGCATGGCAAAATGTAAATACAATATCTGCCCTTTACTAAATTTACACATGAAAACAAATTTTGTTACAAATTAATATTTATAAAATATTCGTGTGCTAATGTTTTAACTTAACTGGGATTTTAGTCATGGTTTACGTTCACGTCAACAACAAATTTTGAAATAGAGCAAACATTAAGTAATATTAGTATTGTTATTAACAACTTGTAAATTAGGAAAAGCCACATGTAAACTATAATTTGAGCTAAGATTGATTAAACTTAGTCGTTGGAAATATTACGAAATTACTGCAAATTTGAGTTGAAAGCAAACTAATAGTATAGATGTAATACTCCAACTACTGTATAAGTTAACAATATCTCGGATATAGAGCACCTCACTTTGTGAGCTTGCCGTCAAAACCGCCCTCAGTTGTGACGATGTCATCACGCATTTTCGAAACGTGCATATTCATGCGGTTATTTGGTAAGTGACACTTGGCATACCGCTGGTATTGTCACCTTCCTTTTAGGATAATTGCTAGAGCAGTATTTACCACCCTATTACATTTCATCGTGGAACCGTTCACAGAAGGATCTGTTCAATTCAATCGTACAAACATGTCGTATTCAATGTATATAGCGTTTATTAGATTTATAACTAAAACTTCAACATCCAGATGACATCTAAGTTGATGAATAAAAAGTGTACTTAAATAATGCATCAAGTTATCCGGCTTGTACTTAAATAATGCATCAAGTTATCAGGCTTGTACTTAAATAATGCATCAAGTTATCAGGCTTGTACTTAAATAATGCATCAAGTTATCAGGCTGCTGTGTTTAACAAAGTTTATCATAATCATACTCAGTGTCGGCAAAAATTTCACGTTCTACATGCTACATGAAATTTGTATACTGGAATATACCAATTTCACAAGTAAGAGTCTCGATTTATCATACATATATCTACCAGATCAGCAATAATTATATAATATTTATCAACATTTTTCAAATTATAACTTTTTATTAAATCTATCATGATGCTCCATGGGAATATAAATCAAACGAAATACAAACTACAAGTTTTCGTAGGGTACTTATTTTCGTGGATTTCGGGCTTACTACAAGCCAGGAATTTGAAGGCCCAACCAACAATCACCATTCTCTGGAAACGAAAGGACCCCTTCCCTAGTCCACGAATTTAAAAACCAACAAAAATATCATGATATCTAAGACACAGATTTAAAACTTATTACGGTTAAATAAATTTAAGGATTGGTCCATTCTAACCCATAGATGGGAAGCATTTTCCCTTCGTCCATCTGGTAGCTGACACTTCACTCTCATGTGTAGGCACCGTGATGACGTCAGTGGGATGAGTACCATTCTGGATGTACAGATGCTCTCCTGTACCGTGCGTGTTGAAATCTGACTGTGATCGGCCGCTGGTACAGATAGTTGCTGGGAAAGCATGAAATATTACTTTAATCATGCATAGTTATTATTATTGATAGTATCGAACAGGGTAGTAATGTTGAATCATGTGTAAATAACGACGCCGTTTGGCATGCTATTGTGGTGGTACTATTTTTATTATATTTTATTGTTTTGCATGATAGTAAATTAAAAACTGTTTTTCCAATTATATGTGTATAACTTCTTTGTTCGTACTGCCTTCCGATGAATTACAAGCAAGGCGGTTTTATATTTGAAGTTTTAGCTTCATAGTATACTGCTTTAATAATAAAATATTAGACCTCAATATTACTAACACCCCAAAAAAGTTATAGAAATTTAGGGATCAATTGATACAACACTAATTGCTAAAGTATTGTAAAGGTAACATACCAGGACTTGTAAAATACGCTGTGATGAGGTATAAATCACCATCGTCCACAAATGGAGCGTTGATTTGCTGTTGGAATGGATATTTCTGTCCAGTTCCGGTTTTCAGATCTTTTGCAATCTAAAGTAGTTAATACTTTGATAGTTTAGCATATCAAACTGAATTTAATTCCGTCTACGAATTTGCTAGAAGTCGGATCAAGATACAATTTAATCTAGGTTTTCAACAATAATGCATCCTCTCTCTAAGATTGCAAGTATAAAATATAATGAGTCTATTTACAATAGTTTTAACTGTATCATTATACTCAGCATTGTATGAAAGACTTGTGTGTATAGACAAGTTTACTTCACAGTATAATCATCCTGAAAACACAATTCTTCTGCACGTAGTCATTTTTCCCTGTAATGATTTAAGATCTGAGAGCTTTTGTCTAGCCCAGCGAAACAATGCCTCTTTGTCTTTAGTTATCTGCCGGCCGTCCACGCACCCATCCGTCAGTCCGTTATGGCTCAATAAGTCGGAGCCTCGCCTGTGTATATGTAAACATAATTATATGTCTTCGGTTTCTGATCAAACCCGCTAAAGCATTACAGCTTTCTGTGTTGGAAAGTAGCCAGATGCGTGTGATATATGGACAGAAATCCACGAATATCGATAACAAATCACGTATAGCATGTACATATAAGCAGGCATTACTATATGTGTGATATATGTGATATTATTGAAAATTATTGCAAAAAACGACTGACATTGTCCCATGTGGAAATTCAGACTTATGAAGCCTATGTTAAATAGCCGATACAAACACCTACCAAATTTGAATGATATTTGCAAAAATGTATTTCCAAGATTAACAAAACTGTACTAAAACAAACGCTAAAATATCGGTCAAAAATAGCAGTAGATCTTTTACATGTAAATGGTAAGCTGTCACTCAGATTGTATCTGAGATCTAATTGGGTATCACAGATCTATGACGAACTTAAATGGAGTCAGGAATAAATAACATTGCTTCGGTGATTAGAGGACATAATTTACGATTGGGGGGTGGGGGTGGAGGTGTTGTTGTGGTACTGACAAACAATAATTTCACTGATGACGGAAGGTAGAAAAAATCTTGAAGCATTATGAGTACAACTTTGAAGGTCCATACACTCTTCTCAGGCAAGAGTTTGGGGCTGGGGTAAGGTATAAAATTCTACCACGTTAGAAAATACGTCGCTTGGAACGAAGCCTTATAGGATTCAATCAGTGTTAACCAATTTACCAGCAGTAGTGCCTAATAATTTACCAGCAGTAGTGCCTAATAATTTACCAGCAGTAGTGCCTAATTATTTTCTGCATTATCGGAAGGGTTTTGTGCTATCTGGACAAAATTTCGTGCATCTAGTGAGTAAAATGCTTTCATGCTTTCATATAATTTTCGAGACTGTTAAAAACGCTTTCTTTTTATTTGAACATTGCATGATCCATTTTAGTGATGGTAAATATTTCCAGGGTATAATTTATTTGGCGTCTTTTTTGTGCAGTTGCAGGGTCTGATCCGCCATGATCGCTATTTTGTCAATTCAGAGAATGAGAAACGTCTTGTGATTCCTTGATACAAATTGATTGCGAGGTCTGACTAATATAACCGCATGTCCCAAATGTCTCAATGATAAATGTGTCCAGTCAAAAAAACAGAGTATGCCTAAGTACTTAAAGGAAAACGAACTGCTTGTGAAAAACTGATTTTATTAATGAAAAATGGGTAGCAAATTCGGTATTTACCAAAGGTTTGCTTTTTCGAACTTTTATAAAGGATACATTCTCGAGTTCTTTTCTGCAATTGACGACTTTCCTGATGCACAGGATGTCGCAATATTTGTAAGCTCTTCACATGTGAAAGCGGTAATTGTCAGTACATTTGATGTTGTTTAACCCATTCTGGTTATGCGTCGTCATCTTTATTTCCTTCCGTAGAAGATTACATGATCTAATAATGAAGTGTAATAAATCACCTGATTACAATCAGAAAGTTTTCAGTACGTTAAAAGAAAAATACAAATAATAACAAAATGGATATAATTTGATTTCATATGAAAAAATTTAGGTTTTCGGAGTAGGTTGCACAAATCTAACAGCATTATCAACTAGTACCTCGTGTATTTCCATCATCAGATTTTATCTTCATTTTTTAGTATATAGATTAACATCGTTGTTCTGTTTGATTTATTTCACAGTTCCAAAATGAACTTTGCTCCAACAGAGAATCGCCTGCTAATGTGTGACAATGGCAGACTCGATGAGACACTGACGTCACAACGATGGTCATCATGGCGACTTTGATAAGCCAGACTATCGCCGCGAATGTTTGACATTAATCAACTTTATTTTTAAAACTACTAATTGGATTTAAATTAAATGTGGGGTATATATTTATATGCACTTAATATATTCATTCAAGGCACATATGAAAATATCAGTTCCTTTAATATCCATACATTTGCTTATATCGATAACAACAAATAGAACTTTGCTATCGTTAGGTACATCATGCAGTTGGTTCCGTAAGAAGTTATAGCGACGCCGTAGCGACCGATGGGACTGTAAGCCGACAATGGCAAATAACATTACGGCCGCCATGTTGAAATGGGACTCTATTGCGACAAGGGGAATTTAATGTTAAAACGTCCATAATTTAACATTATGGGACTGTATGGCAACAACGGGAAATGTAATGTTAAGAACCTCCATGGATTTCAAATGATGGGTCTCTACTGCGACAAGGGGAAATGTAATGTTTAAAACATACACCATCTTATTGACCAACATTCCACATCCACTGACCAGCACCCATACCCAATGACCATCACCACTACCTACTGACCAACACCCGCACCTACTGACCAATACCTGCACCTACTACACACCGCCTGACGGACCAACACCCATACCTACTGATCAACACCCACCTCTACTGACCACCACCTAAACATACTGGCCAGCACCCACATCTGCTAACACCCACACCTACTGAATAACATACAGTCGTAGTGACCAAACAGCCATATCTACTAACCAACACCACGCTTATTAACCAATACACAGTGTTAATGACCAGCACACACATCAAATGATCAGCACATGCACCTACTGACCATCAACCACACCTACTTACCAACATACATATCTACTAGCCAACACCCACGCATACTAACCAATACACAGTATTACTGACCAGCATCCAAGCTTTCTAACCAGTACACAGTGTTTCTAACCAATACCCACACCTTTTTTCCAGCATTCACACTTACAAACAGGTACGTAAGGATAGGATGTAAAGTTAGTGGATAAAGTAATGAGGATAACCAGCTAATTTTAGACAGACAATCACTCACTATCATCATCCAGCACTTACCCTGTTACAAATCAAACATAGGAAGGGAAGTCCCTTGGACAGAATGCTGCCTAGTGGCTACATACATATATCTGCGATTTATACATAAAGCATTACCAACACCTTAGATTATGTTGGTAGTGTCGGTAAATTTACATATATTGTACTGATGGAATAAATAGCTATAATCAAGGCGACCAAATCATAAAAACAATAAAATGGGAGTGACTAAAAGTAATGCTCAAATTGGGAAACTTCCACCAAATTTAACGTAGACTAGAAAAAATCTGAACATAAGATTAAAATGTATGAGACTAAAGGTAGTAGTAAAATTCCGATACTGTCACGGACTTTAGCAGTGACTAAAAATTTTTTTTTTAAATAATGTAAAACTTATGGTTTAGGCTGAAAGTAGTACTAAAATTTCGAAACTAATGACGAAGTTAGTGGAGACTGAAAAAATCCGGAAAGATGTAAAAAATTATGGCTTGGACTAAAAGTAATACCAAACTTCCGAAACTCTCACGGACATTAGCGGTGACTGAAAATATACGGGAAAAATGTAAAATCATGGCTGACTAAAAGTAGTAATGAAATTCCGAAACTTAAACAGAATTTAACGGATACAAGAAAAGCACTGGAACAATAGATTAAAATGGCCGAGACTAAAAGTAATACTGAATTCCGAAACTGTCACAGACTTTAAAAAAAAATCCGGAATAATTTTAAAATATAGCCGAGATCAAAAGTAATAATAAGTTTCTAAACAAAATACAGAATTTAGCGGAGATTTAAAACAATTCGTCCTAAATGTTAGAATTATAGAAAGAAGTTTCAATAATTATATAAAAAATTAAAAGTTCTAAATTTACACAATTGTTTTAAAACAAAAACTTAAAATGTTAAACAAATTATAATGAATTTTGCCAAGGCTGAAAAATATTACGGAACAAATTTCAAAATTGCAAAAAAATGAAAATACATTACAAAGAACAAAAGTTTAATAATAAATATTTACAAAATGTGAAAATAATGTATACAAAAATTTTAAATTTAAAAATGTTTAAATAAAAAATTTACAAAATTAAGCAAAAAAATTTACAAATATTTTTGGGCGGGGTTAGTAATATTGAGTAATGTTTATATTTCTAGAAACCTCGGTGGTACTGAAAAGGGCAGTTGGGCATTAACAAAAGTCTTGTTTGTTAAACACATGCTACACTCTTTTGATGCAACCTTTAGAGTAATGAGGATTAATACCTAATGACCATCCATCACCCACCTTGATTATCCAACGCCCTCACATACAAACAAAACGGTCGAGGGAATGGAGAGTAATGTGATGGTTACTAATATGCATAATTAAAATCCAACACCCATCTTTATAAACAAAACATACCTATGGACAAACACTCTTACTATCCATCACCAGCACAGATACATACAAACTCATTTGAAAGGGGACGAAGGGTATGTAGTTACTTTCATTCACAATAGTTTTAAATGTTAAGAAAATATAAGTGAACTTTAAACTCTTCAAACAAACAAACAAAAACTTCTGATTAGTACATAAATGATATGACATAAATAATTAAATGTAGATTGTTGATAATCAATATCTACCCCGATCTGTATCCCAGCAATAAATCCCTTAACGTCGTAGAGCAACATTACGGAAGGGTCATTGTTTTTCCAGTATCTCCTGCCAACGAAATGACTCCGAGCTGAAAATGTGAAGTATGTAACTATTACAGTACCTATTTACCGACTTAATGGACGCACGCAAATGTGAGCAGTATAAACTCAGATTATCCGTCGCAATGTTCACCGGCAGATCAATGTTAACACTTTTACATTTAAATTACAGGTAGAACTCACAGCATAGACTTATATCAGCCGAAATATTGCGTGACGATAGATCAAAGTCTGAGCTGTACGCAGTATAATGTGTGTCATTCTTGAGAAAATAAAGAACTCCAAAAATGGTCTCTAAATTTGAGGTTCAAACGAATTGTTTCCTAAATTTAAGTGTTCGGTGTAACCCCTTGGGTGTTTGACTCGAGAGACTACCGTACTTAGTTTCTGTTCTCATCGCATGCTTGCATCAAGTGCATAAACTAGTAGTTGAAGGACACAATAAAAGAGCTGGGAAAAAAACTGTCATTAGACAATCGAGTCATTGGTAATCGCAGGATAAAAGGACACATTAAAATCTTAGATGCAACAAAAAATAATTGAATTCCTTAAAGTAGGAACAAGTCGAGCTTTAATTTCATTGACTGAGTTCAAAAGATTTTAAGTGGAATTAAGACAACTATAGTTCATATCGTGAAAAGCATCTGAATAGAGGATCAGCAATGCATGAAGCCTTTCTTTCCGTTTCCAGGTGATGCATTCGTATATGTGTTTTTTCACTTACCATTGCAATCAGACTTCATGACAAACCCTTCCGATTTGGCGTCATGCTCTGTTCGTGGCATGGAGGCGTAGTTGTACGAGTTGAAGGGATTCATTCCCCACGTTACTAAAATAAAAAAACAAATAAAAAAATACATTTTTAAAAGTATTTTTTTTTTTGGTAGATCAAAAACAGTTACGATCATAACATTTTTGGGGAATGTGGCGAGATGGAATTGGCAAAAATAGTAGTACCTGCCAAGACTACGATGCAACACATTATGCATTTAGATGGTCAATAATATGATGAAAGTTTTATGTCACGAATATTATTATTGTACAAGATTTGCGAAAATGACGCTAACAAATTATGATTTACAGTATAACATTGTAATGATTTACAAGTTAAATAAATATTAATATTGGTATAACATTGGAATGACCATCTCTACACGTGGTGATAATTTTGAGGTTATTTTGAAATATTTTCATAAGAACAAGGCAAGTGTTTATAGTGTTTAAACTAGATGGCAATGATGACTATGAACTTTAATGTTTTCGTTTCTCTCGAATGTTCGCATATTCGCTTGATTAAAGAGAGTTTAACATCACCCTCCAGTAGTGTCATTAAAAAGATTTCAGGTAACTGTTACTGATCAAGGTTCACCACTTCTATATCCCATAACTTTACCCCCGCAGCAAACGCGGATGCACGCGTGTGAAACCCCGCGGGCGACAGATGCAGGGCCGGGGCGGCGCGCGGTGGGGTTCGAGACCGCAGTTACTGATCAGCGAGACCTCGACAATTGATTACGGTTTCCCATGACCGCCACCCACGAGCACAAATTGCCTAGTCAAACAAGAATCCTATTCAGTCTCCAGTTCTGTCTGGATTTCTTCTAGGTTTCCGACATCCGTTTGCCTCCTTTTCCAGATTGTTGTTCTATAAAATCCTCTAAGACTTATATGGTAAAGCGTCTGGAGACTGCTTTGTGCCGCCGCAAGAATTTCTGAATTGACACGTAACGAGATTATTTTTCTTGCCTTGTCAGCCTCACCAGTTGCTATCGATATAGCTCCGACAGCAAATCCGATAGGCGTGCCTATGATAGTTGCCGTAGTTGAAATTCAAGCAACACCCAGGCGAACGGTGGTTTTTGCGGCAAATCCACAAATCGTATTAACGACAACACATGTTAAATTCCTCAAGATTGTCATCGTGTGGTTGTTCAGGATCCATCAAGTATATGTTATGATACATCTTAAAGACAGATGCCAAAGACGGTTAAGAACCCGTCCGGATAGACGTTGAATCCTTCAAAATCAGTTTGATCTCTGGCGACCAATACTCTTCGATTGTATGTATCAGTGGTGATCTAGTAAGTTGGTGATTATTTACCAGCATCATCATTACACCCCACCTGCCTCTAAATCCGTTTAAGATGAACAAATACCATCCAGACTCGCACACCTTTAAGATGTGAGGTTTAGGTTTATCAAACTCATTTCCGACACGAATGAAAATAAGTAGACCGGATTCCAATAACTAACCAAAGCCGAGAGAAGAACATGTAAACCGTCTCGATCCTGCATGTTACCGACATGATCTTGCTTATAAAACATCAAGTGATATGCGTGATCCTACACTCGGAGAAAGAATCGCCAGGTGGATTGTCAAAGGAGGCATGAAGGCCAAGATTGCACTTGTAGTTAAAGCCTCGATATAACAAACATGGACGCGAAACTGTCCGCGTTATACTTTAGTCTCCGTGGTTACTGGCAGGCCGAAGCAGCCGTTGGTGAATTAGAGAGCGCCGCAAAAGTTACATCGCTAGTGCGTGGCTGGCCAAACAAGCGTTGTGGCAGATTTGTTTATCCGCGTCGAGAAAAGTTCCCGGTGACATTTGATGTTTCGATACCCAACGAAGTTCACCAGGATGATATCTTGTTTCTCCCGCATGATCAGGTACGTGGTCGTTGACTCGGTCGTGAACGACAAAGTCGTCTACGTACATACAAATATGCACTGACCGTCGTAGATGTTGCCAACAAGTGTCACAGACGCGTTCAAAGACAGCTATGCGCGTGGGCCATTAACATGGCCGCGGCTTCTGCAGGTGGATCCAGGCAAAGAATTTGAGGGAGTTGTTGTTCCGTTGCTAGCGAAACACCATGTGCGGATTCGTCGTAGACATGCCGGCGTGCATCGCGATCAGGCCATTGTGGAACGATTCAACCGCACACTTGCGGAATGTTTATTCGGGCACCAGTACGAGCAGGAATAGTTGATTTACGTTTGGTCCTGAGAGTGGGTGACGCGGCTTTGCTCGGTCATAGCAGCGTTGAACAATGAAATTACACGCATGACTGCGTTCAGACCAGCTGACTCGATTCACCAGAAAAGTGTAACCCAGAACCCTGAAAGGCTCTTACGCGATATGCAGCCACCTGCAGCCATCCGCGTTAGACTTGGTCCAGAACAATCTGGTTCAGTGTCTGTATGCCCTGGGAGAGTTAAAAGGTGGACAACGTCGTGCTACTGGCCTGGTATGGTCAGTTGATGCATTTACGATCTCGGACCGAATTGATATTCCAGGACAAGCAATGCGCCACCACCTAGAGTCAGCAGTGACAAAGTTACTGCCGCGTGTGGCGCGAGACCGCGCTGCGGTCCAATCAACGATTAGGTCATTTGTGGGAGAGAAATTACAAGTCATTCCCGCGAATACAGAATTGCTGCCAAGGTGAATTTTGGGATCCGCTAGTACCCGTGCGCGTAAGTAGTAATTCCATGAGGGAAAATATACCGCTTGGTATCCAGCGGGAACAAACTTACCTTGATGCAACGGTATTCACCCATGTGATGTTAACATTTGCCGCATGTGTGAACTCGTCTTCGAATTTCCCTACGACTCTCTTGTTGGCGTTGCTGAACAGCGGATGGTCCTTCTGGTACTCGCTGGTGTCAACCTTGCACGCGAGCAATGTCGCGCCCTTGTCCACGTCGACATCGTTGGTGGTGATGTGCATCAGTAACAAGTCCGTATCCGTGTACAGCATATTGACGTTGTCGCCCTATCGCGGCTTGATCGAGTCGTAGTAGAACTCGTACATTAGCAGCTTTGACAGATCCAATACGTACGCGGCAACGTAGATGGGTTTCGTCAATTTCAGCTTGGATTCTTACTATGAATTGCTATAAATCCGCCATTGAATATCTTGCGTGACTCAAATGCCGGGTCGGCAATCAAACATTGAAGTTTCCTTTGATCACCGTCCCAGACAAGGTCGACGCGAATTCGTTTTCGCAGATTTTCCATGGTTTTCGCGAACACGGCATGGTTCATCAGCTTGAAGAAGTCATTCTCAAATTCATTTGTGGCGGCTGTTCGCAGATCCGTATTCATCTGAATCTAAGGGGCCATCGACTTGCGCTGGCGAAACCGCAGCACCCGATGGATTCGCGACACACGCAGTCCCAATCGAAGATGCAACTGCAGGTTTCGTACGTAGACTACATAGTTGAGCTTCCAGTGCAGATTCGAAACCAGCTTGGCGCATTCGACGAAATTGCCACCGGAGTCGTCCAGGAGCGCACACTGGTACGGCGACAACCACTCTGTGGGCACCGACAGCGCTTTCTGGTCTAGTGGATAATCATTGTGGTTGTGGTGAAGCTCGTCCGGGTATTCCAAGTCGACTTTAAAGAAGAATCGGAGGTCGATGTTGCCGTCGTACTCGTGTATGTGTTTGTGGATATTCATATGCGCGGGATCGTAAACTCGCCTACGGGCTTCGGTTGTATCACCGCCCATCCTTACAGGTTGCTTGCGCTAAGATACATGATATAACTGTTCGGGAGTGCAGGATCGTATCCATCCACGCACAGGTTATTGACTCACCATGGAAACACCGCCGCGGATACCACGTTCGACAAACAAATGTTGATTGATGTCGGTGAGCAGTTCCAAATCCACCTTTGTTTTCGACAGCAGTGTATCCCATGTCATTCGCGACGATGAGAAGTAGTGCGCGGGGTTGAGCTAGTAAACGCGCATGGCTGTATCGCGAAACGCCTCAAAGGCATCCGCGAGCAGCAATAAGTCCGTGCGCAAATACAGATCGTGGTAGTCACCGAGATTTCGACAACCAAACGCCAATGAGACATTGCTGACGTGCGCGTAGTCGTCGGCGGAAATGCCTGCTAGGGACAGCTACGAATAGAAGGCCTCAATCGGTAGCAAATGAATTTTAGAAAACTTCTCCCAGTCGCTCATGTACCCGTAGGGATAGATCCCTGTGCGCGTAAGCAACTTGAATCTTCCAGGTTCATCCGGGGAAGAGCCACCATATCGACGAGTGATCGTAAATCTATCATCACCGGTTGCTGACGAGTTTGTCTAGGCTGGAAATGAGAAACTGCAGCGAGTCAATGAACTGCAGTTGGCCCAGCCGAAATGTCCTGTATTTGTTCTTATTTTTAGGAATGGCACTTATTGCCGCGTTCGATGCCGTTGCGATTCCCTGCATGATTAAGTGACTATCATTCCCGCGCAGGTTATGAAGTACAAACGGAATTCTTATTTTGTTAGGGCAAATTCGCAGCTGCAGATTGCATGCGCTGTGTGCGTCTCCCCATACGCGCCAGTGATGTGGTAATGTCGCATCGGAAAACTCACGAAGGTCATCTTTGGTCATTGTTATGTCTGCGGGCGAGGAAAGCTGCTGCTGTTGAATCCATTTTGCTGTGACCTCGAGCGAGTCAATGAACACCTCAACCGAGTCCTTGCCGCAATATAACATTGGCATCTCAGTTGTTCCGTCGCATCTGACAACAGTAGAGCAAAACCGCATGGAACTTGTTCGGCAACATGCGTCATATTTGTTTTTCTGGACGACTTTGGTCGTTGGAACCTTTGGTTGGGGAAGCGGAGCTTCCCGCGGGAACGTTCAGGTATTCAAAGTCCGCGTAAATGACATATGGGACTTTCATCTACCGTTGAACCGCGGTGAGTTTCAGAATGTTCTTGCCATATTCTGGTATGATCGTAGGCTGCGGCTTCTCGCTGACTCCCCCGCAGTAAAAGTCATGATCGTCAGGCAGTTGTTGTATGTTAAAAACATGTATGCAGCGTCGACACGGAAACTTTCTCCGTGTTTATCCTTGCTGTGCTGGTACACCATTCGGGGAAAATCTTTTATCCACACGTAATGATACCGCGCCACTGGACCATCCATGTTGCTCAACACTAACAGATCAACGTTGAACCGCACGCACCTCGCGGAGGATATTCGAATCGGCTGAAGGCCGCTGTTCCAAGCAAATACATTAATGGCGACGTCAGGGTTGAGTCGTTCAAATTTACCAATGTCAGAAACCTGTACGGGGAATTTTGTGTTGCCAAATTCAAGTTAACCCATGTACTGTTTGTATTTGCGAGGCCGATATGCATGATCGCGCGCGGGATGTAGCGTAGATAAGATCGCCCATTCAAAACACCGGTTTTCCTTATTTTTCACATTTATTACTGCCTAAGGTGAAATACACGCTGGCTTTGGAATATAACTTGACTTGCGGAAAGGCTTGTACAGGGAAACACCAACGTAAACTGCCGCTCATCTGGAAAGAGTCCATCCTGAACCTTCTGAGGATTGTTGCAAAACCTTTGTTGATTTCATCCTTGATTGCCTCGGTGTCTCCACTGTTCAAGATCACAAGTGCGTCACAGTGAAGATGATTATAGCGCGACTTGGCTCCGATGCCGCATTTGTTCTACCGCAAAGTTCACGTTTTCTAAGACAAATACCTTTGCGTCGATTGCGTCCCAATGCCATTGAACTTTATACATACACGCCATTATTTAATTGTATTTTTTTCCTCTTCTCTTTTCAGTCGCTTTCTTTTTATCCCCTCATGTGCATCCAGTGGTATCTGAACCAGGAGGAAAAAATCTAGATGATAGGTTGGAATTTTACCAGAGCCATCAAGCCTCGTACAATATTTTCGTGTTATGGTAATTTCAACTTGTAAATCAGGCTTTTGCAAATAAACAGGCTTGCCTTTTCCGGGATCATCATAAAATTCCTTTGCAAGCCTGGATAGAATTTTCCTCAAGTCGGTCTCGGGCTAAATGAAGTAAAATGATCCATCATGCACCAACTCGACAATATCAAACACACTGAGTGCTTGTATATCTCAGCTATGGTTTTTGCTCCCTCTGACTTGGAAACGGCTTCGGAGAATTTCTACCATTGGCTGCGCTGCTTCTTTTCTATTTCGCTGTCTTTGCTGAGCATTTCGCAGTCTTCGCTCACCGACGACTCAGTTAACGTCAGCAACTTAAAGTTTTCTTGCACAATATCATACAATGACTTTTCACGGTTTTTGTTATATTCTTCGTCAAGTTTTCGTCGTGCTCGCTCCAACGTAGTTCCCTAACTCAATTAATTTCTCAAGATGCTCTTGATACGTATTTGAAAAATCATACAGCATCTTTTGGGCTTTTTGATAAATCGATATGACACATTGAAGCTAAACAGTGATTTGATCTTATATATCTATATATATATATATATATATATATATATATATATATATATATATATATATATATATATATATATATATACACATACCCCCTGTGATTATCTAATATAATTTTCTCACACAACAGGAAACAGTCTCCGCTCGGGTTCGTCTTGTCGATAGCATTTCCTTGAGAATCAAAAGTATGCTGCTATCTTAAGCTGTTGCACATAATTTCTTACAGTCAACAGCCGTGTTCTGGTCAGTGTTAATTACGGCGGTTTTAATCTACAACCCCGAATCCTAGGAGCCAAATAATATTCTAGAAAGCTCAGAGGTTGTTTCAAACCAGACTACCTCTCAAAGAATTATGCATCGCTAGTAGTGCATCGTCCGATTTGACTTTCATATTTCATGTGCAACTCAACCTAAGCTCGACCGTTTCCTCAATTAATAAAGAAAACATAATTTTCCGCGAATGTGATTCGAACATGAAATGTATGGATCACATGTACCATTCTAATCGAGTAGGCCACAGACATCTCTAACACATGGGAAAAATGAACTCGGCGAAAAACACGTAATGCACCCCACCCCTTCTCCGATGTAAAAACGTATCCGTAATCATTAATTGGCACGTCCACCAACAATAATTCGATTCGTTTTCACATCGAGGTGATCAAGTTTCACTGTTGGGAGACCTTAATCCAAGAAATTTAAATTCCTCTTTGATAATATAAGGCACGCAGAATTTCCATTTTTTAAAAAAAAAAACAATTTTTTAATAAACTGTCATGTACAACATAAACCAAACTTGTGAGTCGGTACAATACTGTTCTGGGCATTATCAATGATGCAGGCCGAGCCGTGATCACTATAGCAGCGAGGGTCTCGCGGGAGACGGTCTTGCACGGGTTTCAAACCTTTATTACTGATCAACAAAAACGCGGTCGCGGACTAGAGTTTTTCACCCACAGAGATTCACACGCGTGCATCAGCGTTTGCCGTAGGGTCAAAGCCATGGAGTATACAAGTGGTAAACCTTGATCAGTAACAGTGGCCTCAAACTCTTATAATTACACTACTCCTCCCCATCGCGATTTTAACAAGGCTCAGAATTAAAGAGATGTAAAATATGTGTAAACTAAATATTTAAATGAGAACAAACGGCACATGTACTAAGTAATGCGTTAATGGTTAAATTAGTTTTAGCGTCTTCTGATGGTACAAAATGTTTTGTTTGATTAAATACATAATATACAATATGTAATGTCTCCAGCTACGTAAGAATTTACATATTGACAGTTGTGGACTAATACTGCTAACTGTGATTCAAGTGACTGCCGACCTATCAGACTGCAAGCCACGTGTTAAGTTAATATGCCAACTAAAAGGAATAGCATACTTAATAGGCTGGTTATCCTATTAAGAGACGGCAGACATTGTTACAATTTATTGATACTTGCACCTTTTATAATTCAACATTCATATGCTTATCAAGATACTCCTTACCTCTGAGATTGTCCCATTTTGTCTCTGAAAGATATGATAAAAGTAAATACGGGGTGAATCTTTGAAGAATACATTTAAAATCGTAAGGATTAAAACACTCAGTATATGAAATAATTTGTCGTCAGTAATAATCAACTTCATTTGTCTATTTGTTTTATTTTGTTTTTTTCTAGTAAATATCTTACAAAGGGTCTTATCTGCTCCGATAATACATTTTTTTGCAATGTTACCATTATTAACAAAATAAATATATTTTGTATTTAATGTCTCAAGTAATTACTCTCTAAATGTCTCTTTATAAAGAAGGGGATACATTCTGGCCTCATCGCACTCAATTTCAAAGAAGAAACATAAATTATTCTTTTCTTCCCACTACTAATCTTTCCGAGCAGATTTGCAATCGTTTCAATTTGCTTTTCTACACAAGCATGCTTACGTTTTGATGGCACTGTACTTACGTTTGAAGAGAAAACCTTGAGCGGTTAGAGGAAGGATCGCAACGAGCAGAACGATGAGTGAAGTCATTTTGTCTGTAGATTAGAAAAATGGTTGATCTTTATATAGCGCTCTTTTTATCTATCGTCATAAAAGGCTGGCGAAGATAAGGCAGGTGACTTAAATTCTAAATTTTGACCAGATCTAGCTTTGTACTCTAGTTATAAATGTCAATGTTAATCTTAGACGTGGCAGAGTCACATATTAGAAATCACGCGGACAGAGGTGAGATTTGAGCGTGATATCTAAAGGCGATTGCCTTAGACCACTCGGCCATCCAGGGCCACTGCTTCAAATGAACGGCCAACTTGGTTTACGTGTTTATGTGTATCTGATACAGACTGAAATATCTCAAAATTGAGATGGTTGCGAGGTAATGAGAAGCATGCCAATTTGATATAATAACAGTGAACTTTAATCATCCATATGGCCCATGCTATTTGTTTGAGCCGTCTTGTTAGAAGGAAATATTCAACATAGACCTTGACTGTCGGAAATAAACACTATAAAACAGGGGTTGGGGGTAATGCTGGTTCTGTGTAAAAGCTGTAAGTTGCACAAGGAATTAACCTTAATCAAAATGTTATAAGCATACTTTCCACAAAAATCATTGGTTAGTTCTTATTTGTATCTTTAATGTAGAAGTATTCTCAATATTCTACAATCTGTCATCATCTGATGACAATTCACCCCAAAACTGTCCAGTGAAACTTTATAGTGGTTATTCGGGACAAATCAACACTGGCTAAAGGGAAAGAATTGTAAAATTGTAAAAATTATTATCCAAAATGTCCGAGTAGTTATTTCCCTTAGTAGTTGCAGGTCATTTGAGAATGTCGTGTGCATTCAACGATTTTTATTTTCGTTCCTTTAAATATAACAACCATAATTATGATTCATGTGTGTTGCATCCACTTGTGGCTATTACAACCTGGATGGTTTATTTTCTTAATATTTCTTTTGGGGGTAAGGAGGGGGCACAGGGATACACTTCATTAATTAAATGACACTAGTTTTCATTGCAGTTAAAAAAGGTCTCTACAAATATTTTTTCATTAATGCAAAAATTGATCCAGGTACATAATAGTACACATTCTTTATGAAAACTTTACAGATTGTACGACTTATATTCAGTTATATGTACTATCTGCTTTTTATCCTCACCATTTACCAGTTTAAAACGAATCAAAAAGTAAGCACTCTCCTTCTTTCTACAGTCACACACAAACACCCCCCACCCCCCACCCACCCACACGCCTTTACACAAATCACCGTACCTTTCATCTTTGCATAGCCTCAAATAAAGGGAAATATAGCGAAACAACCAGTGTGAATATGGACATAGACGTATGTATGAATGTATGTATGAAGTAGCTTTTCTTGCACCTCAGCACAATAGTGGCTTTATGGTGCCAACCAAAGGTAAAGGTAGAAAAATGTAATACACATTCATAAATATATATATATATATAAATCCATACATTCTATACACATCTCTTTCCATCTACCTATCTATTATTCTATCTATCTAACCTCAATTTTTTTAAACAAATTTGTCCAAGGTTCCATTAAGTAACTTATATATGATTCCAAAGGAAACACTTATGTCTATATACAGACATATATACATGTATAAATATATACATTAATTCATTCATAAATACATACATAAAGTGTCTGAATATATATATATATATATATATATATATATATATATATATATATATATATATATATATATATACTTGTTTTAGAATAGACGATCTCAGATTATTGAAAGGTATTAATCATCTTCATAACTGTTCAGGAGGAAATTTCAAAGTCCTTATATAAATTATTGACTGACAATGAAAATTTAAGAGATAGCAAGAAGCTTTATTTCATCCGCGCTCTGCAACCAGGCCTTAATAGTTCTATCTAATTATTCCGAATTAATGCCAAATTAAAAAAGAATAATTTAGAAAATAGTAGTGTATACAACCTAGATTCTAGCACACCCACCCGTCTATCCTTTTTTATTTTTTTCCAAACTCCAGTCCACTTACATACTACGCGAGTAAGACAAATTTGTTCACAAAACCCTAGGCCATCCACCTTCCTATCCACCAAATTTCACAAAACCCTAGACCATCCACCTTCCTGTCCACCAAATTTCCCAAAACGCTAGGCCATCCACCTTCCTATCCACCAAAATTCCACAAAACCCTAGGCCATCCACCTTCTTATCCACCAAGGCTATCCACCTTCCTATCCACCAAATTTCACAAAACCCTAGGCCATCCACCTTGATATCCATCAAATTTCACAAAACCCTAGGCCATCCACCTTAATATCCACCAAATTTCACAAAACCCTAGGCCAAATACCTTCCTATCCACCAAATTTCACAAAACCCTTGGCCATCCACCTTCCTATCCACCAAATTTCACAAAACCCTAGGCCATCCACCTTCCTATCCACCAATTGTTTCAGAAAAAAGCACTACACCACCTCACTTCTATCCACCAAGTTTTTCACAGAAACACTACACCGCCAAGGCTCAAAACGTCCACTAACTCTCGACATTGTCATAAAAATACAAGGCCACCCACCCTTCTATCAGCCAAATGTTTCTCGAAGAAAACAACACAACCCACCCTCCCATCCTACAAATTGTTTACAAAACTCTGAAGCGCCAACACCCAAATTAGAAAAGAGAAACACCATAATATAATATTCAAATCATGGGTTATTCTGACGAAATCCTACGGAACCCGATTATAGCGTTACTTAGCTAATGATTGCTTTTTATCCGCACGTCATCCCTACCCTCAGTCAATTCAGACCAGATGAAGTCAGCAATATCAAAACACAATATCTGCAACACGGCCATATAAACACCAAGGAACAAATAACCTACACCGAGAGGCAGATAACCAAACATTTATAAAAAATAAATAATGGACATACAATTAAAAAATACTAACAAGAAATGCACATTGCCTTTGTCCGGCAAATAAGTTTAACATATTAAAGTAGTAATATTACAAATTAATTTAACAAGTTAAAAATATATTACACAGAAGAAACAAAAACGATTTTATACACAGACTAATAAACACATTTGATAAATACACATTACAATTTGATAATGATGAATCAATACATATATACAGAGCTCATTGTGATATGACATTTATGCACAATCAGTTAAAGTTGGAAGTATGGATGGCAGCATCACCATGTGGAATATCTTATTGGCATTTATCAAATAAAAGGATTCCTGAGTTAGTAAAATAATATATAGGTTTCACATGTGCTTTCAGAGATAAGAAAACTTTTGGGTAAATGCTCAGTACCATTACCCGATAATCACCCTTTTAATCCAACAAACAACAACATAAATTTAAAACATTTAACATATATATATATTTCTGGAGCAGGAACAGTTGAATACTGGAGAGAATATCTGCTGAAGAAATCAATTTAATGTTTACAATTGATGAAGACAATAGGATAGCCTTATTTATTTCTACAAGACAGCAATGGACTAACAGACGAAGGGGATTATTGGACTAAATTAAAGTATTAGGTCGCACGTGATATGTATGTTAGGTGTTCAAGTACAAAACAGAACATCTATTACACAGTCTGTTTCTACTGTTCAAGTATTAGGTCGCACGTGATATGTATGTTAGGTGTTCAAGTACAAAACAGAACATCTATTACACAGTCTGTTTCTACTGTTCAAGACAGCGTCAAATCCAACACAAAAAATACACAAACAGGACATACGATAATGAACAAATAAATCGCAACCGAAAAACCTTACATACTGTGGATGTTCATGTTATTTGTTTTCACTGTTTATTGTTATTTTTTGTATTTGTGAATATCAGAAGTGTTTGCCTTTGACAAAGATACCCGTAAGTCCGAACCACTATGATATATATATATATATATATATATATATATATATATATATATATATATATATATATATATATATATATATATATACCGTTCCATAACAATATTCTCTAAGTGCTAAACATTTTCCATTTACAGCTTTTTTTCTCAGAAATAAAATATAACTCATCTGCTTCTTTAAAATGACACATATTAGGTGATTCATTCGTGCTTACACATCGTTAGATAAAATAATTCAGTATATCACGAGATTGTATGGCTTGTATTGAGCCAGGTAAAAAACTGATTTTCGAAATAGAAAAATGCGTGATGATACCAACTCTACATTTATTTAATTAGCCTAAGAAAGTATATATGCGGTTTGTTTCATGCATTTACCCTTAACGCTTTCCATGAGCTAATTTTCATTTTACTCTGTTTTACTTTTCGCAAGTTTGGGGAATTAATCGACTTTTTTCGTACAATGTTGACAACATTACTTTTCTTCAAATGTGTTCAATAAAAGTCTGGGTTTTAAATATTAATTTTTTCCTCTTTCTTGAAAGAAAAATTGTAATTTGTACTAAATATTTCAAAATATTGAAAAATCATGTCCCGGTTCTTGCAAGTTATCATTTCTCTATTTCACGTCAAAGTTTTATATAGGGCAAACGTAAAATGTACCGGGTTACATATTGTTCAATGATACAGTTTGGCAACTTCAGGTAAATTAACTAAAATAATTTTAATCAAGCATTCTTTGAAGAAGACGCAATAATGATCTGGATGATGCTCCCACATTCTCAAATAAAATCACTTACCCACACGCTGTCACCTATATAACATATTGTAAGAAATAATACAGATGTCTATTATCTAATTATTTGCTTTACCTGTATAAATGTATCTTTGAGTTCATTCTGGGAATAATAATTCACTGGTACACAAACTACGCTTCTCTCGATCTATAAGTAATAAAATTAGACGGAAATGGACGACCCTCACAATACACCGAGTTCGTGGACAATAGTATTACCAACTTTGTTGCAACAATGCTCAAGGCTGGACAATTTAATAAGACGAACAAAAATGTCATAAGCCTCCGCTTAATCCAATTCAATTTTCACCGTTATTTGGCATTGTTTAGATTAGTGAGAAGGAACACATGTCACATTAAGTTCACCTCCGTCAACTTGATTGGATTCTGAGGGCGTTAAACAATTTCAATTTTGCCGTTAATATTTTTGATAATTATGATTATGCTCTTTTGTGGAAGATCGTTCTTGATTTAATTGATATTTTACTAAGAAAATAAATTGCCTTCAAATGTTAGTAACAGTATTTACCCACAAAATATTGATATGTGTAATATGATAGACGTGTCTTTGTTTAATAGCGGCAGAGTCATTCGAAAAGTATACATTGGACGAAGACTTGAAACATATTTGTGCAACTATTAGAGATACGTGTTAGGCTAAGAAAACAAAACATAAAAACAAACTCGTGAGGCACCAAAAATGAGAGACATAACTTTGTACACATCTAATGCCCATAGTGGTCCTAATTGGACAAATTTGGATTTAACAGTGGCCCAAAAATTACTATGAGAAGGGGTTGACGCCCCTATTGTCCTCAAGTGTACCAGGATAAAATTGGTCTGGGGCCCCAAAATGGCTCAAAATGGTTGAGAATGTAGTGGGTTGGGACCCTATAATTGCTCACAATGGAGGGTAGGAAACACACCAAGGTACCGACAAACATACGGATAGACACACATAGCTACAGAGAAACATTCATTCGTACAGACAAGCACCCTAAATGACCACCAAACACCTGTAATTACAGGTCAAAACAAATCCTTACTGGCAAACGCCTATATAGACGCAAAAACACATCTTACAGTCCAACACACTTCCTTAAAGATCAACACTCATACCTACAGACAAACACCTACACTTCCAAAGCAAACACTGTATATACAGACAAACACTTGCTAAGATGGCAATAATGATGAGTTTGTTCATTTCGTGATTGAACTGGAATGTCCAAGAAAAATCCGTTGAGTTGAGTCTGGAGAAGGTCCGTTGTTATAATGGTAAGGGCAGCTGCACCTTCCAGACCGCGTTTCTCAACATTGGCAGCTCTGCGACCACCTGTATATGGACCACGTGCTTACCGAGAGCTTAACGCAGGGCTTTATAGCCTCGGCCGCACAACTCTTTTCTTGTAGATCTTAGTGGTGGTGGTTGTGGTCCACCTCCTCCCGCTGATGCTGTCCCTGTTTCCGTTCTTCCTCCTGTTCTTCATATCCCCTCTCCCTGTGTTCCTGCTCCACCTTTCATTGTCTATGGCGCTCAAACCATTCTTGGGTGGCCACTGGCTTCTTCTATCTTGTGTCTCTCCCCCGACTGCCTCTCTTTTTCTAAAACTGCAGAGGGGCTTTTTGAGCTAAAAGAACATGGACTTGTCCTTCTTGGATCTCCTTCTTTCTGTGTGGTAGGAAGTCCCCAGCCTTATGCGTGAGGGTAGCTACCCTGTTTAGATGTCTCAAGGCCGTGTCCATTCTCTCAACTAAGTTCATGCTGTATCATCGCCTTCGAACTCGTCGTGGTAATAAACGACACTGGGTGGTATTATACCCAATGAGATTCTTGTATCGTCATCATTGTTGGTGGCATTGGAAACAGATTAAGTCCAGTGTTGGACATTTCGCAAGAATATTGGTGTTTTATCTTGCTTTAATTGGTAATAAAAAAACGTTAAAATATCCCGCCGCTTTGCGTCTCTAATTCTTGCCGTGTCCGCGTTGCCTCAGTGTTTTTCGACGTCTTTTCTTGCATCGTCCTTGCTGGTGTGTTCTTGTCATTGTCACTTTTTATGAGTTGTTTTCCACGTGAGAACGTTTCAAAGTATTCAGTCTGTAGTGCACAAAAGATTTCAAGATCTGCACGACAGCACGAAAGACCGATTTGAGTATAATGTCCAAACAGTATCCGCTTTGTCAAGCTATTCCTTCGTACACCGTTTGCCAAATTTATTGCGGTTACTTTTCCGTTGGGGAATACAATATCTTCTTGGAGATATATTTTATTAGCAATATTAACACTGTCTAAATACGTTCTTTTGACGGAAAAACAATGCAGGTGAACAAATTCTCAGTGTACGTGAGAGGTGTTTTCTCCTTTTTGCCAGTACCGTTGGAAGTCTCCGGATCAACTGTAAATGGAATCATTCTCAGCAACGGAGCTGCTGTGTTTCACACTACGTTGTACTCTAACACGTCCATGTACATAAACATCTAGTCAATTCCTTCATTCAGTTTGATAGGGTATCGACAATATTTGAAGAACCTTTTGCTGTTGTCGTTAATATCGTTCGAACCGGGAGCTAGGCACATGTTTGCATCTAGAATGGCAAACCAGATCAGACAAATTTCTTGAGCAAAATGTTTCGGTCAAAATAGTCCAATCGTAGACGATAAGATGGTGCATGGTAGTCAATATTGCTGCATTTGTTGGTTTTCCTGAGTGTGTGGCAAAACTAATAGTTGAAAATATTCCAGATCGAAAATTAAAGAAATATCCCCCATAAATTCTCATCTCCTACACATTCAGCTTGAAATTTACTTCCTACTGCGTTTTGTGTGTGTGTGTGTGTGTGTGTGTGTGTGTGTGTATGTATGTGTGTTCTTAAAATGTCTTTCATAAAAACCGGGATATTTTCTGCACAACTGTTCTTATACTTGTTCGTCTAGTATTCCCACGAAGAAAAACGTTTGATATTCAAGACTGATGTCGAATTCATGATTTCCACCAAGGCCACTTCCCAATAGGTTTTGTTGTCTTGTTGTATTTCTTGCGGTAATTTTCCCGTGCAATATCACAATTTGTGAGCGGGAAAAATGTGCAGAGAACTCTCCATAGGTAAAGTCAAGGAAAATCGATTATTCATATTATACGGTGAAACTCCTCAACACCGAAACCTCAGTATACCGTAATCCCCTTGTCACGTTTTACCCCGACCCTGGTTGAACATGTATAATCAAGGTAATTCTGACAAGCCATTTTTTGATGTTTAACATTGCCGCAGGTGCACTAATCCCTTACGTAAGTATGCCGTGGATAGCCAGACTTGGGACCTGCTAGGCCGACAGAGAGACAATTATCACCTAGGTGTGGAAATCCTTTGTCCAGATCAAAGGAAGTTGCCCCGAAGACGTGGGAGTGTCTTAACTTTCTTCCCCGCAGACAGACAGCCGGGTTGAATTGACCGCTTAGGCGATTGGACAGGGTCACAGCGCCACCCCATCAGAATTGAGATAGGGGTGGGACCCGACTTTGGCGGGAATGAGATCCCCGCGCCTCTCAGCAAAGAGTTAGTTCGCCGTAATTTTCTAGAGAGAGAGTGCCAGAGTAAGACAGCGGAACTCCGATCAGCCATTCGTAATTGGTGGGAAATCTTAAGGCAGGAAATTCTAAGATAGACAGCTTCTATAAGGTCAGTGGGGTAGTTGTTCGATCTCTGCTTAATGCGACTGCATTTTAACTGAAGAAATGTCGTATGTATACTTTATATTACTAGAATCGTAGTACGAAGAATTATTTTGTGATGTTAATATGTTTGCATATTATTTTGTGATGTTAATGTGTTTGCATATTTTGAAGAAATGAGTTGATATTTGTAAAGAATTATATTGCTTGCTAGCCGTCGTAAGAGTTAATATTGTAATTCGCTACGTGGTTATTTTATAGTGGATTAGCACATTTGTTACGTGATTATAGATTTTGCCATTGTTGAATTGAATGGTAGCTTGGAAAATGGTCGCAGTGTGTAAAATTAGTATATGAATATTGAATATTTGTGTGCGCTTGTGGGAGCGTAATGCACAGACATGCGTCTGATTGTTGTAATATTGTAGTACAATGAGATTAAAAATATATGGGTATATCCTGCTGTAACGCAATGTATTGATGTCTGTAGGATTATTCGCTGATACCGTGTTATTACGCCATTGTGTACCCTGCAAGAAGTGTGTGGGAATTTCGATGTGTACGCATGCGTGGCCAAAACTGTAACAGCCTGATGATTAATTGTTGATTTAGTGTCAGATGAGGTTCGATCAAACATATGTTAACGCCTTGTGGTTTTTCACAGGAAGCTTTGAGGGACAGATCGGTACAGTTGGTCCCATAGTCTCAGATAGAGAGACGGAGAAAGGAGAAATAGGAGAGAAGTCAGGAGACGGGGAAGTCTAAGAGGAAATTGGAAGAGAAGGAAGGAAGAGGAAGTGGGAGCGAAATTGGAGGAGATAGTCAAGAGGGACAAGGAGTCGAAGGAGGAGAAAGAAGGAAGGAAGGAATTAGCGGAAAGAATTAGATGAGTAGACACAAGGACAGGGGGAAAATCGAACTCACACTGTAAATCACGTGATGAATTAGGTTGTCACTTGGTAGAGGGAAAGACGAGTGATTGAGAGTTATCGTTTAAATTATCAAATTTATTAAATTGTTATTAACTGAATTTCATCTTCGTGTTCTCTATAATTTAACCGTCGGCATTGCTGACTGGGGGCTCAGAGCTGTAAATCTATCACGTCACTAATTTAACTTCTAACCCACGAGCCAGGGTGGAATTCCTCATAATTTAATTAAAATATATTGGAAGAACCCCACCCCAACCAAGACAAACGTCACACCCCTCAAGACCGATTTCTTTTTAGTCCCGAATGTTTCCTTCGTTAATATCATCATTCTTTCCCCAGTAACCCGAAACTCTCAACTCCGAATACCGAACAAATTTCGATTTCAATTTTACGCTTAAAAACCTCATATAAAACTGAAACTCAATTCAAACTTGGTAATATATTTTAGCTGCTAAATTCCTGACACACGCTGGAATAGACTAATTACGGTTATCCAGTACTGTAATGGGCTGATCTGTGAGACAAAGACCCAGAAAATGTCCCAATTGCACGTGAGGTTAAAATAATACTTGACACGCGCGCCGACACAGACTACGGCTGACAATAGGCTAATCTGAAGTCTTTGCACAATACAAAAGAGCCAGCTTTCAATGCGAATTATTAATAACTAAATGCTTGTAGGTACGATATTAAGAAAGACTATGTTTATCTGCTTATTACCTAATTATGATTGATGCTATTCATTTGTATACATGATCAATAGAACATTTTTGCTTCTTTTTTTAAATAATATCAGGGTTTCGCTTTTGATGCTTTGCTGACGGAAACCGACAAAGCAGTGTTCTAAAGTTCAGATTCACTCAATGAAATACCCTGAAGTTTTAGCTCTTATACAGAGATTTAAAAACACTTCGCGATTGTTAAGGATGAGCGTTATTTGGCTACGGCACAAGAAATGGAGCCATTAACACAAGCCACAAGTTAAAGACAGATGTAAGAAAAAACAGACAAGGCTCCAAACCTTCTTCAAGCAAGGCTCTTGAACTGTGAACATTATGAATTATACAGAATATTTTGAACATTGTAGAGTATCATTCATAATTTTAATGGACTTATAGTAAAGTTATAAAGGTATCTCATTCCTCTGGTGTCTTTTGTGACGAGGACTGTATTTCTATGCGGAACAACTATTTATATGACAGGATATGATTTTCGAAAGCAACGTATATTGTTCAGCTAATTCTTCATTTAATACTCATGTATTCAAAACAAAACAAACAAAAAACCCACAACAAAACAGCTTTCTTAATTTTGTGCACTCTTACACACACCACCACTGATGCTCTCATAATTACATTCTCTCTCTCTCTCTTCTCTCTCCTCTCTCTCTCTCTCTCTCTCTCTCTCTCTCTCTCTCTCGTCACATACGCGCTTAGAAAAAGACCTTTTTTCACATCTGCAAAAACCTCCGTCAACTGAAAACTTCTCAAAATTGAAATGTTTTGGGGTCACAAGAGTTTTCGGTTTTGAGGGGTTTCACTGTATCACGGTTGTGTCCGAGTTTCCCGATTTTAAAGGACTACTTACCAAACATTCCAATTTGTTGTTGTTATTGCTGTTAATTTAGTTTTCGCTGATGCTGTTGATTTTGCTGCTGCTAATGCTTCCGTTGCTATATTTAAACAACCGACTGGGAGGCAGATAGCCAACGCAACTTCTGAGCAAAATCCAGCCAACGCAACTACTGAGCGAAATCCTCCACATTTGCTAATCGCCTTATAGCAAGTTCAAGTTCACAATATTAGCCGCAATCAAACAATACACCACTGTAATCTAACAGAAAAAGACGATTTCATTATTTCTGGACGCGTTCTCCGCACCACCGAAACTTCAATGGTGCAAGGCGCTGCATCATACTCAGCTTAAGTCACGATATCACACTCGTCTTTTATCTGTCTAGAAAGTGTTTTTAGAGGATGAATATGCTTTAATCTACGTCTCTGGTATCAGTCTACCCCTTCGACGGGCTTTTTATACTCGAAAGTAGCTGCAGGGCACTGTGATGTATTTGAAAATGGCACTGATTTCTTGTAGGCGATTGGATACACTTTCTTCCGCGGTTTACTGACGCCTTGGTGATCTGATGAACGTGTAATCTTATGCGGATTATGTGATTTTACAAGAAAGTCTCTGTTCTCTACTGATCTCATTGCTTGTTCTGAACATCAAAGTTCACCTTACCGAATACCTACGGTTCTCAGACTGATACTATTGTTGTAGAACAATAGCCAGCGTGTTCTCGAGTATAAAGTTCTTTAGATACACCAATCTACATGGTAGAGACTGACTTTAAAGGGTCGATATTGCTGTGATCATAAAACAACTGCTGATATTTTCAACAACTATGTAGTCTAATGTCGACATCAGCCCAACAATATTTTTATCACTTGTTATTGAGAGCAAACTGTCAGAATAGTGAGTTTGGTTCCACCTGAAAAATGCTCACATACCCTTCGGATTGGTGTATCGTGCTTCGGCAAACAGGATAACACCACATGTGGAATTTCCTTCATGTTGGATAAACATGATGACAAAATCACAGACCTTTAAATTAGTTTTTATAACAACATATTCACCCGCAAAACACACATTACAAATATAGGATAAAAAGTCAGCGCCTGTTCCCAATTGTATTATCTTAAAATTATCTGAATATAGACAAATATCAAAATTGTATATAAATAAATCCAAATTTGACAAGCTAACAAGCGCCTAACCTTGTGATTGTCCTGCAATGCCGTTTAACGCATATATATATTATATATATATATATATATATATATATATATATATATATATATATATATAGAGAGAGAGAGAGAGAGAGAGAGAGAGAGAGAGAGAGAGAGAGATAACTCGGGGCCAAATATAGCAAATTCGTTTAAAGAGATAAATATATATTAAACAGAAAATTAAAATGTTTCTACAATCCACTAAACATTTTTGATAATTACATTTTAAAATTTGACAGTGTTGTATCACTGAACATATACAGCTCACAATGTGATATGAAATTTTGACAAAATCCATTAAAATGGGCAGTATGGATGCCAACCTTAGGATGTGTAACATCTTAATGTCGTTTATCAGATGAAAGTATACCAGAATTAGTAATACCAATATATAGGTTTCAAATATACTTTCAGATGCGAAAACTGACTGTCTGAATGCTCAGTAGCATTGCCATATAATAAATCATTTAATCCAACAAACAACAATATATATCGAACTAAATTTCAATCAGTTTGTAATAATTTTAATATCCCACGATATCATGATTGGAGAAATTAACCTCAAGAAGGTTAAAAAATTAAAATTAGTAATGGTCCAATAATCTATTATGTAAAGAGACTGAAGAGACTGCTGAGAAGAAATGACAAATATGAACAAGACTGATGGTGAGGGAGACGATGGCATATGCAATACAATTCTGAGTATTATAACGCTTAAATAATAGCAAAAGTAACAATATGTCTGACCTTTTTCATTCTTCAAAATAGGAACGGAATAGCGAATCTAACTCAGAGTATAAACTCATATGCAATTTCTATTTTAGGTGATCAAGTACAAAATAGAACAAGTATTACATGGTATGTTTCTACTGTTTAAGACGCCATAAAAATGTATTTGAAATTTATATTTTAAGTCAACAAGCAATGAATCGTTTGAGAACATTGCAACAAGATTTCAAAAATATATCTCAGAATCAAACGTTAGGCAACTCTATGCAGTTGGTGGCAAGGGAGTATTTTTGACACCAAATGATATGGTGATGAAATAGATAGAATAGTAGGTAATACAAATAATTTACTATAGTCATCAGATTCATTTAAGCTTGGAATAAATTCCACTGTAAATACCGAGCCAGTAAAGAATAGAAGAGCAGAAACTGATAATAACCATGTAAACAATTGTTTAAAGACAGAGAACGGGGATGCTAATGATAACAAGAATCATGTAGACAAGTTTACAGTATTTCGTAATGTAAAAGATAAAGATCATGAAACAAATAAGCAAGCGATCATTATTATGTCTATGGTGGCGGGAGAAAGTGCAATTTACTTTTTCAAAAAGATTAACAGATTAACTAGCTAGTTTACAGATTAGTTATTTAGTTTTATGTATATTGAATTTATAATGTTTGTCCATGATTGTAAGTTGTACTTTAGTCAGATTATGGTCATTTTTGTAAATAACATATTTACATAGCATTTGAGTTCAATGGACTGTTATTTCCATGTCTTGTTGTGACAAACGTCAGGTACACAAAGTAATGTTGCCGTTAAAACTACTCATATTGTGATGTGACATAGACCATGCAGGCATGCGTATTTATATTCAGATTTTGGTAAACACATTCATTCCTATTCTAGAATTTCGATGCTAAAAGATCAGTCTGTAAGGAATCTATTTTAGTTGTGTTGTTGAAATCAGATATAATTTGAGAGGAATTATTTATTTACAATATTCATTAGAAATACTAAAGTGCTCACTCATTTTTGGATTAATACAATATTTTGGGATTTATTTGAACTCATTCAAATACATTCCGGATTACATCATTGTGGTACATCAGGACATTCAAGATTTGTGGTACATCAGGACATTCAAGGCTATTGGAATTCGGAACATTATATATTTCTGGACTTGTGACTAGGACACTTAGGATTATTTAGACTTTAATTCACGTTATTGTAAGTGTCTTTTGAATTTTCACTTTAATTATCTAGAAATAAATTGCTTGTTGATTTTACTTACATTGTTGGTTTCACTTTCTTTCTGTTACATATTTTAAGACCTAGAGTCGTAACAATTAGTTAGTTAATCTTTAATCCTTCATGTTACTATAAATCTACCTTTTAGCACAAAAGCAACTGAGAAGCTAATTTATACAAGAATTAACAAAATGGCATTATCAGCTATTTAACGACATATTTTTCCGGCTGGTGTTGAAAGCCAGCTTATTACACTGCCAATATTACCAGTCAATGCTGCAGCTGCTTTTTTAACATAAGTTAACTAAATAGCCTTCAATAGTTTTCATACGTTTTTTGAATTTATCAAAGAACGCGCTGTCGCTGCTCCCGCTACGCAACTATGGCCATCAACGCCTCTACCGCTTATTAATCCTTTAACATATTTGCTATCGCTAGACCAAGAGTTATTGCTATAATACCAATTGTTACACCTTTTTCTCTGAACAGATATTTTAACCTTTCACATAAAGGTATCTTTTCTCTAACTTTGAAATGTATTCTGTTGATATTTTTCTAACTTTATTTACCATATCTGTTAAATTCCCAACTATTTCTGCTCTTATGATTTCATTGTTTTTCAAACGTTCTTCCAATTTATCTTTTGTAGCTGTATCTTGTTTTTAGTAATGTCATTTTTTCAAATTTCTGTCACGTTTTCAAGAGATTCAAGGTCTAGTGACGTTTCAATTTTTTAATTAACTACTTCCACTGCAAATGCACAACCTCTTAATTATCTTGCTTCTCATAGATCAAATAATCTGGAAGGTGTTTCACTATCAATGTTATCGAAGTATTGCTATATCATAGATTCTGCTTCTTTAACTTGCTCTTCAAATGGTTCATCTGTCTTAATTTCCAGCAATTCTATTTCCTCAGGAACTGACACTTTTTACCCTGGAGGCTGTTGTGATGGATACCATCTATTATCTTTTCTTTCCCAACTTTTTATTTCCAAAAATCTCACTTCCACCTATGTCAGGACTTGTAATATAGCTAATGAATAATATTTTTCTCTTCTCTTTTACCCTTAAAAGAAAGTCGAATATAAGGTTCACCAACTTATTTGTAATACAATGTTTTATCTTTAATTTCAGCATGAAGTGTAAGTATCTCATATGTGTTTCATCCATTGATACATTATTTGTAGTGATGAACGACTCGAGTAATTAATTGTTGATGAGTTCGAAATCCATCATTTGATAAATTGTCATGAACACTATAAGTTATGCTGATCTGTTCTAAGAGAATATCTTCTTTACAAAAAAAAAACGACTGCTCTGCTAGTAGCATAAATGAGTACATACTAACAAAAACCTGCAAAAAATAGCATGGCAAATGGAACACACATGGAAACAACTGATAAACATTTAACCAATACGGAGTTGAATCAAATAGATTCAAAACACACCAAGAAAGCATACGACTTTTTTTCGTAAATGCAAGATCAGCTAAAGTATCAAAGTAATTCTCAGATGCAATTATACTAGTAATAGCATCTTTAATAAGTAAATTTCTTCCAATTGCCAGCTTAAACGAATTACAGAAATAGTTGAAAGAAAACTGAATTAGATACTTTAGTGTGTTTTTATCTTTCAGGTTTGGTTTACCATTTTTGGCATTAAGTACTAGCCTGATAACCTTTAAGCACATTCATTTTAGAATTACATTAGAAAGTCAGAAACTATAAATACTCTTAACGTAACTTGAAGCTAACTTGAAAATGATTTGAGGGTAACTTGAAAATAACCTCAAAATGACTTGAAAATAATTTGAAAATATCTTGAATGTGATTTGAAAGCAGAAATTGAATGTAACGTGAATAACCTTTCTGGAAAGCTTCAATTTCTTTGTAAAAGGAATACAAGTTAGAGAGCAAATCGAATACATTATTGAAAATAAACTGAAATAAAAATGTACATGTTCCGATACCACATGAGAAGGTAACTTAAACAAAATACAAAGTCCTTGTAAAGGTGAACTTGCTAAACAACTTTGAAAACGTTCACAGGAAATTAAAAAGCCAAACCAGAAGAATTAAAACAACTATGTCTAATGAGAAGAAAAAAGAGTTTTCCATTCATGACTTGATGTTAACATAGGCAACAACATTTATTACTTGATAGCGGGTAAGTTGTTGCTATGGGAGTACGTGTTAAATATTATATCTATATCTGTATGTATGTATATATTTGCTTGCTCCGAGTGAAGCTAACTTGAAAATGACTTGAGGGTAACTTGAAAATAACCTCAAATCACATTCAAGATATTTTCAAATTATTTTCAAGTCATTTTGAGGTTATTTTCAAGTTACCCTCAAGTCATTTTCAAGTTAGCTTCACTCGGAGCAAGCAAATATTCTTTTTATTTTATGCTGAAGCGTATTGTCTAGCAATTTGTATTACACACTGAAGTAGCTGATTTCTTACTATATCCACGTGATAATGTCAGCGGATTACCGTTTATGTTCTGCTCTGTTTTGTGTATATTTGCACATAAAATATCAGTAGTTATATAATGCTCCTTCCCAATTCAAGGTAAAACAGCAGATCAAAAGAAAATGAAAAAAAAAATATTTGTCCATTGCTGGATTTGAACCCGATTCGTCTGGATGCGAGACCATCCGGTGAAAAATATTATATTTGTTCATTGCAGTGTAATATCACAATTATTTCACTCGGGAAATCCAGTAATTCACTGCCTAGCAATATATATATATATATATATATATATATATATATATATATATATATATATATATATATATATATATATATATATATATATATATATATATATATAACGTAAAGAACGATTCAGTGACGGCGGAGCTGTTAACATATTCTCCAAGGAATCAAACAAAGCAAACCCATTTCCAGAAATGCAAGCATAACTAAATTTAATAAAATTTATATTAATAAATGGCAAGCAAAACGACCAACACCATCAACGATATTTACCATGCAGATCTGTTGGTGGAACAAATAAGAAATAACTTGAAAGATGAAGAAAACAAGCTGATAACAAATTTACAGGTATAAATCATATGACAGAAATAACTAGAAAGATAGATTAAAATCAAGAAAGATGAAATTAATAATGATATAAAACAAAAGATAGTAACAAAAGCAGAAGAACTTAAGAACTAAGCACATACATATCTTTTGGCAATAAGTGAAAGAAATGGTGTACTTAGAACATGTTTAAAAAGATCGTACAGACAGCATTAACTAAATTAAACCTAGATATTACATTTTATGGTGAAATACCTGGATATGTATTACTATTTTATTTTTGTTATACACAAGGAGCTACATTTTTAACAAAACGCAAAGTATGTATGTATGCATGTTTAAGTGGACAAAGTATAAAGACATCACAAATTGTATTTTATTCTTTATTTATTAGAGATTAGACCAGAAACACTACGCGATGCATATAGATTTATACATAATCCATCATCTTTTGTCGATCAAAAACAACACAGAATAGAGGATCCTGTAGATACTTAATATGGACCTAAACACTATTGTTATTGGAATATGTAGAACCGTTATATATATATATATATATATATATATATATATATATATATATATATATATATATATATATATATATATATATATATATATATATATATATATATATATGAGCCAGTTCATGCGAAAACCGGCCTTATGACACTGAGCGAGACACGCGAAAAACACCACTCAAAGTATGACGTCAGAGTTTCGTACCTCACGATTACGCGGAAGTGACTTGCCATTTTCAAGAGTGACAGATACTGGTTTCAAGAGAATCTCTGCAAGTTTTTTATGAATTCTGGAGATGACAATACATTTAAGGTAAGTTAATCCTTAATATGAAATAAATATTTCAAAACAATGACATGAAAAATTGGAATTAATACAATGTATTTATCGTAACTGATCAATTCGATTATTCTTTGTTGATCGACGAATGAATCTAAACATAATAAAAAATATGAATATATATATTTATTTGATGCTAGGCAGTGAAATTACTGGATTTTCCGAGTGAAATAATTGTGATATTTCACAGCAGTGAAAAAAATATCATATTTTTTCATTGGCCGTCAATAGACCTTGATAACATTATAACTAAAAAATTTCTATTTTTTTAAAATTTTCTTTGTATCTGCTGTTTTACCATGAATTAGGAAAGAGCATTATATAACTACAGATATTTTATGTGCAAATATACTAGACAATACGCTTGAGCATAAAATAAAAAGAATATTTGCTTCCTCCAAGTGAATAACGGATATATTTCATCTCCGCCACTCGTGAAATCACCCACTCGATGAAATATATCCGTTATTCACTCGTTTCAAGTAAATATCCTCTCTCTCTCTCTCTCTCTCTCTCTCTCTCTCTCTCTCTCTCTCTCTCTCTCTATATATATATATATATATATATATATATATATATATATATATATATATAATATTATTATAAAAATGTCCTATATTTCCTTAGTAAATTCATAAATATGAAATCAAATAATTATTTCATACATTTGCTAATGCATACTTTGTGTGACCTTTGAAAAAAGAAAACAACCAGACGATAAGTGTACTTCAGCGCAATAGTGTAAAGTGGGTAAATGAGTTATGTAGGACATAAAATATTACTTGATACAGTGTAGGTTTGGTGGCACTATCCGAGCGAACCCAGTTCAAATCGCGTTGTCGCTTTTTTCCACACCATTTTTCCTTATTCCTTATATTAAATTTTAGGATTAGGAAAATTTTAATTTTTAAACAATTGAAGATGATAAAATTAACATGTTTATCTTCGATTTTATAATCAAACATTTTATGCAATGAACGTTTGTAGAAGTCCATTAAATCCTAAAAAAATAATTAGTATGTTGGATTATAAAAAAAAGAAGAAACAAACAGACGTAATTTCAAAATAAAGTTTACTAACTTTGTAAAGTAAGGCTAAATATTTCATGACCCTTGAATATATAATTTTTGTGATTTTTTTAAGCGGGTATTTTTAGCGGGCACATTCAAGTAAATTATAGTGTGTCCATCGATATTTTCTTTTTCATCTAATGAGAAGTAGTCAAAAACATTATCTGGCTATTGACATTTTTTTAAAAATTTGTTAGTGTATTAGGAAAATATCCACAACCACAAATTCAAATAAAATGAAATAATCATTAACTGCACAGTAAATAGTTTTTTGTTTTCGTGGGGGTTTTTTTTTCTAAAATAAACATTTGCTCAAACCTTGTGTGTGTTTAGTGTAAATTTCGTTTATTATTTTAATATGAATTGGAAGATGTATTTGCGGAACACTTTGGTAGGGTTCCTGCATCCACATCCCATTTTCCTTCTCTTGTATCGGACGATGATGCTGTCCCACATACTACGATAGACCTAGAGGAAAGTGCAAGACGATTTCTTGTTAATGGGGATAATTTGAACCCCGAGGACGAAGAATCCAACAGTGAGGAGGAAGCCATTGAAAATGAACCTGACGACGTAGTTATTGAAATATATAGAACAGAGGTCAGTTTAAGGACAATGGGCGATTTTATCAGAAAGGGTTGCGGTTGCCGAGAAAATTGTATTGCCAGTCAGAACCCCAATGCCATTTATGACCATATCTTAAACATGAGAGAAATGCTAATGGATTAGAAAGATTTATATATAATAGGTGCATTGTCTGACGTCAGTGATGGAGAAAAGACGCGCCAAGGGAAAAGGAGACGTCTTCGACACAAGTACAAGTTCCCCGTGAATTTTTTTTGCAGACGATCATTTTTATTTGTGTTCGACATAGGAAGACATGCTTTAAAAACTCTTATGAAGCACATGATGACAAACGGAGTAGTTCTCAAGTCCCACGGAAATAAGGGTAAGAAACCTCCAAACATACTCCATAATGTACGTATCAAATTATGTAGATGAGTTTGGTATGCCTCTGCCCGCTGCACCAAGGGGACGAGACAATGAACCACCCATATATTTACCTGCAAATATCACCAAGAAGTTGGTACCCGCTAAATATGTTGCCAGTTGTAACGAAAGCGAAAGAATTACACCTCCTTTGTCACTATTTGGAATGCTTGATTGAGTCACATAAAGATAGCAACATCCAGAGATGACGTGTGTTCGAGGTGCGAAATTATCAGGAAGGAAATCATCGACGCACAGACGGAAGATGACAAGCTAGAGGCGTCTATGAAAGTGCAGAAGCATATAGAGTCTGCTAGAAAAGAAAGAGAAGTTTATAGATATTGTTTGCGACTTGCCAGTGAAAACAGAAATAGGACCGAGAAGTTTGTCCATAACATCTTTGATTTTTCACAAAATGTCTCCATTCCACATCATGCGCGGCAGATGGGTCCCATGTAATTTGCCACTTTGCGAAAGGTGCATATTTTCGGATTTCGCATCGACGGGGAACCAAGGCAGCTGAATGTTTTAATTGATGAGGGAGATACAATAGGACCCGATGGTACTATAACACACGACCCCAACGCAGTCATCTCAGTGGTAGACTGGGCTCTGCAGCACCATGGTTAAGGAGAAACCAGCTGTACTATACACGCAGACAGGTGTCATGGTATGTGTGTTAAATTTGGTATTTGTTACTCTGACCCAAAACAATCATATAACATATTTATTTAAATATCAAAAATTACATGTTTATTATAATGATGATGCCGATATTGATATGTCAGTTAGAAGTGTCTTGCAAATGAAATTTTTATTTTTATTTTCTTTATTGTATAATCAATTAAACTTTTTTCACTTTACATGCACACACTAGCACACCTGTGGATGGTTTCTTTATACATTTTTTAATATTTAGCCATGTCTAAATAGAAGTTTAAATACATTATTACAGGAGAAAATAAGGACCAGTTCGTAAGAGAATACCTTGCTTGGAAACTACGTTTAAATGTTTTTAAAATTGACCTTTGTCTCACTAGAAGCTATGATGCATTCATTACAGGACAAAATAAGAACCAGTTTGTGATTAGATACTTTTATGGAGAGTCATGACCGGTCATCATCATGAAATCAAATACCTGATGCAGATACCTGGTCATACGCGGTGTGTTATTGATGCAGAATTTGCCAACATTAAGAAACTTTTTCGCCGAACAGACTGTGATACATTTGGACAATTGGCGGAGATAGTGGACAAGTCGTCCTCCACCAACGCGACAGTGCTCTATCGCCGAGCTGATGGAGGTACTACTTGGCAGTGGAGAGACTGGAAGGGATATCTTGCCCAGTTCTTCAAGCCCTGCGAGGCATATAGTACTATGTTTATTAACTTTTATGTCATCTTTGTACATTAACACAATTTATCATAATACCTTACATTCAATGTAAAGATGCTGATATTATTCACAATGAAGGATCATAGCGCTATTTAATCATTGCCAGGAGAATGTTATTGGATATAGTAAAGGTTTACATTATTTTGCCTGCGCTTTCATGCAAAATATTGTTTAGTTTGTTGGTTTCATTTTTCTGAACGATTGAAGAAGAAAAAACACATGAAATGTGACATTAGTACGTAGTCATGCGCTCTTAATGTGTGTGTGTTTGTGTATTTGCAGAGGACACCAGTGTTTGTGAAGAAAGCCTCAGATCAGGAGGAGATTCCAATCAATATTATGAAGATCCCGCGACAGACCATCGAGATCGAGAAGCCTCCAGACCTGGTGCAGAGTGCAGGACTGAGGAGACATCGTCAAGAGTATTTATTTAAGAATGTGAGGGGATTTGTCAGACCCTGCTGTCATGACATCAAATGTCCAAGACCCTCAGAGGAGTGAGGTGCTTCATGTTATTCTTTAGCATACTTTTAGTGAGACTATGCTATAATAATGAAATATAATTTTGGCATCACCATATATTTATTGTTGTCATTTGATTATGATAATTTCAAAACAAAATTAATTTTCACAGAAGAATATGTCACAACTCCAGTATCATATCCATTCCCTGACTGAACACAGTTAAAAGATAAACGTGCCGAAAATAAAATCTGCATCATAAATACTGAACCCGGTTAACTAAACTTTTTAGTATTAAATAACTAAACATCTTTTCGCGGCATGAACTAAGCTTTAATGAGAAATTGTAAATGGCTCTCTTTATGTACACAGTTAAACTATAACGTTACAGTTTGTGCAACGTTACCTTAACGTCATGACGTTGCATTGTGAATGCGGTATGGATTCCCTCTCAAGCCAGTGGATGAAAAAAGTGAGACACTATGATGGTAAAATTTATCTTATTATATTTTAAAAACATTACTCTAACAGAAAATGTAAAAAGGTAAATATCGAAATTGTATGTCATAAGGCCGGTTTTTCCGTGAACCCGCTCATATATAAACATTTAAACCTGACATAAGGTTGACTTTTATGGTGTATTAGTGACAATTAATAATGTAAATCTTGCTTTCGTAATAGCTATAAGCAAAGAATTTGTAATAAAGGAATCAGAAACATTATTTGCAAGGCGGTTATACTTTTTTCAATTAAAGGAGTTGGTGCTAATATTCTTGGGTGTTTGGATGTAAGTTTAGACATTGTGAAAAATAAAAACTATTATTAAATCGTCGGAGTAGCCGTAATGACCAGGGTAGCAATTCCTAATGCATAAGCATTCAGAAGAAGTACTTTTCTCTTTATATTTGATCCTAGCAGATCTGAAGAGGAAACAAAAGCCAAAATAAACCACTTGAGGATATGCAGAAAACTGATAATAATTTCCTTTAACTCAGATCAAACAGGCTTGACTCTTTAAATGAAAAATTAAGATAACAAGGTTTGGTTACTCCGTATTTAAGTACTTTGGATGATGCGTTTGCTTTATATTCTCCTGTTCATCCAGGTGATTGTGTTTCACTATAGTAAAACCTACTGAACCTAAATGTAGTGATTTTATCAACCTTGTAATGAACAAATAATTTGTGAGTATGTTTGTATTGCAGTTTTAATGGGCGCTAGTATATAAAGTAGCTACATTTTACTCTGAAAAGTGAGCGAAGATAATCTAAAATAAATTTTAAAAAAACATTTAACTAAATAAATAGGATGACAACATAAGGAAAATATATAACTCAAACAGAAACAAACACCACAAGGTGTTAAGAATCGTGGTTGAATACATCACTGTATTACACACACTCCAAGTAACATAAAAACATACACACCATTTACAAGTTGTAATACCAAAGCTACGACAAAATGTGTTAATTGTAGGAGGTACTTTTTTCTTATCTCTCGATGTTAAGGTTGAAGGAGATTTACGTAATTTACTTGTAAACAAGCTTAGAAGAATGCTGATTAAGGACACCACCTTTTCTTACGTTAGTGATACTATTTCCAAGTTGAATGATTACAACATTTTCATGATATTGAAAGATTTGAGTTACTAACGTCTCTAAGAACGAATATATTAGATCAAGGTATAATGAGTGAACAACTGAGAAAAGTATGATCAGAAACAGCTAAAGCAGAAAGAGTTTATTGTATACTAAAAGAAATTTAGAATACCACTCGAGTTTCAGATACTAGTAGATAATTGCCCGTTAGCCGTATGTTCTTCCTCAGGATATGAGATTTATGATTACGTTGTAAAAAGCACCCGACGTTATCGAAGGTGCAAACCAAGATTATGAATTGGAGATTATATGTCTCCAGTACGATACGTGTACGTCGGAGCTGCTGGCTAATTTTCAATCGATAAGTACAGAAATGGACTTTCTTCCCTTTATTATTATATCACAAGAGGGAGAATCATTGATATAGCTGCTAAGAATACCTTGATAAGTGTGTTACGACTAGAGATAATGCAACAAAAGAAAAGACTCAAACATGCTTTCAAGATTTAAAACACAAATATGTCATTTCCTAAAATATAAAAATATTCAACAAACAATCAAAGTGAAAGAATTAAAAATAACTTACAGTATAGAATATCCTTAAAAGTCCTAAATTGTTCTAATGTTCACAAATCCGGAAGTTAATCCAGATATTCCGAATGAAGAATGTTCCGAATGAAACCTCCAATATGCTGGAGTGCCAACAAGAAGCAGTTATATCCAAGTGTTATTAATTCCAAGTAATCCTTCTGAATACAAACTATCACACAAGTTCTAGAGATGTTTCCGATAATTCCACGGAGCTGTATAATTCTTAAAGTTTATGTAGCATTACTAAATCCAAAATGTACTGTATAATAATATCTCTGAAGCAGAATACCCCACACAAAATGAACCAATCTCGTTTATGACCTCTCAGGCTGAACGTACTATGAAAGAAGAATGACGAACACACCTTAACCTTACACCTTATTTATAGTTTTCTTTGTACTGCGTCTTACAAACAAACAAAACCCATTTTTTTTCCGTCTCAATCAACATCTTACTATTACGATCTTATTCTAACTTCTGCTCAACACAATGAATCATTCCTTCTATTGCGAAAAAAAATCAATCCTTCTAGAAAACAACCTTCTCCGAACTAATCAGAAACTAGGTTATACCTGTGCACTGACTTTATTACTAGTCAACAAGGTATTGACTTCTTATTGAACATGGAATACAGGTCAAAATGATAATACATTTTAGCACGCGCTAGTCACGTGATACGACTCATGCTTCAACCGACAATACTAATTTTCCCAGGACCAATGTACTGGGTCACATTGAAATTATCGTATATGTGCACTCTGCAAAACGACACCTATTAGACTATTATACAGAGGTCCTAAACTAATAAAACTATACCATTATTTAAAATAAATGATACATAATTCCCTAACAAATGTGATACTCGATTCACCAAGAGTGAGTCTAAAATGAGTCTTGATACTCTCCAAAAAGGACTTAGAAACTGATCCTTAGAAGTATTTCAATCCAGCAATAGAAAAGAAAAAGTTTACCGTGGAAGGATTACCTACCACGTTTTATGCACAGTGGTATATGTTAGATCAGCAATATCCAGAATCAACTAAATGTTTCTGCGATGAACGACAGAAAGACACTTATATCAGTAATATTAGTGTAATCAATTTTTATACTGAACGCCATTGTTTATGGTCTGATTCAAGAAGCACACATGATGATAGATTGCATAGAACATGATATAAATTAGCAAATATTCAACAAGGATTATACCTGCAGATAAACCGAAAAGGAAAAGAAGATGCACACAATATGTTTATTTTGTTTTGTATACGTAGATAAAAATATTCAGAACAGCTAATAGAAATATATTCTCTTCTAAAGTTATAGTGAAGACTACTAACCACTAAATAAGTGTCCCGACAACAACCTCATAACAACCTTGTGGTGTTACAAATTGTATTGTAATTATTTTTCCATCCGTTATGTACAATAAGGCTAAAACTAGAAAATGGCTTTTTAGGGTCAACAATATAATTCTCATAGATCCTGGTGATTAATTAGATCAATGGCTAAAATTACTTATTGGTGTATGCCAGGAAACTAATACGTTGTTTCATGTTGACGATTGTGCGATTTAGATTAGGTAAATAAGAACACAACGCGCTTAGCAAAACTAACATGTAGTGGAAGGCATTATGGAATATCTTTATAGGTGATAGGACACAAGTAAAAATCTGTCATAAATGATCTTCCTGAAAATATTAAATTTACAGTAGTCTTTTATTGAAAAAAAGTCTTTGGCAAAAATGTCTAATGAAAATGATGTGTTAATAGCAGTTATTATAGACGAAATAGTTCAAAAGTTATTAGAAAACAAAATAAATAAACTTTTATAAAGGCTAGAATATCCACTTAGTCACAAGGTAGAAGAAGGTTCACTAGCTATACTCACAAGTGTCAAACATAGCCATAAGGTAAAGTATTCATGTTATCAGCTAAATAACCTTTATCATCATATCGTCAAAAAGCAACCTTATTTATCGTGACATTGTATATCTTGTGACTGTAGGATGTAATTAAATTCAGTTCTTGATGAATTATAGTTTGATGAAATAAATTATATATATACATATCTAATTTGAGATTCATTTTAACAATATATTTCTTAATGCACTTGCATACTTTATTTCTCCTATGTCAGTTCTAAAAACATAACATGTACTTCTAAGCCAAAAAGATTCTTGTATTGGCATCTCATTTTTAAACAATCCAATAACTATCTTGTTAGATAATGGTATCTCATATATGATATTCTTCTTTTGTAATCGCTTGTGTCGTCAAACTATAGATTTTGTTTGATATCATTGTAACACTTTTCTGTTCGAACACGTATGGATAGATAATCTATATCGGCCAATAAACGTTTAATTTTTTCACGATATTGGTTGTTTAGGTTGTCGTAGTAAAAGTCATACATCAGTAACTTATTTACTTCTAGCATTGTAAAGCCACCATATATTGGTTTGGATAATTGTTTTTTTTTTTTTTTTTTTTGTTCTGTAAATTAACAAATACATTATCTTCAGCTATTATTATTATTATTAGTAGTAGTAGTATTGTTATTATTATTATTATTGTTATTATTATTATTATTGTTATTTTTATTATTATTATTATTGCAAAAGAAATATCCTTTTGAAGATTTAAGTATTTCTTTTCGTCAATACATATTTTTACATTAATTCCCTTCTTAAACTTTCCATTTGTTTTCCAAAGACAGTATTATTCATTACCCTAAAAATTGTTATTTTATTGCTTTATGTCTTAAAGATGTATTAAGTTCAATGGATAATTTTAGCAACGGCTCTTGATTGAAAATAACTAGCCTATGTATGCTATGTATGTTTATTCCTGACTGAATATACCAAGTTACTTCAAATTACGACAGTAAATGACATTTCTCACGTTGTTGTTTTTTTAAGGTACATAATAGATTAAGGGCTGAAGGCTTTGTACCCTTTTAAACTTCTATCAACTTCATTTGTTATGGAGATAAATCGTCTTAATTCACTAAGAATTAGTTTTCTGATGCCAAAGAAAAATCTTTAAAATAGTCTTGCAGATCTGTTGGTAAATCTAATTCTAGAATTCCTACAAATGCCTCTTTAACACTCCAAGACATCAAATGTTCTGTTTCTTCCTTGTCTGTGTCTTTAATGTTTCTAACGGTTATTGCCTGGCACACAGCCCAATCAAACAAATTGTAGTTATCTTTGTGCATAATATATGACCTTGATATTGATGTATCGTTTTCTCCATACCGACGTCAGGACTATCAATTATATTTAGCAATCGTTATAATACTCATGGTTTGCTTTAGCATATATATATATATATATATATATATATATATATATATATATATATATATATATATATATATATATATATATATATATATGTATATATATATATATATATATATATATATATATATATATATATATATTTATATATATATATATATATATATATAGATATATATATATATATATATATATATATATTAGGTATCATACTTAATTCTCCTCTAATTCCAGATTCAATCATTAACGAAATATCACGATGGATTAGTCATTCTATTTCTGCCTTACTTATATTACTGGTCTACAGCTAAAATGCTTCCGCAATAAATGTTGTCAAACTTTACTAATTCTGGGTCATTGAGAACGAAAATGATGCTTAAAATTGTTGATTGGCTCTAGGTTTAAAGATATTATACTGGGTCGAAAAAATTGTAGACCAGTGTATTCCAACTTGCATCATGAGCCTGCCTGGGGGCACTAAACTAATGAGCTGGGTCTAGTCTATAATTACTCATACACACAGATCGAAATTATTGAAAAACGTCACAGAACATTAAAATATCTTCCTTTACTTAGTAGTGGTAAGGATCACCAAGAGAATTTAATTTAAAATGGTTCGTAACATCTTTTGCATGTTTGTTTTCCTCTGAGCTAATTCGTGATCCGGTTATTTTTTAATACAATTTCTCGACTGGTGGTATTTCGGTCTCCTTAAATCTTTCAATAAAGCCATGTATTCGTACGGATAAATATCTTTTCTAAAACAACTTCGAGAACTTCTGCGAAACATTTCATTGTTCAAGTTGCTCTAGTGATTGATCAATAAACCAACACCTATCTACAAATAGTATACTTGTCTTTACAAAAACCTCTTGAGGGCTTTCAGCCCGTTGCTCAAATATATCAACTGTAAAATCCTTACTAAATGATATATATTTAAGAAAATTACAGTCTAATAAAGTAGCTAGAAGTATGCATCCCCAACTCAAACCATTATCTTGATTCTACTGCAAAATGTAAGTCCTTAATTTCACCAAACCTTGATATATTGACTGGCTACAATTTCCCTGTCAGTGGAGGTAGCTGTTATTCTTGAACGCTTTAAATGCACGTTAAATGTACAAATGGAATAGTTTAGCAAATATCTAACTTTACCATTGATTTATTTCATTGTATATGTTCTTCCTAACTTGCATGGATCATAAAATACTTTCATTCACGCACTGAAGGTGCCAACTAGTAAAGACAATGCTACCACTAGCCTAACGGGTTTTTTGTAATAAGGGAAATCCCCAAAGACTAAGACAAATTTGGAACATAATATAGTAAAGGATGCTTCATTCGAGAAAGCCAGTTTTCAAAACCAGTTCATGTTTATAGTCATACAAATTGATCATTCGGTAGCACATCAGCGCAATAAATGACAGATCAACCCATGAGATTTTAAAAAATTATGCCATATAATCGCCTAATTTAATATAACGACGATACAATGTTACCAGATAAGTTACACCTGATGAATATCGTGTTGGTTATAGTATATTTTGGATGAAGGCGAGGGCAGTGATATGTTCAATAACAAAGGAATAATAATTCATTTTTATATTCAGAAGACATTTCATGTGAAGGGACACGCAAGCCAATTTTGATATGTGTTCGTAGTAAATTGAAAATCTATTTTGATTTACTATGTTTGCACATAGGTTTGCTATGTTTAATGACGACTTTTGTACACATAGTTCCATATTACTATTTTCGCATTAAGTCAACCTTTTGTCTTGCATGTACATTCGTCTCTGTTTATTTCTTCCTATACTCGATAGTGTTACACCCTGTTCAATGACAAGTAGAATTAAAATTGTCCCTAACTCTAAACGCAATAGTTCAGATTAATTCAAACTAAATTTTTGCTGTTATTGTGACTTAATGGCAGTATAAGTTGCTTAAATAATTGCACCAAGATCTTCAGTCGCTGTCAGTCGGGGCTCTACAGCTCAAAGAGCAGGTAAGAACATTGAAAAACAACGTACCCACTTCAGTCACTCTGAAAAACATCCGTCACACTCAGACAAAACGGACACGCTCAGACAAACTGGTCACAATAAATATACACACACATAACATTCTATAGTAGGCAAGTTGCATGGTTATATACGCACAAGAGCAATTACGATAAGAGAATAGACCGGATCACATGTCAGGTGTTTGGTTTACTAAGCTAGTGGAAAGCAAATATGTACAACGTGCAAGAGATCAGCTGCGGGGCACCATGCCAATCGTATTATGATTTTTGGTTATTTAAACACGTGTTTTGTCCTAGGTATACAAATAAATATGAAGGGACATCAATCGTGCCAATGGTTGTTATTCAAACATTGTCCAAAATAGTGTGTGCGTCTGCAGAAAAATACTCAAATGGAGCGTTCCGCCGTAGCTCTGTCATTTCTGCAGAAATGGCAGTCTTAACTGCGCGTCTGTAATCCCGGTGGTCGTGACCGGGTGCAGCATAAACTTGTTTACACAGAAAAGCGGGCTAGAAAGCAGTGTGCCGTTGTATAGCATCTGCTGTCAGATATCTACCTGAGTGTCATCGAAAAGGTGCAATCGACACTCAAGCTCTAAATGCAGCCTTGAAGAACTTAAGTCAAGCCGCTCCAGAGAAGCTGACCGCGACACCACCCCAACTGACCAAAAACCAACCCCGACGCTTCGGCCTTCGAAAATAACAAGCTAGAACCCAACACCGCGTCAACCTCGTGAGAGGCCCACTCTGACCATGTACGGCGTATTACGCTCGAGTATGCTCAAAAACAGAGCATCGGCTGCAGGGTTTTCTGCGAGTATGTGGCCAAACTTGTGTACGGTCTTATTGGCCGCCGTTACAACAAGGTTGCCTGGAGGCAGCGATACCAGAACCACGAAGAAGCTGCTGCCTGCAGCAAGAGTCGCATGGGGACAAAGCTGGCTCGCTGAGCTTACTCTTGACGTCGACCAGGTACGGCGTAAGCTCTATGAAGTCGACCGGCCTATTTCCCGTCTGATTCTCGACGGTATGCGCGTGCATACTCTTCGCAAAGATTGCGCCTACACCATACTTTCGGCCCAGGAGGCCTGCCCCAGCGCCTACCAAAAACCAGCTTCCACTACGGGTCAAAGATCCCATGGCGCTGCAGATAAAGGTAGCCGCCTTCTCGTTAATACGCTTTTATGCGAGGAGTTGAAGATGCAATCCAGGGCCAGAGGCTTGGCGACTACTTGTACGTCCGACAACCCCCTGGTGAATTCCAGGGCCTTCATTTTGGAGAGCCGGTATTTGCTACACACATCAATAAAGGTGGCAGTGCGGGTCAGGTAAGAGGTGCAAATTAATCATGGCTTGCAATCCCTCCTAGGACAAGATGATGAGGAGTGGCTCAGTGCCGGCCAATCTAACGGAGACAGACCAGATGACTTTACTGTGCAAAAGACCCGCTTCATCAACCTGGACCAGCTTTCCACGACAAATAATGTTGTAGATGGCGCCACGTTCAGACTACTAGGACGTGTTGCCACACCGAGTGTTGTGTTTGGAGTTGACAGGACCGTACAATACCCTAACCCAGAGCTCATTAATACCAATCACCACTGAGATGGAAAGGGACAGCGGTCGAGCCATCATGGACTTACTCTATATAATAATACCTAAAGGACTCTACACTATTGTTTTGACCGGTGGCTGCTTGAAAACCACCGCAACTGTGGACATTCTAACTCCTCTAGCACAATTTATCTTGAACTCGATTATGGGTGGGTGCTTATTGGCGGTGATTAAGATGTTGATGTCTCACACACAGGCTGAAGAAATAAAAAATGTATACCCCACGGCTAAACAAATGAAAGAAAAATGATCCCTTGATGTAACGCTGTCTTTTATAATTCAGGAAATCATATTTCCAGAATTAGCATGACCGCAGATTCTGACCCAGTATTGATAAAGATCCTTCCGCACTTTTTACAAATTAAACTAGTTAGATTCTACAATTAAAGTTCCAAAGTCGAATATTTATCCGGAACTACCCACTGATGGGGGCGACAGACTCCAGCAAATCAGCGAGCTCAAACACCAGCTTCAGCAAGAACGAGAGTCTTGTTCTGCTTTAAATGTTGTGTCAATGTAATCCATGGCGTTGATACCACCATTTTTTGAGTCAGTCTTAGTGTGGACGCCTGTGGAATATGCCAACGCTCTGCCAATATTGCCATCCCTATTGTTATGGGACTTGAGGCAGCGACCGCAGCCTGTGAACTGACTGGGGTTGTACGTATGTTTATTAGCCAATGCCTCCAGGTAAAAGCTAAAATGCATGGTGAAATCCACGTGCTAACAGAGGCCAAAGTAAATAATATCTCAGCGCATACCTTCGGGTCACATCTCCGCCGAAGATTTCCCGCTTTTCTTGGATGAGGTTGAATAATACCATCAGATGAAAGCTGAAATTAGCTTAGGGGCCGCAAACCGCACTCTGTTGTAACAATCATGGAAGAGGCAAAAAGCGCTCTTATCCATCGAAGTCGCGAGGAAGTTCTCCTTCGTTCATCAAAAATTGGCTGGAGATTCACAGTAAAATTTTAGCTCTTTCATGGAGTACATGCCCCACCTCCATATGATTACGCTAAAATCCAGAGAATTCCACCTTATGAATGTTTCTCTGTTCTGAGGCCGTTTTAACAGTCTTTGCAATAAACAAAATCCACACGTCTTGATCTAGCTAATGCATTAACAAGAAACAGCATAATTATCAGAGCACGACAAAGACAGAGGAGAGAATAAAAAACGTCTTGAATGGCAGAGGGAAAAAGAAGTTGCTTATGAAGCATCAAGGCAAGACATCAAGAGTTTAAAGGCCATACTTAAAGGTGATTGTGATAGGGGCTCAGATTAAACCAAGATCCCCACACCTCGACTTTTGTCTTTTGTTTTGCAAAACAGATCAAGCCAGTCTCCAATTCCCGAGCTACGGTGCCGTCCGTGTCTGCAAGGGTAGCTAACGAACCCTCACAGACGAGATGAAGATATATTACACAGAAAACAACAAAAAAATTTTACACAAGCCATTCAACTTTGTTGCTAATTATACTTTAAATATTGATAATGATGATTCACTGAACATATACAGATTACAGTGTGATATGAAGTTTTGACAAAATCAAATGAACTTGGCAATACGGTATGCAACAGCAAGATGTGGAAGAAGTTATAGGACTCAGGTACGAAATAGAACAACTATCACAAAGTCTGGTTCTGCGGCTCAATACACAGTAAGAAAGCTGTTTTAAAACTTGATTTTAGGCAAATGAGGTTATGAATCAGATGTAAAACATCACAATAATATTTCAAGAATATATTTCAGCTTCAAAAAGTAGACTTAACTTTGCTCTTTTGGTTATCAAAATATACATTTAGTACATTTTCATTTAACAAGCTAAGTAATGCAAGACTTATCCAGCTAATAAAGAAATATTTGTTCTGGCTGGTGTGAAAAGCCAACTTATTACACCATCAATGACACCAGGCAATGCTGCTGCTATTTTGCCTATCTCAAACAGTTACCAATATTTTTCATACCTTTTATCAATATTTATCAACGTGGCAGCACCGGTGGCTTTACCAGCTCCACTCTCACTACCACTTTCTCCAACTAAACTTTCTACAAAATTTGCTATTGTTATTCCAAGATTTGTTGCTATCATAGCAATTATTACGCCATTTTCTTCAACACTTTTTTATCCTTCTGCATAATGGTAAATTTTTTCAAAATTCTGAAATTTATGTTGTTTATGTTTTCTGTAAACATATATTCCGAGTCTGTTAAATGACCAACTATTTATACTCTTCAACTTTCAGTACTTTCTCGTCGTTTTTCAGTTCTTCTGTTTTAATTCATTTCTTTCTTTTGAAATGTCATTTTTTTCTTATATCTTTTTATCATACACTTCTAAGTCAGGCTTCGTATAATCTAATTTTGATTTTGCCACTTCAAAGGCATTTACATAACCCTTGTATTCCCTTCTATTTATATGCACTGTCAATTCTTTTATGGTATCCATCTATTAAAGTTTCTGCTTCTTTTACTTGTGAATCAAATAGTTTATTTGTTTCAATACTGTAAATCCATAATGTCCTGGACTCCATCTTTTTGCTTCTTTTGTCTAACGTACGGGAGGATGCGTGATGATGTGAAGTAAATTTTTTAATATGCAGAAAGAATAGTATCATACAGGTTAGAGAATTGTTTTAATTCGAAAGCTACTAAGATTCGAACCAGTAAAAAATATGTGTGTTATCTGCCAACATTCCAATATGAAAATAAAAATCACTCATAACCAAAAAATATCAGCTTAAAAATATTGAATATAAATGCGATTTATTCCAGTGGAATAATACTCTACATGATGTAATTTTCGCAATTGTATTCAGCAAAATGTGATGGAGCATAGTTGAATCAATAAATATTAAGTAGTTCGTTTGGTGTAATATGAAAAACAAATAATTGCAAAAAAAACGTATACATCTATTCCAGCGCCTTTAGGATCTAATATTTTGTAGTTATGAGTGATTTTTATTTTCATATTGAAATGTTGGCAGAAAATACACATCTTTCGTATATAGTAAATACGTATAGAGAAACTAGAGGTGCTGAAACATTTCAAATAACAAAAGAATAGAAAACATGTTGTTTACGGCAATACAATATTTTATTCTTTCAGTTATTAGAATTGGTTCGTATGCACTAAAGTTAAAAGTTGGGGACAACATAAAAACTTACTACCACTAAATGGCAGCAGTAATAGGAGGAGAATTTGCTAATGCTTTATCATTCATAGTTTATAATTATCTGTTTAAATTATTTGACTCTGAGGTAGGTAAATAAGAAAGAATAAGACATAAGAAACACTTCAGGATATGAAGAAAAAAAGTAAAGACTTGAATGAAAACAGAGCAAAGACACTAGATTACTTAAATCAAAGATTATGTATCGATGCTTGGTAACGCGGTATTTAAATATTTTTAATGAAGCTTTTCCTTTATATTCTTCTACTCATCCTTACACCATTATAGATAACCCTAAGAAGCCACATTTTGATGATTTTGTTTAAACTTTCTGATAAACAGGTAACGTATGAGTATATGCTTATTGCACTTGTAATGTTAGCTAGTGTTTTGTAGGGTATACATTTCTTCAGTTCTGTAATAAACTAAATTTAACCACATATTAAATAGAAAAGATGGCAACATGCCGAAAAAATAAACTCCTCTCAATGAAAACAAAACAAACAGAAAAAAAAAACATCACAAGGTGTGAGAACAAATAAAATAGAGCAAGCTATAATAAATCAAAAACTGAGAAAGTTAAGATCAGGTGTCGATCTTGCAGAAAACACGAGCACAGAAGCTATTCAGTTTATTGCATACTCAAAGCAATTCAGAATTCCACTCGATTTTCAGATACTTAACGATTATTGGCCATTATATCCTTTTCCTCTTCCCCAGGACTTGGAATTTTTAATTACATTTGGAAAAACATCCGAAGTGATAGAAGGAACAAACCAAGATTAAAAATTGGAGAATATTTGTCTCCAGTACCATACTATTACGTCTGAATTAATGGCTCATTATGTAACCGATAAGTACAGAGATTTCTACCTTTCTTTTATTATTATATCACTGGAGAGAAAATCGTTGATATAGCTGCTAAGAAGATCTTGATAAATGTGATACTCGATTTACCAACAATGAATCTAAAACGAGCCTTGGTACTCTGAGAAAAAGATGGAGAACTGATCCTGAGAAGTATTTTAATCCACGAATAGAAACAGTAATCACTATTGTGGAAGGATTTTAAAACTGGTCTTATTCACAAGGACATAAATTAGATCAACAATTTATTGAAGCAACTAAATATTTATTTGATGCAGAACAAAAACACATGGAAATAAGTAATATTAATGTACACAATGTTTATACTTTTCACCATTGATTATGGTTTGATTTATGAAGCACACACGATAATAGATTGAATTTAACACGTCATAAGTTAGCCAATGTGCAGCAGGGAACACACCGACAGATAAACATGAAAGAAAACATGGAGGCATACACAATGTATATTTATTTTGTTTCTGATGCGTGGGTAAGTATTCAGATATATTATGTTTGAGCGAAATAGTCCTAACGTTGAAGACTATCCAGTTAATAAATGTACCAAAAAATCTCCTAATATGATTATATGTGGCGTTACAAATTGCGAAAAGACAAAGTTTGTATTTCTTTCCATTGAAACAGAATATAAAAACGTTTTTGATTGTATTGTAATTATCTGTCCAACACTTATGCACAATACTAGTTACAACAGAAAATTGCTTTCTAAAGACGACAATATAATTCTAATAGATCCTGGTTATAAATGAGATAAATGGCTATAATTACTAATTATTATATACCAGGATACATACTTTGTTTTAATAGATGTTTGAGCTAACATAAATTAAGTAAAAAACAAAAATAACCATTCTAACTAAGTTTGCATTCAGTGACAGGACAGGCATTACGGAATATCTACATGAGTGATAGTGCGGAAATATGATACAGTTGTCAGTGAATTATGTGAGAACAATTAAAATAGAGCAAACATAAGAAGTTCTTAATGTGTCTCGAGTATACCTTAGATTGCATACTGATCACAAATTAAGAGTCATATCGTAGCCGGCGAAAGCCTAAGTTTCCTTCCTGTTTTCAACCAAATAAAACAAATTTTGCTGATGTTATTAGTTAGTACATAGATATAGATATATATATATATATATATATATATATATATATATATATATATATATATATATATATATATATATATATATACACAGAGAGAGAGAGAGGAAGAGTTGCAGGCACATAGAGATCAGTAGATACAATTTTATACAAATAGAGATAGGTAGATATAGTAATACACCTTAACTTGCTTTAGTGCATGCTGAGACATTTGACGAAAATATCCCTTCTATGTACAGCCAGGAAATTAGGTTTTGATGCTTTCTGTCACTTACCTAGCCTCTGTCGTCTACCACAAATGACCCATGATATGAAGGAAAATAGGTATTCAGTAATATTACGATAATCTGTAAATCATAGAGTGAATCCTAAATGACCTTGACAGTGAACGCGTGTATGCGGTTTTTCTCACGGTTACACACAGTTAAGTTCACGTTTAAGCAAAAGCTGTTACTACGTCCCAACGATTAATACCGTTCGTAAATTAGATAATTTAAGAAATTATAAAAATAATGTATTTATTGAAATAAACCATCACATTATCGATAAAGAACTTAAGCGTATTCGCTGTAGCTTTCATTTGACCTTGAATTTTTAAATTGTTTACGATAAGCAAAATTGCCATTTCTATAGTACATTAAGAAATAGATTCATGGCTAGAACTGGTATTTAGTATAATTAAAAAAAACTATTGTATTACCTTAATTTAAAAAACTATTGTCATAGAATGTTGTTATTGATACAAAATAAGGTTATTTTATATGGATTATCAACGGTTAGTTTGAAATTTGTTTCTTTAAGTCAAATCTATCGTTTTTTCCGTGCTAAAGTGGTAAAACTGCAGGATACGGGAACACAAACGATATATCTGAGTATTTGAATCTCCGCCACGGCAGTTTTGTGTATTCAGTTATTAAATGGCATATAAACATACGGTGAATACCGAGTCTTTGCCTTCTTAACGAAAGAAGAACAGTATTTACGATAGTTCGGTCTGAAAGCTCAGTTCCTTTCACGAATATTAATCAATTTTGGGAACAAATCAAACTTGATAAGGAGATTAAAATAAAAAGACCTATACAATATTCTGAATTTAAAGATTGGTTGACTAGACAGTCTACTTTTATATTATATAACCAGGCTAGAAAAAGATTTTTGTTTAGAAGGGTATATGTATTCCACGCAGATGCTCGTTTCCAAGCAGTTATAGTTGACCTACAAGTATTTAAAAACTACAACAATGGTTATAAATATATTTTGACACTGACAGATGTCCTCTTAACATACGCATGAGCCAAGAAATTAAAACCAAAGAAGGGAGACGGCATACCCAACGCTTTTATAAATCTCTTCAAAGATAGAAAACCAGAAAAGATACAGTTCGATCAAGGAAAGGAATTTTATAACCAAAAAATAAAGGAATTATTGGAGAAAAAAATATCAAATAATTTTCTACTTAAGCATCGGTAGTGGAGAGCTTTATTAGTTCTCTTACGACTACAATGAGGAAGCATATTACTGAAAATTAAACCATAAAATGGGTTGATTTAGTAGACAACCTTAATGACGAATATAATAACTCATATCTTTGATCTATAGACATGTCGCCGATTGAAGCAAGCAAGAAAGAAATTAGATCCAGAGTATGGATTAACTTGTTTGATTATCTTACAGCCTATACCTATGGAACACGAAATATAAAATAGCTGAGAAAGTTAGGATCTCTAAAAAGTCTATTTTAGATAAAGGCTATCTCCTAATTTCACGGAAGGGATTTTGTTTTAAAAGCTGACAAGGAATTGTAGGAGACCCAGTGGTGTATAAATTAGAAGACTTAATTGGAGAGGATATTGAGTGACTATTTTATGAGGAGTTATCTCCTTTCGATAAACAAGATGATGTCTTCAATATTGAGTAAATTTTAAAACCTAAAAGAATGAATAGCAAAAAAGAAAATTGTACTCACACACCTTGGCCTAATTGGAACACACAACAGTCTTGTGTCACGCGACCGTTATGCCAGGATCACCAACCACCACAGACTTACTTTCAGAAATAAAGAAGCTTCAAAACGCTCGGAAAAAACGGTAACTTGCTAACGATTCAGTGGGATGCCAACATTTTTTAAAGACGAACATGTAACGAACAAGTATACGTAGTTGAACACCTTCAATAGTTATTCCAACAGTTTCGCGAGGGAGTCCGGGAGCCAACAAAACTTCTGATTATCTCACAGAGGGTTACTAATATGGGCAACGTATCCATTAGCACTGGTTGACTTACACTCAGCAGTTTGGGAGGAAATTGAATAATGCAAGACGGACAATCGGATGAACAGACGGACATAGGTTATCGCAATTTTCTTGACTCTGAAATGTAGGGAGAATTAAATGGATACGTTGTATCTATGTTGTCATATTAACGATTTCTCCAGATCGATATTGCTTCATGTATTCCATTATATTGATAAAACAATTATCACCACTCATATTTCTAATACTTAAAATAATAATACTAAGATGTATTATCGATGCAATAAAGCACTTACAAAAAGTCCATTTTTCGGTGGCAACTTAGTGGTTTTTTCAGCATTTGCTTCCACAACAAGAGTTTCGAAGCGCAAACGCATCATTATAATGACACGCAAGCACAATACCGTACACAGTTTGTCCATTTTGTGACATCCCTGATTTTATGCCACTTTTATTTCAACAAGTAAACATATAGGTTGCCACTTAAAATTCGTACAGTTAATGGACACAATGACCTTTTTCATTCCAACCATTAGAAAAGCCTTTAAATAACACATCATTGCATCCCATGCCTGTCTACTTCGATAAAGTTGTTTAAGGCATCTGTACCACAATATCCGTTAATAGTATTATAATGTTAGAATGTTCATGAAAAACGGTTTCGTGGACAAGACTATTTAAATCGGTATTTGCACAATGTAAAATAGATGGAATGATGGACAGGTGGACTATGACTGAAATCGCCAATTTACTCAATACTCATGTACCGCTAGATGGACTGACGGACAGGTGAACTGAGTACACGATACATTATAGCATAAGAAGAACTAATAGAGAAGTAATCTCAAAATTCTTTTAATTAACAACTATTTACAATTATTAAACAGTACATAAGTATACATCTTTGCCATTCATTGGGTCTCACCTCCGCTGCATGAGGTTAGTTGTGGCAAGATGGTAGAGAAGCATGCAGTATCTATGAGGCGGAATCGCCAGTACTACTATGTGACAGAATAGCCGACATACACTATCTATGAGGCGGAATCGCCGTTATGACTGAATGATAATTGTCAAGGCAGAATTGCCGATGTTTGAGGCGGACTCGCCAGTATGACTTGACTGACTGACATAACTGTTAAGGCAGAATTGCTGCTGTATTGAGGCAGAGTCGCCATAACTTGTTATGTCTGTAAGTTGTGTGGATTGGGGACAGAATGTCCAAACGACGCTGCATGCTGAGAATGTAACTGGAGTAGTGTGCAGCGGAGAACTCCAAGGAACGGACATGTATAGGTTGAGAAATACCTGCAGTTCTGCTAACATTAGCATGAAAATGACAAACAATATAAGCAAATTAGAACCATGAAACATGTATCAGTACCATCTTAAGGTATATACACATGTGAATCATATTAAGTGGATAATACTGTTAGGACCCGTGCCATGGTGTTCACCGTTCAGGGATCCATATCTGCATGTAGCATTTATGGTGACGACAAGACTAAATCACTATATATAAACATTGCAGTTGTAAGCAATGTTGTGATGCAAGAATCTATAAGACTGTCATAAAATGCAAGAAACTAAACCAAACTACAAACATGTACGTTCTGCACTGCAATGTTCACGGCTTGTTCGCCATTTGTGGTCAATGCCTACAATAGGTTATTTTAACACAAATAACACAAAGTTTCACTCAGCAGCCACGCATACAGTTGACATAGTTCAATAAAAAAAGTCGGTATGCAAGAAAAAGATTTGCAGTGCACAGTCAGTAAACTGACTGAACTAAAAGTGTCCAATAGGAGTAACCCGCGCTGCGCCTAATAGACAAAACAAGCAACATTATGTAAACGCGGGGTGCACACCCTACTGGTGCTTAAAACGCCTCTCAGTGCAAACGAATCTGATGATCCTGTTCCATACAACACAGGGTGAACACACTACTGGTGCGAAAAAAACCTCACAGTGAAAACGAATCCGATGATCCCACTCCACAGAAAGAACTGTAGAATTCCAAAGACCAATGAAATACTTAGCACAATAAACAGAATCTGCTGACTCCATTCTCAGAAATAAATCCATGTAAAGAATGTGAATGATCACATCCTAAAGAATACACTGATACACACCAAACACTAACTTACATTAGAACACACACACACTTCCACAATGTTATCTATACAAGAAAACAAGTAGATGAAACTGCTCATACGGCGGTACTGCATCTTGGAATGGGTAGATCCACACATGGCCTACTGTGCACGTAGAATGGTATCATTCGAGGTCCTGATATAACGCAAATAGGAATCAGAAGTCCAACGGCCTAGCGCTTTAACAAGGTGGTCCTCGATCCCTGCATTAGCTGCTTCAGTGGCAGCCACTATCCGAAAAGAGTGCCCATTGAACTTGTGTTGTGCATGGCCTAGTACATGCAGGAACAGATATAACTTCTCCAGAAACAATGATCTAGAAAGTGGATTAATACTGTCTGTAGTAAATAGCGGGTCAGAAGGCCTAAGGCAGCCTACCCTGCCGCGGATCGCTAGATAATCGTTTATAGCCCTTAAAGGCCAAGCACAGTTGTGCACTGGAAAAAGTCTGATCTGCACCCCATATCGGAATGGATCGGACTTTGACAAACTCAACTTTCTACATTACACATCCATGCAAATTGTTTTGGTTTTGGTACACAATATAGGACCTTGACCTTGATGTATTATATTCGGACCTTTAGCCTTACGAACTTGTCTCATATTCTCCCTGTGATACTCATCATTTGCTTTTGCATATCTATTAGGTATCATGCTTATCTCTCTGTGATACTCATCATTTGCTTTGGCATATCTATTAGGTATCATGAATATCTTACTGTCATACTCATCATTTGCTTTGGCATATCTATTAGGTATCATGCTTATCTCACTGTCATACTCATCATTTGCTTTAGCATATCTATTAGGTATCATGCTTATCTCACTGTCATACTCATCATTTGCTTTAGCATATCTATTAGGTATCATGCTGATCTCACTGTCATACTCATCATTTGCTTTGGCATATCTATTAGGTATCATGCTTATCTCACTGTCATACTCATTATTTGCTTTGGCATATCTATTAGGTATCATGCTTATCTCACTGTCATACTCATCATTTGCTTTGGCATATATATTATGGTATCATGCTTATCTCACTGTCATACTCATCACTTGCTTTGGCATATCTATTAGGTATCATTCTTATCTCATTGTCATACTCATCATTTGCTTTGGCATATCTATTATGGTATCATGCTTATTCTTCCTCTGATTCAAGATTCGGTCATTACGAACATATCATAATCTATAAGCAATTCTAATTCTAACTTACCTATTTTCAAACTAGCATCGTGAGTTAGTCTGGGTGGACTAAAATAATGTACTTTGTCCAGTTTATAATTATTCATACATACAGATGTATATTCTCCAAAAATATCACCTAACATTAAAGTATCTTTCCTTACGTAGTAGTGGTGAAGAACGCTAAGAGAATTGAATTTGAAATGTTTCATAACATCTTTGACATATTCGTATCCTCTACGCTTATTCATGATCCGGTTAGTATTTTAAAAAATTTCTCCATCGGTGGAAATTCAGTTTAATTAAATCTTTTAAATGAATCCATTTATGCTCATGGATAAATCTATTTTCTCAAGAACCTAGAGAATTTGTTACGTGGGTAGTTTCCGCCGGAATCACTCGCAATTTCCTCGAAATGTTTGTATTGCTTGTGTGAATGTGTCATCGTTTAGATTTTTAGCAAGTTGCTCTTAGGATTGACCCACAAACCGATAACTATCTAAAATCTTATTGTTCTTTTTACAAAAACCCTTTGAGGTTCTTATATCTCATATATATCGACTACCAAATCTTTACTAAAGGATATATATTTGGCATCATTATTTGGAATTGTTGATACTTCTTGATCGGAATAGTTTTGTTTTCACTAAGGCTTGATAACGAGATAAGAATCGTACCCTGACAAATTATGAATAAATAGGGGAATATAATTTTAAGTATTGATAGTTTATATTACAGTTTAGATGTTCTGGGCCGCTATATGTTCCAATTAAGTGATCAAGATTTCTTATTTTATAGTTGGCTTCGTCAAAACCTTTTTGGAATTATAATGCCCTTTATCTTTATTACTGAATATCATTTCAGCAGTGTTATTTAGTCTTAGTTCTTGATAATAAAAAAAATCGGTTTTTGCAATTCATCCCAAATATTCAGAAAATTTAACTATACAGTTTTCTATGCAAACTATTGAACCATACTCTTTGTGACTTGATGTTATGTGTTTTGTTGCGTTTAATTGTCTGTGACATATTTGGGTCCAGAATTATGTTTGCATAACTGTTTGCAGCCTCTGTACTTATTGCCTCAGTGATATTTTCAAAATCACAATAAAGAAGAAAAAGAGCTTTTTTATTTTTAATTTAACGAGAGAACCCTCTTTTGGTATTATGTCTATTTTGTTAGAAGTTTGTTTGCATAATCTTTCGTGTTCTTGTAAGTTTCATTCAGAACTTTCAAAAGTTCAGCCATTTCTTTCAAAAGTGTTTTATCGTTCATTTTCTTTATTTGAGATGAGCCCAACTTTGATTACATTTATTCCGCAATAATGATAATGGAGAGTTGTATTCTGTCCTTTATCATTGTCACTTTCAAATATGATTAAAATATCTAAAATGTCTGTCTCTTTCTCTTTCCGTTATTATGACTGGCCTTATAAGTCTTTCTACTGGTTCATAGACATTGATTTATTAAATAAATTTTCAAGTTGTGTGATATCTTCTTTATATTTTGGACATTTATTAAACCTATGTTTATATTTGTTAAGGTTATATTTTGTCGGTTTATGCGTATGAGTCCTACATGTGTTTTAATGATTATATTGCATGTAAAGCAAACATCTATTGTCTTTATTTTGTACATTAAGACAGTCTTGTTTATTTTCTATTCAATCTAGTAAATCTATGTGTCGCTTCTATTGGCCTAAATCTATAAACATGTTAAGATAAATAAATAATAATTTATCTTCTTTAAAAACCTAATCAAATTTTGTATCTAGTACATCAAACATTTCTTCAATCTTAATTCCCATTTTATTTTTGTTCATTATGCTTTTTACTTGTGTTCTATGATACCTATTCACATAACGATGACAATAGTCTCCTATCCACATAACGATGACAATAGTGTCCTATCCACATAACGATGACAATAGTGTCCTATCCACATAACGATGACAATAGTCTCCTATCCACATAACGATGACAATAGTCTCCTATCCAAATAACGATGACAATAGTGTCCTATCCACATAACGATGACAATAGTGTCCTATCCACATAACGATGACAATAGTCTCCATTTTCGTCTGTTTCTTTTCTTACAAGTTGAATCGATAAATCTAGCTCGACATGTACTGAAAATAAATGTCTAATTTTTTAACTATTTATTTCATTAAGTATGGCTCAAAGGCTTTACAAAAGAATAAAAATTCCAGTTGGTCTCTTATCCAGCTTCAAATCTTGCGCAGTATTCTCTTTATTGACTGGCTGCGACCGTGGGAATTTTCCTTATTCCGCCTTTTGGAACCTTTTTTTTTATACTATTACTATGAACATTTTGGCGGCCATTTATCGAATCGATTGCCCAAAGGGCATGGAGGAAAAAAAGGTTACGTCTCTCGAAATATAGCCAATATTCCCAACAAATAGAACTAATAGTGTGGGTTAATGGAGAGAGGGCTGGAGGGTCCAAATGTAAAACTAGATCATGAGTACATTTTACCCAACCCCTAGTACTAATATTAGTACTCCTACTTCTTAGACCATGTCGAGGCCACGACATCGTAGCTACCTACTCCCAGGACAAGTATGGTTTTAATGTTAACCTATAGGAGTTTTAAAAAACTCACCTCTGTTTAGAGAAGAATGTGCACAACTGCAGGTCTCCCAGCTGACAGAACGTTTTCCAACCACAGCATTCATCCAAATCAAATAATGCAAATATCTGGTCACAAAAAAAGGCATTAAATCTTTAATCACTGTTATACTCAGTAACACCTGTATAGTCTAGAGTTAGTAAAATTTCTGCATCCAGTCGTAATCCCTTCACAAGAATATCCATCAACTGGATTGCAACTTTAGTGGATCGACACACTTTAGGTGGAAACATCGTAAACAGTGTCAGCTAAATGCATGTATATAGCGCGCCAGCTATTCAAAGCGAGCGATGTGACATTGGAGAGCCAGTGTTAAAAAATAACGCTGTCCGTGTCAAATGTTTTATTGATTTGGAAGGACAGTTTCTCTTTGAATTATAATTTGTAAAAAAATATATTTCTAAATGTTACTGGTTATCGAATTGTGCATTATTGATTCAACTCGCCTTTGGGACTATTTTTCATGCGCAAGAATTGAAAGGTGCATCGTCTGATCCAGAATTAAATGAATGCCAAAATTCGTCTATTCTTTCTATCCAACTCTTTCCACTCAAAATAAAAACTATGTGATAAACAGTATCTCAGATGAGTAATGATTTAATATTCAACTTACGAAACCAGTTGAATAATTTACAGCTTTTGCTCGCCAAGGCTCACAAAAGCTGAAAATTATTCAACGAGTTTCATAAATTGAATATTAAATAATTACCTATTTGAGATCCTCTATATAGGTCCTCCTATTCCTTGTTCTTCTTTTGACGTTTCTGATCCTGAACATCAGAAAGACAAAAAGCTTTCACTGGACAAACACGTCATCAAAATATGATAAACTGCCATAAAAAATCGCACATCCGAAACTGACTATTTGACAATGAAAGTGCTCCAATAAGCATGGGGAATTTTACATTTCGAAAACCACATGTTAATACACTTTTACGAAGAATTTTACTTAGTTTAACATGCGATAAAGACATATATTAGATTGATCTTAACAAGTCATGAAAACAAACAAAGGAAAGGGGCATAGTGTTTGGAACTATTTTGTTACTCTTAACATACATACGTGTTCGCCAACCAGCTTGGCGTAGGTATAATAACTAAAATTGGGTAGTAAATCGCCAGATAACAGAGACGCTTACTTAGCGGGCGATGGTGCAGAGCGAGCAGCCTATCTGCAGTTGACCCTGGGTATGCAAAGCACGTGCACTCGTCATCCAAGTGTCAATATCAGACAATGTGTATTATTATCATGCCGGACTCAAAACTTTTTCTACCTAAATTGTGTACTGGACCCGATAAAATCCCAAACTATCACACAAATACAGTTTATGTTCCCAATCTGAGTCCTATATACGACTCGAGCCGCGTTTTCAAAGCGGCCACGCAACTGAGTGTAACTAATATTATTGTTCCTTTAATACCGAACTTAACAATATGAGTGTATTTCATTGGTAAGACAATTATTATAAATGCTAGTTATTTCGAGCTACAAAGAAAACATTCGTTATATCAGTTTTGTTGAGAAGCAGTAACTGAATTTGCTGGTATTTAATATTTCAGGTGACTATTTTGGATTGGATTACTTCTATAAACAAATGAAGACCCTTAGACAGAGAAAATAAAAGAAAAAACGTCTACGAATATGTTTGCACCATTTTGGAAGTTTCATTACGAGACGTGATTTATCTGTCATATGTATAGATATTTGGTTCCTTTTTCTGGAATAAACACGGGTAGTGTGCATCCCAAAATAACGTAAGAAAAAATGAAAAATTATGAATGTAAAGTTTTGCTATGGAAACCTCCTACTTTATTATGAGAACTCCTCTTTGTCTATGAATGAGTCGTAACTTGCCTACGAACGAGTCGTACCACTCAAAACTTGTCCCAAAGGCTCAGAGTACTTCCTAAAAAGTAACGTCGGTACAACTGTACCTTGATGTTATTCGTTCCTAATTTTGAAAACATCGAAGTATTCTCTTATTTTTGTACTTGAAGTGTATTGCAAATGAGCAAAATATAAAATTATAAAATAACTGATCAATACTTCAAATTGCCCCTAATGTATCGCCTCATCCTAATTTTACTTTTCGATCAGCAACACTCCTTTCTCGTCCACTATAGATATAAAGGATTTAGTATCACAGCCTACTCTACCTAAAAGTTAAAATAGAGAATTAAAAAGTATATTTTTTAATTATTGAATCGCGGTCAGAAACATCCAGTATAATCCAGTAGATCCCGATAGAATCAGATTAATTATAAATAATATATCAAATATACTAACTCTGTCGAAAGCAAGTTGACGAACCCAGTTTATATTTATTGTTCATTAATTGATCCTCTAAGTTGCAAGTTAACACATCGAAATAACTGTTATATCAACCTAATGAGGCATGATATCGAAATAACTGTTATATCAACCTAATGAGGCATGATATCGAAATAACTGTCATATCCACGTAATTAGGTACGATAATGCAGCGGTATAATTGTTTATTTCGCTCTTCGAGTACGATACAATTTTATCAGACATAGAATTTGCACCTGATAGTCTCAGGTGGCTAATAGAAACACATTATTAGTACAGAACATTGATGGGGAAGGCCGTACCATCTCAAGTGGATATGTGATATTGATGAATATGACAAGAAGTCTGCATTATATACCTTCATACAATTTTTTTAGAAAAACAAGCAACTTTTTAAAAAATTTAAACTCACTTGTTTTATAGCGCAAGAAATTTCATTATAGGTAATGAAGCATAATTGTGCAAAGTGCGCGGCTATGATGTCCTCTTTCTTAACACACAGCGTACATGTAAATATTCTTATGCGTGTGTTTGCTTTCGATTAATTCGGTGTTGGTGCCATTGCGAGTTTTGTGGTTGCTAGTGATGTTACACTTCATCAGTTTTCCACCCCACCGTTTATTTATATCCCCTCTGTCTTGAGTGATACACACTTCTGGACAAAATGTTCCAACGTTGATTCGAACTGGTCACATCGGCTCATTTGCCTTACGTAAGAGATTATTCATTCTACTAAATTACACACATTTTAGGTCATGAAACCTAGAAAAAAAATATTTGGAATGCTAGTATACCCATCACAATTTATAATCTTACAGTAATGTATGTATTCGTGTCTTTAGACTAAAACGTTCATGATTTAACTTAATAAAATGAGTAAAGACCATACAATGGAAAATTGTAATACCAACAGCAACTCCAATATCATTTATTAAAGTTGGCTGATTTGCCTTTGCCCTAATTTTTATCAAGATATTTTGATAAACTTGTTCATATAATAATATTTATGCATTCATGCTCATTCTTGCTTATAGATTGTACTCTTATCTGTTACAATAAATGAACTGTATACGATTGATCTACCGTTTATAGTTGCGTAAAATACGGGTCCAAATGCAAACAACATAGACCCTGATCTGCTGTCGCATAATGTGCCGGCAGATCAGGGTCTATGTTGTATGTTGTACTAATTAGTCCTTACAAACTGCATGGACTCAGATCTGCCGGCGCATTATGCGAAGGCAGATCTGGGTCTATGCAGTTTGCAGTTGGTATCGCATTATACGCGAGAATACATGGTTGTCATATATACAGATACACAATTTACCATTATTGTCAGTTAAACTATTCCACTAGATTGATATAGTTCAAGATTTTTTAATATTACTAGTGGAACAGCATACATATCTGGTCATATCCTTTGATGATACTAATATGTATGGCAGTCAAAATAAAGTACTAAAAATACATCTTTGATGAGGACCATAGTAGCTTCCATTACATACATTTTGAAGCGTTATCACATTATTATAATTATCATTGTCGCATGAATGACATACACAGTTTCTTCACTTCAAACGATTCGTGTATATTTGGCTGGGCTTTTATGTCAACAAGAAATAACATAACGTATGTTACCATCCACGATTTCCACGTGTAAAAGACACAATCATAAATAATCATTGTATGGCATATTATTACATCCAATACCTAACTTCTAGCAATCAATATTAGCTAGCTGTGCTGCAGTAGTCGTTGACAATAATGAAAAGTAAAGTTTTCTTGAAAACTATTCATTTGATAATGCTAATTAATTTCTAAGTAAATAAAATAGTAATAGTGATTGGTCCCGTATTGTTTTTAATCGCATATATGATAAAGGTGTGGGTCAGAACAATAGGGCAATAAACGAAAACTTGTGCCGTAAAGTAAATGCATCATAAATATAAATATTATTTCCTGTGTAAAATGAGATACCCAGTGGCGGCGCGAGGGTTCGAGGCGCTCGGGGCAATGATCTTTAGTGGTGCCCCTACTTTGCAACAGAGAACAGTTGTTACGTCAGTTGCCAATCTCCAACTCCCCCAACCCCCTCTACGCCCCGGTTGCAGCTAAAACAAAAAGGTCCCGACAGCGCCCCACCCCTCACCCGGCGCCCGGTCGCCCATCACCCGACCTCCCCGTCGCGCCGTTACTAGAGATATCTCTGAATGAAAAAAAGTGTTTGTATGTTTTATCAAGATCAACACTAAATAAACTTAATTTTACATTCATTGAACCGACGCTTCAACACAACGAATGTTCTAGAGGAGTGTGGGATACCTGATATGAATTCGACTCATGTACGATTGGACATTTTTTGATTGCCGTTGGTTTGAATAGTGACTGACATGCCCATTAATGTTGATTTAAATGTGTTGTATTTTGGTGTTATCGTGATCGGCACAAAACGCACCTGTTGATGGAAGATATAGACTCGTCAAACATCAAATGTTTTTTATGCATTAAATGCAAATTTATATACAGACAAGAAACGCCTAATTTAGATGCGAATAATCTCCTCGTTTGAAATATTTGTGATATTATAATGACTTATTTGGGGACTCTGAGATCAAGAAAAGCTTTAATTACAAATTATCTCTTTTAACAACATTAAAGAGTACAGCCCCATCATATAGGATGTAATTCACCTAAGGCAGAGGAGGTATACCCTCTCCAAACAGTCACCATATAGTTGAAACTCCAGGTTCGAACACTTTATTTTTTAGAATTTTATATTTATTCTTTTTTTAAAGGCATGGTTCTTCTAAAATTATAGGCCGGTGCCGCCTCGTGTACTTGGAGTTTTATAAGCAATTATATAAGGAATAGGGTCGTAGATACCTTGTGAATACTTATGGTCGAGTTTAATTGCTGTTTGTAACCCAAGACAATACATTCTTTGAACGAATCTCCCAAAGTTAATGATGCTTAGTATGAGAGTAATTTTCATGTTGCTAGAACTAACAAGGGTAATGAATCTTTCCCAAATAAATGCCATATTTCGATAGACTAGATAGAATAATCAAATCGTATTAATGAATGCGAATATTCTATTGCATTATTTGAAAATGTCCATCCAGACAGGAAATAGCTAATTAATTTTGCATTAGTTCCGCATGTGTAATATTTGCGATATCTTAATTTATTGGTGTTTGATGTCCTGTGATATTTCTTCGATTTTGTTTAGTTTTCTATATTAACGAAGACCATAGTTTTAAAAAAAAAACAAAAGCTCTACAGAAATAGGCTATCATTGCATTATTTTGACGAATATTATCCGAGTGGTGATTTATCTGTGAGTGGTACCAATGCGTAATTCATGCAAATATGACTAACATGGGAATTTCATATTCCTCCACCGAAAGACATGTGTCCATACTAAAAGGAAAACACATCAAGCATTGGCACGGGAAAAGGATATTCTCGTGTAAAAAAAACTTATTTTCTTGGAGCCACGCGTGTACTTTTGTTATATGCCAATAACTAAGTTTATTCAGGTTTTTAATCTTCTTAGTTATTCTTTTTCGTGTGTTGTTCTTTAAAAAGGCATGAAAATAACAAATGTTTAATACTAATTGATATGCATGGTATATATGACGATAAAGGCTTTTATAAAGGTAGTTTTCCAAGTACTGAGATGAATTTGTGAGAAAAATAAAATGCAAATTTCCAGTACTCTTGGACTGGTTTGGTACACACGTGGAGTGATTTGGTGTCATAAACGAAAAGAATGAAATATCCCATCAGAGATTATTGTTGAAAGTTTGTTAAGTTCGACCACTACCAGCTTTCAAAACAGAGCTCCCATGACACCTATGATCGAAATGGAAGTCAGTCCTATTTACTGGAAGTAATCATAACTGTCATTTGAATCTTTGTCGTATGATTTGAGTCGGCCAAAATGCGTTGTCCAATTTCAAGTCTATTTCACCTTTATTAGACCTCTTATTGAATACTGGGTTATCATTTGGGATAAATCTAGTCAGTATGAAAAAGATGAAATATAAAACAAAGCAAGCTGGATCAGGAGGAATCGTTTGTGAGGCAAAACAATCTACGTCATATGCAATAGTCTTGGAGAAACAAAATGGGAAAAACTTTCAATAAGATGTTACAAGTATAGAATGATTACATGTGTGTATATAAATAAATGTAATATGGTATGATTCCGGATACATGATGGCCTTGGTTCCACCAAGTGTCCAGCGGGTAATTAATATACAGCATGGTGAAAGATCCTAACCTCCAAACGTCTTCTGCCAGGACTAACTTATATAAAAAGTAATGTTTTACCGAAGTCTATTACTGAATTTAATCTTCTGCCTTTGGAGAATTGGAACACTACACTTAAGTTGGACCCTAGACAAAGTCCCAGAATATCACAGTCATGATGAGAGATTATCACAAAGTTTAGATTCAAGACTTCGACTAGGTTGTAGCTCATTAAACTATGATCTATTCACAAATCAGTTGTCATTGAACAACAATTGCTCATGCTGTGAACAGAAACCGCGAAGTATTTTCTTTTAAGATGTACAAAAAATATTGCTATCAGGAACCTTACAATAGGTACATAGTCCATAAATATAAATATAAATATGTTATCGTTATAAATGTGCAACCCATTGCAATCGCTTGATGTAAACGAGGATATATTCAGCATGGTTAAAATATTCATAATGGCAACTTAGACATTTGTATAGTCTTTTTATGTCTTCACACTTTCCTGATATGATCCTGGTGCGTATGTGTATGTACTGCACATACCTACAGAAGTCAAAAGTGGCCTTCCCTCCATCCCCGTCAGCAGTAACTTTTGCATGTCTTATATTCTAGTGTGTAACAATATTACATGCACAATTTTCTTTAAATATTGAATTAGCTTATATCAAGTCCTGTATTTATATGTATATTGTGTTTCATTACTCACGTCAGTCAGATCATCTATGTAAACATTATTGTTTATGAGGTGGAAACCCTAAATAAGTTTAATCTTGTAGATCAATCCTCTGTTTCACCGGATGTAATAATGTATTTACTTTATAATATTGGCAAATAAATATATACTGTTTAAAATAAAAACAACTACCGTAGGAAGTGAAAATAACCTTTTCCTGGCCAATATCTAACGCGCAACTTTTACAACTCCATGCTGATGGCAAATGTAAGTCACTGAGTGGCATAACATTGCCTCAAGGAGGTCGCGTGGTGAAAGAAATTTACACACTTTCAAGAATCAGTCAGATTTTGAACCTGTAATGTCATAAAGCATCCTTTTTTATTTAATACATCCAAAACACACGATTTAGCTAAGTCAACAAAGTTCAACCATGAGGCTAATACCGCACAACTACCGTCCGTTTTTAAACGCACTACACCCTTTTCTCGCACAATATAATATTATATGCAAAACTGAAAATCTGAGCTATCTCATCACATGCAGGGCATGTACCCTACAGCATGCAAGATATCTCATCACATGCAGGGCATGTACCCTACAGCATGCAAGATATCTCATCACATGCAAGGTATGTGTCCTACAGTATGTGAGCTATCTCATCACATGCAGAGTATGTGTCCTACAGTATGCAAGCTATCTCATCACATGTGCAGGGTATGTGTCATATAGTATGCAAGCTATCTCATCAGATGCAGGGTATGGGTCCTACAGGATGCAAGCTATCTCGTCACATGTAGATTATGTGTCCTGCAGTATGCAAGCTATCTCATTAGATGCAGGGTATGTGTCCTACAGTATCCATGCTATCTCATCAGATGCAGAGTATGTGTCCTACATTATGTGAGCTATCTCATCAGATACAGGCTATGTGTCCTGCTGTATGCAAGCTATCTCATTAGATGCAGGGTATGTGTCCTACAGTATCCATGCGATCTCATCAGATGCAGAGTATGTGTCCTACGTTGTGTGAGCTATCTCATCAGATACAGGCTATGTGTCCTACAGTATGCAATCTATCTCATCAGATACAGGGTATGTGTCCTACAGTATGTGAGCTATCTCATCAGATGCAGGGTATGTGTCCAACAGTAGGCAAGCTATCTCATCAGATGCAGGGTATGTGTCCTACAGTATGTGACATATCTCATCAGATACAGGCTATGTGTCCTACAGTATGCAAGCTATCTCGTCACATGCAGATTACGTGTCCTACAGTATGCAAGCTATCTCATCACATGCAGAGTATGTGTCCTACAGTATGTGATGTGAGCTATCTCATCAGATGCAGGGTATGTGTCCTACAGTATGTGACCTATCTCATCAGATGCAGGGTATGTGGCCTACAGTATGTGATGTGAGCTATCTCATCAGATGCAGGGTATGTGTCCTACAGTATGTGACCTATCTCATCAGATGCAGGCTATGTGTCCTACAGTATGTGACCTATCTCATCAGATGCAGGGTATGTGTCCTACAGTATGTGATGGGAGCTATCTCATCTGATGCTAGGTATGTTTCCTACAGTATGCAATATATCTCATCAGTTTGAGGGTATGTGTCCTTCAGTATGTGACCTATCTCATCAGATGCAGGGTATGTGTCCTACAGTATGCAAGCTATCTCATCAGATGCAGGGTATGTGTCCTACAGTATGCAAGCTATCGCATCAGATGCAGGGTATGAGACCTACAATATGTGAGCTATCGCATCAGATGCAAGGTATGTGTCCTACAGTATGTGATGTGAGCTATCTCATCAGATGCAAGGTATGTGTCCTACAGTATTTGATGTGAGCTATCTCATCAGATGCAGGGTATGTGACCTACAGTATGTGACCTATCTCATCAGATGCAGGGTATGTGTCCTACAGTATGCAAGCTATCTCATCAGATGCAGGGTATGTGACCTAAAATATGTGAGCTATCGCATCAGATGCAAGGTATGTGTCCTACAGTATGTGATGTGAGCTATCTCATCAGATGCAAGGTATGTGTCCTACAGTATGTGATGTGACCTATCTCATCAGATGCAGGGTATGTGACCTACTGTCTGTTTAGGAGACTTGGATACAGTAAAAGAATGAACATCCACAGATCTGAATGGATGACCAACAATATCGTAAAGACGCCCGGTGACAGAAGATTTCTCATCTTCTTGACACACTTTCAATGATATGTTTTGACTGGATTTGCCCACAGCTTCAACTGGAGACAATAAGCCAGGAAATAAAAAGAAACATCTGGATATATAGACTGAGGACAATCAAACACACGGCTTGAACCATGAGGAATCTAAATGGGGATCTTCACGCACTTTTATTATTATTATCACGTTTATTATTAGTATTAGTAGTAGTAGTGGTAGTAGTAGTAGTAGTAGTAGTGGTAGTAATAGTAGTAGTGGTAGTAGTAACAGTAGTAGTGGTAGTAGTAGTAGTAGTGGTAGTAATAGTAGTAGTAGTAGTGGTAGTAGTAACAGTAGTAGTGATAGTAGTAGTAGTAGTGGTAGTAATAGTAGTAGTAGTAGTGGTGGTAGTAGTGGTAGTAATAGTAGTAGTAGTAGTGGTAGTAGTAGTGGTAGTAGTAGTAGTGGTAGTAGTAGTAGTAGTGGTGGTAGTAGTAGTGGTAGTAGTAGTAGTGGTAGTAATAGTAGTAGTAGTAGTGGTAGTAGTAGTGGTAGTAATAGTAGTAGTAGTAGTGGTGGTAGTAGTAGTAGTAGTAGTAGTGGTAGTAGTAGTAGTAGTGGTGGTAGTAGTAGTGGTAGTAGTAGTAGTAGTAGTGGTAGTAATAGTAGTAGTAGTAGTAGTGGTAGTAGTAGTGGTAGTAGTAGTAGTAGTAGTGGTAGTAATAGTAGTAGTAGTAGTAGTAGTAGTAGTAATAGTAGTAGTAGTAGTGGTGGTAGTAGTAGTAGTGGTAGTAGTAGTAGTAGTGGTGGTAATAGTAGTAGTAGTGGTGGTAGTAGTAATAGTAATAGTTTTAGTAGTAGTGGTAGTAATAGTAGTAGTAGTAGTAGTAGTAGTGGTAGTAGTAGTAGTAGTAATAGTAGTAGTAGTGGTGGTAGTAGTAGTAGTAATAGTAGTAGTAGTAGTGGTAGTAATAGTAGTAGTAGTAGTGGTAGTAGTAGTAATAGTAGTAGTAGTAGTGGTGGTAGTAGTAGTGGTAGTAGTAGTAGTAGTAGTAGTAGTAGTAATAGTAGTAGTAGTAGTGGTAGTAGTAGTAGTAGTAATAGTAGTAGTAGTGGTGGTAGTAGTAGTAGTAATAGTAGTAGTAGTAGTGGTAGTAATAGTAGTAGTAGTAGTGGTAGTAGTAGTAGTAGTAATAGTAGTAGTGGTGGTAGTAGTAGTGGTAGTAGTAGTAGTGGTGGTAGTAGTAGTAGTAATAGTAGTAGTAGTAGTGGTGGTAGTAGTAGTGGTGGTAGTAGTAGTGGTAGTAGTAGTAGTAGTAGTGGTAGTAATAGTAGTGGTAGTAGTAGTAGTAGTGGTAGTAGTAGTAGTGGTAGTAGTAGTGGTGGTAGTAGTAGTAGTAGTGGTGGTAGTAGTAGTAGTGGTAGTAGTAGTGGTGGTAGTAGTAGTGGTAGTAGTAGTAGTAGTAGTAGTGGTAGTAATAGTAGTGGTAGTAGTAGTAGTAGTGGTAGTAGTAGTAGTGGTAGTAGTAGTGGTGGTAGTAGTAGTGGTGGTAGTAGTAGTAGTGGTTGTGGTAGTAGTAGTAGTGGTAGTAGTTGTAGTAGTAGTAGTAGTGGTAGTAGTATTAGTAGTAGTGGTAGTAGTAGTAGTGGTGGTAGTAGTAGTAGTGGTAGTAGTACTAGTAGTAGTAGTAGTAGTATCTAAATGCTGCACAAATAAAATGACATAGAGAAATTAATTATTTGACAATAACACATCCGGGATGAAAATGTACAACAGGATTACTTTATGGTCACCATAGGTGGTGAAACAATGAGGCGCTTTACATGGAATGGTTTTTCTTTGTACTAGCTCATTCCTCACAGTTTCATGCATCAATCGAGACATCTCGAGTGGCACGCAAAAGAATGTTATTCCTCTCGTAAATATAAGAAGTTGATTTTGTATATAATTGACGAAATAAGTAGTGTTATGTAGGATGTTGTAATTTTGCGTTCATTTTCTGTATTAGTTATTGCGGTTTATGCTTGTGTCTTCCGTGAGTGTTTGCCTTTGACAAAGCGACCCGAAGGCCCCAAAAGCTCTAGGGTTAATTTATACTGATTTTCAACAATGTTTTTCCAGTTCGTTTCATGGACGCTAACCGCTAAGCTACCGCGGCTCCAGTATTAGGTGAATACTCAATCAAAGGTAACATATATTAAGTCATTAATTTTCATATTGCTTGAAACCACAGGAATGACAGTGGGTGCACAAAAAAGAGACCCATCAAAAAAGGTTAAATAAATTCATTTAACTGCTGCATATAAATTAAATGTATTCATGTTGAATATGCAGATTTGCATGGAAAGACAAAATACCTAATTAAGTTCTCATTAATATCCACGTATGCGAAATGGAAATATTTAAATTTATTGATATTTGCGTTTGCTATGGTTTATATTTTCTTCAATAGCTAGTAATTCATTCTCAACTAACAGGCCCCATTTGCAACTCTTAGTGTCGGAAGGGAAGTAGAAGTAAAATAAATATTGCATGAAAAAATTTGGACCTTAAGAATATCAGATTACCCAAAAATGATTTAAACAATATTCGGCTGCACTTCGTGGCGGATGAAATCCCCAACATATCTCGCTAGATTTAAATGACTTTCAGGATGTATGCGTGCTGGAAGCTTATAATATCTTGAAACAAACGAGAACTGCATTAATATTTGGCTTAACGCTTCAGTGTTAACAAATTCTAATTGTTATACACAAGATAATGAGCTGAAATATACCTCATTTGGAGATTTTACGCATGTCATTTACTAAGAGGAATACTTGTATTGCCTCTCGGAGATTTCCAAACAGATGTCTTATGACATTTTGAGGTCACATTTGGTGTATGAACAGCAAATTGAATCCAAAAGGTATCCAAGAAGATTTGGAAAGCCGTTTGTCTCCTCAAAATTATATATAATCTTTCTAACCTCATATTATATACTTCTTTTTATTCAGAAGTATATGCAATTCTAATCCTAAGTATTACAAAAGATTTATAACAGATACGTTACTATGCTTTTGTTAAGCTTAACACATACTGAATCTCGGAGTACCTTACACTTGTTACATCGACTGAAAGTACGAATCTTATGATTGGCAATTTATTCTGTATATGGCACTTATAATTATCTTTGTTTAGACAGATATGTTATCAACAGATACCTTACGATGAAAATATATATGAAGTGCGCAAGACAAATTTTTTTCTAGCCCACGTTAGTTGAAAAGCGAGACACGTCAGTCACTTTTCTGGCGTTTCCTGTGTCCACGGTTTTGTTATGGTTTGGATAAGGTTTTTTACAATATTTCCTACAGCCCTCTATGGATTATGTTAATACTTGGAATTGCTGATTATAAGGCAGAGTAAATTCTTATGGCAACACTTTCGCTTTCCTCTTTGACATTGGAGTCAAAGTCGCATTCATTTAAGATCTAATTTTAAGGTTTTCATTTGCTTATCTACATCCGTCGATGAATTATCTTGCTATTTGGGATGAATATTTTTTAGGGAAAGTAAATATATTATTGCAACACACTTGCCTGCCCCATTCACATTTGGATCATGGTCACATTCATAGAAGATTTGGGATAACGTTTAGGCTGAAGGTGTTCATTTGATTATATTTCCGAAATCCCTTAATGAATTCTGTTCATATTTAGGATACATAACTTTGCAGGAACGACAAATCACACTGAGACAAACTCACTTGTCAATTTGACCTTGTGGTCGAGGTCATTGTCATAGAAGAATTTCATTTAGATTTGATTAGTTTTTCATTTGCTTATGTTTACTAAGCCCATTAGTGGACTATGTTCATACTTGGAATCTCACACTGTGACGCAAAGACATTTCATTTTGCAACACACTCGCACGCCCTTATAGCCTTGGGGTCAAAGTAAGAGGGTTCACAGCAATGCTTTGAGCGTGGATTCGACATGCAGTAATTAGGTCAATGCCTTGTATTAGAGTGGATTCGACATGCAGTAATCAAGCTAATGCCTTGTATTAGAGTGGATTCGACATGCAATAATCAGGCCAATGCCTTGTATTAGAGTGGACTCGACATTCAGTAATCAGGCCAAGACCTTGTATCAGATACCCTGCATCAATGTATTGGTATTGTCACATCTCCGTTGAAACACCGTTTCATAGTTCGGAATCGCTGGCCTTTCAGTCGGTTTAAACGTGAACCTTGACAAAAAAGTATTGAAAACCACATAAATACGGCAAGGCATGTACACCATTTATTCATCAAATCTGAAAGGAAATGGATTGCAATAGTGTCCCAAATGCCCTGGAATGTATATATAACTAATCTGCCCCATCAATTAGTTTCAATGCAGTAATCTCTTATGTATTATGTAGTCAATTGTACGAGTGTATATCCAAGAAAGACAAATAAAGAAGGAGAGAGATGGGCGAGAATTAAGCTTCCTTTGTTAATTATCTATTATAAAAATAGCACATATGTTCCTTTTTTAATTCTTTATTTTTTGCTTAAGAAAAGATATATAAATATACGGTGTTATTTAAGTTCAGTAGAGAAGTAGTCTTACATTTGATAGCATTATAGTGGTATTACTACTTGAGAGCATTATACTGGTATTACTACTTGAGAGCATTATAGTGGTATTACTACTTGAGAGCATTATACTGGTATTACTACTTGATAGCATTATACTGGTATTACTACTTGATAGCATTATACTGGTATTACTAATTGAGAGCATTATACTGGTATTACTACTTGATAGCATTATACTGGTATTACTACTTGAGAGCATTATACTGGTATTACTACTTGAGAGCATTATACTGGTATTACTAATTGAGAGCATTATACTGGTATTACTACTTGATAGCATTATACTGGTATTACTAATTAAGATCATTATACTGGTATTGCTACTTGATAGCATTATACTGGTATTACTAATTGAAAGCATTATAATGGTATTACTACTTGAGAGCATTATACTGGTATTACTACTTGACATGCATCAATTTCTTCTCGCTCCTACTTGATTTATTTTGTTGAAAACCAATGATTTTCTCTATGTCGTATTGATAATATAGAATCAAGCAAAAAACTTCAATCTAAGGAAGTTTTATGTCATATATGATGCATAAATCAATTATGTTGCTAAAATGAATCTTTAAATTAACCAGTTCCTTATCATTTGGTTGCCTTCATCCTCAACACGCCTTTGTAAATAAATAAGTTGACATTTAAATTCCTTCTTTGAAAAACTCCTAGAACTTTCCAAAGAATCTTTAACGAATATGAATATCCAAAATAAGTGAAGCATATTCTCTTTGTGCCTTGCACAAAAATCGCACATTGATGTACACAGGGTTTTACATTTATATTTAACTGCGTTGAGTGCTACAATACGCACGAGAAACGTCTGTTGAAAAGATATTTGTTTGTATTCAGAGTACATTTAAATGGTATCTTTTATATATGCTTCCGGCTACAATTATGGTTATTCAAAATGTATCCCAAACTTCATGCGAAACTATTGGAATTTAATTTTGGTTTATCTTATTTTTATAAAGAAAAATGAAATTTTTTTTTTATCACAAGCTTGTCTTTAAATATTATTGTTCACTTATCGTCTTTTGCAGTAGAAGAAATTAATATATGATATCGTAGGAAATCGGATGTATTGATTAAGTCAAAGTTGCACTTTCATTGAAAGTTAAAAATCTAGTCTCTTCAACGAAATATATATCCCCGTTATGCTTCATTTCATTTGCTATCCAATCTGGATATACTAAAATGTCTCTTCTGTGTATAATTGTATCGTTGTTCCAGAGAGGATACCAATGCACCTGTAGTATATTTTCCCTGTAAATGACAAAGCACCATACTTGTAGAAAGTATTTATATTCAATTCGTGAATACTATGTGGTGGGAAATTTCCCTTTAAAACTAAAAAAATAAAAATAACAAATAAAAAACAACTCCAGCACTTTTCACTTTTCATTATTTCAACTGCAGATGTTTTCCCAACTTCACCGTTCTTTGTATTTAAGATTCTATACACCCAGCATTCTTTCAATGCGTCAATAAATATATACGTATCTAGCATTTGTTTTCAACCTTCACCATAGCCTTTTACGATGATTATTCTAGACGCGATCCGTCTTCGAGGCCCAGATAAAACGAAAACTATTTGATTGTATTTCCTTCTCAGCTGTGGGATTTGGTAGAACCATCCATGGTAATATCAATTTAGGTATCAAAAAACTGTGTACTACTGTATTCTACCTATCAGAGATAAATTCTACAATTTCCATTTCTTAACACATGCACTATGCATACAGATTATTTTCCAGAAATACATTTAAGTTTGTGTGGAAAATATCCCTAAAGTGTAGGCACTCTGCAAAGTTTAATAAGAAAGGTTTACTTGAATAACAGTTAAATTGTATAAACTTTTTAAAGCGCCTATTCCTACATTTTGTATAGTTGATGCAAGTCCTGAAACAATTTTATAAACTAATTAAAATATTTACTGCTGTATTAGAACTTAAATCTGAACCATCAAGTATTGTTGTAGTACCATCAACAAAACAACATATTTTATCATCGTGAAACGTATAGTCTTTAATGTTGGCATGTGTTCTGATCGGATAAAATAGAAGTTCAATTGATAATATACATAAATAAGGTGATAAATGAAATCCTTGTCTTACACCACGTTCTAATGGAAGCAGTTACGATAAATAATCTTTATTTAATACACAGACAGGTCCATTTGTGGAAATTAGGGCCAAAATTAAGAAACGCAAGAGTTTTGTACATGAAAGAATGATCTAAGCTATCAAAGACTTTTACAAAATCAGAATAATGCGGAGTGCTGGAAAATCTGTCGTTTCTGCGTATTCAATAACGTCCAAAAGCAAGCAAGTTTGTTGACATATGTATCTATTTTTAATAAAGCATGTCCGGCTTTCATGGATAACTCCTGGAAGAATTTTCTTTATTCTGTTTGCAACAGCTTTACTGGCAATTTTATAGATTAAAATTCAGTAAACTGATTGGTCTCCATTGATAAGCAGTTACATTATTGTGCCGTTTGAGGATTAGGGATATTATACCAAGATTCTGTAATCGATGCAGTCTTCCTTTTTGGAAACTGAAGTTTAAGTCATCCATAGGATAATTCTTCAAGTCATGAAAAAACAATTTTGAAGAACTCGCAAGTAAAGCCATCAGGACGGTCAATTTTATTACCATGCATACTTGTTAACGTAGGTGTGCATTTTTTCGAGTGGTAGGAGACCTTCGTATAATCCTTTCTAATCCTTTGGGAGGTTGATGGAAACGAATCATTCTTTGTTGGATAGAATGGCTTATTGTGACATCGATTTTCAACGCGCTCCGTTTCTTTTTCAAAATATTTCTTGCATCATATATTTAGTCTCCTTCAATGTTCAACTCTCTTACGACTTTACTTACAAAATTCCGTTTCATTAAGCTAACGAAATATTTACGGTTTTTCTGACACCCCCTCCTCTATTTGAACTTTGCTTTCGATATAAGAACAATTCTATTAATTTGCTCATCATTTATGTTTTGTTGTTCCTCAGTCACCTAATCTAGCTTAAATTGAATTTCTGTATTACTTGGGTTGTATTTATAATCTACCTTAAATATTACTCTTTCTCCCTACCTGTTTTCCTTTTCGATCCGAGTTTTCATTTTTCGAGATGCAAATATTAAAGTTTCGCTCTGAATAGTATCTTTTATCAATTCCCATTTTGCATCAGGATCAGCTGCGATATGTATTCCCATAATTTCCGTAACATTATCTCGTATTGTTTGTTTGTATTCTGCATCATATAGAAGACTGTTATTCAATTTAAGATATTCTGGACCTCGATTATTTTCATAAAACTCCAAATCAAATGCAAACTGATGAGTGATCCGAACGGATAGATGGTAAAATTTTGCTTTTCAAAACCGTGTTTATTAGTCATTAGGAGACTAGAAAATAATCAAGTCTACATAATATAGAAGAATAATAATTGGAGTACCGTGATTCTTCTCAGGATGTAAAGTACGCCATATGTCAATAAAAACCTTATTTTTCTCTAAACGTACTTAAAAATATGGTGTTTTGCCCTAGATTCATATTACACACATCCCAATCCCACCCCTTTTCCACAGTAGGAGATAGTACTGTGCTAAAATCCCCACCAATAATAGGTATTTTGGCACTATTTTCTTCTATATATCCCTTCAACTTGTATGTAAAACCAGCATCGTCATTATTTGTTCCATTAACATTTATACATTATCTAAATCTTCTGTATTTCCTTGTACTATTATAATTCTTCCACTCATGAATTCACGACAAATATTTAACTCTAGTTTGAAATTTATAATCAAAAAGAATAGCTACCCCCATACTACCTTTACTATTACAGGTAAAAAAAAAACTTTTCATAATTCCGTTCATATTTCCAAAGACACAAGACGTCATTTATAAAATGCGTTTCTTGCAAAACGCATATATCTATCTTTTTATCACAAATCTTTTTTAAAAACTTTCGCCTTTTTTAGTTTCTCTCAATCCTATTTTATTTAGTATTCCTCTCTTGATTATGTTTGAACTCATTGTTTGTTCGACAGCTGATTCTATAAATGGCAAGGAGTAATGTAAAGATAAAGCAAAAAATGGACGGGAGAAGGTAGAGGGGAGATGAAGTACCTGCGGAAACTACCACACCTAATGCATACAAAATGTATCAGAAGACAAATAGATAAGCTGGATAAAAACACAACATCTTCCTTCACAGCTTATTTACATCAAGAAGGAAATGCAAATGAATTTGAACATTTCCTAAGATAGATGTATCTATGCACAAAATGGCACAGCGTTCTTTGCAATTAAGAAAACACCATGGATGACGGTTAGATAATTGTTAACAATAATATCAAGCATGATAATAATATAGTGTACAACCAGCCCAATGAACATGTAAAGATAAGCGAAACAAACATGTCACAAAACATTTTTAAAAATCTGGAGTACTGGGACAATACGCCTTTAAATATTATTAATTCTACACATGAAGGACGGAAAAAGAGTAGGAGAGATATTGGAGAAGAGAGGTAAGCAAGGATAGATCGTTTGTTATGATAATTTTTTTTAAAGAAGTTATTATTTTCCATATCGTCAGCATAAATATTGTACCTACTACGCGAGAAAAGAAAAAAAGTCGAAAAGATATATAAATGGAGAGAGAGAGATAGAGAGAGAGAAAAAAGAAAGGGTGAGGATTACATAGAATAATATATCCATAATACTATGATATTATAAATCTTTCTTTACTAGTGCTTGATTAACTGACTTCTTGACATATTTTGAAAGATAAGTAGAGATAAAAGAAAAAGAGGGAGCAAACGGGAAGTATACAGATGGGAATAACGAGAGAAAAGGAAGACTAAAAAGAAATATAACCCTGAATATGTCAGTTAATACCTTTTTTCGTTCCTTGTAATACGTGATTATTTTACTCATCATTGACCTAAAACTAACTTAATCTGGGAAAGATTCAAAGAAAAAGTGCCAAGGAGACGTTATGTGTGGTTATCTATAGTTTATAACAATTTTAAGGGCTATTGGTAATGCACAATTCAGTACAGGTGGTTGGGGGATGCTACACTGTGAAGAAAGGAGTACCAAAAATGTGGTAACTACTATTACAGTGTTTTCCTATTTGGTTTCAATAAAGTATCCTGTAACATTTAGCAATGATTTTGTGAAAGAAATACTTGAAATAAAAATAAATTTACAAAAATCATCACCGTTTGTTCACATACTCTAATGCAGTGTAGATCAACATAAAATAAGCATTGAAAATAAAATGTGACTGACACTTAAGAATATTCCATTTAGCAGCAAGGAGCAGTGGATTTTGTAAAATCTTTGAGAAATTGAACATAAGCTGTTTTTCGGCACACACTGTTTACAAATAAAAGCTATCGTAGTAAGTCTTGAAAACCTGGAAACTAGTGCCCAATAAAAGGTATGGCAGCCTGTAAAGGTGATAAGCAGTATTGTGTGGGGAACAAACAATAACACAGTTGTACATATATTTAATTTTGGTAATAATAATAATGAGAATAATGTCAGTACCAAACATTATGATGATCCCCAAGCTGAACAGATTGGAATATTTTAATAATAACTGTACGTATGACTTTCTTTACATGATGTAAGTCTATCTCTATCTATCTATCTTTCTATCTATATATCTATCTATCTATCTATCTATCTATCTATCTATCTATCTATCTATCTATCTATCTATCATCATGTCTAGCTGTGCGCAATTGTTCTCATAATGTGAGGTGAACGCTTCTGGATCATAACTGATAATATAATTCTCTTATGACTTTCGGCATCCAAGGTTACCTTACTTGTAGCATTATCTATTATCTGCCGGACTTCATCACAAAAAGCATAATTGAGATTCAGGCACTTTAGGTTTATCATTCTTTAATCATGCAACATGTCTACAGACTGTTCCATCTGAAACGTAGTATTTTTACTATCGTGATGAAACACATGCATCCACCTATTACGCTAAATGGGAATGCAGACCACAACACTTTTGGTAACTTTCTCTCGAGCGAATATCCCTTTCTTCTTTATTAATTGATATGGTGGACACCTAATTTGGTCACTACGATACTGTTCTGCCTTCTTATCTCTTGAAACAAAAAACAAAATTCCATAATGGCTTGCCTATAATTTCGACTCTATCGACCACCAGTGGCATTAAATCACGTCATTCCTTTCGTCTTTCTAAACCAACCCATGTCTTTGCAAACGACTCTACTGTAGCACAATACAAACTGACTTACCTAAAGGCTTTAAATGTTAGGCAAAGCACAAAACCAATCAATGTTTAAAATAAATACAAGAAATGTCACTAAAACACAACCAAAAAGTATGTAACTACTCTGAACATAAAGGTTCAGCTCTTTCCTTACACGTGATCTAATCGACACGCCGTAGATTCCACTGAAGAAACCACGAGGATGTATACATGTATAAATGTCATACTCGCCCTTACTGATCATGTTACCCTTCACTTAGTTTACAAATCACGATTAGTGACAATCGTACCATCGTAATGGAGCTGAAGGAAAGACCTTCTTCTAAAGTATGCAACTTCTCATATATCTTATATGATCAGATCTTAATTTCAATAAAATGACCGATTTTTTTTTTTTTCTTGAACCATACTCTTGCCTTGTGGGAAGTGCCTTCACACGCACAGGCGGAAACACATCTTACAACTACATTAGTTGTCATAGTTAAAGCAAAATCAATATATTTACCTATTCTAAGGAAAAATAAGGTATATATATGATATTCAGCTCATTTAAAGTAAGTTTCATTATCTTTTGCCTGGTATTAAGAAGGAACGACATATAATACCGGAAGATATTAAGTTCGGCGGATTAATATTCATAGAACTGCATGCGGTGAAACGACAGAGGAAAAGCAAGTGAAATGTAAACAAAGGAATAACTCACTTTATAGTATGTATTTCGCAAATGTTTTGGACATTGCATTGCTACAGACAGTAACGACCACAAATGTACTTTCTATATGGAAACTTGGATAGCGAGCGGGTTAAGGATATACATGTAATATGACTGGAACCGTATTGAAGATGAGGAAGACCAAGACGGCAGCCTCCATTACATTATCCGGGACGTTGCCACATGTGGTGTACGTAAGGCCCCATGTGCATGCAAAATGTATTGCTCGTCGCATTTTGTTTATTCTTTATGCAACACGATAATTACGATGCAATCGGTCAATTATATCCTATACCGTTATCTATATCAAATTGCCTATTTTAGCTCTTACAAATACCTTTTCTGCAAAACAGTTGATACCGGCACATTCCATCGACAGTTGAGTAAGTAAATAATGTAGCATTTGACACTTAATAGATTATCTGCATTATATTTTGCTATACCACACCCACACACCCTATGAAGCATGTTGGCATTACCATTAGCCCTTAAATAAAAAATATTACCAGTAGCCCTTAAATATAAATATTACCAGTAGCCCTTAATTAAAAATATTACCAGTAGCCCTTAAATACAAATATTACCAGTAGCCCTTAAATATAAATATGACCAGTAGCCCTTAAATATAAATATTACCAGTAGCCCTTAAATATAAATATTACCAGTAGTCCTTAAATATAAATATTACCAGTAGTCCTTAAATATAAATATTACCAGTAGCCCTTAAATATAAATATTACCAGTAGCCCTTAAATATAAATCACACAACAGCCAAACATAAATCAATGGAACGATAAAGATAGCTAAAAGCCACCCGAGATAGAGAGAGAGAGAGAGAGAGAGAACAAAAAATTTTATACTTGTTTTACTAAAATTTTATTTCATTCTTTTACAATTTATGACAATTGTAAATATGAATCTAAACAACAGGCAACACTCAATTATTGGAACAATAAAAATAGCATAAAGCCCACAGAGAGAGAGAGAGAGAGAGAGAGAGAGAGAGAGAGAGAGAGAGAGAGAGAGAGAGAGAGAGAGAGAGAGATTGGTTTGGTAGGTTTAAGGCCATTTTTTATTTTTTAGCACATGATAGGCTATACATGATGGTCAGTATATTTGGTGGAGGAAGAACCCAGAAAAAAAAATCGTGAAGAACCACCGACCCACGGGAAGCTACTGGCAAGCTTTCTCACATACCCACGTTGACCGAGCCGAGACTCGAACCCACGCGGACAGAGGTAAGATTTCCGTGACGTGTAATGGCGAACGCCTTACACCACTCGGTCACCCGGTGCCCGAGGATGAGGACGAGTGGTGATTATACAAACCATTTGAGATATATAAAGGTCAGGATAATACATACTCGTTAGATAAATGCATGAGATCTTTCAATACTAATGTGCATAATGAAAAGTCTATATAATCAAATATTTACAGCAGTTTTAACATATGAAAGCACACCTCCATAATTTGTAGTAAAATCTACATGCAATTATAGATGCATGTCAGTCAAGTCCTGGACCTAATCGTTTGGCGTCCAGCCGTGTTTAAAGCTGATTGTATAATGCAGCAAAAGAAGTCTGCATCTTCACATTAGTGAAATGTGAGATGTGCCTCTCGATCACCTCATCTATGTCATCTTCGACATCAAACAACACTCTGTCCTTTCCAACACAACTTTTAGTTCTGCCATGCATTCTAACACTGAAAGACCAGGCCACCTCGATCTTGCTGTGCTTCTACAATTTATCCAGCTGCTCAATGTTCCCATCAGAAAGATCCTGAGTTATCTTCGTTTTCGGGTTCCAGTCCTACATTTTCTTATTCTTCTTCATTATTGTGTCTCTCATAGTTCTGCTTCTTAATTTGACAGTGATGAGGTTTGGTCCTGCTTCTTAATTTGACAGTGATGGGGCTTGCTCCTGCTTCTTAATTTGACAGTGATGGGGCTTGGTCCTGCTTCTTAATTTGACAGTGATGGGGCTTGGTCCTGTTACATATATATTTTAGTTCTTTCATGGTTTTATGTTTTTGTTTTTTCAGAGAGGTGGGTGGGGCAGTAGTATGTGTGCAGTATATATGTCCTCAGCTGAGATCTGGATACTTAAAGCCTCTGAGATGACATATGTAACCACCTAACTTAATTTTCTGCAGATAATAGATGGTCAACGCAGCAGGGTGGGTGTACCTATTACATATATTTCAAGTATATACACAGAGATATATGCAGCGGTGCAAAATCTCTGAAAATCACATATTTTCGATTTGTAAAGTCAAGATAATGTACAATTTCGAAAGTTTGCGTCCTTCACAAATAACACATATCAATGGTGTCTTAGTCTAATCCTCTATTTCGTTGCTGTTTCTTTCTAAATCGATTAACACTCCATAACTCGATGGAGCCATGACATGAAGTTATAACACATATGTTCTGGCAATATAAAAATATACTATTTTAGATGAATTCTAAGTTAGAGTTCGAAATCCACCCCCAACCTTCGAACCCCGTGGCTGTACTAATGGTTTAAAATGCTCTTATCTACTAATCCTCCCGAAACATCATACCAAATAAAATTACCCTTTCTCAACCGGTCTAGATGAATTTCAGATTGACCCCGACCACCCACCCATGTGGGCTGCATACACGATTCGACCCTTCGTTATCATCAACTTATCCTCCCAAAAGATCATTAAAAATATGATCACTCCCCCTCCGTTAGTATGGAATCGTCCCTCCCATTCCATTAGTATTGAATGAATTCAGGTTATAGACAGACAGATGGATGGATATGAAATATTATAAAATATCCACAAAAGTGCGGTTATAATAGATCTATGAAATGAGGACCATTAAAGCTGTGTTATAGAAACAGTGATAGAGAGTCAATGAAATGTATGATGAGTACCAAGAAAACTGTATTATAGACACAGTGATAGAGAATCTCTGAAATGTATCATGAGTACCCATGAAAACTGTGTTATAGACACAGTGATAGAGAATCTATGAAATGTATCATGAGTACCCATGAAAACTGTGTTATAGACACAGTGATAGAGAATCTATTAAATGTATGATGCGTACCCATGAAAACTATTATAGACACAGTGATAGAATCAATGAAATGTATGATGAGTACCCATGAAAACTGTGCTACAGACACAGTGATAGAGAGTCTATGAAATACATGATGATTACCCATGAAAACTATATTATAGACACAGTGATAGAGAATCTATGAAATTTATTATGAGTACCCATGAAAACTATTATAGACACAGTGATAGAGTCTATGAAATATATGATGAGTACCCATGAAAACTGAGTTATAGACACAGTGATAGAGAATCTATGAAATGTATGATGATTACCCATGAAAACTATATTATAGACACAGTGATAGAGTCTATGAAATGTATGATGAGTACCCATGAAAACTGTGCTACAGACACAGTGAATGAGAGTCTATGAAATGCATGATGATTACCCATGAAAACTATATTATAGACACAGTGATAGAGAATCTCTGAAATGTATGATGAATTCCATGAAAACTGTGTTATAGACACAGTGATAGAGAATCTATGAAATGTACGATGAGTACCATGGAAACTGTATTATAAACACAGTCAGAGAGAGTCAATGAAATGTATGATAAGTACCAAGAAAACTGTATTATAGACGCAGTGGCATAGTCTATGAAATGTATGATGAGTACCCATGAAAACTGTGTTATAGTCACAGTGATAAAGAATTTATGAAGTGTATGAGAAGTACAATGAAACTGTGTTATAGAAACAGGGATAGAGAGTCTATGAAATGTATGATGAGTACCCATGAAACCTGTTTTATAGGCACAGTAATAGAGATTCTATGAAATGTATGAGGAGTACCATGAAAAATGTGTTATAAACACAGCGATACAGAGTCTATGAAATGTATGATGAGTTCCATGAAAACTGTGTTGTAGAAACAGTGATAGAGAGTCTATAAAATGTATGATGAGTACCATGAAAAATGTGTTATAGACACAGTGATAGAGAGTCTATGGAATGTATGATGAGTATATGAAAACTGTGTTATACACACAGTAATAGAGAGTCTATGGAATTTATGATGAGTACATGAAAACTGTGTTATACACACAGTAATAGAGAATCTATGAAATGTAAGATGAGTACATGAAATTGTGTTATAGACACAGTAATAGAGAATCTATGAAATGTAAGATGAGTACCCATGAAAAGGTGTTATAGACACAGGAATAGAGAATCTATGAAATTTATGAGAAGTACCATGAAAACTGTGTTATAGACAGATAAAAAGAGTCTACGAAATGCACCAGGAGTACCCATGAAAGATGTGTTATATACACAGTGATAGAGAGTGTATGAAATGTATGATGAGTATCCATGAAAACTGTCTTAAAGACACAGTGATAGAGAGTCTATGAAGTGTATGATGGGTACTATGAAAACTGTGTTATAAACACAGAGATAGAGAGTCTATGAAGTGAATGATCAGTACACATGAAAACTGTTATAGACACAGTAATAGAGAGTCTATGAAATGTATGATGCTTACCCATGAAAACTGTGTTATAGACTCAGTGATGGAGAGTCTAAGAAATGTATGATGAGTGCCCATTACAACTGTATTATAGACACGTGTCGTAGACACAGTAACAAAGAGTATATGAAATGTATCATGAGTGCCATGAAAACTGTGTTATCGACACAGTAATTGAGAATCAATGAGATGTATGATGAGTCTGATGAAACCTGTTTTATAGACACAGTGATAGAGAGTCTATTATATGTATGATTAGATTCATGAAAACTGTGTTATATACACATTGATACAGAGTCTATGAAGTGTATGATGAGTAATCATTAAAACTGTGTTATATACACATTGATAGAGAGTCCATGAAGTGTATGATGAGTAATCATTAAATCTGTGTTATAGACACATTGATAGAGAGTCAATGAAGTGTATGATGAGTAATCATTAAAACTGTGTTATAGACACAGTGATAGAGTCTATGAAATATATGAGGGTTACCAATTAAAACTGTGTTATAGACACAGTGATAGTCTGTGAAGCGTATGATGTGTACAACGAAAACTGTGTAATAGACACAGTGATAGTCTGTGAAATGTATGATGAGTACCACGAAAACTGTATTATAGACACAGTGATAGTGTCTATGAAATGTATGAGGAGTTCCCATGAAACCTGTGTTACAGACACAGTGATAGAGAGTCCATGAAATGTATGATGAATACCATGGAAAGTTTGTTATAGACTCAGTGATTGAGAGTTTTAAAAGAGTAGTTGCTTCATTATCCTTTCTTTTCATTTTGTAATACTTTTTTTCTGAAGTGCAGCCATTTAATTGAAGATATTTTGTTTTTCCACCAATAAGAATTCTGTACGCATGTTACAATCTTGCGTTGGATTGTTTGTATTGCCCTTCTGTTACGTTTAAAACATTTAAAGTATTTGCCCATTAATCATGGTATAAGTTTCGTTTTGCCTTGGAACGTGATCAAAAAACAGATACGTTACCATGGTGGTAGTGATATTTCAGATGACGTTCTTCTCTGCATATGTGATTTGACCAAAGTGCAACATGAATAATAAAAACATACACCTGTGCGCAAACATTAAGATATATTATAACGGTATATGTTGTTTTAGTACAGAATAAATACTAATAAAACACACAATTTTGTTTGAAATATTTGTATTTAGTTAAGAGATGTGAGTTTAATTTTTGAAAATGACACAAATGTAGCATTTGTCTCGTAATTACCAAACATATTTAAAAAAAAAAGGAAAATATGCTCATCATTCACTTGAAAACTTGTACTATTGGCTACCAGTCCTATAAACGCTTCTTAAACAAAATTATGACCGATTGTCCTCGCGTGGCGAGCGTAATGTATCTGCTTGTTGTAAGAAAAGGGGTACGGTTGAATCATTTTTTTTTTTTTATTTTATCAAAGAGACACGATAGAGGAAGCCTCTATAGATCAACATTAATAAATGTTTTTCTTCAAAAAATCGTAAAATATAAGTGCTAGCAGGATTTATGTATTTATTTATTTATTATTATTATTATTATTATTATTATTATTATTATTATTATTATTATTACCTTCATCCAATCGATTCCGGTTAGTGGAGAGTGAGAATAGTAATAAGGTGAAATTCAAAAAAGCTCAAAAACATAGAGAATAAATGATACAAATATATCATAATAATCATTCCATTCTGAGTAGTGCATTATCTGTGAAAGGCAATGATGCATACTGTCACCATAATTATCATATTATCGGAATCGGCACGGGTAATGGACATTTCACAAACAAACGGCACCGATCAATGGAAACGATCGACTCTTCAGACTACGACAGAAAAATCAATTGTTTTGGTGCATTAAGTACGATATTCCATTCAAATAGGAAGCGCATAATTAATCTGTTATTCATCTCCGCTTGTGTTATATTTTCGATATCACAATATCTTAATTCACTCGCATTTGATTCTGCCAGGTTATCTTTTCTTGGATCTTGACAACTTCGTTAAATCCAACACAACGTAAAATATAAATATAGAAAATTTTCCAGTTATATTATATCTTTCCATTATAATGACCACATCATTCTGAGAATGGTTAATGGTTCATAGTATCACACATAATTATCACATATGTAGAACCGTTACCTGTGATGGTCATTGTAAAAAGAGAAGGTACCTGTCAATTCAAAAGTGTGACTCATCCAACCGTGCCATGGAAATCAAATGTTGTCATTAGTAGATTGTCAATTACCATGGAAACAGGAAATATCTAATTAATATCTTATTCATTTTGACGAAATAATTGATTGCATACAAGGAAAGAATAGATTCAACTATTGTCAGTATTGCTTTATTGAGAAACTATTTTTCATTTTAACGCGAAGGAAAACGCACGTTATGTATTCAATTATTAAGAATTGCTCAGTGAATAATAATTTTTAAAAAATACTCATGATTTAAAGATGAGAAGTTAACCCAGGTCGTCAGCCAGGCCATAATGCTTTCGTGAGTCAGTAGTTAATATGATATGCTAGCGCAAATACGCAAGCAAAGATGTCAATGCAACACCAGTAACTGTGAAACATTGAAACAGATGCATGTTTCAAACTAATAACAAGAATTCCACATTAGACTTGATCAGTCAATTCAATAATAGCGGTCTCAGAGCCAACCATAATAGCAGTTGGCCAATTACTAGTAATCTGTGTTAATCGGATGCTTTCTATCAAATTGGGCGAAATCCTGTTGGGTGCATATGGTTTTGAGAAAAACAAGTTGTTTCCAAGTTGATTTTTTTATATTTAGTTATGGCGGCTGCATTCTATGGCATATCATCATCACTTATACGCCATTAATAAGACCTTGATGTCAAGATGCTCTCTGTCGAATTTGCTGGAGACAATTTATGTGGCATTTGTTTGTTTTTTTTTTGTTTTTTTTTTCTTCTTTTAGTAACGGAAGCCTTATTTGTTGACTGATCTGCATTATTTGTACATATTCGAAAGGCCTTGATGCAAGAATAATTCCTGAAAAATCTGCTTGAATTCGTGTGTGTGTGTGTGTGTGTGTGTGTGTGTGTGTGTGTGTGTGTGTGTGTGTGTGTGTACATTACCTACATTAGGAGGAAAACTCCATGCTTACACATCTGACATTTGGAGGATGTCCTAATGCTTCCTCCGAATGTATATGGAGTAACATGTGAAAATATTTAAATATTAGAATTTCGGAGATTCTTGGGATTTTAGAGCAATAATTTTGGGGTCATGCAGCCAGGCCCAAAGTCTTGGAACGATATGATAACAGGTAAAAGAAAGTGTAATTATTGTATTGGCCTATGTTGTAAGACCTGCCTGACAAGGACCTAAATTAAATGCGTAAAACTTGTGAATGAAATGACTAGTTAAAGATATCTCTATTAGCAAACTTATGTAGTGATTATTTTTCTAAGATTTAAGCTAATTGACTTAAAAATGAGAGTCTTCACACCTACTTTATGTAGTCCTCTCAGCATTGGTGTGTAAGCAAGTCATACGATAGAACATCACAATGTTGATGTGTAAACAAGAAATTTGATATGATCTCTCAACGTTGAATGATACTCAGTTCAGTTCCGACACTCAGCTGTTGCATCAGCAAGTTATATTTTACTCATATAGCCATTATTGTGCTGACGTGCCTTTAAACCCTACCTACATACCTGCATACCACCTGTATGTATGTAGTATTTGTGGGTGTCAAATACCTTTAATAAAGCCTGAGATTACATGTTTGGCATTACATATTCTTCTTTTAATACTGCAGGTTGAGTTTAATTTTTTTTATACTTTTTTTATTTAAATCTTTATAAATGTTTCAGAATCCTTATGGACCTGTACAAAATCGACTGAAATATTCTAAGTATCAGTAGGGTTTGTGCTAAAACGCTGACCAGTCTACTGATCAGTTGTATATTTGGGTTTAAGGATAGAAATGTAAGTATTGAAACTAGCAAGAAAGTAAGACTGTTATTATAGAGTAGCATCATGTACACACAATCTATTTGAATGTAAAAGTAATTCCTGGTCTCTGGACCAACAAGTCATTTTTAGTAGATATTAATATAAATATTTTAAGGAGAGTACTGAAACATCGTCACCACAAAAATAAAATGAAAGCAAAAAAAAAAAAAAAAAAAAAAAAAAATGGAAACATTTTCCTTTAGCAAGATTGTGGACATTTATTTCGTATCTAAAGGTAACTTAACTAATTATTTGAAAGTACATGTAGTTAGTACAATGATATGCTACTATATACGTCTGAGAAATTTTACACATGATGTAAATGAGACCTAAGTATAGTCAAACTTGCTTTAAAGGTCACCTCCATTAAGCAAGCACCTTTCTTCAACAGTTAATTTTTTTAAGGACTTTACATCAAACATGTAGAAGAAATGAACCCCTATAACGAAACCAACTGTTTTCAGAGGCTATTGTTTCACTTCCCAGATATGGCTCCTCAAAACAGGTTTGACTGTATGAATATATTACGACATAATACACAAGCGAAAACAGTATGTCAACTAAATAACTTATTGTATATAGTAGACAGAACAAAGTCCAACTACATGTAAAAAAACATTACCACTTTCACTGCAGCGGATAAAGACCATACCAATTTCCACCTGTTATGAGTCTATTTATTAAATAAAACCAGCTTAAATAATATATGTTGAAGAAATATATACTTTTAGCTTAAGATAAATGCTATCAAATTCTCGGGGTGCAAGACCGTCGTGTAAACACCAGTGTCTGGTTTTGATATATGGACTCGTGAGTTTAGTTTTGGAATTTAATTTGGTCTAGAAAATCATTCATGCATTTGACTAAATTCTGCTTACATTTGTTTATGATCTCATGAAACAAACTTAAGATTATTCATGTAAATACAAAAATGCCGTCGTTAATTTTTTTCATAATAATGACTTGAAACAATGTTTTTCCACTTTTCTAGTATATAAAATTCCGTCTTTAAGCTTCTACATAATAATGACTTAAAACAAAATATGTTTTCTACTGACCAGCACCTACACTTACTAACCAACACCTCACCTACATCTCCTAACAGGGATGGATATAAAGCAAAGGGGTTAAATAGAAACCAAACTCCTATAATCAAAACCAAAAACCTACAACGCTATAACCCTACAACCGCTATAAACAATGTAAAAACTGCATATAACTCTATATGCCCAAAGCGGGGTGTAAGAGGAGAAAAGGGTAGGAATGCTTACACTAACACACAAACATAGTATCATACTTATATACTATCACACACTAAAGGACAGAAGAGAAGAGCATACGTTTTGTATGGAAGATAAAACCATAGACAAAATACGTAGACAAAGAAACAGTAATCAAACACCGAGGTTTTATAAATATTGGAGTAGTATCTCTTTTTATGATATATATATATATATATATATATATATATATATATATATACATATATATATATATATATATATATATATATATATATATATTGGTGGTCCTGAAAAGGGCCGTTGGGTGTTAATACAAAAACTGCTAACTCTGGTGACACTCCTTCACTGTTCTTCGTCGCAAGCTTCTCCGCACAGCATGTCCGAACACCAGCAGTCCTTGCCTTTGCGCGTAGACTCATCTTTTCCATAGGGCAGTGTATGTGATTGCGTGTGATCGCTCACGTTGACTTGACATACACAGGGTAGTCCGGATTAAACAACATGCTGGAAATAATGACGAATATTCTACATTCACATTCATCTTGTTGGTTGTCTTGAAAATAAATGGCACAAAGGCAGAACGCACCTCTATATATAGACCAGTTCCGGATCGAAACTGAATTTGAGTGTCCATCAATCAGGACGCGTGTCACAGAGTTCATTGGTGACGTATTTTATATCCACCAAACAGAACGCAAGAGGTCTGTGGCGTCACTTTCGGTACATATACCCCATAGCGTTTTTACCATTCACTTGTGTGAAACCGTGCAAGTACAGTCCACATGGCTGAATTGAAGACGAAGACTTTAAGTTGGAGTGTGCCTGCAGTGGATACTTACACCTGGAGTGACAGTAATACTACTGCTGATGTGGCTAGTATTAGTCCCTAGATAGTATCGTCTATTCAAAAGAATGATTTAGATTTGGATTTGGATTTTTTTTTATTTTGTTATCATCGTAGGAATTTTTGACCGTACCACCTATAACAAAATCTGTCGATTTTAAAAACAAACAGACGGAAGAGTCATAAACCATTTTACTAAGCCAAAAAGAAGAATAACAGATTTTTTTACAAAAACAAGAAGAGGAAAGGAGAAAACAACAATAGATGAAAACGATGCGTGGTGAATGGAATGACGTGGGTAAAAACAGAACGTCAGAAACTGTAAATGTGTTACGGGATATTCTGTCTGAGCTAAAACAACAGAGAGAAATGTATGAACCCTCTTTGATGAAACCCAAAAGAAACAGAATCCTAAAAACCTCCATGACATCGACTATATCGATTATCGCTGAGACCCCAACAGCAGCATTAACCACTACCACGGCAACATCAACCACTACCACAGCGGCATCAACCGCTACCACATCAGCAGCAGTGGGACTTCGAAGTAAAATGGTTTAAGGCAGCTGGAACTGATGTTGAAAAGTTCATCATTATTTTGCTCGAACCCAATTGTCTTCCGCAGGGTCACCCATATCTCGAAAGAAAGAGATACTACTTACTATTGCCAAATGAAAAAAGCAACACCTCCATCTCCAGCAAAAATATGTATGTGTCTATATCTTACAAATGATAATTTAAAAAAAATAAAAGCATTGACACACTTACGTTAGGTATATTCTCGTGAATAAATATTCACACCACATTTCAAACAAATCACAAAAGCACACTTTTATCGTCTTCTTCTTCTTTGGAATAGCTTGCTTTTAATTTCTTCGTTGGAATGGGTTCTTCTGCTTCTTCTTCCAAATCTCCTCTTTTTCCTCCTTTTTCTCTACCTTGACATTCCTTTTGAATTTCTTAGAGTGAGTGGTTTTTCTGCTTCTGAAAGCTCCTCTTTTGCTTTTTTTTTGGCACGTTTTGGACAATCTGAAGACCAATGTCCTTCTCTTGACAATGATAACAGGTATCTTTACTTTTGTCTCTGGACCTGATTTCTCCTTTCTTAGAGGTTCCATTTTTTGACGCTGTGTAGCCCAATGTCCTTTCTCTTGACAGACATAACTCATGTATCTTCACTTTTATTCGAGAGAAATAGTCTTGAGTATCTCCATAGGTCTTGTTTGACTACGTGTATTTTCGAATTATTCTCTGCAAACCATGACCAGAAGTGTAATCTTGGGTTGCTCTCCATCTTCACGGGCTGAATGTGGAACTGAATGATAGTATTTTTACGTAAGGGCTCGATATAAAGGAAGAGAAAGGTAATCCGAGTCTCATCAAACTTGAATTATCTGCCGTCATGAAACGATGGCACCATTCCAAAGAAAAACCAGAAAGAAAGCGTAGACAACGACGATCACGTTCTGTATCACCCAACACTTTCAGGAAAATTTGGCAGAAGTTTACCCTAGCGATTTTGAACACCAACCTCCTCCTCCTGCCCGAGAGAGTCAAGATCGTCCAAAAAAGAATGTCGCTCCGGGCTCCTGAAGATTATTTTCACATTCAAGCTACTCACAAAGTGATTTCCAGAAAATTTAGAACTACTGCTTACACGGTCAATTTTAATGAGTCCAAGTCCCAAGCCCATGCAGAGAAAGCGGCTGGATTTATTACTGACTTATTTGAGTCTATGTCGAATGAGTTGAAACGGCAGTGTCAAGCTGAAGATCAAGATCGTTTGCGATTCTCTGTCGCTCACGACAGTTTGAAATCTCCTCTCTGGATCGAATTTAGTACACCTGCTGAATTAATATCTTCCAAAATGTTGGACACAATTCAACACGTTCAAAAATCGAACGATGAGATTGACATGACCGATGGAAAAGTTGACCTCCAGATGTCACACGTTTCACCTGCTTAGGGCAGCGGAAGACGAAAAAGAAACGTCTTATCTGCGGATCAACTCCCGACAACAAAACGAAATATCGTCAAGATTATTAACGCCCAAGATCACACGTGTTTAGCCCGCGCTATAGCGAGGCATAAGCTAAGGCAGAGAAAACGATACACCAGAATGGAAACGATTATGGAAAGTATTAGGTAATTGGACAGTGTCAAACAAGGGAGAGATGCATAGACCCTTTTGGAACAAGCAGGGATATCGAAATAGACTGTGTGTGGCGCCCTTATGAAATGCAGAAAATTCAAACAATTTAAATTCAAAAAGTGTTAGCCCCTCACTATACTATGAAAGTTTACCCTCAAATCATTCATGGAGATCTCGTTTTCATGGACCCCATTTTCCGGACGGAAAATACATTCACGTCTGCCATCCCCAAAATCATTTCGAGGCCATCACCAGTATTAAACCATTTCTCGGATAAATTTACTATTGTAACAAATGTAACCAAGGATTCAACAATCGAGAACAACATATTTATTGTAGAGAGACATGTCGTAGCCGTTTAGCGTCAAGACCTTGTGTTCCTAAAGGACAAGAATGATTAAGTGTTCTTAATGCAGACAAACATTTGTAAATCAAGCATGTTACGACCGACATCACATGAAACAATTCCAAAACAGAAACGTGCCCGGGTATTATTTAAAGCATGTCAAAATGTTGACAGAATGTTCGTATCAATTCCAACAATTCACACGTTTCTCCCGGAAGGAAATCATGTCCTATTTGTCATCAAATCGTCCAGTATATCATCACAAGTTCAGTCCTTCCAATAGCTTGAAGAAAAAATACTCTTGCCCTGATTTGTTCAACAAAGAACCCATGCTATATATCATATTTTAGCAGGAAAAAAAAGAAATAATTTAGAAATTAAAGAAAAAAGTAAATATCCTGGTTAGAAAGAAAATCGTAGGCTTCCTACAGAAAATTAAATGGTCAGCCCATTAGCGACGACAGGCATCAACCCCTGGCGTCGTGCCGCTTCGGGTAATTTTGATAATTCTTCACTTCGATTACTTTGGCCGGAAAAAATTGCTTTGCGAATGAGATAACTTCATTCACTGATGGATGGACCGTTTCTGTCGGAGAGAAAAGCTTGACGATAAACATGATTACCTGTTCAGAGCCAGAAAGCAAGACATTTGCACTTTGCCCCAATACACTTCCTTTCTGTGTTTACCTGGTACTAAGTGACTTTTAATCATATGTAATTAGAGATGCTATAAAAGGAATTACATTGATCATAGTATTTTGGTCGCACAAGGGCTGTAACTGTCCCAACTCTGCCTTAACAATCGTTCATAGTTTGTTTTTTTTTCGTTTCATCATCATTTTTGTTAATTAAATACCACGCAAACACAAACACAAACACACACACAAAACACACACACACACACACACACACACATATATATATATATATATATATATATATATATATATATATATATATATATATATATATATATATATATATACGCCATTTTAAAAGTAAAACCCCACTTTATTGCCTCTCAATAATTATTCATCGAGAGATGTTTCAAAAGTTCGCAGACGATATAAATATAGATACATCTCATTCCTGCAGAAAATGGGTTATTGCAGACCCTCTAAGCACCCTTCCGTACTGCTACACATTTTTATTTTTTTTATTATAAATCTTGGTAAACTCTTCTTATTGTTATAGTTTTATGTTTGTTTGGTTATTTCTTTCTTTCTCTTTTTTTATTTTTATTTTTATTTTTATTTTTTTTTTCGGTGGTGTGTATAATGTAGAAAGTTTCAAACCGCATTTGTAACTTGAAAGCGGCTTTCAAATCGCGATCTTGCTAACTTATCCTTTACGAATGCGAACAACAAAAAGTAGCATAATTAGTAATCTGGACTGCCAAGGGGATGTGTCACTTTAATTTGTTTTCCTGCAAGTGCTCTATGCTAATGGCTCTGTTTTTATCCGCTTTCACGAAGAGGCAAAAGGCCTTCAACTCTGGTCTGCTTTCTCATCGTAAATGGCACCTGTAGCCGATGCATCCTTAGACACAGGCATCTGGGCGATAGAACCATAAGCGTTTAACACAAATTGCGCATATGTGCACTAACAACAAATGTTGCGCGCGCACACTCGGTATATCTGCGTATTTAAAACTTTCGCGCATCCGCGCTTAAGTTTGCGCATTCGCACTTCAGAAACATTTGCGTATGTGCCCTTAAACAAAAGCTCTTAAAAAATGTGCGCATGGAATTTAGTACATTTTAAAATGTGAATCTGAATTGTCAATATTAACATATTCATTCAGTCTAGTTGTGTAGAACAACCACTAATAGTTGGCTGCATATTTTTACCTAGACAACAAAACTGTGGTGTTCCGATAAAGTAAATAAGGGAATTACAATCATCATCGTTATCATCGCCATTATCATTATCATCATCAAAGGCCGAGACTATTCTCACTGCGGCCATGTAGTTCAACTGAGAAAGACTATTCGCACGCCCTCCATGTACCCGATGTGATATAAAAACGTGCGTGTGATAATTCTAAATTAATTCGACCCGTCTAATATTCAAGATTACATTGTGTGTGTGTGTGTGTGTGTGTGTGTGTGTGTGTGTGTGTGTGTGTGTGTGTGTGTCTTTAAGGACATGTTCAAATATCTAGCGGTATTACTCTCATCTAAGTCCGCTATCTCAATAAATGGCGCACAGTCAGAATCTGGCCTCAACCTCCTTGAGGTTGACCTAAAATCGGGATGATATTCCATAAAAGTATTGTATAACGGCGGCTTTCTCGTCTGATGTTTCCAGTGTTCTAAATTCTGGTAACCCACAGCTAGTTCATGCTCAATATTTGACTGGTATTCCACGAATGGGCGTTACCAAGGGCAATATTGACTAATGACGCTAGACGCCTTCTCCAGTCTTCGGTGGAATAGATCCGTATCAGACAGAGAGAGAGAGATAGACGGAGAGACACACGGGGAGTGAGCATTTTGATATCGAACAACATAGCAAGTCACATGATAAGACAGACATAAAAATTACTCGTATTTAACGTGCCATCCTATATATGAACAATGAAAAAGATATGTAGTTGTGCAGAGACAAAACCGAATAAACGCAACCAAAAATCTGGATTACAATGAGAGAGAGAGAGAGAGAGAGAGAGAGAGAGAGAGAGAGAGAGAGAGAGAGAGATTAAATGTGTATTCCAAATCTTAATAAATAACAATATATTAATTTGTGGCATTTGACCTTGTCCACATTCCAAATCAATATGCCTACTCACCGATGATTTATCAACAGTCATTCGGTCTCGTTCATAATCATTTGGACTTGTGAAGTTTTGGCCAAAATATACAAATCTGACACATTGCACAGCCATGATTCTGATATGCATCGAGAGAGAGAGAGAGCGAGAGATAGAGAGTGAGTTTAAAAATCACTCCATAATTGTTAAATTGCACACCTGAAGTGTGAAATTGTTTAACTTGTAGGAAATCCTCATTTTTTCATCAGAAATAAAACAATGCTATTTTCAGGAGAATCCAGGATATTATGCTTTGATTTTAATTCTTGATGCCTTCTTAGAGTTAAGTGAAAAATTCGTAGTTCCAAACCAAGCAGTGTAAGATACTGAAAAACTTCAATTTCAGGAAGAAAATTCAAGATGTTGAGTGAAACCGGGGCCCTGATTTAGTCTCATAAAAAATAACTCAATTCCATCATTATTCCATTGAACGTTAAAGCTGATCATGGAAATTTCAGAGCAAAATTTCTCACATTCTACATTTATCTGATACATGTTAATTCGTTTAAACTCCTTTGCACATCTTTAATTCAATTGATTCACAACGCAGTTAAATTGAGGTACAGTTAGAGATTTATATCGAAAGCAATTGTTCATAACAGTGCACTTGAACAATTCTGATTGGATATTTGGAACTGAAGCGGTGGGGCACCTATAGGAAAAGTGGCCTGCAGTGGAAGTAATTATCAATCTGGAAATCCACACAATTTAATTTTGTTTGGCTAAGTATGATTAATCGTTGCGAAGTATGCTAGAGAAGAAATACGTATTCATCTGGTTTGCACTGTTGCAGATAAACGCCGGTTTTGAGAGATCAAGGGGTTACTAAGCCCGTGGGGGCTTAGGCTCCCATTGGATTCCGATACCTCTTTCATCACACAAAACCGGTGTTTATTTGGAACAATCGCCACCTAATGAGTATGATTTATTTATTAAATACTTCCAGCCAGGAAACATTTATTTTGAAAAAATAAAGATTTGTTCACCTATGTAAACATTTCTTTCCTTTAGTTTATTCAACCTGTTCATTTAAAGAATGTCAACCAAGCTACGAGTTGTCATTCCCGACAATGTAGAGATTCCTCTACGCCAGAATAACTGATTAAAAACAGGAGCATATATTTCACCTTTCAATGTTTCGAAGGTGAGGAAAGGAAACAAAGATCAAAGCAAGATAATCAGATACAATTTTACTAAATGAGTTCAGGATTGCAATTATAAGAGTGTAATGTTATGTATTCTGCGTCTTTCGTGGGATAAACTGTCAGTAGACCAACAAGTTGTTCTCTATCATTACTGGAGGTGACCGAGAAATTCTGGATTTCTAGCAGCTCACAGCGAATGTGATTCAATTATGTATACTCGCCTGTGAACCAGGAAGTCCAGTTGAATCAGTCTTCTATCGATACATTGCATCTAATTTATCCAAACATTCATTTTTTTATTAGCATTCCCTCTAAGAAATGACCACATATCGGGCCGTTCAACTCCTTTGCGAAGGGTTAACGCAAGCGGACAGACTGTCCACAATTGAATTTGCCGCTACACGGTTGTTTGCCGCCACGACCAGAAATGTCAGAAAATATAATACATGAAGAAGATATAAACATTTCACCAATGTAAGATTTAATCATGTGATGAACACGTATTTGGTTCAATAAAATCACAAGATAAGTGTTGTGAAATGATTCAAGCGTATTCGATTGTCTCTGACATAAACCATTGTATGACGTCACATAGTCATTAGCGACGTCATGAGGTCCTATTACAATCACACAAGATAGAAAACTATGATATGGACGTATGAAACTTTTCTTCACATCAGCTATGTGGTAAATAACCACTGTAAAGCTTTTTAAATGCTGAAGACAGTTGACAACTGAGGATGGACGACGTTACGTCTACTGCGTCTTCACCATTGTCAACAGTTATATCATAGAAAACGAAAGAGGAGTTTTTAAGTATCTTCCTTTCATTTTCCCAAACGTTTCTGTAAGTTTTTAACCAGGGTGCTGTTCAAAAAGAATTGCTAGATTATGAGTAATTCCACAGTCTTTCGTACCCACTGAAGGAATTTTAAATTATGAGTAATTCCACAGTCTATCGGACCCACTGAAGGAACTTGAAATAATGATAACGACTGAGTGATGCAACAACACACAGGATAATACCAAAATCAGGTTTTAAGTTCATGGCTGGATTACGAATTACTAGATGTTATAATTAAACACAATTGCATCAAATTATTAAATTAAATAATTGGTGAATACTTAAATTTAATTGTTTTTGTATTTATTTATTTATTTATTTATTTATTTATTTTTTTATTTATTTATTTATTTATTTATTGTATTTGCGACAATTCTTCTTCCATGGTCCAGATTGTATGCCCCAACACAAATATGGTCAAGACATATTGACAAAAAAAAACCAACCTGGCTAATTATTCTTGTTATAATTATTGTTGTTGTTGTTGTTATTATCATTATTAATATTCATATTATTATTATTATTATTATTATTATGAATAAGAGAGGAAAGGAAGGAATAAAGTGAACAAATTAATTTACCTAGCATGTGCTTGTGATGTGCATCTGCAGATGGAGTAAAAAAAAAAAGGTACACAGACAAGAAGCCGAAAACAAAGCTGCATTAATGCACAACAATATAAAAGAAAATATTGAAGTATAGATTAGCATATTAATCTTAGGGTCTCACTCAAATACAAAGATACGGGAGAGAAAATTTCAATACTGACTTAGCATAGAAATGGCACGGAAAACTGTATACAAATTCGGATTTGTCTCTATAAAAAAACAATTAGGCTAACTCAACAATTATTTTTAGCTGCTATGACTAGCTGGACATCGGAATTGTTGTTCCCTTAGATACAATTATAAAAATAATGCACTAATTCAGTGGAAATATGATGACCCTTGCTGAGTGGAATCTGAAACTCCGGCATCATATTCTTTATCACATGTGGAAAATACACGGGCAAATTGAGAAATGCCTATGACAGGGGTTGAGCGAAGCCCTCTATATGGATATACCTAAAAATGTGTTCATGAAGCAGGAACTCTTCACTGCAGTGTCTAAGAACTTTACCTAAACGCAAAACGTACTGTGACCGGACGAGACGGACAGACAGGATTAACGCTTTATCATCACCATATTTGTGGAGGGGCATACAAACTGTGTCTTGAAGTGAGAAATATCCCATATCCCCTGAAATAGCAGCCTTTGCAACCTATTTTGGAATATAAAATAGATTTCGATATCCTAATGAAAATTATTAGGTTAAAAAGCCATAGCTGTTTCGATTTTTGGAATTGGTCGGGGATAAATAAGGATTCAACGGAATAATGAATCTCGCCAATAAACAGTGTCACTGCGTATGTCACGTGTAAGAACCTTGACACAAATATTTACAGGTCAAAATGTACATTTACTGAGCAATGCAAAATAAAGTTATATCATCACATCATTTCATCAAGGTTACAAGACCATTTGTCACATTTCATGAAGGTTACGAGACCATTCATCACATCATTTCATCAAGGTTACAAGACCATTTGTCACATTTCATGAAGGTTACGAGACCATTCATCACATCATTTCATCAAGGTTACAAGACCATTTGTCACATTTCATGAAGGTTACGAGACCATTCATCACTGCATTTCATCAAGGTTACAAGACCATTTGTCACATTTCATGAAGGTTACGAGACCATTCATCACATCATTTCATCAAGGTTACAAGACCATTTGTCACATTTCATGAAGGTTACGAGACCATTCATCACATCATTTCATCAAGGTTACAAGACCATTTATAACTCATATTACTTCGGCACTGTGAACTGATATATTCGATTTCGTTATGGTGTACTTACATGACTCTGCTATATAGTATTGAAATATACAAGTATAAATACAAACTGAACTATAAGATTAACGTTTTGTAATAGAAAAAAAACAAGACAAGATAAGTTTTAAAATTATACCAAACTCTAAGAAATTTACCTTCATTAACCATCTTCCATAAGTTGTGTCAGTCTTTCAGTTTCATCTTGCTGTAGCAGTTTCGATAAAAGTTTCACAGCAGAAAATTTCATCCATCAACATACGTTTTCATGATAAATGAGGGGAATGTACAATCACGGCCAGTCACCTTTGAATATTTTTTAAAAAATACTTATTCTACAATATTTGTGATGACATGTAGCGATAGGGCACCACACTCTGTACTTTTCTAGATTACGATGTTTACCTTGGGACATGTTGTGCTGAGCTTGATGCAAGGTAAGGCATATCAGTGAATTCATATGTGTCCGGACATGTTCTTGGCCTTCAAATGGCAAAAATATATATTTTTCCAAAAAACATACTCAGACATTGTACCAGGTATCATCCATAACAGAGTCTTAACGTTGCTTATGTTGTCACAAAGGAGAGCAAAGAAAAACCGTCTTCCTTTTTGCTAACACTGGTGTAACAATGATATGGTGACAAATTACAACCATCTAATGAATTCATATTTACAAGTACTTATTTTCAAAGACTGCGGCTTGCATATTATCAAATACATTTTAAAATAGTTATTAGGACAAAGGTCTCAGTTTAAACCGTCATTCAACCACATGTAGTTAAAATTGAGTATCAACCTTCATGTTGTATAATTCATTTAATTTCGACTTTGTATTGGCTCATAAGTTTTTAGCAGTCTTCATCATTTCTGTCATTCCATTATAACATCTACTGCATGGGAAAAAACTCATATGTATCTATGGCAACGGTATAATTCCAACAACAAAAAGTTGCATTCGAAAAAAAATTAACATGTGTTTGATTTAGATCTGTCCTAAAGATTATTGCCTTTTTTTGGGGGGGGGGGGGGAGGGTTGTTGTTGTTACTGTTTATTTATTTTTTTTTTTGGGGGGGGGGGTATCTTTTCGTTTTTTAAACTTGACTTTTAATCTGTACTATCAATTATTCATCTATCATGTCCTCTTTCTCATTCCTTCCATTAGGCTTTCCACCTAGTTACATGGATTTAAAGAACAGTTAAGATCATTGTCAAGAAAAAGTCACAAATGCTTTTACGCATCTTGTTCCATAACTACTTATCAACCCAATAGTCAACCTCTAATTTGATCTGCACCTATAATCATTGCTATATTTGAGTATATTGGTAGGAAAAGATAGTCATACCCACCCACCCACCTACCGTATCGCACAACTGTACCGATCTATACACACAAATTAAAGCATGATTGATATGTAGTATATTACTCTTTGACCGTGATTATTATTTGTGTTTATTTCTGAAACAAAAAGGCCACCTCCTGCATGTCGAGCCCACGATCAAAGCACTGGTGTAAAATGTGAGACCTTTACCCAAGGGAGAAAATATTGAGTGCGCATGTCGCAAAATGAACTGTCTTTGTTTCGTAATGATTCAGGAGAAGTATGAAGAAAATTCATCAAGTGGTTTAGGAAATATAAGCAAAAATAAAAAGTAACCAAATAATACATTTTTTATGACTGACTTCGACCCCAAAGTTATAGCAGCGAGATAGCGTGTCGCAGAATAAATAGAGGATATTATCTTTTCCTGCGTTAATACCGGATATATTTTATCGTGATAATTTAACGAGTTGCGAAGTCACGAGTTAAAATATACCGTTTTTCGTACCACAAGATGAAATATATCCGGTATTAACGCAGGAAAAGAAAATTTTCTTTTTATTATATACCAAAGTTGCTCCAGAATCGAAGCTTAGAAGATTAAACTCACTATTCAGCACCACACTCCATCCCCACCAACCCCTTTTTTCGTAAATTCACCTCACTTTCATAGGCTGGTCATATAAATATCAGTGACTTAAGATAGCGGTATGATTGGGTTGACCTAATCTGTCGCAGTAAATTATATTTTTTAAATTTTGTAAACTATTTGATCATATTTGACCACGAAGCAAGTCCGATTCATCAATGCATCACAGCGGGTTTATCATTGTTGTCAAGAAAGTAAGGGGAAATAACTTCATAGAGACGCGAACGGCGTCGACTAAACTTTCGTCTGCAAAAATTAGTTTCCATGTCTGAAATGTAATGCAGTTTCTATTTATTTGTTCTAGCTCACAAAATGCTCGTTTTTGTTTCTGCAGGTATAACTTCTGTAGGCACACGCAATCCAGCGTCGCAAGGCATGATGGGAAATCTTATATTTTCATATGTGAAAATATAAGGATATATTTTTCACATGTGAAAATATAGGAATGAAAAAATATGAAAATTATTTCGAAAATAAGTTTCTATATTTCACACTAAAGTATATAATAAATTGTCTTAGCTTCACAATGATTCATCTGAAGTATGACAAAAAATCCGTCGAAAGGTTTAGAAAATATAAGCCTAGGAAATAAGCTTTAACTAACACCCTTCTTAGTCATTACACCATATATTTCGGCGTATATATGACTTGAAATGAGCACAGCAGAAACTATATATTGTAATTAATTTTAACTGATAGGAGTACCTAGATTACAGTATTGTAATTACAAATAGATAACAACGTTTTTAATCAACTGCAACTTAAACAAGCAATATTTTTTTCTTATGAAACTTCACCAGAAAATGCAAAAGTCGAAAACATTTCAAAACTATTTTGAACAACCCATATAAATGTACACGAGAGCACATGCACAGGTCAACCTTTATAAGTCCCCCTTTTTTTTCTTTTTTTTTCTCAAAACCGATCACTTCCATTTAGGTGTTATAGGGTTGCGGACTAAATGCAAGATTTATTTACCTCTTAAATTGGAGAGCTTGACAAAGTGCAAAAACTGCCCGCCTCCGAAACAGAAGATTTAACTTAGCGACGATATTGCAGAGTGATGCACAGGTGTCTTCACAACAGTGTTCATCAATTCAAACCATAGCGGTCACTAGTGTTACAGATGAGTAACCTCAACTTTACAACTACAGATTTGGTGATGGTGGTGGTGGTGGGGGGGGGGGGGGGTTAATTCTAAAACTGAATGTGAATCCTTTTCACTTGTTCAATTTTTAAAGTTTTAAAAACTAAATAAATTACAAAAGCAATAAATTGCTTCTTCTAGTGGCAGTTGGTTAACTTTTTATAGTTATATGTAATTACAATCATGCCATTTAGTTACTTCATTCAGTTAGAATTGATTAAAAGGCATAATTTCTGCTGTACTCATTTTAAGTCGTATGGCCAAAATATATGGGGTAATGACCTAGAAGGGCACTTACACCTTAAGTTAAAGCTGATCGTTGAGTTGAGTATTCACCAGCATGCTACTCGTGTAGGTCACACAATGGGGTAAAGTACATGCAACATTCCGTACGAACATCCGGGCCGTGCCTTGGGTATTATCTGCCATGTTGGTCATTACACGATGTGTTTGGGCCATATGACCTCAAATGAGCGCAGCAGAAACTCTATATTTGTAATTAATTCTAATTGATAGGAGTACATAAATTACGCGATTGTAATTGCAAATACTTAAAAAATATTGAATCAACTACCACTAGAATAAGGAATTTATTTTTTTGAAGTTTCTGAAACTTCATTAAATGACCAAGTCCAAAACATTTCAAAGCTATTTTGAAACAACTCCTAAAAATGTACATGACAGCACACGAACAGATCTCTTCACAATAATAGTGGTCACCTATTCAAACCAATGGTCACTGATGTTACGGGTGAGTAATCTTAACTTTACAACTACATTTTTAAGGTGTTACAATTCAAAACTAATGTGAATCATTTTGTTATTTGTCAATTTTTCGTGAAGTTTTCAAAATTAAAAAAGTTGGATTGCTTGTTCTAGTGGCAGTTGATTAATAGTTTACCTATTGTAATTACAAAAAGGCAATATAGGCACTCACGTCAGTTAGAATTTATTACAATGTATAGTTTCTGCTGTGTTTATTTGAAGTAATATGGCCAAAATATAAGGCGTAATGATCAAACTGGGCACATAAGCCTTAAGTAATCACCAGACATGAACTAAAAGATCTACGTTTAGAACTACATTTGATTATCACTGATTCACTCTCCTAATTATTGTTTGCACTATAAGCTTATAATCTGAAAAAAAGAATATATTGCTAGAAAAGCCCATAAACTATTTTGCGGAAGTGTAACTATTATGTCGAGGTCAACTTATTTTAAAAGGCTGCGTATGTTGTGGCGAGTATCGGGTGACAGGTTAATCACTAAACAGTCTGTTGACATAGTCAAAATGGAGTAGAACGCTATAAATTCTGAGAGAGATTCATTAATTAAAAACAATACCCTGGAGGGTGATAGGTAATACTGTCACCTTCACAGAAAATTAATATCTACATGCATATATTGTGCCCGCCACAATGATTGTAATATTATAAATAAAATAAATTAAGCAATTATATGTAATATGCTGACATGTACGGAATGTATTAAGTCATTCGAGGTACATGCTTCATGTCATAGAGTGTGTATCATCATTAGGTGTAAACTGAAGAGCCCAACTGACTGGAATTACCTGACCAAAATCAAATATTGTTAAAAGCGAGTATGAAAAAGAGAAGTATCCCCTCACTTAAGTCAAAGAGACATGGGTGTTGGGGCATACATTGATGACGCTTTTACAGAGGGTGGCCAAATAATTCTTAGCACTTTAAACATATCATACTATATTAAATACATCTCAAACGTTTTGAAATGAAATATTCCTGGAAAAAGAATCAATAAAAATATCATCCATATTAAAAACTAACTCATATTTTCAAGAATCCGACATATATAATCCATAGTCCCTAAAATAAAAATAATAACTAATCCGTGTGCCTAAAACCCGTACGTTAGCCTCATTTTGTTCGCATATATCGATATATCGGATAATCCGGTTTGGACAAAAGGGGCTCTACTGTGCTGTAATTTAATGAGGTACTCATCCCAGCAAACCTGAAATGCATCTTGCTCTATGGAGAATAAAACAAAACTTCTAGGAATTCAATATTAAAAGAACCTGAATCTGTAAAAAAAAAAAAAAAAAAAAAAAAAAAGTTGTAATACTTAATGACAAATTTGAAAACAACAAATTAAGACAGTGTGTGTGCTTGTGTATGTGTGTAAGAGAGAAAGATAATTATATATGGTGCACATCATCATCGTCAGCATCATCTTCAACAGTAACAATAAAACAACATTTTAGACAAAGGAGTGTTATCTCTGTTAGTCTGCTTTGTCCATCTTTCATAAACATGAGAGTAATTATCGTCAGAAAAAAGTGATTAGAGACACAAAATCAAAACTAAAACAAATCGTAATGAATGATAATGAAGATTCCACTAATAAGCATATCTTTAAATGACGTTAAAAAAATAATATAAAACAAAAGACTTCAAATTCCCAATACGACAGAAAAGAGTACACTTTTTCCACAATTAAATCGAAAGAGAAATAAATACATAATTGTTTAATCGAAAACAACAACAATGGGGACATTTATTATTAGACACCGATATGTAAATACTGAAGCTATATTCCAAAACCGAAGAGGATGGGATAAAATATTATTGGTATATTTGCTAAATAAATCTAAGGTATGGACGGACAGACTGACATGCAAACGGACGCTGAAGTAAGGCGGGCTCGATAAAAACTGTTGTTGTTGTTCGTCCTTTGAGTTCGAAGATGACCATGGCATCACTAACTGGTTTGGTCTCTGTTAGTACGTGATTGTCTGATAAGACCAATTTGTACTCCGAACTGTCTGTGGCACAGTTGACAGGAGATGCCGCTTGGGTTTGCTTGATCAATAGAGGATGTGCTGCAGTTCTGAGATTTACGCTGCTCACGGTTCTGCACTGCCTCTGCAGTTCTCCTCCGTTCAAAGTCTGTAGCTCCAGTATGGCTGAGACTCCGCCAGATGGAGCGATCCTGTGTGAGATCTTCCCAAGACCCAGGGTCAATGTTAAAGTGTTTCAAGGATGAATTGAGGGAATCTTTGAAGCGTTTCTTCTGACCACCCTGAGATTTCTTTCCCTCCTTCAGTTCGCCGTAGAAGCTCTTCTTTGGTAGTCGCTCGTCTGACATCCTGGTGAAATGGCCTGCCCATCTCAACTCTGAATTCATCAGCTTAGTGTCGATGCTTGGAATGCTTGCCCGTGTGACAACCTCGGTGTCTGAGACCCTGTCCGGCCATTTTATCCTCATCAGTTTCCTCAGGCAACCCATGTGAAAATGGTTTAGCGTCTTGGCATGGTGTCTGTACACCGCCCAGGTTTCACAAGCATACAGCATGGTCGGCAACACAATGACTTGTAGACATTAAGTTTTGTTTGTAGACTGGTGCCTCTGCGCTCCCAACATTTGCACGTAGTCTGCAAAAGGCCACACTTGATTTAGCAGTTCTGGCGTTTGTTTCTATTATCGATGTGGACTGCACGTGACAGTGTGATGCCTAGATAGGTGAACTTGTTCACGGCCACAAGGGTTTGGCCATTGACTGTGATGGTAGGCTCTACGTAAGGCTTTCCCGATGCAGGTTGGTGAATCACCTATGACTTCTTCATACTGATGAGGCGACCTAAATTGTCACAAGCTTAAGAGAAATGGTCCATACTGTGTTTCGTGTCAGACTCAGATTTCGCCTTCAGGAAACAGTCGTCAGCATATAGGAGATCACGAACAGTCACTTCATGTGACTTCGTCTTAGCCTGTAGCCTTCTAAGATTGAACGGCTTGCCGTCATTTCGGTATGTGATGTTGATTCCAATGTCATAGTCACGGAAGACATCAGTAAGTATGACAGAGAACATCATACTGAAGAGGGTTGGGGCCAACACACAGCCTTGCTTGTCTCCATTGGTGACTGGGAATGGTTCAGATGACTCACCGTTATCCAAAACACGAGCGAGCATGCCATAATGGAATTGCTGAACCATCACGATGACTTTCTCTGGGCAACCACATTTTGCCATAATCCTCCAAAGCCCTCCACGGCTGACTGTGTCAAAGGCTTCAGTCAGGTCAATGAATGTCGTGTACACGTTGGAGTTCTGTTCCTGGCATTTCTCCTGGAGTTGACGAGCTGCAAACACCATGTCCATCGTCCTTTCCTGAAGCCACACCGTCTCTCTGGCAGGAGCCCTTGATCAATGTGATGCACAAGACGATTCAGCAGTATTCTGGCAAGGATTTTGACGGCTATTGACAGCAAGGAGATGCCCCTATGGTTGTCGCAGGATTGTCTGTTTCCTTTCCGCTTTTACAAGTGGACCATGAATGCATCCTTGTACTCCTGGGGTATAGTTCTCTGAGTCCACATTGACTGGAAGAGTTCAGTCAGTTTCTGCGCCATATGCGAGCCTCGGGCTTTGTAAACTTCTACTGGTTTAGCATCTGCTCCAGATAGTTTGTCATTTGACAGCAGGTCGATTGCTTTCACAGTTTCAGTCAGCTCTAGAGGATCAGCAAGTGATATTTTTATTTTTACTTGGAGCAATCGAAAAATTGCCTCCTCGCTGATAGATGACTGTTGATTAAGGATGTTGTTGAAGTGTTCTGCCCATCTTTGAAGTATCTTTTATTTGTCAGTGAGCAGCGTGACGCTGTCTGCACTCAGTACTGGAGATATTCCTGATGACTGTGGCGCGTAGATTGTCTTCAAAGCATCATAGAAGTTCTTCATGTCATTCATGTCTGCGTAGGACTGAATCTCATCTGCCTTATTGCTCAGCCACGAGTCTTGCAACTCTCTGAGTTTGCATTGAACAGTCCTCTTGTTGTTGTTGAAGGCTGCCCTCTTATATGATAAAGTGCTGTCTTCTAAATAGGCCTTCTGTAGCCGATGTTTCTCATTCAGAAGTCTCTGTATGGCAGCATCGTTCTCATCAAACCAATCTTGATGTTTACGTGTGGTGTGACCGAGGGTTTGGATGCAGTTGAGTACACAGAGTCTCTGAAGAATTCCCATTTTCCCTCAACATTCTCGGAGTTTATATCGATTGTATCCAGTTGGCTGCACAGTTCTACTGGGGGTCTCATTTGCATTAATCTGTCATTCACGCCCTTTGGGAGATTTGTGATCTTGCTAACTATATTTGATTTGATGGCAAACCCAACACCAGCTTCACGTCGCTCTTTTTTACTTCGGCCACTCAAGAACAAGGTCTAGCCGGCTCCTACTTCGGTGAGTTGTCCTTCCTCAGCTAGACGAGTCTTACTCGGGGCTGCTACATGGATGTTGAATCTGGCCAGTTCTCTACCAACTAGAGCTGTTCTTCTCTCTGGTCTATCTGCTAATGTACTGTTCATTAGTGTGCGTACGTTCCAGGCACCGATGATGAGTTGCGTGACTTTAGTCTTCCTGTTAGATTTTCGACCAGTAAGGTCCGATTCCCGTCAGCCGCGGGGTGCTGACCAGTGTTAAGGTGAAGCAGGCAACGTTTAGGACACCTTTTCTAACCCTGTAATCATGCTTCGGAGGTGAGCAGTGTGATCCTAAAATAGGGATGCTCAGTCACCCAGGGGGCTGCCAAGTGGCACTGCTGCAGGTCTGCAACTACAGCTCCCAGTGTATTCACACCTATTGCTTTGCCGCTCGCCCATCGCCACATGACCTGAAGGTATGGGGGGGGGGATAGTGTCTTGACTTGTGCGTGAGTTGGATTTACATGAAGAAACGTTGTGCAGAGACACCCTCACTCTTTCTTCCAAGCCTGTCTGAATCCAGTGGGACGACAATGTCGACACGTCTGGAGACACGTCCGGATGCAGTCGATGGCCACCAGTTCCTACTGCACCTGAGCTGATGCCCTGCGCTGTACACACAGCTCTTGCCATCTGCCTTCACAGCCGGGAGATGAACATATCTGCTCGGCCGCCTAATGCTCCAGCAGGGAATTTTTGACAGATGGAGCTAGGTGTAGCTGTCCACTCTGGACCAACAATCACAGGTAGTACTGCCTCCTGTTCTTACAGTAGCAGGCGATGCCTGACCTGACATACTGTCGATAAAAAAAACTACACGACGACAACGACGATGAAGATGTCGTCCCTAAACAGAATCCACATATTCGTTTTTAACAAATCAAATAGAAATGAATACAACTGACAATAATTCATGTTTTTAATTTATTACGATTTGCATGAATGTGATTTATCAGGGTCTTTTGAATTTCTTTGGTTCACACCTGTATGAACCGAACAAAAATTAATTTCATATGGCCCCGCACACTGGGACTCCTTTTCGGACTATTCACAGAGAATCATGGGTAAATTGTTTGTATACATGGACTACGATGATAGTGTATAGAAAATTGGAAATTGCAGCTTCTGAGTACAATTTTTAAAAAATGAATGACAATACTTAATTCAACATCAAAACCTTGGAGACTATACAGATAAAAGTACTATCGATCACAAATTTAAATAATACGCAGAGAGAGAGAGAGAGAGAGAGAGAGAGAGAGAGAGAGAGAGAGAGAGAGAGAGAGAGAGAGAGAGAGAGAGAGGGAGAGAGAGAGAGAGAGAGAGAGAGGGAGGGGAGGGGAGAGAGAGAGAGATTTAGAGAGAGAGAGGGGGGCAGGATTCCTGACATTCCAATATTATCCTCTAAGTACAATTTTAGCAAGAAGACAACACGTTTTATTTTTTATTTGTATTTTTTATTTTATTTTTTTGTATATATTTTTTTATTTATTATTTTTTTTAAAAAGAAAGATCTGGCAAGGTCACGGCGAGTCCATTGTTGAAGCGATACCGAACAGGTGGGGTTCGCCTCGCGTTTATACAAGTCGCATTTTCATGTTTTGTATGGAACTGTGCTCTAGACAAAACTTTATAAGTATACATTTTGTTCAGTTCCAATTGCAATTTAAATATATTGTGTTTAAAGTTTAGCATTTAGCGGTTCGCCATCTTAAAAGGTGGAAGCAGTCATTGTTGATCGAAAAGTTAGGAGAAAAAAGAATCATCTCTCTCTCTCTCTCTCTCTCTCTCTCTCTCTCTCTCTCTCTCTCTCTCTCTCTCTCTCTCTCTCCCTCTTATTTGCATAGGTGATATTGATCAGAAATACATTTGTTTAATCAGTCTGAACTGAATGCGGCAATTCGATTTGCCTTTCAATCGGGTCACTGGTATTTGCCTCTTCTCCTTTATTATTGACAGAAAGCATTAATTATTGATATTAATCACAAACAGTCTCGCTTCTTTGCCTTATGCAGAGGTTTGGTATCAGCTATTATCACTGAGCATGTTTATCATTTCATGCTTTGGTCTAAATAATTCATTTATCAGGAGCGAAATTTCTACGCTAACTGTGGTTGACGCTCCTCCCTAATTTCGACATTGGTGAAGATGGGCACACGAAATAAGCTAATTGGAAATGATATTGCACTTTTAATCATTTGGGTATTTATCCACCATGGATTTAATTTTTTTAAATTGACTTAAATGTCCGATAGAGGTTGTAGGTCTGATGATTTTACCAACTAGTGGTAAATTTGTGCCACGTTGCCATGTTAGCAGAATCGTTTTCTTATTGACTATAGAAATTACGGATATTGATCGCTATTTTTAATGTATTCACGCACGCAAAGAAATGACAGTTAGAATGAATATATGTAATGGACTTTTCTGGGGATAGAATTCCCAGTTATTTTGCCTTTAATAGGTGTAAAATTTAATTATAAGGATTGACCAACTTATCTTTGTAAGTTCAGTGAATCTTTGCGGTTTCATACAGTTTGCACTGCGTTCTTTCAATTCATACTTCACTGAATTCAAAATAAAATAAACGGCCAATCCTGATATATCGACAACATTTACATAGGTCACGAGAGAAGAACAAATGGTATTAAAATAAACATCAGTCCAACTTGCCACTGATTGTACAGTTATTTCTCTCATGATAAAACCCATAAATTGTTTGATGAAAACAAAATTAGCTAATATTTTAGCTTCTTTTACGACAATACAATATTTTATCAACCAGTCAGTTTACTCTTGGAAGTAAAATGTCTTAACTAAAGTGAAATTATTCATTTAGGTGGTCAGAATTTCAAAACCTTTAAATAAAATATGATTAAGATAGAAATATCAGCATGCTAGTCGTTTTGATTTAAAGAAAAATCAGAAAGCCGAAAATAAAACGGCATAATTTTTCAGACACCAATTTCCAAAAGAATATTTAACGATGGAAAAACACCGTAGAATTTAAATGTTTTCAAGAACGACATAGTAAAGACACTATAGAATGGTGTAAACTATACATATCTACAATCCCGTTATACACCCTATAATAAGAAACATATAATCTACCTTGCTAGGAGATATTCACAAATCAAACTGAAATTCGAGTCAGAGATCCTTACATTTTGCCTCGAAAACCCGCCGAAACTTACCATCACTCTTAGGGAAATTGTACACCTCCAAACATTCTGAAGCTATCACGTTTTTGTGATCTGGATCCGTTGAGCAGCTGTTCTTAAATAAATCAGACATCGATACTTCTTTCGTGGAAAGAATGAAACTGTATCTGAAGCGTCCACTTTTGCTGAGCTCGTGCCTTACATTTTCTAGAGACTAGAGTGTACAACCATGACACTAGACTGATAGATCCTTGGCATTGTATGCCTAATACAGTATATGGATAAATGTAAAGTCACACCACTTTAACGCGTAAGAAAAGCATTGAAGAGATAGTACACTTTCCCAGAGAGTGATTCTTAAAAAATGTAATTGCGGGGCGCGCTGCACGTGCCGGGTATCCTTTTACATCAGCATAATTGGAGTCTATTTGCGCACAACATCGACTGAATTTATAAAAATCTTGAAAGTTGAAATCCGCTCACTACTCGCCAAACCTTGGAGGGACAGATAAGAGTCAAAACAAAGAAAAACGTTATAAAAAGTGAGAGCTCTTGAAGAAAATCAACATTCAGATGTTGCAAACAATTCATATTTCCTATTTATTAATATAACAATTAATAAACGTTAGAAATATATACTGGATAATGCATTTGCCATTTAGACCAATGAAGACAAAAAGAACGAAAGAATGAATAATAAAGAAAGGAAGTAGTAACGAAGGAGAAATACACGGACGAAAGAATGAATTAGATCTTTATATATATATATATATATATATATATATATATATATATATATATATATAGAGAGAGAGAGAGAGAGAGAGAGAGAGAGAGAGAGAGAGAGAGAGAGAGAGAGAGAGAGAGCGAGAGAGGTAGATAACAGACAAATAATTGATAGCATGCCAAATTGAGAAATTCGAAAAGGAAGCTAAATGAAAGAGACTTACAAAGAAATAAATGATACAAAGAAGAAACGAAGTACACGAAAGATATGTAATAACAGCTATCTATCTATCTATCTATCTATACAAGACCACGAAGAAGAAGTGATTATGTTGTATTGTTTGTGATGATGATGAGGCTGCTGTTGCTGATGATGATGACTATGCTGATGATGATGACTATGCTGATGATGATGACGACGACGATGACGATGACAGTAGGATACAAAATACCATGTTTTTTTCTCACACTAAAGATGAGATAAAGTGCACTGGACCTAGAATTTTTCAAGTTGAGCATACAATATTCCGGTAAATTCTTATTTTTCTGTTAATTATAAAGGAAATCCGTAATTGTTATAATGAATGATATTGAAAGAGGATTTATCTAAAGGCGCCTTGACAAATTACAAATTAGAGACTAAAGAAATTTCTCATGTGCGTTAACTTCGTTTATAACATAATTTGTGATATGAGGTTAAAGTTAACCATCCCTCAGGCGCAAAATATATCTTAATATGTGAAGGGAGGTTACAGTTGACCATATTTCAGGAGTAAGATTTTGATCTGAGGCTAAAATTAGCCATACCTTAGGGGTTAGATAAGACATTTAAAAATTAAATAATTCCTTCGCTTTGATAGGAGGATTTGTGATTTGTACTTTACTATTTTTGTTTGAAAGCATTACTATATATAATGGAAAAATCCGGGTAAAATTGAAATTAATCGAATTTGGACAGCGTAGCAAGTTTTTTTTCGTTTCTTTCTTCCTTCAATTTTCAAGCTTGAGGGAGCAGCAATGGTAGTTACAATTTAAATCACAATCAGGGCTTGCCATGTCAAACTGACATGATTTGCACTTTATTACAGTGCGCAAAACATCACGCTTAATGAATTTGGCATTCAGAACAATTTTGGTGTGTAATGTGTAACGTTAAATCATTTTAAGCATTTATCGAAAATCATTCATCAGTCGTCCGTCCTGTGTCGTCTGTCCGTCAACAAATGCTTGTTACCACTGTGGAGTCCATATTTTTGATACAATTTCAATCAAACTTACAATACGCGCTTATATCATCAAAACCTGGGAAGAGTTTGATAATGAGCGAGATTAATACATATTAATGAGGTGACTTTGAATCTAATTGGTTTAGCTTGTTACCACTCTAGAAGCCTCATTTCTGATACAAGTTTGACCAAACTTGGACTATATGCTTATATCTTAAAGATCTTGGATAAGTTCAATAAAGAACGAGATCTACTTATACGAATTAGGTGACCATGAATCTGATTGCCTGAGCTTGTTAGTCCTGTGGAAGCCATATTTCTGATATGATTTTGATCAAACTTGAAATATGGGCTTATATAATCAATATCCTGGATGGATTCGAGATATATATATATATATATATATATATATATATATATATATATATATATATATATATATATATATATATAGAGAGAGAGAGAGAGAGAGAGAGAGAGAGAGAGAGAGAGAGAGAGAGAAAGAGAGAGAGAGAGAGAGGTAATTATTATAGTCACATGAAACTTGAGATGTCTGCCTTAATGAAACGATGACACCATTCCAAGAAGAAATCAGAGACAGAGCGTAGACGACGACGATCACGTTCTGTGTCACCCAACATTTTCAAAGAAGTTTTGGCAGACGTTCACCCTAGCGATTTTCAAGAGGAAGTTACTGATCCATATTCGACTCATTTTTTTGCTAACAAAACATAGAATGTGTTGAACAAGATTCACCTATGCTTTGTATATGGATTTCGCTTTTTTTGCATAAATACACTCTGAACCTCTATTTAATGTTTTTTCACATTCACATTTAATTTTCTTTTCATTGTTTCTCTAATTTGTTCATGTTCTCCATTGTAATATAAAATTGTTATAGTTTCCTTATCACAATCTTCGTATCTCTGGTATTTTGTATTTCATTTTTACATGCATTGTATCATTTTTTTAGGTTATATTTGTAAAAGTTAGAATCACCTTTATTTCTTTAGGATGTACCTCCTCTGGATATGATAGTACTTTTTATTTAATTTATTTAAGTAGTTTAATTTCAATTTATATCAAATGAAAGTTCTCTGAAAACGGAATATTAAAACTCTGTATATAAACATGCTATGTAAGGTGTACTGATTTTTCCTTCATTCAAATGGTGTCAAATTTCTTCCGATATCAACTGGGTAATTGTGTGGTAATTCTTTATGACTCAAGGTTTATGGGTGAGTTGAACTTGTTCATGGTAATAATCTGGTCCAGGAATAATGCATAATTCATCGAATATTTGTATGAATTCGATCTGTACCTTCTTTGAAATAAATGTTTAAAAGTTTAAATATACTCATGATTGAATCAATATATATGCGATCTTAATTGCACTTTTTGCATTCCAAATTTCATAGACCAACTTCATATTTATAAGTTACCTCTTTTCATTTCTTCTGTGATATCAGTAATTACAATGTTGTTACATTGCATAAATGGTAGTCACCTTATCACCTTTTTCTTTTGTATCATTTTATTGTTTATCGGTGATTTTTTATGTTCTTTCTTTTTTTCCTTCTGGTTTTGAGATCAATACAAATTAACATGAAATACGTGTTTAAATTTCTTCATTTTCTAATGCGCCGGTTTCTCTACATTTGTTACATTCAAGAATATCCTTATATTTAAAAAACTCCACAAGTTTTCATGCACCTTCATCATGATATCTATGTATTCTACTTACTCCATCATGTCCAGTGGAGAGTTGTGTCTCTGACACATCATTTATGTTATAGTCTTTTCTGCTGGTTACCACCTGTTAAACGATTTATCATATCCTTTCCCTTTAACAAGTACATACATTTTACCTTTCATTCTTTTGGTCTTTAAATCTTTTCCGCTTTGTACATGTCATCCTTTATGTAGTACTCTTGTTTTAAGGTCTTGTTTGTTAAACATATCCTCAGTATCCTCTCCATTTAAGGTTTCCAGTTTATAATCAACCGGATCACCAAATATTATTCGCCTCATTTTGAATATTTTCTCGGTAAAGTTACAAAAGTAACCTTTTGCAATAATTGTTTTATATTTTGAAATTGTGACTGTTCACCAATTTAAATTTAGGAGTTCCGAATGTATCAGCCGTTAAATAACTCAATTGATTGATTCATACTTTTAAACTGCTTTCTTCCTTCATCGCTTCCACCGGAGTCATGTCTATTGACGTGTACTATGTATTGTAGTATCCATATATTAACTTTGGCCAAACGTCAGCCCATTTTTGGGTTCGTTTTGAGTGAAATACTACTTCGTTCTAGTCTTCAGAGTTCTCTTAAACCTTCCCAATACAGATTTTTTTTCTGAGTAATTTGAAAAGTTCTCATTATTTTCCTTTCTGTAGAAATCCTTAACTTTTTATTGTACAACTCATTTCTTCTATCTGACGTCTTGTTTCTAGGCTTTCTATCTGTGAAAATTTATTTAAAAGCGTCGTTTATATCATCTCTCTTTTTACTTTTTGAGCCCATGCGTATTATGAGAAGACATCTCTCCCTGTCAAAATGTATTTATATCCATTGTTGTATATTTCACAGGCTTGCGTGCGAACAAGGTTTGCCTGCCACTGGTCATCCAGGCGACTTGCATATAATTTCTATAAGAAACTTTCACACTTTTCTTGTTTCAAGTATAGCTATATTTTTCAGTCAATCGCTCTTTCAATGCAGCATATTTTATTTTACTTTCGTCATGTTTCATTTGTTTCCACGTGTGATTTATATTTATGTAAGAAACTGTACTATTAGGAGAGTGTTAAAGGAGTCTTAAATACTATTCTTTTTCGGTCATTTAGAGCGGTATGAAAACATCCATTGAATATGTTATGCTTGACAAATTGCCTTTAGGCGTTATCAACAAACTAACCAGAAACCGGTCACAACAGGAACATTTATTTTCAACAGTTTGAACCTTTTCTTTAATGTTTTTAAAAGTATCCATGATTTCAGATTTATGTCTAATTTTGCCACTTTTATGGTTGAGTCGAAAACAGCTACTTCATATACTCAGCCACCATGTATTGTTTTTAATTGAATATTGTTTTCCACACATTATATCTCTGTCTTTTCTGAATCGTTTAAAAGATTGCGAAAACTATGAGTTATACTGTAAATTTAGCTGAATACAAATTTGTATATCTACTCACATCAAAAACATAACTTATTCCTTTTTCATTACATACTGTATTAACAATTTTGGTATCAGAATTGATAATGCGTATCTGTCATTAAACCATCATTAAACGCGATCTTTAAATCTGCCTCTTTTCTCAAACATTGCAGGGTATTGTTTAAGATGCTTGAAACCAACAAATCCTTCTCTTGCATATTATTTTGTAATACAATTGTGCTTGACCACACATTTATTCCATACAATCTGGAAAACAAATACATGTTTCCATTTGGTATTTAAATTGTTGTTTTTATGTTACACTCATGAAATATTTATATCACCTCTCTGAAAACTGTGACTCTATAACAATATCGCTTTGTGCCATTATTTATGTTGATAAAATGTTTTATTAATTTTGTTTTATGTTGATTTTAAAAAAAAATGAATAGCTTGATATTACGGAGTAAGTTTTACAAGTATTCAGAAATGTAATCCCTGTGTATTTACGAAATTTTACAAGTGTTTAAGAAATCCGATTACAAAATGTAGGCAAAGTAGGTAACCCGTGCTTTTAAGTATGTTTCTTACACACTTTCCCATTGGATTGTTTTCGTGAATTTTACAAGCGTTTCAGCTCCGGCCACATATATGTACTTACTTTCGACAATTTCCCTCTCACTCCAGATTTAAACAATTTATACAGTAAACCATTATTAAAAACAAACAGAAAGCTTTTTGAAAGTCGTCAAAAATACAATAAATCCCTTTACTATTACTGATATACATATTTATTGGATTATGGAGAATATTGCATTAACAGTTTACAACCCTTTCTTAAATCGAAACTGAGAATCACTAATTGTAGTCTCTGTATTAATACCTTCATTAATCTTTAATCAAGAATGTTTGCAAAAAGTCTTTAAAACACAACTCATTCGGTTTATATCTCGCAAAACCATAATTCAGAATTATCCACACCTTTAAATATTGGAACAATCCCTCCCACGCTTGAAGACGTATGAAATAACCGCTATCAAGTATTGCATTACAACGCTTACTTCAAAAAGAAAAAAAAGTATATCTTGTCTGACTATATAGAGCTCATTAATCATCTCAAAGACACAGCCTGTCTTATTTCGTTTATACTTTCTAATAATAATTCAGCACCCCAACAACACTAAAAGATATATAAAAAATATGCGCTTATACATTAATCTCCTACGTCTCGACTTCTGTGCTGCAAGGGTGTGGTCACATCCCGCTTCCAACTAAGCTTTTGCAAATTAATTTTGCTTTTCTCGGCATTTAAGAAATAAAATATGCATGTAAGAGAAAACAAATCAGTTGAAGTGGCACAGAAGATCAATACATCTCTCATTTTTATCATACTTTTCTGTAAATTATCCCTCTAGATCGCAATATTTTCAAACACTAGATACATTTTGAAAAACAATCTGAGCAACAGAGGCAGGAATTCGAAATTGGCAGTTTAACAACGTAATTTGTGAATACGAACGATTCCGAACTTTGGCATTATCCGTCCGTGTATCCGCAGCTGACGAAATCTCGGCTTTATGCAGAACAAAATGCATACATAGAGGTCAGCCTGTACAACTTATGACGTCATACATAGCAAGGGATGTCGCATCTGATGTCTAATGTATGCGTGTGTCCCTCTGTGGCGGGTTCACCTTGGGATATCCACACGTTTATTAAGAAATGTCAAAGAAATCAGTATAAGTGGCACAGTCAATTGGTTTACATGATGTTCCACTGTAACCTAGAGTAAAGTTCAGAGTCCGGTGCAACTTTTCCAGACTATTTGTCTACTGAAGAATAATTTCTGTAACTATTTATAATCCGCAGAAGCTAACTGGGTGCCTTAAAAAAGAATACAAATGCGTACGAGCTGAAAAATGTTCAGAACATTAATGATCTTAAAGATAAATAAAAAGTTAATGGCATAATTTAACTTGAAGCAGCCCTCAAGCATGTTGGTGTAAACGACATATAAATGAATAGGATAGGTGAATTTACGGAAATATGCATTATAAATTGACGTAGTATGACAATCTTGAAAAATGCTACCGCAAAACAATATATTGTGTTGAAATTGCATACTGGTTTCTTGCTTAAGTAGATTATTATTATTATTATTATTATTATTATTATTATTATTATTATTATTATTATTTGTATAAAAAGATTTCGAAAATCTGAATAAAAACAATGTTTATATAATTACGTATATTTATATGCACAAGTGTTATGCTTGCTATAATTTCTTATCATTACCCCTGAAATCGTGACTCTTTTAAATTGTCTTGTAAAAACACAACTGATATTTAGGGACGACTTCTTTAGTTATCGTCGCGAGCATGGCTTATACTAAAGTAAAACAAATTTAGGAAAAATCTGTATACTTTTTTATGTGTTGTTTAGGTTTTTATAAGTACTATGGCAGCAAATCTTTAAAATATATATCAATAAAATAATTAAAATTTACTAAGCAAAAGAAATCCTGAAATTTTGCCCGCGGCAAGGTGGATGTAATTCGGCAAAGTCCTCTCAAGTTCAGTGTACTACAAGTGTGTGAACTGAGGTTCTCCTAGTGTATTTCATTTAACAGAAGTGTGTGATCCTCCCAATGTATATGCAAAACACACCACGTCAATCAAATATAAATTTAGTTTTTCACAAAATGTTGACCCCAAAGACATGTTCTTGTGTAAAAGCAAACAAAATCCACTATAAGGGAAGCGTATAAATGCTTTCCTTGAGGAGGACCTTCTAAGGAATGTGGATTTAGAAGTTCATTCTAACGTAGGTAACGCTTGTGTGTGTGTGTGTGTGTGTGTGTGTGTGTGTGTGTGTGTGTGTTTTAGAAAAAGTTGTTTAAAGTTTTTCAGAAACTAGGGCTACTTTGATGGTCAATCCGCATCTTGTGTACACTGTCCAGTCAGGTGTTTCCATACTACATATAAGTTCCTGCGCTTTTTTAAATTCCGTCTTCTCTCGCAGAAAGAGACATCATGTTGCGGGAACTGGAGGAGAAATTATTTTATTCTCTGATGTTTAAACGTCATGGAAATTCAAACAATCATTGTTTCGAAATAATATTTCACCTTTTGCTAATTTAAAATCCTCTTTTCATCGGAGCACTTTTCCACCAGAAAAACAGTGAGTAACGATCTGCTGACCTCGTTACCGACTTGTCAGTATTCCTTGACCATGTATTTCTTCTAAATATACTCGTTTCACAATCTCTAATCGGAGCATCCCCAGCAATTTCTGTGAAATAAAAATAAGCCTCGGATGTATGTCGGCGCAGTAATTTGCAGAAAGAAGGTATGATCCATATAATTTACCGATAAATTGCGAATGCTTGTCTCCCGTCCTGGGAGAGTATCGAGAACGAGACTAAAGGTTTAAAGCCACAGCCTGGCAGCAGTGGGACGCAAAAAACACGGCGAAATATTGTATATTGCTCTCATATATTTTAATACATCCTACATTTAACTGACAAAGTCACATTTTTATTTTTTTATTTTTTTATTTTTTTATTTTTCTTCTTTTTTATAATAAATGAGTTTGTCGACGAACTTGTCATATATATACTTAGCGTTTGTTTCCACGACCGCCACCAACCCACCTCCGTGAAGTTATTGTATCGTATAAGATATTATATTTATTTCTTTATTTATTTATCCGAGTGAGATTTCATTTTTTTAAATAAGAATATGCAGTCTGTATATACACTTCATATTTTACTTCGTTTATTATCATGAATATAATTGCTTTGTACGACATTCGATCGGGGGGAGGGGGGGGGTCAAACAGCGTGGATCAGGATATGACGTCGCATAATGCATCACGAGAGCACGGTTTACGTTATTCCCTTTCTTAAAAAATATGAGGAACAGTGGTGACCCTGATCTGAAGTTACATTATTTGACGGCGGATCTGGATCTTCGCTATTCGCAGTTGGGCACGTGTTATACTCTAGAGGAGTTGCTAGACTAGTGGTTAGAACACTGGCCTCTGACGCCAGAGGTCTCAGGTTGGAATCCCATTTGGGACTCTAAATTGTGTTTCCTAACATCTCTATTAGCATCATCAGCGGCTATGATGCTAAACAGTGTGCGGTCCGTCGGCTCTGAACGTTAAATTGCTGTCCCTGTGTAGTTAGAGTCGCACCATGTGTAGCTAGAAGATTCATCCCGTGGTATTCGAAAACGAGTATATGTCTTTCGCCGCTATGGAGGTCCTTCCCGCACCCTGGAGTATGGATAATCACACCATCCCGCAATACTCGATATACGAGGGTGTGGCATTAAATGGTAGATCGATAAATACAAACTCTGGGCGCAGGGTAATACAAGATTCCACCTCACAGTTCCCTTGCTTGATCTTTTTCGTCTTCGTTTTTCTTCGTTTTTTTTTTCTGACTCCATTGTTGCTATATCGTCGTTAATCCATGAACCTATTAGATTAATCAGTTATTAGACAACGTAATTATACATCAATACATCAGTAAATCAATATTCAGCAAATGCATCCCGAATCTAAACATCTTCAAACTTAATATATTAGGTTTTGGGACTATTCACATGTTTAGCTTTGAAACAGATGAATAAAAAAAAAAGTCGAGCATTGCGTGTCGTGGAACTTAATCATTTATTTAATTCTGTTCCAAAATGAAGCAAAATTTGGGAATTAGTTCCTTTCAGAGGACAATATGATCCAAGCCTGCAATTATCAGAGTATCAAGGTTTTTAGATTATCTGCAAGAAGTTTTAATTGCAGGTTGTACTCAGCAATATTGACAATATTACACAATGCCGTCGAGGGCTAAATTAGTTTTATCAATCACGTTAGAACATTTAAATCTATTCAAGCTGGTCTGCAGTCTGGAAAGACATTTACAAAAAAAGTATTGAAAAGGGATATTGGTGTGAATAGACTTTTATATACAGTGATAAAGTTTAATTGCCCAAGATGACCTATACATTAATGTAGTCTGTGTTGGGGATTAAAGGAAGATTCATGTGGACAGCTAGACCCTAACGGCAGTCTTGACATCTTCATGTGGTACTGCAAGTCTCTGAGCCGCATTTTTATCTTCATTACGGCTTATGTGGGCAATGTTTGGCACAGCATAAAGACAATAATTAGTTTCCTTTATAACTAATTGGAAGGATAGTCGGGTGTTAAGTCATAATATTATTCTGGAACAGTGTGTACAAAATCACTGCTAGGCTGGACTTAAAAAAGGCATCACTAGCCCTAATGCGTGCAATATCATCCCACAAAGGATATTTGTTGCTCTTAAAACTGTAAGGTTCATGTAAACCCGCGCATCACAGTACCAGTCTTGACAAGCTTTTTGAACAGTTTCGAGTCATCATGAGTTTACTACTCGAGCAACTCTGACAAGCCTTTTGCGCAGTTTCGAGTTATCATGAGTTTACTACTCGAACAACTCTGACAAGCCTTTTGCGCAGTTTCGAGTTATCATGAGTTTACTACTCGAGCAACTCTGACAAGCCTTTTGCGCAGTTTCGAGTTATCATGAGTTTACTACTCGAACAACTCTGACAAGCCTTTTGCGCAGTTTCGAGTTATCATGAGCATGCTGCTCGAGCAATCCAGACAACCTTTTGCTCAGTTTCGAGTTATCATGAGTTTACTACTCGAGCAACTCTGACAAGCCTTTTGCGCAGTTTCGAGTTATCATGAGCATGCTGCTCGAGCAATCCAGACAACCTTTTGCTCAGTTTCGAGTTATCATGAGTTTACTACTCGAGCAACTCTGACAAGCCTTTTGCGCAGTTTCGAGTTATCATGAGCATGCTGCTCGAGCAATCCAGACAACCTTTTGCTCAGTTTCGCATTCTCCTGAGCTTACTCTTCGTGCTTCATGTTCCACTGCTTTCACAAAATAACATATATATATATATATATATATATATATATATATATATATATATATATATATATCTATCTATATATATATATATATATAATGTAGTTCACAAATGTCGTCGGTTATCTCCTTTTCCTCGACCTGATTACTATTTAAAAATGAGTAGGCAGTTGTATGTATTTTCGTCATAAGCATAGGATTTTGTGAATTCTCCATTATTTCTGTATTATTCTGGGATGAAACCATATCATAATTTTTAATCCAATAAAAATAATGGTATATCAATTTGAGTGCTAACTAGTTACCACGAATGCGGATAGATATCTAGAAATTCTTCTTTCAGGACTCACGATATTTTTTTTATAAAGAAAATGTTACATTTTATAATATGAGTTTAAGAAACGCATCGAAAATGGCCAACAATTATCCAGTCTAACGCAATGAGGTTAACTTGCCATTGAAAATAGCCTAAAGGTATAAATAAAAATTAAATCATTTCACTGAATATTTAGATATACCGACAGACAGACATACGGTCATACAAATACAGATAAACAAAAAGACATTCCTTTAGCAAGAACCAAAACTCTCCCATTATTTAATTTTATTTTTGTTAATTCATCAAAGAGCAGAAATCTCCATTGCACAAACTCAGTGCGGAAAATGCAATAAATGTGTCACTTCGAATGATCGAAAATAAGTTTAAGAACGTAAAATGAAATACATTAAGTTAGTTGTCCAGGCATAATTGAGGCTGTTCTGCACCTTTACTGCATTAAATCTAGAGTTTAATATACATGCAAATAAAGGTTGAATATACGTGTATTTAAAGTAATCTAATATGGCTTGTATCTCGGGTACCTGAAACAATCGTGTTTGTACGTGTATTTAAAGTAATCTTATATGGCTCGTATCTCACGTACCTGAAACAATCGTGTTTGTACGTGTATTTAAGTGGCTCTGTAGATTATCGATGCAGGATAAAAGGATCATTTTAATTCAATGAAGGCAAAAGACCCGAGTTTTTAAATTGGTACCAGATGTTCGCCTTTTACACAATTATTGCAATTAACTTCATAGTTTTGTGTTCATGTAATCAACCACTCAGCCAAGTTGTTCTTTGCTTTAGTTTACACTAACCATAATTTTCCATCTCTGGTCTCCCACCTGTAACATGATGGTGCATTCATTTCATCTTTGCATATTTTAAACCACATTAAACTAAGTTCTTCGGATGACAAGGGTGGCGGTGAATCTGCACAGAATTACATACAGTCTTGAACTAAAAAGGTTTCATAATGAAACCTTTCAGGGATCAGATGGACTCAATCAGCGAAAACAATAGGAATCACTCCAATATTGCTTGGTAAAATGACAGTGAAGTCGTTGGGTGTCAGGAGGCGGGGGATGGAGATGATAGGTGCATTAAAAAGCATGGGGTGTGCACTTCGAAATATATTGACAACTAACGTGCAGTATCCAACACATCGTAGATATAACGCTCTTAGGCAATATTGCATAGACCAATTTAAAATGTCTAAGGGTACAGCTACATACGTACCAAAGTATTCTGGACACTATATTACTCTATCTCCTATCTTTATGTATACAACTTAACATTCGACATATATATGTTTCATTACAATGTAAAATATCATTGTTTCTATAAAGTTATACCAGATACCACGGACTAGAATGTATGAAATTGCAAACTTGTATAAAATAAATGAAGGAAAACGAAGAAGACAATCAGACAAATATTTCATCCAACAACAAACGTGAAAGCATGAAGGATTGTGACAAAAAGGTTATATATCTGAAGTGGCGGAGTGATCTTATCGCTTCCCCCCCCCCCTCCCCTTTTTTGTTGCTTTCACTTTTGAATATCTTGTCATTCTTATATACTGCTTTGGTATTTATTTCCAATGAAAACCTCAAACGCTACAAGAGGAAGAGCACTTTTATGCAACTATGAAGGTTCCTGGCATACCACACGTGGGATACCAACTTCTTCATGAACTATATCAGCATTTCTCTTCTTTGCTCAGCTATTTTTCTTTCCATGTGTAATACAATTTAATTGTATATGATATACGAGAGCTAAGGAGATAATTAGAACATGAAAAGTAAGTCTTTGTAGTTAGGGTATTCCTAGCGCCTGGAGAAAGGAAACAAATTGGAAAGATTGTCCCGATTTGTATTCCTCTTGAAAGAACTTTTCATGTGTGCAAAAGTAAAGAGTGCAGACAAGTCTCTGATTAAATTACTCTTATTCAATGAAGTGTCATTATAGCTTTTGGACGCTGTCGATTTCCAAATCTGTATATGTCTGCACAGTTTCGCTAGCCAAGTGTCCTCGATTGAGTAGGCTCCTGCGTGGGACAAAGTGGATCGAGGACCCTTGGCTACAACAAAGATGGCGATTCCATGACAAGGTTTTAATGCAGGTACAATTACAACTGACAATAAAACATGAAGGTTCATAAGTTGGGTAAGTACCTTTGTGAGTAGAGATAACACTGCGTATTCCACCTCTGTGTGTGTGTGTGTGTGTGTGTGTGTGTGCCTGTGTGTGTGTCTGTGTATTAATCGCACTGGCGGGGCGACGATGATGGCCCAAAAGGGTTAGAATACGAGACCCGAATTTTTATCAGCTGTTTTGACGCCCCAAGACCTCTGGCGCCCGTGGCAATTGCCCCCCCCCCCCCCCCCCCGCGTTAGTACGTTACTGATTAATCGCATGCAGTACAATGTGATGGTTTTGGATTTTTCAAGATTGAATAATGATAATTACTCTGGACATTACTCCATCTACATGTGTTTCAATCGTATTTACTTATCATCTTTGTTCTAGTTCGCTTGCATCAATAAACCCCTTTCCATGAATTTAAAATCTATCTAAAATATCCAAGTTGGTTCCGTGTTCCTTCTCTGATACGAAAACATCAATCAGTGCATAATAGATAACATTGTTCCCTTGTATTGATAAGTGTGTGAATTTTTGTATTAATTTAGTATCAGCCTGACGAAAAGCGTATTTCAACATTTGTTGAGCTCTGTTTAATGATGTGGAACAGTTGTTTACATAAATGGACGAAAAAAATATTTTTAGACTGATATATATATATATATATATATATATATATATATATATATATATATATATATATATATATATATATCCAGTGCCATTTCACAAAATGCTGACAGAAACATGAGTATAGGGCCATTTAGAAATCATTATGAGTGACTGTTAAATCCACTAACTAAAATGTTTTTAAATCTTTGTGCAAATCAATTTCAAAGTATTAACAGGAACATATCATACATATGATTTTTTTTATAACAAAGGACCAATTATATTGAAATTACATGTGCCAATATTAAATGACTAATACAATGCGTGTTTAAGAGTTATACGTTAAAACCGGTTATCTGCAATCTATCATAAGTAGTATCGTGTGGCACTCTGGGGCAAAAGGCACACATGAGAAAATGGAATTTAATATTAGGCAGCCGTTTTGAAGATGTGGCACTCTGGGGCAAAAAATGTCACTCTGGGGCATAAAAGGAATTTAACATCGCTGTGGCACTTGGGGACACAAGGGGAAATTAACATTAGGTTGACCGTCACTTTTATCTACTAACCAGCACCCATACCTACTGACCAATACGCAGAGATCGGCTGACCAACACCTACACTAGCTCACTAGAAGTGAATTGAAAGGAGATAACATGTTAGGAATGTTCACACACAAACGTACTGATATAATATCACCCATGAAAACGTAGGAATGTTCACACATACACAATCATGCTATCACCAATGAATAGGGTAGGAATGTTCACACATACACACAAACATAGTTATATACTATCACCCATGGAAATGGTATGAATATTCACACAGAAACATACTATCATACTTAATATAATGTCACACAATGCAGAAGGGTGAGAGGGTATTTAAGTTTTAGTTGTAGAAGAGAAAAACAGACGCAAAAGACATACATAAAACACACAATATTTTGGCAATAGTTTCAGTAGGATCTCTGTTTTCAAGAGATCTGTGTGGCCCAGAAAAGGGTCGTTTGGGAGTTAACCAAACATGGTTAACACAGACAACACCTCTTCACTATTCTCTGTCTCAAACTTCTCCTCACTACCTGTCCATACATTAATAGTTACTTAAGGCTTCCTTGTCTTTCCACGTAGACTGTTTTTTCGGTTTGTTTTTTTTTTTTGTTTTTTTTTGTTTTTCAGATAGCCGTATCCGTGATCCCGGTGATGGCCAACATCACATTCCCATACAACAATAAGTCAGGACTGAATAACATCATCGAAACAATTGTGGAAGAGTGTACGCTCACATTCATCTTGGTGGATTGTCGTAAGAACAAATGTCACAAGAGGAAAACGAATCTCTGTATTTAGTCTACGGGCGGATTAAAACTGATTTGGAGGTTTCACCAAACAGAATGCGTGTGGCATAATTCAGTCAAACCCATGAGCTTTTCGACGATTCATCAGTGCTGAACAGTGCAATTACAGGCTACATGACTCAAACAAAGACTTTGTGGTGTGGTGCGCCTGCAGCGGGTACTTTTTATACCCTGAGTGACAGTACGACTACTGCTGCAGTAGCGAGTATTATTCCAGAGAATGTCTTGGATTTTGCTTTGGCTCTTTGCGATTTCTTATCCTCGCAAGAATTTTAACCGGTGCCATATGACGATTTTTTAAGGAAACAGAAGAAAGAAATAAAGACCTTTTCACAACGCAACAAAGAAGAAGAATAGACTTTTATTCATAAACAAGAAGAGGAAAGAATAAACAACAAGAGGAGACAAAGACGATGAACAGTAAACAAAAGGAAGGGATTGGCATATCGCTCTTGCGACGACTGTATTCAGGAACTTTAAAAATCCACCACCACCTGCAATATCGACACCCTTGCCAGCGGCAAGAACAGACGTAAACAGATACGCAACCTAACAAAAAAACAAGCCAATTCGCATGGCAACAGTCTAAAAAAAAGGAAGTGGACGACATCTGGACTGACAAAGAAATGGCTCAAAACTTCATAGAAGATAACAGGGTGGTCATAACAAGCAAGAGACAGTTCCTGTCAGAGGATATTAAAATACCCACCAAAAAGAGAATTTATAAAGCAGTAAGCAACATCAAGAGGAAGGATGAGAAATTCACCGAATGCCCAGTCCCCCTTTTCAGCGCTGATTAGCAATCTGCTTATAGAACACCACCTGATACGAGCGTCGAGCATCACCTATTCATCATCACAAAGTAAACTAATCATAGCTGGCCTGATTGAAAGCCGTATCAGGAGAACATATGAGCCACCAGCGCATCTGATCGTCACCATCCCGTAGCCAGGCGAACCTCAAAGCCCTTTTAAGGGCTAAAAGAAGAATACTTCGATTGCCCATGGGGTTTCACTTTGGCTCTAAAAACTTATTTCGACTAAAACTCGTTAAAATGGACACATTTGATCCTTTAGACCATCGTTCCAAAACTACTCGATATATTGATAACTAATTAAGATTACTAAAATAATATTGAGTTAATTTCACCCGATGATTATCAATTTATCGGACAATTCAAGTACACTATGTACACTTAATTATAACATTGGATAGGTTAGCAAAACTTTTAAACTGAAGATCAGCGTGATCAAATTAACATATATGGCTTACACGCAGTTGGTTGATAGGGACAACCCGAATTCGACAAATGGGCAGAATTTTATCATAGTACGTTTATGGCGTTTCTGTCACACTTCCGGTGCCGCATGTGACTCTGGCCGGACCCTTTACACCTTTGCCACGTCTGAACATGACAGTTCATGACTGGGAATGTGATGCTAACCAACCTCACTTTTCCCTTTCAGTTTCCATTAACCCTTGGGGTGGGGATCAATTGAACCTGAGATGTGCGTCCTGTGGGACCATCAAAGGAAAGTGTGTCTGAAAAACCAAACGACCTTATTCAGGGCCATTCAGATATCTAAGAAACAGATACTACTCAAACTATTGCCAATCTTTGTTTTTATATTTGTATGTTTGTGTATTTTGTGCATCTTTGTCTATGGTTTTCGATAACAAAACAAATGTAAACCCTAGCCACTCTTCTGTCTTTTGTGATAATATATAAATATGATTGTGTGTATGTGTGTGAACATTCCTACCATTTTCATGGGTGATTGTGTATAAGTATGTTTGTGTGTATGTGTATGTGTGAACATTTCTACCCTTTTCATGTTTAATAGTAGATACGTAGGTTTCTGTGTATGTGTGTGAACATTCCTACACTTTTCTCTCCTCTCAATCCACTTCTAGTGAGTTAGTGTATGTGTTGGTCAGTCTATCTGTGGAAGTTGGTCGGTAGGTATCGGTGCTGGTCACTCAGACGTCGAGTGGGTGAGTAGGTGTAGGTATTGGTCAATAGGTGTGGGTATTGGTTAGTAGTTCTGGGTGTTGGTCAGTAGGTGTTATGTCCTGCTCGGTAGATGTAGGTGCTGGTCGAACTAATGTTAATTTCCCCTTAAGTCCCCAAGTACCGTACTAATGTAATATTCCCCTTATGCCCAAAGTGCGATTTATTCCCAGATTGCCACGACTTCAAAATGGACGCCTAAGGTTCAATTCCGCTTATGCTCTAGAGTACCATCCCCCCCCCCCCCCCCCGGTGTTCCACATCTTCAAATTACCGCCAATGTTAACTTCCATTTGTCCTCAGAGTGTCACACTGTACTACTGTCACATATCTACAGTAACAACAGAAATTAGATCTGCTGGTATCCACTTTGGTTAAAGATAAACATCAATACTTCCTTCTCATTGTGCAGCCACTGAACTTCCATAACATCAAATCGGTGGACGCGGGAAGGGGACCCTCAAATATGTTGAAAAAATTATTCTTGCTCTGATTTATAGATTTTTTAAAAATGACATATTATATCCATTATATTAGTTGAAAAATAAATTATTCTGAGGTAAAAGCAAAACAAGATATATCCCGGCTCGAAAGAAAATCCCAGAGCACCCCTCTCCAAAAACGAGTTAAGCAAACAAACACATGCGTGAGGCTGGTTTGAAGTCAATGTTTCCCCTACTTCCAAGGACCTCAAGACAACAGTCATTGTCAACTGAAGGGTTCCTAAATGCGCTCATAACACAAATAATTGTCCTATAATAAACTAACCACCATACATTCATGAGACTATAATTTCATGCTTTTTATGTTTTTTCTTTTTTCACATTCGTATGACTTATCAGTATGTTTTTCTAAGCCGTAGCGTTGGTATTTCATACCACCTACAACGAAGCATGACCCAAATGCCTAATACACAGAATTGTTCACATCTCAAATGACCAAGCACGTATACGTGAGAATATCCTGTGGATTCCTTATGTTAAGAAATTAGGAAGGGTCCATTTTCAAAACTAATCCATGCTACCATAAAGTTTTACGAACACTGTACATTATGATGTCTGCTCCGAGTCACTGGCTAATTACTCGGTTGGATAAATATTTTCCTAAAACCCAACTCCCCATAATCAAACACATAATCACTAAAGTTTAACAAAGCTATAAACGGTAAGGTAAATACAAATAGCACATGCCTTAGGCCTGTCACAGTACTCTTCATACGTAATTGTATATCTGATTTACATCAGCGTGGTTCGCTGCAGTTAGCTATTCATCTTGCCTACTATTGCTGTACATGTACCTCCAACTGGAAGTGCATTTATGCAAAACGTCAATCAAACTTTGAATTTCTTGCAAGGAAATCAATAGTTTTGATTCCGTTTTGGAGGAAATCTATTACATCATAATACGCAGGCTTTGGCCGCAGTAGATACTGCTAAGGAGTGGATATGAAAGTGAAATGTTTAACTTTCATCATAAAACCATCCTAAAGATTGAGCTGGTGATTCTAAAGTCAGAGTAAATAGAATAGTGGTATTGGTAGTGACTTTAGAAAAGTTATACGGATGGTCAAACGCTAACCGTTACACGTGATGGCATTCGAATAAATTTCCTTGTAAGGTGTTTCTTCTTCCCAAAGTATCTGTCCAAAGCTGCCTTCCTCTTATTGTTGCCACCATTATTTCGAGATCTTGCTATGAGTATGACTAAATGAGGAATGGAAAATCACTTTAGAATGATCAAAAATAAAACATCTTTTATCTTCAGTTCGTTAAAATAAGGAAAGAGTAAATCTTTGAGATTTCAACTGACTTCTATGTGTGAATTTTAGAAAGTTACATTTATACCGTGGCAGGTGGGAATTAAACATATTTGGCAGATGAGAAAGAATTACCTTTCAACAAATGAAAAAGACATAGACGTAGTCAGGAAATGGATAGATTGTAAAAAAAATTGCCGGTAAGGTATCATTTATTACTTTATTACGGAGAGAACTCCCGACTTGGATAAAAGACATAGGGTATTCTTGTGTTGGATGCAGTTAACAAGGAGAGGGGGTAACCATATGCACTGAAAACCGGAGCATGGGAAACTTGTGATACGAGTTAATTTCCCATTTCTCATTCTACCATCCAACCAACCACAGTGGGAATTTTGTTTTTATTAAAAATGCAATAACCTCACACAGCCCTAGACAATAAAAAATAATCTCACAGACAACACACACACACACACAGACACACTCACACACAATTACAATAAAAAAATACATGCAAAATGTCATACAGGAATAGATCAAAGCAATCTAGTTGAGTGCACGCGGAAGCATGTATCGACGTTGGTCCTATTTTGTTTACACACCGAATATTCTGATACCAAGAATTAAGAGTGACAGCATGAACGCGGATGGAATTCTAAAAGACGGGGAACGATAATTTGGGCAATAAACGGAGAGGTTCTTACATTTACTGGTGATATTGTTATGGTAGCATGCCAAAATGTCTTCTGTATTAGATATGCTTTGATAGATGCAACTATTTTAGGGGCTGCTTTTATTTCTTGAAATAAAGGAATTATCTTCTCATTGTCTTTCTCAACTTCATAAACAAAGTTGATTATAATACGATGATAGAGAACTCAATACGATCAATGTAAAGAGAACAGTGTGCCCTACAATACTTGACTGTCTTTCTCAGATTCAAAGAAGAGAAATGTGTATTATCATAAGAGGATGGTGTACACGGCACATGTTATGTACAGAGAACAGTGTATGCGACAAGCGTATATTTTTATCGATGATATCAAGAGTATATTTTTATCGATGATATCAAGAGTATATTTTTATCGGTGATGTCAAAAGTATATTTTTATCGATGATATAAAGTCCCCTTTCCGCCTCCTATGCATGCGTAGATAATGGACGGAATCTTGTAAAACAACAGTTATAAAAACAATTAAAAAAAGAAAAATAACGATAATTTACTTCAGACACTTCGGACAGTTTATAGGTTTGACTAAATGGTGAAGGGATGTCGACTCAGACACCGGTTTGAGTCAATTTTCATTATAAATGTTAGCAGTTTATTTTAGGGGCGATATGTATACAATAATTTTTTCAAACATATTGTTGGTTGGATGTATCCAGCGAACATAATTGCTTTTTCAAAGTAATCTAGAAACACTTAGGTTCGTATATGCATAAGACTGCATTGTATCAATGTGCCAAATTCCAAGTTACCGCTGACGAATTATATCGAGTTATCCCTAATGGTATGTTATCCTTGTAATGTACCACTAACTATGAATAAAAATAGGTCACAGAAAGCTATATTTCAATGTCAATAGAGCACAGGCACTTTTATATATACATTTATGAAATTAGACGGGTGTGTTCACACTTGAAATCACTACAGGCAGAAGGTACAGGTAGATAGCAATGACATGACATACATGTAGTTTTCATGATGCCTTGAATAGTATCATTCTCTACATTTACATGTAGCTCAGACATTGTTGCATGTGCTGTCATGAATCATAAAACATGATGCGTGCATTCACCTTTATCATGTATGTTAGCACCCATAAAAAGTAAACTTTGTTGTAATGACCTATTTCGCCTTAGCAATAAGTAAAACATAACATATGGCGTCGTCATGTTTTTTGAGCTATTCAAGAACTGCTATTGACATTCGTTCTAGTCTCCTTTCTCCAGCAACTTGTTTCTTTTTCTTTTTTATGTTTGTTCGCTATTTGTTTTGTGATGTATTTATTTCATCTGAAATGTTAGCATATTACCGGTAGGTAGATGTAGGGCAATTCTGCTTTTCCCTCTGTGAGAATTTAATCCAGAGAGGACCTACTTTTCCCTCTGCGAGAAATAAACCGGAGATGACCTACTTTTCCCTCTGTGAGAATTTAATCCGGAGAGAACCTACTTCTTCGAGCAAAAGAGGTTTCCCAGTACAAAAAGAATTCTTTAAATTTCAGTGACGACTGAAGTACACCTATGGCTGATGGCTGTAGTGGGAAAAGTGAAGTTAAATTTGGAAACCATATCACGTGTGCACACCCATGTACACATAGATCAGAACGTCATGTATTTTGAAGTCTTTATCGACTTGTTCAGCCTTATCCTCAGCTTTTACGGGCTTGTATAGGAGGAAATACGTGTTGATTATCGTGGTTACATTTATTTCTCTTTATTCCCTGCTTCCAAACGCTTTAAATCTGATTTTGCATTTTAAAAAATGCCCCTTCCTGTAATAAATTGAAAACAACAACCATATGTGAATGCTTCAAAACAATTACAATTTCGGATCCAATAAATCTTATTTGCACCGTTGCGTTCCTTCTTACAAATCAGTAATTCAATCCACTGTAATGAACTATGGTGACAAAATAATCCAATCCTTTTGTCAAATCTGAGGTGCAAACCCTCTGAGCTTTTGATCTAATGAAGGAAATATGCACTTTCATCGCTGACAACTGAATTAATCAAGGCCTATTAACGTTTTACGATTCAAAGTAACTTAATTTCTTCTGCAGATTGAATGTATACTGTTGCAATGATGCACCGGAAGCTCTCTCTCTCTCTCTCTCTCTCTCTCTCTCTCTCTCTCTCTCTCTCTCCAAATTTCCATTCTAAATACAGGTTCTTACTTTATTGTATTCAAGATAGCATCATAAGAACATTATATATTCCCAAGCACATCTTTTATTTTTAAAAAGTGATTTATTTCGTATATTACATTACCGAGTACCTCGGTAATTTATCTTTAATATAAAAGAGTTTTATTATCAGATTCCTAAAAGAAATAATTGTGGAGATTCTCGTGAAAATTGAACAATTTGACTTATTCTGTCATTGATCTAGACTCAAATTAAAGCTGCAATCTCACATTTTTACGGCATATGAGAAATTAAACTTATATTACTGCTATATTCTGCAGGATTACACAATGTAATAATGTTAGTTTTCTTGGAATACTTTTTCACTTTATCAACTTTTTCCCCATATTAAAAAGCAATATAAATTGTTATATCATTTGATTAATGTTGTAGTTTTTTTTTCAAGCACACATTGTTCAAAGATAAATAAAAGATGTACAGAAGGTAATTGAATTTTTTAATGCTGACATTTTAAGTGACTTTTAAAATCCCATTTGGGAATAAGAATCACCAACTAAACACTCTTTCCTCTATCACAACACCAAAGCCTACCTTTGGGTACCTCTTACATAGTTAATAACAAACCAGGTAAATTGCCCCAGGAATAGGTACCCCGCTGTTCCTTTGATGATTTTGTGAGAAAGCAATGTGACTTGGGCCTCATGATTGCACATCAATAGAAATTCAGAAATAGGTTTAGAAAGAGTTTAGATACCTATCCCTGTGTTATTATAGTCCCAGCTGACAATAAGTAAGAATGTTTGTTGAAGCATGGCATGTACCACTTTTAATTCCTTCAATTCAGTAGACGCACGAGTGACCATTACTGATATGGCAACATACTGTAAGACGATTGCCATGTCTTTTCTTCTTTTTATTCTTATCGATCGCGACATATCATTCTTCCGATTCAGGAAAACATGATAATATACAGTAACGTATCTGATATTATGATATTCAAACCATATTAATCGGCAATTTTCGAGACCATGAAAAGGCTCGTTATGCAGATAATTTACTTCAATTTCAAAGCTCATATCATGAGAAAACTCTTTGGGTTCGGAACTGGAAACGAAATAAGAAAAGAACCATATTAAATTCTCTATACATAAAATGTATTCAAAGAGACAATCGATACTTAATTACTTTAAAAAATATTTACACAATTTTCAAAATGCCTATCATGCTATAAAATGAAACTATAGTGCATCTAAAAAAAAAAAAAAATTTTCCTGCCATTTTGAAAGACATCTTGCTCCATGAAACTTGTAGGCACATTTCAGAAACAAAATTAAATACACCACTTGGGACAATAAGATTTTTAAAACATGGTGGAATCATCATCTTTTTTAAAACATGGTAGAATCATTATCGTTAAATCATTTTACAATGAAGTTATATATATATATATATATATATATATATATATATATATATATATATATATATATATATATATATATGTGTGTGTGTGTGTGTGTGTGTGTGTGTGTGTAGAGAGAGAGAGACACACACACACAGACAGACATACACAGAGAGTGAGAGACAGAGACAAAGACAGAGAGTTTGGCTTCTTAATTCATATCGGTTTTAATAAGGATCAAGCATCGACTTTCTGTAGTACTTCTATCCAAGTTATACCACAAGGATGGTAAAAAATCTTTGTATGACGGGTGGCAACCTAGGCATAAACAAAGTTTAATATCTCAGAAGCCATTCTTTCGACTGAGTCAATATATGAATAAGCTAATGAAACACGGGATGTACCTGTGTATAACACTCATTCATGCACCAGCACAGCACGGTTTACGCTGTTTGATTCAAATCATAAATAGAAGGAACAACGTAGACCCTGATTTAAAGTCACAGTATGTGATGGCGGATGGTATTCTTCTATGTTCTCAGCTGGGCGACACACAATGTTATATTGCCATGTTAAAATTCCTCTTGTGCTCATAATGACCCACAATGTTAAATTCCTATACGGCCTCAGAGTGCCATCTTAATATTTAATTCCCGAGTTATCCACAGTGTTAAACCTATGGACGAGTTTAACATTAAATTACTTTTGTTCCCAGACTGTAATATTTGTAAAATATTGGCGTGATGTCAAATTCCCCTTGTCCCCATAATGTCAAACTTGACTACTTGCAAACATATATAATTACATACATATACACATATATACATGCATAACATACATGCGTGCATACGTGCTTACATTCAGACATATAGTCGTACATACATATATAATTGTATAAGTGCTTATCTGCAAATACATACATACATACCTGCGTACAGACGACTCTTTTAGGTAGATATCGTCTCTGCATCGATGCAAGCCAGTACATTTTGAGAGTTTATGATTGTTGTTTTTCTTTTTCTTTCTTTTTTTTTCTTCAGAAAGTACCGTCTATACTCGCGTATAAGTGGATACTAACTGCAAACTGCATAGACCAAGATCTGCCGGCGCATAATGCGACGGCAGATCAGGGTCTATGTTGTTTGCATTTAGACCTTGGTTATACGCGAGTATAACGGAATACATACAAAAACTTCACCCCAAGGCTATTCACCTGTTAAATATTTATATTAGTTGTGGGAATATCGGGTCTGTACAGTTTGTAAGGACTAATCAGTAGAACAAACAACATACACCCTGATCTGCCGGCGCATTATGCGACGGTAGATCAGGGTCATTGTTGTTTGCATTTAGACCCGAGTTATACGCGAGTATAACGGTATAAATACAAAACGTTCACCCCAAGGCTAATCACCTGTAAAATATCTATATTAGTTGTGGGAATATTGACATGTTTACCTCTGAAATAGATCAGTAAAAAAAAAAATGCAGAGCGTTGCCTGCCGTGCAGCGTAATAATCTGTTTAATTCTGTTCCAAAATGAAGCAAACGTAGCACATTACGTCTTTTTACGGATCAACATGATCCAAGAGTGCAAATTATCAGCGCATCAGGATTTTTAGATTGTCTGCAGGTAGTTTTAATTGCAACTTGTTCAAGGCAATATTGACAATATTACAGAATACCGTCGAGAACTGAAGCAGTTTTATCAATCACTTTAGAACATTTAAATCGTTTCAAGCTGATTTGCATACTCTAGAGACGTGAGACAAAGATTTATTGAGAAGGGATGTTTGTGTGCATTGACTTTTATGTTGCTCTGCCAACTGCATGGTTCTGGTAATCCCATGCATCATGGAATGAACCCCGCCAATCTTTTGCACAGTTTAGAATGATCAAGAGCTTAATCCCGTGTTTTCTTTCATGTGGCTTTCATTCAATAACAAATAGTTTTTTTAAGTCTTTAACAATTCCATAAAGTTTCATGTCTGAAGAAATTAACTTAACTGAGGAATTATAGTAAATGAATGACGTTTACCTACCTTTTCCAGTCGTTAATACTTAAAAATTAACATGATGTAACGGACTTTCCTATGTCAGTTTGCGTGATATCTGGTTGCTCTGATTGCGTACGAATATCACGACCTTCTGTTTCGAGAATCAAAGACATTTATTTTATCACAATTTATAATATTTGGTAATATTAGTTAATGAAGTACATCTGATAAAGCCACCAACTGTCCCGTCTAAGATGATGCGGTTGATCATCGGTCATCAGTCATCCACAAGAAACCATAAGGTAACAATAAAAGCTAAATAATTTTTACTGAATATATATGTATATATATATATATGTTGATTGGTCTTAGATAGGTTTAAGAAGGTAAAATTACATGCATTCAGTTTTTTTAGGAAGACCCTTGTCCGTGCATACTCGGGGCTGTTCGGCAATTTTACTGTATTAAAACTCGAGTTTAATGTAGTCAATGCAGACTGAAGATCTGAAACTGTATGGATGTACATGTATTTTTTTTTTTTTTTTTTTTTTTTTTTTGCTCTATGGGTTATCCGTGACGGAGAAAAGGATCATTTTGGTTCAATGTAAGCAAAAGTTCTGAGTTTTAACTTGGTATCAGAGGTCTGAATGTTACGAAAATGTTGAAATTTCAGTCGTTTCCCTGTTTTCAAGGAATTATGCGCTCAGTCAAGTTGTTCTTGCTTTAGTTTACACCAGTCATTATTGGCCACCTCTGGTCTCCCACCTTCCACCCAGAACATGATGTTTCATTTTGTTTCATTTTTATATTAAAAAATAAACCACATTAAATCAAGTTAATTGGATGATACGGGTGTGATGATTATTATGTTTATAGTTGCCTGTGCAGAATTACCAATAATCCAGGTTGTAAAAGGTTCCAAAAAAGAAGGTAAAGGAAAAAGGAGACAATAAAACAAATTATTCATCTCACAGCAGAGAGAAAGTGTGAAGGTTTTTCACCCCCACCCACCCCCCCCCATATATATATATATATATATATATATATATATATATATATATATATATATATATATATATATATAATCTTAACGTGCGTGTAGTGAACTCTCACATGTATCACTGTATCGCACACATACAACTGGTAATACAGATGAAAGGTGTGGTAGCTGAGCAAACTGTCAAATTGAAACAAGAGAAACGGTGATACTGATCACGCAGAATATGGAATCCCACGTGTGGAATGCCAGGAACCTTCATACTTGCAGAAAATTGTTGTTTCTCGTCTGGCTTTTGACGTTTTCATCCGAAATAAATAACAAAGGAGTACATAAGAATGAGAAGATATACAAAACCGAAAAAAAACGATAAGGAAAAGCACGGATTATAAGACATAGCTGATAGTTAAAGGACGAAACAAGGTAGGGCGTCACATAGAACACACACACAAACACACTAAGAATATGTATGTGTGTATATATATATATATATATATATATATATATATATATATATATATATAGACTGACCGAGAGAGAGAGAGACAGAGAGAGCTAAAAATGGTGCAGCCAAGTCTGAAAAACTGGACAAGCGCTTTCGAGCTCTACGGATTCCTTTCTCATAATTTAAATTCTCTTCTCAGAATGGTAATACGTGGAATGGATTTTCCTGCTGAAGGTAAAGCTTCTCCATGGTGTAATAGATCGAATGCTCTATGTCCTATCCGTCTCCTTTCATTGATCATGTTTTGTCATCCAAACCTCCTTCAAAAACAAAACCGGATTCAGCTAGATAAAGGGCTGATTAGTACACGAATGGAATGTATTTGTATTGAAGGTATCTGTAGCGTCTGGAGAAAGGAATACGTTTGCAAAAATTTACCCCGTTTGTATCCATTATTTCCTCTGAGAATTTCTAATGTGTGTAAAAGTGAAGAGTGGAGAAAAGGCTTTGATTAAATTACTCTCTTATTGTAAGAAGTACCGTATAGCTTTTGGCCCTGTTGAAATTTAGTGTTCTGTGATCCAATAACATGCTACAAACTCGATATACTGATTTACTTACCATCTCTTTCATGGTTGCTTGCATCATCAAACATCGTTCCCTGAAATTAAAATGTATCTACAAAATAACCTAATGTTGACTCTATTTTCCTGCTCTGATACGAAAATATCCAACAGTGTTGACTCTGTTTTCCACTTCTGATACGAAAACATCCAACAGTGTTGACTCTCTTTTCCTTCTCTAATACGAAAACATCCAACACTGTTGACTCTGTTTTCCACTTCTGATATGAAAACATCCAACAGTGTTGACTCTATTTTCCTTCTCTAATACGAAAACATCCAACACTGTTGACTCTGTTTTCCACTTCTGATATGAAAACATCCAACAGTGTTGACTCTATTTTCCTTCTCTAATACGAAAACATCCAACACTGTTGACTCTGTTTTCCACTTCTGATACGAAAACATCCAACAGTGCATACAAAATAGCATTGTTCGTTTTGTAATGATTCATATCTATTAATTGTGTACCAGTTTGAAGAAAGTACATTTCGACTTGTCTTGACTTTTATATCCGGAATTGAACAGTTGCTTATAAATCGACGAAAGAAATATTTGGACTGGTTCAGGGTTATTTCTTCACTTGCAGCTTAACCCTTCAAAGACAGACATATATCTTAAATTGTTCAGCCCCATTTTTAAAAAATGCTGATAGAGACTGGTGTATAGAGAGGTTTATACATCTTTAAGAGTGACTATTAAATCCACTAACGAAACGTTTTAGAGATTTTTATATGTCAAATGAATTTTACAGAAGTTTACTATATATCATGTTTTTCATCACGGAGGACCAGTACTATTAAAATTCCAAGTACCAATATTGAACGATTAATACAATGAGTATTTAAAGGTTAGGCATTACAATTGTTTTGTTTATTTTTCTTTTTAAATCTGTGTGTAAATATATATATATATATATATATATATATATATATATATATATATATATATATATATATATATATATACACACACATCACACACACACACACACAAATATATATATATATATATATATATATATATATATATATATATATATATATATATATATATATATATATATTAGATCTGCTGGAGGCCACTTTGGTAACAACAAACAACATAGCTTCCCAGACATTCTGATGCTACAGAATTATCATCACGCCAAATCGACCAAATATCAGAGACATTTACTGTCATATAAATACCATAAATACCGTGCTATTCTTTCCAGGCCAGCATTTTACGCTTCCTATTGTACAGTATTTGTTTTCTCGGTCTGCGGTCTGTCTAGTATTATTTTATTATCATGTAACTTTTTTGTTAAATTTTCAAAGAGGATGTTTCCTTTTCATGGAAGACTAATTCCTCGCGAACGTTGCGAAAGTAAAACCACCATGAAATAAGCCTGTTATACAGTAAAATTAATTATGCATGTAATTTTTGAGGAAAATATTTTAAATATACACTTTCAAACGCATGTTTCATGTAATAAGTTAGGTTATCTATTTTTGATGAAAATTTTACTTTTTTGTTATATCTATCAGTCGTGTCTTATATCCTGTATTTATGTTATGGTTATTCTCATATATATATATATATATATATATATATATATATATATATATATATATATATATATATATATATATATCTTCTAGTCCTCATGTACTGCTTTGTGATTTGTTTCCGATAAATATCGTGAAATGTCCCTGGGATTCTGTCAGTCTAGACAGTAATTGTATTTAGATAAAACCAATAATACAATAAGAAAGCAGTACATACAAATTAGAAGGATATTTACATTTCACTATTTTTTTCCTTATATTAAAAATTTCATTGCTGGCTGCAATCAGGTGAATTTTATTTAAAATTCGTTTGAAAAAAATGCATATCGGACAAAAAAGGTGATAACGTTTGCCCTTTAGGACAACAAGTAGTTTCTAGCTTGAGATAATTTCTTTACAAGAGATACGTGCAGATTTCTGGAAGTGAATGTGATTAGTATCACACAATCTTAGGTCCCTGAGATTTGGATAACGTATAAAGTAAATGTATTTAGATAAATCCAATTTTCTGTCTCACAGATTTGATCGAAGAAGGGTCAGCTACCGGGAATTATCCCACTTCAATTTGCACCTGATATTATCAAGTGACTTCTCTAATTTGTTCGAATGGAATCTTTCGGAAATGAGTTTATTAGCTGTTCGACTGCCCCCCCCCCCCCCAATCGGGTCAGAAAAGTTTTAATGTCGCTCATGCAATCTCGATAGTAGGTTTTGACAAATACTTGTGTATCCGATTTACATCAGCGACGTACGCTGCAGTTAATGATTCATCTTGCCTATTATCTTGTACGTGTACCTCCAACTGGAAATGCCTAGTATCTTGTACATGTATGTCCAACTGAAAATGCCTAGTATGTTGTACATGTACCTCCAACTGGAAATGCCTAGTTCTTGTACATGTACGTCCAACTGAAAATGCCTAGTATGTTGTACATGTACCTCCAACTGCAAATGCCTAGTATCTTGTACATGTACCTCCAACTGGAAATGCCTAGTATCTTGTACATGTACCTCCAACTGAAAATACGTTTATGTGAAACGACAATCAAAAATTACATTTCTTGCAACGAAATCAATATTGTTTCTTACGTTTTGGAGGAAAGTTTGTACAACAGAATACGTATGCTTTGGCCTTTGCAGATACTGCTACGGAGTGGATATGAAAGTGAAATGTTTTACTTTATCATAAAAACCATCCTAAAGATTGAGCTGTTGATTCCCAAGGCAGACTAAGTTAAATTGCGGTATTTGAAGTGAACTGTATGAAGAAGAAAGAAAAGAAAGAAAAAAAACAACAACAAAACAAAACAAAAAAAAACAAAAACATGGATGGTCGACCGCTAAATGTTGCACATGATGACATTCGAATAAATCTCTTTTTTGTAAAGTATATCAGCTTTCTAAAGTATCTGTCCAAAGCTGTCTTCCCCTCCCCCTCATTTCGATATCTTGTTACCACCATCATGTCCAGATTTTGCTATGAGTATGACTAAATAAGGAATGGAAAATCATATTAGAATTATCAAAAATAAAAATCTTGTATGCGATACTGAATATAGGATACATAAACTTTCAAGGCTGTCTTGAGTTCGTCAAAATAAAGAATAAGTAAATCTTTGAGATTTCAGTCGACTTTTATGTGTGAAATTTATTAAGTTACTTTTGTACTGTCTCAGGAGGGGAGTAAGCATCTGGCAAGGGAGAAAAGGCGTTATTTTATTACGTGATAGATACGTCGGGGTAGTGTTGAAGGTAAACATACACTATTGAAGGAAAGGTATTGTATACATTGTTGCAGTGGGGTATCATTGATTACTTTATCATGGAGAGGACCCCTGACTTGGGCAATGAATATTTGACGTTCTTGCGTGGGATTAAGTTGGAAAGGAGGTAAGATAACCCGATACACTGTAATCCGCCGTGTAAAAGGTGTAATACGAGTTCATTTCCTATTGTAACATTCACCATACCCCACTCAAAATTTTGCTTTTAATTACAATTGTAATGAGCTCACACATTCAGAGATAATGAAAAAAACCGAATACATGCACACGAATCGTATTGCATAGATCAAAACAATCTAGTCACGTGCACTCGGAAGCACGTGTCGGCTTTCATCCTATTTTGTTTCCACGCTGTGTATTCAACACCTTGAATTAAAAGCGACAGCAAGAACGCGGATTAAATTCTGAAAAACTGTGAACGGTAAGTTAGGTAATTTCATTTTGACCTTTTACCAATGATAGTTAATAAGACTTTTGTTGGAAAGGCTTCCAAAGTCTCTGATGGAAAATGCACGGTAAAAAGTACGACAACCTTCCACCTTTGGATTTTCTTGATTTAGTCTTCATTTTCAACGTCGTCTCCAATAACCAAATCGCATACACAAAAATATAAGAATGTATTTATATCACTTGATATGTAATGACTTTTCTTCCTTTAAGATACGATACTGTCGTTCAGAATGTGTAAACCACACGGTTCTTTTGTTTGCAATCCCAAAAAACGAAAAGAAGGCGCATATGCACGAATGCATGCCGATAGTTTGGCATGCAAAAGATAAATTATATACTAGTACACATATACATGGATATATATATATATATATATATATATATATATATATATATATATATATATATATATATATATATTTCTGTGTGTGCGTGTATGTGTGTGTGTGAGGAAAGTGTTGATATCAAATTTTTTTTCTTCACATTTTACTTTTAATTCTCGCGTTAGAAATAAGTAAAGCATAACATGTAACGTGACCGAGTTGTTTGAATTAATCAACGATAGGCGTTGACATTTTTATATGTCATGTCTCCGGATACTTCTTTTCTTTTCTTTTTTGTGATGGATTCATTTCGTCTGAAACGTTAGCAGGTTAGACGTAGGACAATTCAATTTCTCCTCCCTATGAGAATTTAATCCGGAAACGACCTTCCACTTCTCCAAGCAAGTATCTTACTCATCTAGTGAGAGGTTTCATAGTACAAAAGCATTATTCAAATTTCCGTGACTGAAGTACACTTATGGTTGATGGCAGTAGTGGGGGCTCGATTTGTGTTGTGTGCCGTCTAATTTCGAAACCACGCGATGTCTGCACACCTACATAAATACAGGTCAGAAATAGAAATATTTGAATTTTACGAGCAGCCTCTATCGGCGTGATAACAATATGAAAATTCTTTATTGGATTATACCTTGGCATAATGTAGAACAAGTCCTCTGTTAACGTTGTCATTCATATCCTCAACCAGGGCCGTCGTGAGGGGCGGGCGAAACAGGCGATCGCCCGGGGCGCCAAGTCGGGGGGGGGGGGGGGAGAGGACGTTATTTCGCGGAGTTTGCGGTATTTTTTCCCGAGTGTGGTCCGCCGAAGGCGACGCTTGCCCGGGGCGCCGTTTCTTCCAGAGCAAAATTGCGACGGCCCTGTCCTCAACTAGTATGGGTTTTAAAGGTGGACATAAATAGTAATTATGGTTACTGAACTGCATTGCAGTTGCTTTTATTCAGCAAAATCCTTCCAAACAGCTCTTAAAATGTATTATTCCATTCAAAAATTGTTCCTTCTTGTAATAAACTAACAACAGCTACCATACATTCTATCTTTCAATCTAACGGAGGATATATTTACTTGTATTGTTGACAACCGAACTCGCCAAGGCTTATCAACGTCTACGATTCAAACTAACTTAATTTGATGCAAATTACTAAAGTATCCTGATGTAGTGGAAGCTTACCAGGCTCAGCGCATGTGCAACTCTCATTCTCTCTCTCCCTCGATCGATCGATTGATCAATCGATCGAAATTTTCATTGTAAATACAGTTATAAAGAGGGATGAAACAACTTCGGAGCAGGGGAAGTTATAAGTATTTAGTTCCATTTTGTTTCTTAGTTCATATCCTATTGCCGAATAAACAGTGATATAAAAAGGTGTGTAGTTGACTGGATCCCGAAATTTACATTTATCGTCAGTTTCATAAACGTTCCTTACGTACTGTTAATTCGGTAGTTTGTAGTGTACCAAATTTTGTATATTTCGTGGTTGCCAAACGACGAATTTTTGGACCCAACCAAAAAATGTAATCTACACCTAGAAACAGTAGGACACATTCCCCGCGAATTTATGTGCCGACGATAATTTAAATTTAAAAAAAAAACTCGTAACGAAGAACAAGACTGTCTCACACTGCTCCTATGTCTGCTTATTCGTTCATTTGTTTGTACATTCCTTTTTAAATTCACATTAATTAAGGGATGACTGGTGAAATCGCAAATTTAATTAATTAGATCAATAATGGCACTCTAAGTTAAACTAATTCAGACAAAATCAAGTTGCCGTTAAACCTGCACGGACAAAGTGATAATGGAATGTATACTTCCTTCTTAAAAAAAGAATTGCTGACGAACATATCGTGACATAATAAGCTCAAAGAACTGGAGAAGCTCCAACTGTCTTTTGTAAAAGTCAGTTATCATAAATCTCTCTCTCTCTCTCTCTCTCTCTCTATCTCTCTCTCTCTCTACACGAATACAGTGTTAATGTTAACCAAGCATGTGTTATTTGCCATTTAGAAAACGACATATAAGTTTGTCTCACAATACTGATCTTTCTCTGCGTGAGAAATACTGTTCACAAGAATGGGTGTTTTCTCGTCAAGAACGTTTGTTACGAGTTAGTCAAGAATTTTTGTAAGGCCACGCAAAGGCTTTATCAATTCGTTCATTTTATTTTCTTTAAAGTGATTAAAATAACATTCATTGTTCTCTATAAAAACTAATATTTTGGTGCAATTTATTGTCTCTTTTCTAATGAAGTGTCTATTCAAACATTTATAGTAACTATGTTCTACATACAAATTAGTGACATAGCGAAAACAGCAGTCTGTGCAAACTTTTCTTTATGAGGAGTCATTTCGTTCATCAGATAAATAGTCGAAATTTGTTAACCTCAGTTCCATGAAACTAGAAAAGCGAAAGCATAAAATATCCTTTATCAAGAGTGATCAAGTAGCATTGTTATCACAAATCTGCTGGTTAAAAAGGTTATTTGTCGATTGAAACAATTCAGTGTTGCACACTGGACCATGCTGAACTTCGTTATAGCAATAGCAGATCGCAGTAAAAGATTTCATTTTTTCTATAATAACGTCACACACGTGACGTCACAACACGGAAGTAATCTAAAACTCCCGATTCAGCTGTGGGTAAAGTATTGTGTGAAGAAAAAACAACATGTTTTATCGTTTCAATAAATTGCACCATATCAAGAAGAAATAAAATATGTATAGCCCAATAAAATATGTATAGCCCAATAAAATATGTATAAAATATGTATAGCCCAAGGAGCTCATATAACATGTCTTGGTTATTAACTGAGTATTAAAACATATGGCGGAAAATGGCCGATTTTTGCGACGGCATTCCACGCCACATGAACGAGGGCCCAATATTTTTCAATACTCAATTAATAACCTTCTTATTATATACTTAAAAACAAGCATATTAATCATTCTACTATGTCATGGGAATAACACAATTGAATATATAATATATTTTTACGTTTTATTGAATATTTTTCACGTCGTTCAATTAATGAATGAAACCCGAACACCGCGCAGTAATACACCCTACCTTAATACTATGGAGGCGCGCACGTATATGGGGTGATTCTCTTTCAACACTGAAAGAAACGAAGTTTGTTAAAGAAGATGGAATGTCATGTAGCCAACGAAACACAACTAAATATTGATAATTAGGAAAAAATGACACAATACATCAATGAAAACTCAGTCTCAGGTTAAAGTATTCGTTGTGATTGTGTCCATGCTGCTGTCAGGGTATTGTGGTCAATCGGTCTTGGATAATAACTCCGAAGAAAAGGGATATAGATTCATTTTGGAGTCGCCTGTGTTTCGTTAAATTCTGAGTGAAGGATAAAACAATGTCAATCAGAGTGGACAAAAGTGCACTATTTACGTGAAAGGGAAGATGTTTCATTCATGAAATGATGCATTGTTTCAATCATCAGTTTGACACACACACACACACACACACACACACACACACACACACACACACACACATATATATTCTCTGTCTCTGTCTCTATCTCTATGTCTCTATCTGAATGTCTCTCTCTGTCTCTCTGTCTCTGTCTCTGTCTCTCTCTCTCTTACTCTCTCTCTCTCGTACTAACAGCAGCAACGATCGATCACTAGCCACGGAGAACAGTCTTTATGTCAGTTGCCAACCTACATCCTACCCCCTCCATCTAAAGAAAGAAACGAAATTACATCTGCAAAAATAAAAAAAAAAATAAAAAAAAAAAAAAAAACATCCGACGGAGCCTCTTTTTGCCTGGCGCCTGGGGGCAATTTCCCCCACCCCACCCCCTACTGATTCTCCAGCACTGTCAGGTAGAAATGGTTACAGTCTTTGTAGGCATCTGGTGACAATCAGATTTTTTACGTGGTCAATGTTTAACGTTTCCGTCGTCGTTTTTTATTTAGCCGTAGCCAGAACTAGTTCATCGAAATATTGAAAACGTGTGTGTGTGTGTGTGTGTGTGTGTGTGTGTGTGTGTGTGTGTGTGTGTGTGTGTGTGTGTGTAAGTGTTTTAAATCATCTTAATGAGAAAGTATGCTTTTACAAATGCACAATTTAACACTGTATCTGTGGTGCGCAATATCATCCAGTCATCCATTGGAGACCATGATGACATTCCAGCTATCGCGAAGAAGAGAAAGCTGCCCAATACCATCCTAGGAGGCAGTGTATGTGTCAAAAGGAAAAGAGGATGCCAACTCAAGCACTGACTTGAAAACATCATGGAATAGGCATGACACTTCAAGAATCACTACAGGCCGCGATGGACCACAGTTATGGAGAACTGTTGTCGGAAGGACATCGGAAGTGGCGCAATGGATGCGATGAGATGACAGATGTGGTGCATAAGATGTCGTAGCTTTTAATGTCCACGGGAAAGCATACAGGTCTAGCGTTCTCATTCATTACTTGTGCCGATTACAAGTCAGACTGAACCAGAGTAGATCCCTGCCGTGCAAGAATATCTGTCAGTGTCAATTTCGAATTCACCCTTCAATTGTAACTGTGGCAAACCCAGGGGTAATAAATTAGTCTAATAACAAATAGGTTGGACAAAACTGCGGCATATAATTCATATTTGTACGCCGATACCCCCCGCCCACCACACACGCATATAGTCACGTGCTGTGAAGGGCATATGACGAGACAAGTAAACAATATAAAATGACATGATCTATCCTGGATCAATCTGTTGACCTGGTTTGTGAAAGACGATTCAACATCATAGATCGCAGATATTATTCAAACTAAGTAAAAAAAACACATACAATTAAAACAGTATGAATAATATTTGTATATTTTACATGTATAAATGAACGTATATATTTTATTTGTCTTCTTTCTTTTTTGGGGGGGTGGGGTGGGGTGGACAATCGCCGATATTTACGAGATTTCGATTGTGAAAAGTGGATCTTGTATGCGTTTTTGTGTATTTTATGTGCGAAGTAGATTTGATTTATAAAAAGGTAGAATTCGTATCCATAAGCATTTGTTTTAATTAATAGACATCTTAATAAATATAATGTGCATACATTTAGTAAATACAAAGCTATAGAAGCAATCTGAGGAATGTAGACTCACATAAAAATGTGTATATTCCAACCGTTATCACTCGCTAGATGTGGCGGTGTAACGTCACCGGAATAGAAAGATGTATCTGGATAGAAGCAACATGGCGCGGCCCTGTGATAATTAAATTTCGGCCTAATTGATACAATAGATAAGAATTCAATGTTGATTAATGTAATGATAACATGTTTGAAGGCGGGAATTTCCCTTTAACACCTTTAAGCTACAGATACAAATCTGGTATTACTGTCCGATTTGCTCAGATACACACCTGTATCACTGCCCGATTTCCTCAGATACACACCTGGTATCACAGCCCGACTTCCTCAGATACACACATTGAATCACTGCCCGATTTCCTCAGAATAACATCTGGAATCACAACCCGATTTCTCAGATACACATCGGGAATCACTGCCAGATTTTCTCTGAAACACATCTGTTATCACTGCATGATTTTCTCTGATACACATCTGGTATCAGTGCCAGATTTCCTCAAATACACAGCTGGTATCAGTGCCAGATTTCCTCAAATACACAGCTGGTATCACTGCCCGATTTCCTCACATACACAGCTGGTATCACTGTCCGATTTCTTCACATACACAGCTGGTATCACTGCCCGATTTAATCACATACACAGCTGGTATCACTGCCCGATTTCCTCACATACACAGCTGGTATCACTGCCATATTTCCTCACATACACATCTGGTATCACTGCCAGATTTCCTCACATACACATCTGGTATTAGTGCCCGATTTCCTCACATACACATCTGGTATCACCGACCGATTTCCTCAGATACACATCGGGAATCACAACCCGATTTCCTCAGATACACATTTGGAATCACTGCCCGATTTTCTCTGATCCACACCTGGTATCACTGCCCGGTTTTCGCTGATACACATCTGATATCACTGCCCGATTTCCTCACATACAAACCTGGTATCACTACCCAATTTTCTCTGATACACATCTGGTATCACTGCCAGATTTTCTCTGATACACATCTGGTGTCATTTTTTACCCCCACTGATACAATCTGGATTTGTTATTTATAAATACTCATATAACTGACTCAATCTTAAGACAAAGAAGGATTCCGTATTTTCTCTAAGATTGAGTAAACTTGCAACAAAATCTGGTAACTAGTTGTTGTTCATTTATCCGTTTCAAATCATTAAGCACAACTGTACGAAACCTCCTCCGTTGCTGCATACGATTAAGTATTGTTCCATTTACTGACAGCTTTTCCCAAGGTGTTTGTTAGTTTACCATGATAACTATTATAGTTGAGCTTAGTACAATCATTATCTTGCTGTGATTGATATATTTCTCCCACGTTTTAATTTATTTGAAGATTTGTTTAAAATTCACAAGTTACATGCCATATTATCATCTCGCAAATGGAGTGGAAATAGTAGTTATGGTAATTTTTAATGAACAAATGATAAATTAACAATCTAGAATTGCACAGATTTTTGAAGGTATATCCCCATACAGTGATGTTAATAAAAATATAAATATAATATACCGTGTCTACTGACCTTGCAGATAATCACACAGATACATTACCTTCAACCCCCTGCGATATAGATATACTGTGTTCCACTGTATTGCGCATCCACTTTTTAAAAACTGTCTCGATTTAGATGTCCGAAGAATAACATTCATAATTTCTTAAAAAATTTGTATCGATGTAAATACAATAATGACACCTCATGTGGAGACAGATCTTTGTGTTGACAGAGGGTCTTACCGCCACTGTTTGCAGATATCCCATAATAAAACATCGATCATTTTGACTGTCACTAGATTACTCCATTTTACTTACTCCATTTTATTTACTAACTTATCCATATTTAATGCTGCTTCAAGTTGCTCACATTTCTGTAACATTTACTGAATTCAGTTTGATAGACATTTGTAGACGAAAACAATACAAAATGTTTTTATAAAAAAAAAAGATTTTAATCTTTTTTTTTTAAGCATACAAAACAAATTTCAAATATCAAAAAAGATATTATTAAATAACTTATAATGTCAGTAAATCAGTTTGTTATACCATGAAATGAGCTGATTTTTTCCGCATGTACCAGAAAATGATTTCTCAATGTGATGTGACCTATACTTTACAAACGAGTGTAGTCTTGTCAGCATCTGTATGTAAGGGTAATTTTGAGTTTTTACCCTTAACTGCTAAGTGTGAGTACCAGATGTCTTTCTTCTTTATAATTCATATACAGTTTTATTAAAATTCTTAATCATGATAGATTTGCTGTTTATTATGATATTTTGGCATTTTCCCCGTAAAAATTATCTGTTTCATGAGATTTTCTTTTTCTCTGCTCATTTCACACAATTTCCTCTCCTGTCAAAACCTTTGCAAAAAGCACTGTCACATCTCAGTAGCATAGTAAGACTGAATAAAAATAAGATAGATAAATATATAGCTATATATGATTTATTTATTTAGAGTTTTAATGCACCGCTTCACATGAAGATTATATCTCTCGAGGCAAGTAAAGTGCTTAGCCCAAAGACACTTAACGGGAGCCAACCCGGGTTTGATCCTAGCACCCTTCTGATCACATATTTGGCACACTATCTACTGAGCCTTCGCTACTCGAGATACGAATGCAGAAATTATAAATGAAAACTTAAAATTGCAACTGTCCTAATTTGAGCCATTTCAATCATAAGATTGTTATGAATAGCAATATCAGTTATTATTTTGATTTTGTTAAGAGATCATTAACAAAGTTGATGATGGTAGCATGATTTGTAACATAACTTTTTCTCCTTGAATATTATTTGTTCTTGCTAATTTTAGTTAGTCAAATAAATTTACATTAAAATTACAATAATTACATCACATTTGATCTAAATTAGTACGTCATCTGCCATATACGACCTTTATGCTTTATACGGCTCGTTTTATTTCTGATTGTAGCTTATGAGGGTGACTTTTATCACTCACCAATTTTACTGCTTTTGATACCATAAATAGTATGATACTATCATAAAAAGAGAGTGATTTCTATTATTTGTCGATAGATAGATAGATAGATAGATAGATAGATAGATAGATAGATAGATAGATAGATAGATAGATAGATAGATAGATAGATAGATAGATAGACAGACAGACAGACAGACAGACAGAGGGGGAAGGGAGATGAGTAATGCATGAAAACAAGAAGATAAGCAGAACACTCCATAAAGTACATGTAATACCAGTGATTGACAAATACTTATCTGTCACAAATGGGGATTTGTGTTGCAATATGATTGTTGCAAGAAGACTACAGGATATATGTGACATTAAATGCAATGACATATTAACCACATTAAACACATGACTGAAAAATGAAGACTTTAACTGCGACAACTTTCATAACATTATCTTATCTGCTGTCACACAATACAAATTATGATGTCAAGGTATATAGAAGTTATTATAAATGATTGATTATAATAACAAACCAAAAGATTAGAAACCTAACAATCCTTGCAAAGATTATGTGTACTTTCGTTTATATACTGTACACCACTATTACGCCTGGCAAACAGAATTTCCTATAGTTAAATTTTTTATTTTTTTTTTTTTTTTTGTATTTCCTCCAATGTTTCCAAGGAAGATCAATTCTTCTCTTTCATTGTGGAACAAAACAGTTATGCAGTCAATAAATGGTAAAATAACAGCTATACAATCGATAAATGGTAAAGAAAAATAGTTATGCTGTCAATAAATGGTAAAAAAACAGTTTTTTGTAAAATGTTTGCTCCTATTCTACATAGTTTTATCTTGCCCAGAAAATCAAGACCTTTATTAAATATATTAAGGTTGACCTTTGCATTTCCTTTTTTTCCAGCAGGTATAAGTCACAATCCATTGATCAGTTTTCCTCTTTTATGATCTACCAAACCCATTAGAAAGATTAAATTTATTTATATATAACAGTCTGTATAAGAAGATTACTTGGAGAACTCATATAAGAAAACATATTTGTAATGCAGTTCATACGTTCAGGTATACACTGAAGTTTTGTATTTCTATACATCTTTTTGCATCTACCTGGCAAACTGGGTGCGAGGATAACCAATGCTGATTATTAATAATTTCCATTTACAGAAATGAATCATCAAGTTCACTGGGTTTACTGTTTTACGTTATTTTTATGTTGTTAAATTTTATACAGGAGCTAATCAAACATTGGACTTCATTTTTTGGAAGAATATGGATAATTTGCACTTATATCCATACACTACCCGTAATTGCAGGCCCTGTGATTGCACAGACAAAGAATGTTTTCCACCAGTTCTGTGACTTTATGTCACGCTAGATATTCAATTTATGTTTGTTTCTTTGCTTTTTCGTCTTCTTATTTCATCTTAAGTTCATTTTCGGATAGCTCAATTCATCTAGATCAATCATAAATCAATTGCCATGAAAAGTCATTACCCATTTTGTTTAGCATGGTTACAAGGAATATTTCATAAAAAAAATGTAATGCATGTATTATTTGTAAGCTTTATCTAACTCAGACTATACTTATCCATTTTAAATTATTGCAGATGAGGCCAAATATCTTTATTCAAAATACTAAACAATTTTCTCAGGAAATACGTCTTTTTCAAGCAACGTTACGGTGGTAATTTTGACCTAAATAAAAGATTTCTTCAGAGGGAATCAGTTAAGCGAATTCAAATGCAGAGTGTAACGTGTTTATCAGTGTACCAACAAATTATTTTGAGTGCACGGCATTTCGTCAGATTTGGTCATTCCGACATTTTATTACATAAGAAAGTCATGGAAAGCGACAGTATATCGAAAGCGACAACTATTTGAAAATAAGAAGTACGGCATTTTAATGAAATTAGGTCAATATGATTTAGCATTACTTTCTTTATGCTAACATTCAATACTTTTCAGAGGGGCCAATATATTTTTACTATACTAATTAACATTAATTATGTATATTCTAATGCGCTAGAGAATACATAATCCAACACTGACCAGTATTTGCAGAGGCATCCTTGAGGTATATACAGATTTATGTTTTCTTTAACCTAGGTTTTGCGTTAAACTTATAACAACCATCCAAGCTGAATACAGAAATATTAAACCCTTTTTGAGTTTTACGATGAGTGGTTTTGCCAGTTTTGCTCTGTTTGTTAATGAGTTTGGAAACGAATTTATAAAGTGCCATCGTGTACTCTACGATCTGTCCTTTCCTCATTGCAGATTATAATGTAATCTTTTCCGACAATATAGAAAAGCTACAACGCATGTTGAATACGCATAGATCATATTGTCACAAATCGAACTTATTTACAAATATAGAGAAAACAAAAACTGTCGTTTTTCGTAACCAAGGAAGAATAAAAGATAAATAAAATATATGGTATCGTAGTACAAACAAATTAATATTGTTAATCAATTTTGCCTTCTCGGACTGCTATTTTTTGTTATAATTGTTAATTCACTGTAATTCAAAAACAAGTAGCAACTCAAGGGATCAAGTGTCTATTTCATGTGAGGAAAGAAAAGTAAGTGGGTCTGAGATTGCTAACCTGGATGTGATCTGTTTAATGACCAAATACAAGATGGCCAGGACATCTGTAGGATGCTTTCTGTTGAAATTTCGTCCAATGCTTTTGATCGCATATGTTTTAAAAACAATTGTTTCTATGTGTTCTATTTTTGAATCGTAATCAATATTTGAAACCGCATATCAGCATAATTTCTTTAGTACTGAAATGATTTTATGCCAGAATGCTTTCTGTCAGAGTTAGTCAAAACCTTGTTGAGCAGATTGTTGAGATAAAGTTGTTTAAATTATTTTAATTTACTTTTTGCGATACCAGCCAATTTGCATAAAATTGAAAGCCCTTAATGCTTGAATATTCTTTTATTAACTTTGTTCATATTCTGTTGAACTGTAGTAGCAGAAGGGAGAGGTATTGGGGAAAATGACCCAATGGCGAGAATGGGAATTTAGCAAGGGGATTTGGGCCACTATGGGGAAAAGGTGAATTATATATTAAATACTAGTACATCCATAGGTTTAAGATTGGGTTGGGTGGGTATGAGGAGAAATGGAAATTAACATATCGTTGGGTCATTATAGGAGGAATGGAAATTTAACATCGTGGGTCACTATGGGGGAAAGGGGAATTTAACGTTACGGTTGGGTCACTGTGGGAGAGATAAGGGGTATTTAACATTACGGTTGGAAATTTAACATTACGGTTGGGTCACCAGGTGGGGAAAAGAAAAGTTTACATTACGGTTGGGTCAGTATGGAGAAAATGGAAATTTAGCATTATCAATTACTATGGGTGGAAGGGGCAATTTAACATTACAGTTGGATCACTATGTGGAGAAGGGAACGTTTAACATTACGATTGGGTAAGTATGAGAGAAATGGAAATTTAACATTGTGGGTCACTATGGGGGGGGGGGAGAGGAATTTTAATATTACGGCTGGGTCACTATTGGGGGAGGGAAGTGGAAGGGAAATTCGCATTGTGAGTTACTATGATGATCTAGCACCTTTAATGACAATCCAGTTGAGCATATGGTTTGACCGTGACAGTTGGGGTAATGACGACATCAAAGGTTAGGCCTTACGCTGTAACCATTAGCAAATCCGGAGACTTGGCATCAGTTATAGCGAGTGGCAGCTCCCATTACTAAGCTCAATGATGCCTAATGGCAGCATGCATATATCCTAGATTTATACATAAATCGTTATATGTACTTCAGATTTTCTTGGCGGTGTAAGCAAATTTGCATATATTGTACTGATGTTATAAGTAACGGCAATCAGTAGAATCAACTAATAATAACACTAAAATTACTAAACTTACGTAATTTACTGGAGACAAAAAATATTCGAAATATTATATTAAAATTATGGTCAAGACTAAAAATCGTACTCAAACTCCGAAACTGAAACAAGATTAAGCAGAGACTAAAAACCCACGGAATATTGTACTGAAATGGCTGAGACTAAAAGTAATACTAAACTTTTGAAACTGAAACGGAATATAGACTAAAATAAGACGGGTAATTATTTTAAATAATATGGCCTAGATTAAAGCTAATACTAAAATTACGAAACTAACACGGAATTTATCCAAAACCAAAATATTACGGAACTTTATACTATTATGACCTAGGCTAAGAGTATTAAAAAATTTGAAAATCATAAACCAACTTAAAAAATAAAATATTTAATACACAAATAAATGTTTTTAAAAAAATCAAGATGGAAAAAAATCCTCTAGAAAGTCAAATAAAGATGGAAAGAGAGAGAGAGAATCACAGAGCATTCAAGAATTAAAAAGGTTGATTCCTAGAATGAAACAATTAAGAACTAAATACAACATTTAAAAACAACGTGCTTAAACAAGATAAAAAAAATTAGGAAAAAAATAAAAAGAACAAAATATAAAATTTTAATTTAAAAAAAATATATTAAGAAACACATAAGAAAACAATGTGAAAGAAAAGAAAATGAGAGTACGAGGAAAGGTTACAAACACTCATACACACATGCATGCATACACACCTATACATACATACAAACTGAAGGGGTTAGCTTATATACTTATATTAAATATCCAACTTACCATTGCACATGCAAAGGTAGTGTTTGGGTATTTACATTTACATACAATCACACACAAAACATAAGGATCCTATGGGAAATGAAGATGAACATAGACTATCAAATATAGCATCACACAAACAAATGGATGGGAAGTAGCTCGTATACTTATATTTAATATTCAACATATCATTACTCATGCAAACAAATGGTGGAGGTTGAGGTGGAGAGGATGTAGCTCATATGCTTTGACTTTCTGTCCAATAAACCATTACACATACACTATGGGTGTAGCTCCTATACATACCATCACACATACACTATGGGTGTAGCTCATATACATACCATCACACATACACTATGGGTGTAGCTCCTATACATACCATCACACATACACTATGGGTGTAGCTCCTATACATACCATCACACATACACTATGGGTGAAGCTCATATACATACCATCACACATACTCTATGGGTTTAGCTCATATACATACCATCACACATACACTATGGGTGTAGCTCCTATACATACCATCACACATACACTATGGGTGTAGCTCCTATACATACCATCACACATACACTATGGGTGTAGCTCCTATACATACCATCACACATACACTATGGGTGTAGCTCCTATACATACCATCACACATACACTATGGGTTTAGCTCATATACATACCATCACACATACACTATGGGTTTAGCTCATATACATACCATCACACATACACTATGGGTTTAGTTCATATACATACCATCACACATACACTATGGGTTTAGCTCATATACATACCATCACACATACACTATGGGTTTAGTTCATATACATACCATCACACATACAAAGCGAAGGACTATAGTATACTTTTGTTTTTGTTTCTTCATACACACATAATTACATACAAACACATATACACACACACATATAGAGAATGAAAATTTTCAACGGGGTGAACAAATGGGATAGAGAGACAGACAAAGTCACAAAAATGACTTAGTTTTACAATCCAACACCCACACATACAAATAAAACGATGAGGAAAGGTATGGCATATGAAATGGTCACTGACATGTGTTCTTCAAGACAAACACCCACACGTACAAACAACACAGAGGAATAAAAGGGAATAGTTGAGGGTTACTCACACTTGCTTATGGACAATCAAACAAACAAATACTTCTGTACTAACAAACAAGCACACATCGTTACATAGAAGGAAACAAGGGGTAGGGAAGTATATACCTATATACCTACATACATACCTACATACCTATCTACATACCTATCTATCTATCTACCTACATACATGCATGCATACATACATAATTACATACATACATAATTACATAATACATAAATACATACATACATACATATATACAAAGATACATACATACATATATGAATACATACATACATACATACATACATACATACATACATACATACATACATACATACATACATACATACATACATACATACATACATACATACATACATACATACATACATACATACATACATGCATGCATGCATGCACATACATACATACATACATACATACATACATACATACATACATACATACATACATACATACATACATACATACATACATACATACATACATACATACATACGTGCATGCATGCATACACATACATACATACATACATACATACATACATACATACATACATACATACATACATACATACATACATACATACATACATACATACATACATACATACATACATACATACATACATACATGCATGCATGCATGCATGCATGCATGCATTCATGCATGCATGCATGCATGCATACATAAATAAATACATACATACATACATACATACATACATACATACATACATACATACATACATACATGCATACATGCATGCATACATACATACATACATACATACATACATACATACATACATACATACATACATACATACACACACACATACATACATACATACATACATACATACATACATACATACATACATACATACATACATGCATACATACATACATACATACATACATATATACATGCATACATGCATACACATACATACATACATACATACATACATACATACATACATACATACATACATACATACATACATACATACATACATACATACATGCATGCATGCATGCATGCATGCATGCATTCATGCATGCATGCATGCATGCATACATAAATAAATACATACATACATACATACATACATACATACATACATACATACATACATACATACATACATACATACATACATACATACATACATACATACATACATACATACATACATACATACATACATACAATCATATATACCATACCGGGTGAGGAGTTGGATCTGAGACTAACACATACACACACCTGTATACATACAAACATGCAAACATACAATCACAGTAGCGAATGATGGGAACTGAGTCAATTATGCAAATAGGAATAGGGTACATGGAAGATGGACAAAAACATACATAATTACAGAGGAGAACTTATCTATAATATTCAACACACTTCCTTACTCACCAAAACCAAACCAACATACAAAAACTAACAAGGGTTATGGAACTATTTTTTATAATACATGCATACATACATGCAAACGTACAATCAAATATACTAAAAGGGGTGGTGGAGTGGTTACGACCACTAACATGTACATACACACGGCCACATGAGAATTGAGTCAGGAATAACAATTGCAAAAGAAAAATAAAAACATAACATTTGAACACAAGAATCTTAAAAACAAAACAAATTACTCACAATTTTTAACAGCAACTACTTATTTTGAATTTTTTCCCAAACTTCAAATTAATATTTTTTGAGAAAATTTTAAAAATAAAACATTATTTTAAAATAAAAATAAAAATAAAAATAAAAACCTATTTAAATAAAAATATAAAAAAATACAGATGTAAAAAAATTAATAATAAAAAAGTAAAACCAACTTTTAACGTAAACATTGAAGAAAAAAATAAACAAATTTAGCAAAATAGTTTTTAAATCAAATTAGAAAAATAAAAAACAACACCATCCTTACAGATCAAAACATCCTTACTGAATAAACACAATGTTGTTGAACAAAACACATCTTTATTCAACAACACACATCCTTACTGACAATGCTCACCCTTACTGACCAACACTCAAACACACATACAAACTCATGTTTAAGGAGGATGTAAAGTATGTAGAAAGTTATGAGGATTAACACATATTCTTACAGAATTGAGTTATAGATGAAAATGTACCTAATTATAGACAAGAACTCATGTATACAATCAAATGCACGTCCGTTCTCACCAACACCACATCTACACCAACAAACAAGCGAAAGGGGAAAGTGATGGTGATTTTCACACACTTATTTACACAATCCAACCCACCTCCTTACTAACCAACATCACCCTTACATACAAAGAAACCAGTGGGAGGGGACTATATTTTTATTTTCACACACACACACACACCGATGCTTGATTTAATAAAAATGTATTTTTTTTTAAAGTATCCCAGTTATTATAAGATTTACATATTACACCTACCGAAAAAGATCTTGTTAAAGAGTTATAAGGTAATATTCGGAATTCTCTTTTTTTTTTTTTTTTTTTTTTCTTTTTTTTTTTCATGTGAAAATCTTAAGAGAGAGAATGTTAGACATGTCATCAAAATTGGTAAGAATTTTTTGTAACGGCCGCCATATATTATGGTGGATCGTTTTTTTTTTTTATATAAATCTGAAAGGTTGTTATGCTAAGATGCTTTCGGTTAAATTGAATAAAATTCTGCTAAGCAGTTTTTGAAGAAAAAAAAAGTCGTTTAATGGTTTTCGTTGTTAGTAACGGAATCCATATTTGACGGCTGATCGGCATCATTTGAACAAATTGTAAAGACTTTCATACTAGAATGCTTTATTTCAAATTCTGTTTTAGAAGAAATTGTTTAATAGTTTATGTCTTTTAGTAAGGATGGCCCTATTTAGATGAAATATCGGCATTTTTTGAACAAATGCATGGCCCTTACACTAAAATTCTCTCTCTAAGAGCATGTGTAAATTGACAAAGGGTTTTTGAGAAAATGTCTTAAAGAACAGACAACGAATGATGGACGAAGGACGGATAGCCATGCCATAAGTTCACTTGACCTTACTGAAAAAGGATTGTTATTGCAATGGTTTAAAAACAATCCCACCTATTTTACACATATGTAGGAAGTATTCTGGGATATGTATGTGAAGACTGGGGATTTCATCTTGATCTAGATATTGAAAAATATAGATACTATTGCACAGTCTACTCCGAACTTCAAAAACTTCGTAAATTATACATAGAAAAATAAGAATTGTTGAATACTAGTTAAACTTACTGAAAAGTTAAAACTGTATTTTAGTACTCTCTCTCTCTCTCTCTCTCTCTCTGTATATATATATATATATATATATATATATATATATATATATATATATATATATGTATATATACATGTGTGTGTGTGTTACAAGTTTTGGGACGAGAAGGGAAATTTGCATTCCGTCAAACAAAGACTCTTTGATAATTTTATTCATGATCTAAATTCTGTTTTTATCTCGTCGCTAAAAGGCATCTTATTTAATTGCTTAAATTATATTCACGAAATATTATTTTAAAAAAGTCTTTTTGTAATTTAAAATATCCACTCATAATTTACTATAAAACCATGTCGTCACTGACGAACTGCTAGAAAGAACAGAATATTTTTTAAATGTAATTAAAATTTTATTTGCGGATGAGTTTCATTTCATTTATGTTTGTGAAAAATATAAAAACTTAAGAAAGACGATATGACTGATCAGACTGGTTTCTGTGTACGTAATTTAGGTATTTCTTTGTAAGTATTCAAACTTAGACTGGTTTATGTGTACGTATTTGAGGTATTTCTCTGTAAGTATATAAACGTAGACTGCTTTCTGTGTACGTAATTTAGGTATATTTCTCTGTAAGCATGTAAACGTAGACTGGTTTCTGTCAACGTAATATAGGTCAGGGGTCCCCAACCTTTTTGTGCCTATGGACACATTTGTGAGTTTATGAGAGAGTGGCGGGCACTAAACAATTAACTTGGCCCAGTTTTTATATTATTATTATTCAATATAACCTCTTCCGCGGGCACACAAAAAACCTTGGCGGGCGCCATGGAGCACCGCGTTGGGACCACTGATATAGTATATTTCTCTGTAAGCATGTAAACGTGGACTGGTTCCTGTGTACGTAATTTAGGTATTTCTCTGTAAGGTGGCGCTCAACAGTTTCGTATTTTGCATAGGGCAAGATTTTGAAAGAAAACGAATTTCCCAGGTTTTCCTCACTGGTTATCCTGGCTATTTAAAAAGGACCTTGCATATCTTAGGTATTATTGAAAGAACTTTGAATTCTCTTTATTTTGATATATGATTGATGGGTGCAATTTGGGTTATAGAGTATACAGCTTGGTCTTACTTCACATGTGCACATATCAAAAATATTATAGCTCCGCTTGGTCATTTTCACTTCCTGAACTTTAAAAAGGTGAATTGTAAAACAATAACCCGATAACTTTTTTTTACTTTTTTATATTTTGTAATTCGTTCATTGTACTTTCAGAAGCTGATATTGCCTACTTTGACAAAATTAGTTTTCCCTATTTTACTAACTGCTAAAAATAGTGAACTTTGGACTAATTCGTTCTGATTTTTCGAGCACATGGGTGCGGATATTTTTGTCAGATGTATGCTTAGATCATGTATAATTTCCACAAGTACAATAGATAAAAAAAAAATCAGTCATAGTACATGAAAATAGCATAGAGGTATGCCAACATTCTCTTCATTGTGCAACTTAACATTACACCTGTCACTCTCTCAGAAGTACACAATATATGTAGAGCGCCTCCTTAGCATGTAAACTTTGACTGGTTTTTGTGTACGTAATTTATTTATTTCTCTGCAAGCATGTAAACGTAGACTGGTTTTTGTGTACGTAATTTAGGTATATTTCTCTGTAAGCATATAAACGTAGACTTGTTTCTACGTACGAAATTTTAATATTTCTCTGTAAGAATGTAAACGTATACTGATTTCTGTGTACGTAATTTATGTATATTTCTCTGTAAGCAATGTAAACATAGACTGGTTTATGTGTACATAATTTAGGTGTATTTCTATGTAATCATGTAAAAGTAGACTGGTTCCTGTGTACGTATTTTAGATATATTTTTCTGTAAGCATGTAAACGTAGGCTGGTCTCTGTGTACGTAATTTAGGTTTGGTTTGGTTTTATGGGTTTAACGCCATTTTTCAGCATATGATAGGCCATACATGGCGGGCAGTATGTCTGGTGGAGGAAGAACCCGGGAATATCCCGGGAAGAACCACCGACCCACGGGAAGCTACTGGCAAGCTTTCTTACGTGACCAGATTGGCCGAGCCCAAGACTCGAACCCACGCGGACAGAGGTGAGATGGCAGTGATCGGTAAAGGCGAGCGCCTTAGACCACTCGCCACCCGGGGCCCATTCGTAATTTAGGTATATTCCTCTGTAAACAATGTAAACGTAGACTGGTTTCTGTGAAATTAATTTAGGTGTATTTCTATGTAATCATGTAAACGTGGACTGGTTCCTGTGTACGTAATTTAGATATATTTTTCTGTAAGCATGTAAACGTAGGCTGGTCTCTGTGTACGTAATTTCGATATATCTTTCTGTAAGCAAGTAAACGTAGACTGGTTTCTGTGTACGTAATTTAGGTATATTTCATTGAAAGCATGTATTCTCATGTAACAGTGGAGTTTTTTTATTGTTCACTTGAACTTTTACTGCACCGTTTGTATATCTTTTGTTTTACCAGTGAACCGCATAGCTTAAGACAATGAAAAAGAAATCAGAGTAATAACATGCTGAGTATCTTAGTGTACGGGACTAATGAAACATGGCGAAGAGACCAGAATGTTTTTCTTCAGTGATAGTGATGGTAGAAAACTAGCACTGAACGGTTTCAATGCACTAAAGAAAGTAAGAGGCAGGATCTTAAATTTATTAGAGATTAGAGAATCACATTTGTAAAGGTAAACTTGCCACCGTGAACAGCCTTGTTGTGAGGGGAACCAGCATCCGATCTCCATGGTTCTGATGTTCCAGCTATTGAAATTAAGAAGTTCATCGCAATAGTCTAATAACTTACCAGCTCTCTATGCAGGAGCCAAAGACCAGTCAGGTGTTCACTATAAATTGAGAGCTTGACGTTAGTGCTACTATTTAACATGAATTGAGAGCTTGACGTCAGTGCAACTATTTAACATGAATTGAGAGCTTGACGTTAGTGCTACTATTTAACATAAATTGAGAGCTTGACGTTAGTGCTACTATTTAACATGAATTGAGAGCTTGACGTTAGTGCTACTATTTAACATGAATTGAGAGCTTGACGTCAGTGCTACTATTTAACATGAATTGAGAGCTTGACGTTAGTGCTACTATTTAACATGAATTGAGAGCTTGACGTTAGTGCTACTATTTAACATGAATTGAGAGCTTGACGTCAGTGCTACTATTTAACATGAATTGAGAGCTTAACGTCAGTGCTACTATTTAACATGAATTGAGAGCTTGACGTCAGTGCTACTATTTAACAATGCAGGTGTTCACTATGAATTGAGAGCTTGACGTCAGTGCTACTATTTAACAATTCAGGTGTTCACTATGAATTGAGAGCTTGACGTCAGTGCTACTATTTAACAATTCAGGTGTTCACTATGAATTGAGAGCTTGAAGTCAGTGCTACTATTTAACATGAATTGAGAGCTTGACGTCAGTGCTACTATTTAACAATTTGGAAGAAATTCCTTCAGATTTACTATCAACTTTTATTTCTCGTCGAAATTCAACTTTTGACCATTCGTGTTAATCTATATGTCATTATCGACGCAGTAACTGTGTTTTAAATAGCAATAATAATACTAATAATAATAATTATTATTATTATTATTATTATTATTATTATTATTATTATTATTATTAATGATTCGATTCTTCTTTATAAACGTTTTTGATGGAATGATAATCTCATTTTTCATGAGCAATTTTCATTCAAAAATCAACCAGTTGGTGACTAGTAGTGACACATTTATTAGTAATTTTATCGAAGCGTTTCCGTATAATTTGTCAAACAATACTTGAGTTTTTTAAAGATATATATATATATATATATATATATATATATATATATATATATATATATATATATATATATATATATATATATATATTAAAATAAAGGTATTGATGTTAAAATCTTTACAAAAAGAAGTAATTCTTGAGCAAATATAAGGTATATAATTTATGCAATAGATTTGTGTCTCTTAACAAGGTGCAATAAAAAAATTAATAATTCTTTGTCAATGCTATATTTTTACACGTTCTTCCATATATATATGTGTGTGTGTGCGTGTGTTTGTGTGTGTGTCTGTGTGTCCTTGTTTTTTTTAGATCAAACAAAATAAATTGAATTACAAGTTTTTTTTTTTTAAAATGGTTATTTTATAAACCATAATAAATGTCAAATGGACATAATCTTCATTTAGAATCAACTTGACTTCAGGGCGAATATACATGTCTAGTAATGACTCGCCTCCTTATTGGTAAGGTAAAAGAGTGAAAAGATTTTCAAGATGGTAGTACTGAATTTCCAAGGGGCACCATTTTTATTTTTGAATTAACAAAATATAGCCTTTAGAATGGATATGTGTAATGTTTCATGACCAGTATCCTAATTAATTCCGAAAAGTAATAATAACAAGATTTTTACTTTGATACTTTAGAAGAATAAATAACAAGATTTTTAAAAAGCTGGCATGGCGACCATATTGAATGCATAAGGAGCACCCTTAAGATAAACTAGATCTCATTATAAATGTGTCTCCTTCCGCCGCCATATTGTGCCATGTGAACAAAGTCGTTCCGAATATAGATGTCAATGGCGTTGAATTACATCCGAAGTTTCTTTCTCGACTTGAAGAAAAAGGCAGAGAATTTTCCGAATGGTAATACACCATGAATAAGCAAGGTAGTAAATTAGGATGTAACCTTCTATTTATAACATCAAGCACAAACCTTAATAACATTCTCTTTTTTTTTTTCTTAGAAATATTTCCAGTTAAGAGGCTACGTTGCATATGATTATTGTGGTGTTATGTTTTTGTGAAGTTTAACACCTCTATATTTTATTTTTTTCATATTACTTTCAGCATACAAAAATGTAAAGCATTTAAAATGAACCATATTTCAAAATAGTTTTCATTCTCAGACAGCTTTAGAGATCACCGATAAATAATTTTCTCTACTAATGTTCTGGTCTATGAGGCGAACATGTGCTCAAAATAAAAATCAAAATTAAAAAGTCTCGTGCACAGTTGACCAGAATCTCAATTCCAGACAGCCATTAAATGCTTCGAATCTTAGATAATTCAAGCAGACTTCGTACAAACTAGGTGAAGTACTGAACTTCGATAGTCCGTGCCGGATCCTGGAAGATCACTGTAAGACGCGCAAATAGGATTAAGCAAGGTATCGATACCTTGGTGAAAGGTATGGTGCTTCACAAAGACATGGGGTGGATCCGGGGACGGGTGGCGAGGTTGAGCCGTCGCCCTCCCCCTAAAAATGAGCCCGAAACAACGCCGGGGGTTAGGCTCCACAGACCCTTCGCCTACTTGTTTACGTCCCTCCTCCGATATTTCTGATTCGACACTTAAGACCTTACTACATTATACACACAAATATTACAACAGAACACTTCCAACTGCCTTAAAATTGAGATGCATATAATTCAGTGGAATAAAGCTGCAGTACAAAGGTGGGTCAAGCTAATTCTGCTCTTTCTCGAAGCAATTTGCTACGAAAAATCTCTCGTCTCTTTCTGTCTATGTCTTTCTGTCTCTGTCTGTCTGTCTGTCTCTCTCTATATATATATGTCTGTCTGTGTGTGTGTGTGTGTGTGTGTGTGTGTGTGTGTGTGTAGTTACCAGGTGTTATCAGTGACGTTCATGGTATATCCTTTTTGTAGCTAAGATAAATTTGAAGAAAAGAAAACATGATAGATGTAGCAAACTTAATTATAATTTTAAAAAGCGGACAAAGTGGCCAAACTATATAACGACTCCAACAAAGTTAATATTGTTCTGCACAGATTATAGAACAAATATTAACTGAATATGTTAACTTAGTGACAAAGATATGCGTTCAAATCCATCACTGACTCTTCCTGTAGCACTTGATAATGATGTACATATATGCACATTGAATTCTATCGTAAACAAGCTTTTAAAACCAGCAATACACTAGTGCGAAAATGATTGATTACAAAAAAAGAGCAGGACGTATTTAGCAACGCTGAGCAAAAGGTCAACAGCCGGAGAAGAATTTAAAGTAATCAAAATTACTGGTGCGGGTGTGTTAGCTAGTGATATTTTCATTCTTTCTTTGCTTTTTTATACCATCGCAGTAAAATTGTTACGATAAATTAGTCCAAAGTATTATCACATTTGTTCGTTCATAGTGTGGACTTCATTTGCAAAGAAAAAAAAAAAACTCTTTGATAGACACTTATGTTTGCAAACTATACCTTGAGATATGAGATAATGGTTACTTTGATATACGGTATTACCAGATTGGTTTCATGTTTTGGCATGTTTCATTGAGTCCCGCATGGTGATGTTAAATTGCTTTTGTATGAGTCTAATTTGAAGTTTAAATAGTAAAGATATTGGTCGAGCTGGCCAGAGTCTGTATAAATTTTACAGCAAAGTTTTGTTAATTAAGAAAGATTTTTTTCTGGTAATGAGGCACACAACGTCCTGTACTTGTGTCTCAAGTACAGTAACCAAAATAAGCTTGTCTGTGAACGCAAATAAAGCTCATTTAAGTGTTTCTACACTTTTTCCTGCCGTTTATTCAGAGCTTTGAAGCAATTATGGAACCAATGAGAATGTTCTTGGGAAATATTTGTATTTTAAACTAAGTATTAATGATGTGCTATATGTTTTTATTGTTTGGTGTGACTAAGTCTGAGAAAGATCTCCATAAGCTAATTTAAATTCAAAGCTCCGTTGTTACTAAAAACAAAAAAGTCTGCACGATATAACCTTCTAAGTTTTTCGTGCCGTAAAACACCAAAATAAAATCCTGATATGTTAAAATACTTTAATTTCATTAGAAACAACAACATACACATTTCTTGATAAATGGCGTTTATTTTATGTTATACTGCACCATATCCGTTGTAGCAAGCAAATAGTGCTTGCACGCTTTGCTTGTGGTACAGCTTCATTTATTTTATTATTTATTTATTTATGTATTTCTTTTTTAATATTTCTTTATGGCAGCTTAACTTACCTTCTGATACTTTATATTGTTTGATATTGTTAAAAGAAAGTCAAAGATCATCCAGCTTGTTATTATGTCATTCGATTTTTAACTTTTACTCACACGTGTTTTTGAATTAAATTCGGCACGCACGCGCGATGCTCTTGGGGTGTTGTTGTCTTGATTCCTTCTATTTCCATACGGTTTTAGAACATTAAAAATGCATACTTTATTGATTTTCATCGCAAGACAGCTGATATTGATTTTCTTTCCATATGAGTAATTACCTCACCCACGATAACATAATTTATTATATATTTCATAATGAGATATTGATATATACGACGGAGAAAAATAATATTGCCACAGTGGCGATACCAATTTTATCGCCACAGTGGCGATATCACTTTTGCAACTACTTTTTCTTCCCATTTAGGAAATATATCTGGCCTTAAGTATGTTATTAAAACCTGTATTTCAATATTAAGGCCTATTTCATTCTTCTCCTGCTCCTTCTCTCTCTCTCTCTCTCTCCATTAGGATCAACATATCTTAAAATGTGTCAAGACTGTAGACCCTCTAGTTAACATGTATGTAATCAATGAGACGCCATCAAAAAAAGAACTTCAAATTTTTATCTAATTAGTTACACATGAATCAGGCAAATTGTTAGTAGCTGAGCTTACATGACCTGTTGCAATTCGATATTTTCTGTCGCCCATACAGTATTGTATATCTATTATACTCTACGACAAACAGCATACATATTTTGGAAAACCTCTTAATTAATGAGAGTAATGAAATTGTTTAAGTAGCGATTTTAAACCCCCAGCCACCCCCACCCCCATCACAATCATACTCGTGTCTGAAAAGGACAGAGAAATCGGACATTTACGAGTGTTAATTGCTGCCTGAAATTAAGTAACAATCGAAATTTCGGGTGAATCCCGTTAATGGCTAGACACACATCTATGTAGAACGTTTGTACGAAGGGTTGTGTAGCTATTAACTTGCGCACATATAGAAAAGAAGAAAAATCATTCAGCTTGAGGTCACACCCTGGCTGTTCTATTTTATGGTGTGACCCCGCGATACAGTGGTGCGAGTTCAAGTAAGAGAAGCAAGACGGTTTGGCCTTTCAGACCCCCACCCCCCCCCCCCCCCACCAAAAAAAAAAAAAAAAGTTCCGAAAACATTGCATTACGTAATGTTGAAGAAAAAATGATTGTTGGATATTTTGGATATTTTGTTGTTTGCGATAGACAGACAAGATATTAATAGGTGTTTAGTCGACATTGTTGTAAATGACCTTTTCTTCGCTGTCTAATTCTGATATCTTATGGACAACATACGTCCTTCAGCGGGACTAGCGACATTTTTTATTTTCATTACTTCCGTGTCTACTGTACATGTCTCGTTCTTATTAACCATGCCTGCGGAATTTTCATCTGAAAGAACAACTCGAGCTGTCAAAATGCAAGAGCCATCAAAGAGGATAGCAAACTATCACATCTATCGCTGACGTTAAAACTACTTAAGTGCTAACGCCCTCTTGAAATCCGTCAGCACTCGAATCTCGATTTGTCATATATACATATATAATTGTACATGTACAATTTGGTCTTATATTTATATACATATATAATTGTACATGTACAATTTGGTCTTATACCTATAACTCGGTGTAATCTTCCTATCACAAATATCAAAATACGCCAATAGATGGTAGGATTAGAAAAGATCCCCTCCAAGAGATACTAAACGCATTCTGTACAGAATCATGTTTCTACGCAAAAGAAGAACTCCGTTCGAATTGGCCAGTGGAACATAATATATATACTCATCATGTACATCTATTTCTACTGGACTCGGGTCTAACAGATACTCGTACATATACCGACTTGAGAGAAAGATAAAAGATCAGTGGAAACTTCCGCATACTAATAATTAATCTATTAGCGATATACAATATAACATTAAAAATTCAGTTACATATATTGAAATGAAAATCCAATGAGTTTTTGCCAAGAATGACGTCAGAACTGACCTCAGTAAGAAGTCTAATTTTCCAATGAAGATCTGGGTGAACGATTGGTAAATTAATGATAAAAAAGGGGGACGCGTTCGGGAGTTTTTTTTTCCCCAACACCCCAGCCCCTTAATCTAAGCCCCCGGTTTCAGGGTTTAGATGGGGGCTGGGGTGGGGGTGGAGGTTGGCAACTGACGAAAACTGTTCTCTGTGGCAAAGTAGGGGCGCCACTAAAGAACATTGCCACCTGGTGCCTCTGTAGCGGCGCCATTAAAGAACATTGCCCCCGTGCGCTTCAAATCCTCGCGCCGCCACTGAGTAGAAGTTGTTGTCAATCTAAGACCCATCGATGTATTATAGAGACATAAATATCTCGAAGACTGACCAATAAGCAACCCTCCTTATTTAACGCTCTTTCCTTGGGGCGGGGAGGTGTGGGGGATGCGGGTGTAGGCTTGGGGGCTGCGGGCTGTACCCAACAAATCTACACTCAGGAACTATTTGCTCCTTTCTATGCTGATTAACAACGAAACACCACATATGACAAGAAAAAAAAGTTTCACCAACATTTCTGATGAATTTATCCAGAACCACGTCAATTATGGAGAAGATATTATTAAATATGTCAACTATGTATGATCTGCATATGTTGTTTCTATATTTAAAACAAAAGTTCATAATTCCAATATTTGCACTAAGCCCCGGCAACCCACGTTTGCAATGCAAAAAGTCTTACTAATTGTAAATATATTGCTAGATATGAAAGACTTATTGCTTTTAATAATAATGATAAGCTAGCTTCAAAATTTTAGCTAAATCCAATCAATACCTTTGGAGTTATCCAACGTCAATTTATTATATATTCGCTATATTTCAGTCTCCTTTGTGGGACGTTTCCAGTTTTTTCTCCCACGTGCTTACTTGCAATACTGTGCAATCACTCATGCCCGGCAACAGCTGGTGACCTGGCTATTAGGTCAAGAGTAAAGTGTTAAGGAGGTGCTAAGTAAGATAGATTGACATCATGAAACTAATGATTAGCCTTCCTCTCCCATATTTGATATACCAGAATGCTTGTTGCATTAAATCATACAATTTTAGGAAACACAAACGTTTAGCTTATTTGGCTAGGAAACTACAGCTGCGAAAATATTGTTCGCCGAAAAGTATATGATAAAGTTTTAAGCATTAATTACTCGCAAAAATTTATGTTGCTAACATTTTGATTTGACTGCATTCGCGAAAATTCAATGACCCTATAATAATAGTATTACAGTTTTTATTTAGAGTGATAAGAAGTACAGTTAACTCAACCGATTTTCACCAGTTAATGTCCTACAGATTTGAAGCAAACACTAAGCTGTCATTGAAGCATGTCTAAGCTGTCATTGAAGCGTGACCATATCACTCTTCAATGTATCCAGTCATGTATAACAATGGCATACAATGTACAAACTTTGATTTTTACAGGTATTTGCTTTTACTGAATTGGAATGCGCCGTGCCCTGGAGTAAATACACATATACTCAATCCCTGCACAAGCGGATTATTCAAGATTCGAGAATACCTTTTCGGGTTAACGAATCGATTAATATTCAGATATATCAAATATAGTCACAAAGGCCTCAAGTCAAAACATGAATTTTGAGAGAATGGCATTGATGGGTTGCTTTCGTATTCTATTAATATATATATATGCATGGATTTTTACTAAGATTTGTAGAGTATATATGTCGATTTACTTTGTGTAGTAGACCGCGTTTATATGGCACCCTCCATGGATTTGCTGCCCAAATTAGGGTGTACAATGTTACATTTTAGGTGTAACTGGTGGGTAAAACTTCCTTTCCAAACGTCCCAAAAGTCTGAAAAAAATATATACTCCAATAATTTTATTTTTTTACTAAAAGCTATGAAATTTAAATCAAAGAATTAAAAAGGATTTTTTTTTAAATATGGTTGCCTGGAGGTTAAGAGGCAGCATTGTTTTTAGGACGAGGGTCTTGTAGAGGGCAAAGAAAGAACACCAACATAGATCCCTGTTAAATGTACACGTCCTATAGAATTTTCCAATAGACAGTGCTTCTACATTGACCTCCCCCTGCCCGTGTCTCTACACGCGTCCGCCATTAAGCTACAAATTACAAGTACTGATTCTGTATGTGCCTGACATGAGAAAGACTGAATAAACAGAATACGCCGCAAACACTTCCGTATTCCTTTATTGCTCTAAATCAATTTTATTTCCCTTTAAATCTTCGAATGTGTACTCTCAAACAATAGAGTAAACATTTACATCAAAATTTAAGTAAACAAAAACAACAACAACAACAATTTTTACGATTTTACACATTAATCGTTACACTTTTGTTCACAGAATTAAAGTCCTTATTTCTGAAAAATTATCTTGCAGGAATAATGGGAAATGTCTGTCCATTTAGTTTAAATGAAGTAAGAAATAAAATTGAAAATAAGTAAAATCTGAAATAAAATGTTTTGACAAATTATCTGTTAAAGAAAGACCAAAATGCCCAAGTAATTGGAAAATTACCTATATGATATATTTGATTTTTTCGTTGCTTACCTTTTTCATAATTAATCACAAACTAAATAAATACTTATGGGAATTATAGTTACTTTTCTTCTTTTTACGATTTTATAATGTAAGTAGTGTGTGGGAAGAAATAATATGTTTCATAATGTTTATTATAAGTTAATAAGTAAAAATGACCTTTATAGTTACTAAGGAAAGGATCGTACAGATGTAACCGAATTCTTTAATAGGCACAATCGTTTATAGTTTTTATGTGTTCTGGGAATTTTCAAATTTGACATAAATCGAAAAAGTGAATAGACTTTTTTACATTTATTTATTAATAATTGTAATTATTTGTTGAAATTAATACATATTTAATTCATTCGTGTGCTTATTTATCGGTATATGTAATTCAGTTATGCACCTACTTGTGTTTTATAGGTGAATAAGTAAAGGAAAAAAATACGTTAGCGAAAGTGATGGTAAGAAAAGTATTACCTTTTTTAGCTGGCGTGATTATTAAAGGACCCCAAAAATTAAATAAAAATATTCTTTTGAAGACAATTTGATTAAATTAGTTAAATAATTCAAAATTTAGAACTAGGAAATAAATAACTGAGGAAAATATGAATGATTCCATGAATTACAGAATCTGGATAAAAAATGAACTAATTATACGAAATTTCACGGGAAAAGGTATAAATTGTAACAACAGTGAAGCTAGAGGGAACTCAATTCACCAAATATTTTGTTCACAGCAATGTGCTGATTACCTAAATGCTTGTACAAATAAATGTTATTTACAGCAAATGTGTACGAATATAGCTTCCACAGTACCGAGCACTGTGCGATATCAGTGCTGTAATGGAGGGATGTCACGTGATACAAGCATGACAGCGCCCATTAAAACCGTAATGGAAAGGTCTATACAATAGTAAGTGCATTCAAGAAATGTATGAAAGCTTTCTGCTCATCTGGAGCATATCACACCTTGAGTAAGTCATTGCTTTAACAATTATACTGAATACTGCAGGTAGTGTTGCTTCTATCAATGGCATTTACACAGGGGTTACGAGATTGCAGCCCCTCCCCCCACCCCCGATTTTTCCAGTTAAAAAGTACACTATTTAATAAAGCAAGACAGAAAGTAGCCTATTCAAAGAATAAAAAAGCTTTTACCCGACCAGATGAGCAGAAAGCTTTCATACATCAATTTTTTTTTTATTTTAGTGTTAAAGCACATTTAGCAAGTGCCACTTCTGGTCTTCAGTTTGCAAGACTTTTAAATCTGACATTGAGCAATTTACTCAAAGATTTGGGACAAAATTCACTGTGTATCCAAACCTATCGAAGACACTTGCATGACGGCTAATTGTCTATATAAGAAGAATATTCGTACGAATTTTTTTGGAAGCTTCTGTATAGTAGAACTTTTATGTCTTAATTGAGTATACCAGTAATGATTGCATATTCTGAATTGTATAAGGATTGTTCTATATTTATCAATCAAACATATGATAATGTCCTAAGGAAATTTCAATTTAAAATACATTATATATTTAAGCCTCGAGAGGAATTATTCGACTGAGTATAACATGTCTCAATGAATTGATAGTTTAATCGTTTCTCAAGTTTCTTAACTAACCAAAATGAGTTATACGTGAAATTTTCTTGTTCGTACCAAATATATGCAATGCCCGTGTCTTCAAGTACTTTTGTGACTAAAGGTAACCATTTTCTACAATAATTTTAAGAATAATGCAGCTCAACAGCAAGTCTACACACAATCTTGGTCACTTTACTGTTTTATTTATAACTATATTCGTAAAAAAGAAATAGCCTGAGTTTTGATAGAATTTAAGATAAGGAACCGATACAGTTCTCCGTATGTCATAAAATTCGGTGTTGACTAGCTAACTTCTTTGCAAAATATAAATATAATATTTGCAATGACTCTGTATTTTCAGAACACCACATTTCACATCCATAGAACATAATTTGTAAAATTAATTGATCACAAAGCTTCAGCTTACACTCTATTAGAAGTGATACATTGTGAATTTTTCCTTACATCCCAAATATAACTTTATTTGCTTTCTCAAATAAATGTTTTATCGCTGTATAGAAGCTTCTATTATATTTAAAATGAATTTAGAGATAATAATGTGAATCAACGTTTTCCAAAGGCTGAACATTGTACAAAAATGGTATTTTATATTTTCTTCTGTTAGCTGTTAATGTTTTCGTTTCTGCCACATTTACTTCAAGATTCGATGGCATGCAATATTTATAGAAATGGTCTAATGCATTTTGTAAGCCGGTAAGGGAGACTGATAACAATGACATCGGCATACAACAATAACAACAATTTAATATAATTGTTCAACTACTGCCACAGCTTCTCATTTAAATACTGGACGCCATGCACATTGTCCTGTCTAAAAAAAAAGATTCTTAGCAAATAAGAACGTGGAAAGGATTTCTCCTTGTCGAATACCAATTTTACACATGAACAAGTCTGATAGCTTGTCGTTAAGTTTTACACATGACTTGGTTTGCCTGTACATATTCATTATTACATTCAGACATTTTCCATCAGTTTGGGATATAATAAGTTTACACCAATGTTCTTTCCTCCAAACAAAATCAAACCCTTTCCAAAAATCAATAAATGCACAGGACATTATCTTATTTTGAGAGAGAAGTAAATCGACCAGATTGGAATGAAAATAGTATCGGTTGTCGAATGGCCTTTACGGAAGCCGGTTTGTGGAGCAGTTTTAAGTTCACCCTTTTCATCATATTTTTTAATATAATACTTAATACAGTGGTGACATGTTTTCACAAAACAACTTCAGAAAACAATAACTCGCTAATTGTCTGAATCTCATATTATCTCCTTTATAATATAGGCATTATACAATCTTGAAGCCATTGTTAAAGTATTATAGAGTATCAAATACAGTATTCAACAAATCATTAAATTGCATGTGTTTAAAATATATTCATTTAACATGTTATCCAATACTGCTGCTTCAGTTCTTTTCAATTTTAAAAGGTCTTTCTTACCTCCTCGTTCGTGATATAATAGTTCAAGTCTTCATTTGAGGTATTATTAGCAATTGATGGTATATGGTCAAATTGGTAATCATGTAAAGTCATCTAATGAGACGTATTGATTACAAACATCTCATTTACTGCAGTTATTTAACATCCGTCAATATTCCTTCTGGTTTTTTCCTTAAATTTGTCCGAGCTTACACTGGAAGTTATGCTTTTAGAGATTTCAGTGCTTCTTCAATGTTGTTTTATAAGTTTTACTGGCCACTTTTAATGATTGCTTGTTTACACTTGTGTTGTCGAGTAATAGCCTATTTATTGCTTGTTTACGCTTGTTTTGTTGAGTAATAACCTATTTATAGCGCAGTGAAACTGGTTTCGCATTATCCAACAATCTATATTAAACCGAGGCCTACGGGGAAATTTCGTGTGTGAATACTTCGTGTGTGTATAGTTATATCCAAAAGTTGATTCCGCAGACAAAAGAAATCCAGAGCCAGTTTTTTCAACATTCAAAGGCGAACTTAATTACAGTTTGATGATTATAGTATTCGCTTACCCTCCAAATGTTTGTACCCACTGACGATTTCAAAAACGAAAAGCAACTTGGATATAAAAAAATGCACAAAACTTAGTCATTTCATTCATCAATTTATAAGTTCTAACCTCATTGTCACAAGGAGATTCCTAACACTGTCAACTTATTGGCGTTTCAAACCAAACGGAATATATCGATGGAAACAAGCAGACAGACTGCTCACTGTCCTTTTCTGGTTTCTAGAAGAGTCCATTTCAGTAACAATTGTGTTCTCTGCACACAATAATTGCAATGTCTAGTTTTACTATTTCTAAAAATAACTGAGCAAATAATAATGAGGAACTCTTTCACACGTGTGTTCAAAGAGATGTTACTCCTAAGCTGATGTCAGTATCGAAGACGGTGAACTACACCACATCTGTTGCCTGAAAACATAGACTTGCCTATGCAAATATGGCGACCGTGTCACTAAAGAAACTCCCGTTTGTTTTGAAACGTCAAAAAGTTGACAGTGTTAATGACCCCCTGGCGACAATCAGGTTGGAAATTAGAAATTGATGAATGAAATGCCTAAGTTTTGCGCATTTCTTTTTATATCCTTGATGCTTTTCGTTTTTAAAATCGGTATGGGGTACAAACAAACGGGAGGGTAAGCCCATACTATCCTTTGTTTTCACAGTCGTCACGATTGTGTACACAAATATCCACAATGCAACGCGCGCACCTTGCGCCGCCATTTTGCTTCCCTAAAAAACCTTTGTCAATACATTAAAGACAAAACAAAATCTCGGATTTAATCGTCGATAAGGATATTTACTTCATCGAAATAATACATAGATTATACTGGAAACTAAGTGCTCCTACAGCATCATAGATAAAATAAAGCTGAAGTTCCCTGGTTTATGTCGGAAGACGGAATAATGAAGTTGAACCTCAATCATGCATATTTCTATCAATTGAACCACCTCAATCATGCATATTTCTATCAATTGAACCGCAATCATGCATATTTTTATCAAATACTACTACAGTTATTTCTAACAAATAGACAATATTGTAATTTTTTTAGTATGGTATCTCCATGACTGCCATCATTAAAGAGTACTTCCGAACAATGAGCTTTGGGATGCAATGCCAATTAAGGCATAACAATTTCATAGCACGTGTATTATGCCAGAACCATTATGTAAATACTTGCTGCGAAAGCAAGTGTCTGAGCCAAAGACAGCTGACAACCCAATATTAATTAGTACGGTCAAATATTGTATATTACACGTGCTATATCTGCCCGACTAACCTCCGCTTGATCTGTAATTAAGACACCAGGTCGGAATAAGCTGAGTTGTGAATTTAGATCAGGCTTGATGTCCTGAATAGGTGACATGTTTATGTTTTGAAGGCAACGAATTTCTTTACTGGAATGCCATTTCTTCGGGCCTTGGATTTTGAAATTTCATTAGCTGTTGCACTTATCAGGTATCAGAAGAAAGTTCTATAGGACAATGCGTATCATCAGAATATCATCCAAATCTAGGATCTCGAAAATATTCTGAAACAGAGTAGGAGACTCAGTGGCTTAATCAATTAAACTAATATTACCATAAATAACTTTACCGATACATGTATCATTATTTACACAACCATTGACTATATACAGGTTGGTTGCTTTAAGAAAATTAATAAATGTATGTCCCCAGTTGTTTGGTTTTCCATCATCTTCAGATAATCTGTTCATAATGGCGTTTGCATCTAGAAATAAATAACCACTTGCTACAAAGCATCTTGAATACGTTCGGCTATATGATTATTTATATCAATAACGGGAAACAATACTTTTATTCTAGCATTAAAATCACCAAGTAAGCATACTTGATAGTATTTATCAGAAAAATTGAGTTAATCCATTTTCAAGTTCGATGAAACAATCACTTCCCACATATATCGACCCTTCATGCGGGATATATATAACACGCACAGTCACTATGCATATATCTAGACCCTTCATGCAGGATATTTACATCATCAACAATCAATTACTCAATTACCCCATATTTAGATCCTTCAGGCAGGATATATACAACACCCACATATCTAGACCCTTCGGGCAATATATATATATATATATATATATATATATATATATATATATATATATATATATACAACACCCAGTATTAAATTATTACACTGTGGTTCGCCACGGAACTGAATTTTATATATACCTAACCATAAAACTGAATTTCTGACAACATATTTTGCAGTACTTGAAACTCCAAGTTATTTCACATTTAACGAACTTTCGTATCCAACAAACTCTCTCGCACGAGATGGCTGTGTGACTGAACATTTTTGTTGGATGTCATAAATTCATTAGCCCGCTTAACAGATTGGTTTTTGTTGTCATACTCATTCTTTATTATGTCATGCAGAACCCTGATGAAATCACAACTGTTCCCAAACTCATCAATACACTTCCTAAATTCGATTATTTCCGTGCCCAAAATTACTGACAGTTATAGCAATCCAATTCAATTAAGATTCAATGCTGTCTAATTTGCTAAATTTTCAGTAAAAAAAAAAAAAATGAAATGCTTATCAAACTTGTGTTCAATCTATTTGATGATTTCATTGATTCAGTGAACATTTGGTTGCACATTCACATTTGGTGCCATCAGCATTGCAGAAAAGTTGGAGGGGGTGTCGCTTGGGTAATGTCGGTTAGAGTAGCGCTTACTGCATTCATTTGTACTTGGGATTTGGGATGGGTGTGTCGAAAAAGCACACAGAATTGACAAGGTATATAAAAACTAATGGGTTCGAATATATGGGGAAATAAATTAATTCGGCGCTGAAACTACTTTAATATTGAATTCGTTTCACAAAGTACATCGCAAATTGCTTAACAAGAGGCGCCCGTGCTACTCAGTTGTTTACATCTAACTCCAACCTACAACCTATGTATTGTTGTTCTTAACAGTAGCATTCTGGCTTTTTCTTTGTAGACTTAAGTGCCTCACAGATTAACATATTCATCCATATATACTCTTCCATATAGAGTGATTCAAGTTCCAAGCATCGCACTTACGAATTTAAAAGACAAAGTTACGAACTTTCTTCTCCGTTTGAACGACATTTTTTGTCAGCTACTCCAGCCAATTAGTTTTTGTGCTCCGCTCCAGCCGTCTTCAGAGTGTATAGAGACATAAAAAAATTAGTTTTTGTGCTCCGCTCCAGCCATGTTCAGAGTGTATACAGACATAAAAATTAGTTTTTGTGCTCCGCTCCAGCCATCTTCAGAGTGTATACAGACATAAAAAATTAGTTTTTGTGCTCCGCTCCAGCCATCTTCAGAGTGTATACAGACATAAAAAATTAGTTTTTGTGCTCCGCTCCAGCCATCTTCAGAGTGTATACAGACATAACAATTAGTTTTGTGCTCCGCTCCAGCCATCTTCAGAGTGTATACAGACATAACAATTAGTTTTTGTGCTCCGCTCCAGCCATCTTCAGAGTGTATACAGACATAACAATTAGTTTTTGTGCTCCGCTCCAGCCATCTTCAGAGTGTATACAGACATAACAATTAGTTTTTGTGCTCCGCTCCAGCCATCTTCAGAGTGTATACAGACATAACAATTAGTTTTTGTGCTCCGCTCTGGAGGTTTGAGTAGTTGACAAAAGAAAAAAGCGAAATTTGCGCTGGATTAGAACGGTAACTGTCTAGAAGTGAAGGTGGATGTTGAGACTAACCATGCATACCATATTTTGTACCTTAAATATACGCAAGCCCTCGACAACTTTTGCCATCATATTTGCTGGCAGACGTCCTAGTTTTTCCCAAGATCAATTCGTGAATGAGGCGCTATCTCTGAATAGGACAGTATTATCCAAATTACTAAAAAAAACTATTCCGAGATAGAGCCAACTCAGTCTATGCTGAAGAGTGTAAATATAAATGATAAAGACAATGCGTATTTTCCAAGATGAGTTGCTGACCAACAACATCAATATTAAATGAGGCAATGATAATTTAATGACTTCATTTTGTATTATTTACATGTAATTTTAGATCGAAAATGACGAAATTCCGAAACTTAACATATCAACCACCAACTTTGAGTCAGTTGCTGTTTGTTCTACATTTTAACGGGCCACCAGCCAGTCTTATTAAGGACAACGCGTGAACCTGCTAGAGGAGGCATGCAGTCTTAATCGTTAGACATCTAGACACTTTACACAATGTTAAAGGTATATATTCCATTTGTAATACATTGATTATTTAATAAAGGTTTATTGCTTACAAGATATGCCAGAATATTAATAAGTTAATATCTAATTTGAAAATGTTGCTTATTGATGTGTTCTAATATTCTCATCATATTATTACTTGTACTTTTTAAATTTTGCTTTCATATAACTTCTTTCCATTTCTTTTTGTTTGTATTTTCAGTACTCGTTAATACTTGCGATTCCTCCTTCGTTGCACTGCAGAAAATTAAAAAAAATAAATAAGTAGTGTTTTGTTGCTACGTAGGAGCTTGAAATAAGCCAGTGTACTTGTTGTTCAAACATCGATATGTTGATACATTTATTCAATGCGAGGGGCATTTATAAAGCTTTTAATATGAGTGCGCTGTAAAACAAGTTCTTCAATGGTGAACGGTATGTTAGTGTATCACCTCAAGGTACTCCCATGCGCCTCTACACACTTTCTCAGTCTGCTTATCCAATCATTAAATGCCATTTTGTGTTCTCTTTTTGGTATGCTGTTCATACTCTGGAAACTGCACTTCAAACCACACTGCGGTTTTCAAATCGTCCGCCCATCAGCGAAACTTTGATAACGGGTTGTAGCCAAAATTCAGTTGGAGCTAAATCAGGGATGTAGGGAGGACGTGGCAAAGTTTAGATGCTGTGCTCCTTCAGGAAGTCTGTCACGACGGCGAATGTATGCGCAGGTGTGTTGTCATGGAGTGGGTGGATACCTCGAGTATCGGTGCGCGGACGGGTGGTTCGGTATTGTCCCACAAATTTTGGCATACTTTGGAGGCATAAAAATGTTAAGTTACAGTAGCAGAGTCAGGCACAGGTACCTGGACGACAAGGTCTTTTGCATCGAAAAATAATGCCTCTAAAATTCTGTTGAAATTCATAACATTTGTCGAGCGATTGGTGGTCTCTACTCGTTTTTTCCGATCCAAAGTTTACTATTTTCTCTTGAGTCGGGATTTAAAAAGCAAATCCATGTTTTCACTACTTGTGACATTCTCATTCAAACGTCTATGGTCACTCTTTTCAGGTTCGGAGAGTAGCTGTTTGGCAATTTCAACCCAGGTCAGTTTTTGATCAACCGTCAAGAAATGTGAACTCATCTTGCAAAAACCTTTATGACCTTCAAATTTGTTCTTCAATGTATTAAAAACAGTTGACGAATTGATACCCCTGATAATAGAAACATCTTCCACTGTGTATAGAGCATCTTCATCAATTGCTTCCTTCACAGCGGACACTTCCAGTTCACCAATCGCAGACAACGGTCTTCCGGAATGTGGGTCATCTTCCAAGGATTCGCGACCTTCTTTGAAACTATGAAACCACCTCAAAATTGTAGGAAATGACAGAGAGCTACATCCGTAAACTTTATCCAAGTTGGAATTGGAATCAGTCAGAGAGTTGCCTAAGAGCGCCCGGATTTTACAATATCCTCTTTGCACTGTAGCAGAATTGTTCTCCTTCTCCAACATTTTTATGTCACTGTCGTTTACCTATGTTATGTCACACGCATATATATGCCGGTACAGCTGCATATCATTTTAAATAATGTTATTTGTCTATCGATCAGCATTAAATTTATTGACAGATTTGAAAACAACAGCATATAAGTATAACAAAATATTCAGAACTTTTCAAATACCCGTCGTATATTGATGTATCTTGTTATGTTAATATGTAATATTGTTAAAACTAACGATTTAATTTTTTATGTTGTCATTTTCATAGAAAAATCAAATCTTCTGAGTATGTCTGGGGAGAAATGTAGCTGTGCTGTATGTTCGCTGCTTTGCTAAATTAACTTTAGTTTCGCACGTTACAATACAGACAACCAAGTGATTCAAGACTAACAGTAGAGAACGATTTCCTAAAACAGTACAACTGTCAGGAATTATAATATCACGCATATCTCTTCCATAAACCTTTAAGTATTGCGTTTATCTTTTGAAAGATCTTTTGCCTATCAAATTTTACGAACAAAAGGCTAAGATAGAGTTGCGGGGGTAGTAGAGTTGCGGGGGTAGAGGTACAGGAGTGGGGGCTTCGATTGGAGAAAATAAAAACAACTCCGGCCCAAAAATTTGTTTTGAAAAATAAAAGTACTCTGATCTGCTCCAGTGTCTGTGTGTATGTACTACGTTGTTGTATGCAAAAAAATGATGTATTTCATACAATAGAGAAAGTGTTCTTGCTCTAATAGAGAATCCCACCTTCCAGGAAATTAAACAGCTGTGTAGCTATTGAGAGAGTGACAGGCCAAAGGCAGAAATATATCAAAATATATCAGATTAGAAAATCAGAACAACAGACGGGTTAAAGAAAAAACAAATAATCAAAGATTTTCTGGCTCTGTGAGTATTTAATTATGCAATTTTGCCGCATAAAAAACAACAGGTAATGGCAAAGAAGCAGCTCATGAATCTCAAGCGTAAACACCCATTTAATGTCATTGTCTTCTATATCATTGCTGAGGAAATGTATATGCGGAGATAAACTACTAAGACTATCAGAGTTTAATCTGCAAGTCAAATAAGTGATTTGTATCTGCATAGCATACAAGAATATATGAAAAAGGATACATAATTATGGTTATTTGACCTGTAAGAATATATATGACATATATTCAACCCCCCATATATATATATATATATATATATATATATATATATATATATAGTGTGTGTGTGTGTGTGTGTGTGTTTTGTAGCCTGCAATAGTCTCACATGATGTAGTTTTACAAGCAATTCTATAAATAACCAAGGTACAAAATACACTAATAATGGCCCTAAATATTTTACCAACCTTTTGATTAAGTGGATTATAGGCAAGTCAAATTTTAACCAAAAATAAGCAATTCAATATGTTTTATCCTTCTTTGTTCTCCTAGAAAATTAAGAGACGAAGTACAATGTTCAACCGAACGTACGCGTTAATGATAGTATCACAAAAAGTTTAAATTGCTATCTTAACTTCTGTTGCCAGGACACAATTTACCAGTGGCGGCGCGACGGGGGGGGGGGGGGGGGGGCGGGCGGGAGGCTCCGGGGGAGGGGGCAATTGCGCCGAGGAAGGGGGCGCCAACGGGAGATTTTTTCCACCCACCCCACCCCCAAACTCCGATTCAGGGCTTAGATCTTAGATGGGGGGTCGGGGGTGGCGGTTGACAACTGACATTAAAACTATTCTCTGTGGCAAAGTAGGGGCGCCATTAAAGAACATTGCCCCCTGGCGCCGCGAACCCTTGCGCCGACACTACATTTTACAGAGAAATAGAAGAAGAAAAAATATAATTCGCTTACTTTCTTTTTAGTTTTTCTTTCTCAATCGTATGTTAAAATAAACTGTAATAAAAAAGACAAATATGGATGCGTCTACATCCCAAACAACCTTTGCATTTCGCACGCTGCAATATTGTTATCTGAGAATTAGTTCGGATACAAAAAGAAACCATTTCATTATTATGAAACTTTATCCACAATAACAATATTGTTGAGTGTCCAATATGTTATCCATTTCTGGAAGTAATTTAACTCGGAATGCTTTTTTTTTTTTTTTGGGGGGGGGGTTGGGTTATAAAGTAATCGCTCCATGATACTCTCTCTCTCCCTCTCTCTCTCTCTCTCTCTCTCTCTCTCTCTCTCTATATATATATATATATATATTTATATATATATATATATATATATATATATATATATATATATATATGTGTGTGTGTGTGTGTGTGTGTGTGTGTGTGTGTGTGTGTGTGTTGAGGAACTCGTCTGACCAAATTAAGGATTTATATTCTTCTAGAAGAGGCTTTAAGTTCTAAGATTTTCTTTGCAGCATCTACGGATGAGATTCAATGTACCGCATTAAATGCCATACAATTGCATTGTTGGGTTGACAAAAACGTGCTTTAAATATACACAAATCATGACGTCATGGAAGTGTGATGATTTTCTATGTATAAAATATACATGTGACATTGAAATGAGTGACAACAATAATCTTACAGCATAGTGTGTGAAAAGAACTAAGCACAACGATAAACTCATGACTGCAACACATGTTCTCCAATAGCACGTGTATTCTTGGTCATTTTCTTTCTACATGCAGCGTTTATATACAAACCAACCATATACAACGTCTAATAAAGGAATTTTTTTGTCTTCTTCTATGCCCTGCATAATACATAATAGTTAAATATTTTATTATCAATCATTAATTTTACGAATGGAAGATGTCTTAAAAAGCGGTGTACTACACTGTAACAGTCTTTTATTTTTCATTAAAAGCGCTCCCCCCCCCCCCCCCATCACCACCACCAGCACAAAAGAACCCTAAATATTAATCGATTGCTGACTCTTCCCATAGTTGTATAAAGTGTCTACTCTGCAGATCTAAAACAATGTATATTTTGCTGTCTCAAGAACTGTCACAATGGCAACTTTCGCGCAGAGTTATTTTCTTGGTTTAGTTACCATAGATAGGATCGCCTTTACCTGTCTTTTTTTATGATCATCATCCAACGCCCTCTTAGCGCAAAAAAAAAAAAAAAAAAAAAAAAAAAAAAAAAAAAAAAAAAACGTACACGTATTTGGACACTACATACCATAAGATGGGTGAATTTTCTATGTTAAATTCATTATTGACCTAGGTATGGAGGAAAACAAATTACTTTTCTGAACAAGTTAAAGAGTATGCTTTTCTTGATAAACCTTTACTCTTGGGAGCTTCATGTACAGGATCTACTATCGTTTACTTTACGCGCAGTTACTAGATACAATCAACATGCAGAAAATAGCACGGTGTTTCCAAAGACAATTGGAAGCCTCGTAATATTGAGCGTGGTAGTTAATGTTTTTGGCTGCCATATGTATAAGTTAAAAAAATTTTTTTTTTAAAAATCTACATCGAAGAGAGACAGAGAGCGGGGGGGGGGGGGGGGGCGTTGTATTCATCGTAATTCAAAACGAAAGACATCAGAGGGCCAGCGTTATATTTTATATTCCCTTGAAAATATCAACATAACAAAGCCGTGTATGATTTTCCTATAGTCAAAACGAACCGACAATTTAGAATGTGATACGATTATGACTATATGCCAATCAGTGAATCAATTAATCAAGCAATCCGATGAATCTCTCCGTCAAACTATCTAAAGCATTTGGAGATAATTCTTTTACCTGTTTGACAGAAAATGGCAATATAGGAGAGCAAATGTGATATCCCTTATTAATTAAAGTACTGCCAGCAAATACAAATTTTATCTATAGAAAATCAGAGATATATACTTTTTTACTTAGTCCTAGGCTTTATAATTTAAGACGAAAAATGAGACATTTTCAATTTGAACAGAGCTGACTGGTTTGTAGCTTGTAATAGGACAGAAATATGTCTTCAATACTCGGAACTTAGAAGTAGTAAAGTGGACATAATGACATTGCGGGTCTTTTAAATCAAAGCATTGATTTGGTTTGTATAAACACGTCACTGTTGTCCAATGCTCAATGTGCAAAATGCTTTTCACACATATGCCAGAGATTGTACAGTGGAATAAAAGCATAAATTACTTGTCTATAAAAAGCAGTATGACTTTGCTTAAGTATTGCTTTAAAATTCTATAAAAATGATTATGCTCTTTCTGGAACAATTCAACAAAAACTTATAACAAAAATCTCAGGAAAAATGTCACGCATCACAAGCTTTCATAAATTAAGAAAAATTATCGTAAAAGACTCTTCTATGAGAAGATATATGTATATCACAATATAGCCTTCCTTTCATTTATACATACAGTAAAGTGAAAACTATGAAACCAGTTAATAACGGATTATATCAGAACTTGTACTGCTGATATTATGCACACATACCTTTGTTTGCAGTTCAACCTGTGTGTGCTCACTCTCCTGAGTATTCTTAAATTCGACTTTGATGCTTTTAGTCATCACGCATAAAACGGTAATCCGAAGAGTACTTGAAGTATATCCACTAAAAGATTTAAATCTTTTAAAATATAATAAATAAATCCTTTCATAGACAGGCTTCATTGATAAAACAATAACAACCACAATCTGGCAAGATGCGTGTTAATTCTCGCTAGCATCAGCGGCTGAATTAGCACTTTGTTCAAAATGAATGGATTTCCAAAAGTGTCTTCGAGTTCAAGCACCGTCCGCTTCTCTAGGAAACGAAATGCAACAAAATGCTGCGGAGACATATTGTGGAAAATAGTTCATACGTATGTACATCATTGTTTTCAGTACCAGCAGTAAATTTTTATAATAAATACTGAAATGGATTATAAATAAATTTTAAATTCTGGTGTCTCCATAATGTCTTGAACTGCCATTGCCCACCTGAACAACAGTTTGTCCTTGACTGTTATATCTCACTACAGAGTCATGCGGTGGTCGCAAGTTTTCTCGTACATGTGTATCTGCCAAGCCGTATTGTTCGGCATAGCTTTCAGAACGTAAACGAATATTAATCCCTTTACATCTCAAACATAAAATTTCCTTAAAAGGCGTTCTAAATTCACGATTAAAGCGCGCATAAATCACCGGATTTAAGAATGAATTGAAATACCCAAGCCACAAAAAGATGCTCGTTATCCACATTGGTATGGCATCTTTAGCGAAGGGTCGAATCACAGCTAGAATAAAGAAAGGAAGCCAACACAGGGTGAATCCACCCATAATAATTCCCAGTGTTTTTGTCGCTTTTCTCTCCTTTGAAGCAGACGAAGATTTCGAAGTTCTCGAGATCAAAGACTTAAGAGTAAAACGACGCTTTTGCAGTTGCTTCTTCGACGAAACAAGCATGTCCGTTGTTTCGTCATCTTGAGTGGCACCTCCGTTACGGATAGTTCCATTCGGAAGAGTAAGATTATCGCTAGCGCCACTGCTTCGTGTTGACTTCGTGCACAAGTTAACCTGTTCATTACCTCTATCAAAACTACCTAGCTTTGACTTCGCCTCACTTTTGGCAATTTTGGATGACACTCTCCAAATTCGGAAATACACCACAATCATCACAGTCAGCGGCAAGTAAAAGGCCCCTAGAGTTGCATAGATTTGATATCCAATAGCTTGACTTATCGTACATTCAAAAGGCGGTCTCTCAGCCTTCCAGCCGAAAAGAGGTGGCACTGATATAAGCACAGATGAGACCCAGACGCCTGTTATCATAATGGCCATTCTTTTGGGCGTCCTTTTCATGGCGTATTGAAAAGGTTTTGTGATGACAAAATATCTGTCCACACTTATCATACATAAATTTAGGATTGATGCTGTGCACATTGTTACGTCTAGCGAAGTGAATATATCACAAACGATGTCACTGAATGGCCAATATCCCAACACTTCGTTCATCGATGCAAATGGCATGACAGCCAAGGCAACCAACAAATCTGAGAGTGCCAACGATAAGATAAGCAAATTTGAAGGCGACTGTAACCTCTTCACTATGGATATTGCAATACATACAAGAGAATTTCCGACAAAAGTTCCTACAAGTATTGCTCCTAGAATGATGCATATCAAAACCTGCTGCCATAGCTGATACAATGGTGGTGGTGGGGCGACAATATCCTCTGTCGGAGACGGGGATGTGCCATTTGGAAGCAACGAAATGTTTCTCGTTGAAAGAAATACATTGAATGTGCTGTTATAGTCTCCAGCAATATATATGTGTTTATCAGAGGTAACATTCCCGCCAATTGAAATATCGGACACATCCATTTCGTCTTGCAAATTACTAATTTTTCAGATGACTTTCAAGAGACGCCCATTTTAGTAGGGTGAAGTGCAAACAGGCAATATCACTTGAGGAAAACTTAAAAGTAGCTTCCTCAAATTAATATAGTGACAGTAAAATATGTTCAAAGGTACATACTAAGCTGTTGCCAGGTACGATTAGATTATCCGATAAAATTCTAAATAACACATGCGTGACCTGGCCCGTGATCTAAGCTTATTGATTTCGATGACAACTATATATAGATATATATATATATATATATATCCCGATCACTCCCTTTTTATAAATATAAATAATCCCTTTTTGAATGCCTCACTGCTAGTATATGCCAAACCTGGTTAGTATTCACAATGTATTACGGACTTCACGGTCGACGAGCTTTCATCCAAATTTCCCCCAAACACCTTTACACACAATCAAACTAATTCATATATACTTATCGATTGTGAAAACAAAACTAGGATTTATCCATCGAATACATTACTCTTCTTACGGCTGGTTTCATTTGTCACTTAAACAGAACGTAAAATCTTTTTTAATATTTCACAAGTTCACGTAATTTCCTTTAGAAGAGACCGCTTTATAGGCGAACACTTTCCAATTCAAGCAAGTCTCAGGAGTGATATCATGCAACGATGGTCTCATAAATATGTTTTCTTTTTATTAACATAAAAAAACTGCCCACCATTATACATATCCGAAAGATGTGAAAATGCAATATCACGACAAGCCTCTTCATGCAGTATCCATCATTTTTGTTGCGATAAAATCTCTGTAATTCGTTCTTAACGTAACGTTGTATAATTGACCGGATAAATGAATGTAATTTGGCTAGAAAGTTGTTGCCCTGATCAAGCACAATGGCACTAAGGTAAATTTGTTATTGCCCACACACTATGTCCGAGGTAATGCGATTATTGCCGCAAGAACGGATAATGTCATTAAACGCACAAATTCAGTCCTCCCGTAGACATGGAACATGGCTTAGAAACTTGCACACAAAGCTTAGATTTGGCACCGAATGGCGTGTTGATTATTCATCCATACCGTGTATACTTGAGGCTTCCACCTTACGCAGCGATATTGAAGCAACAATGTGTGTTGCTTTAGTTCCATGATGACTTCCCAAGTGATGTGATATTTTTAGAAACGATCATTAGCCATGCCAAAAACACAATATCTATTTCTTGTTTTTCCCCCGTCCTATACCCAACAGTTGCTGACTTCTTAATGAGTTTTGCTGCACAAAGGGATTCCGAGTCCGTACTCTTAGTTAGGCATCTGAGAAGGGATGCTGGAAAAGAGATAGAAACCTATAATTAACGACTTGAGGACACTCAATTATTCATCTAAGCATTTTACAACAGCACACATAATGTATGTTCCACATAGCACATAAAAAAAAACGGAGATGAAGTTAATGCGTCAAATCATGAGAGCACTGAACCTCGTGTCTCAATGAAAAATAGAGCTTCAACAAGGATTACATCTCAAGTATTCATGGCACTCACATTTGCCCTTTCTGGTTCTTTTTCCTAGTTTTTATCGAGAAGCAGACATGACTGCGTGTCTGCAGAACTCAAGAGGAATACATCAGATACAAGTAGATATATAGATAGATTGATACTAGTAGATATATAGATGGATTGATACAAGCAGATATACAGATAGATTGATACTAGTAGATATATAGATAGATTGATACTAATAGATATATAGATGGATTGATACAAGTAGATATATAGATCGATTGATACAAGTAGATATATAGATGGATTGATGCTACTTGATATATAGATAGATTGATACTACTTGATATATAGATAGATTGATACTACTTGATATATAGATAGATTGATACTAGTTGATATATAGATGGATTGATACAAGTCGATATATAGATGGATTGATACTACTTGATATATAGATAGATTGATACTACTTGATATATAGATAGATTGATACTAGTAGATAGATAGATAGATTGATACTAGTAGATATATAGATAGATTGATACTAGTAAATAGATAGATAGATTGATACTAGTTGATATATAGATCGATTGATACTAGTTGATATATAGATAGATTGATACTAGTTGATATATAGATAGATTGATACTAGTTGATATATAGATAGATTGATACTAGTTGATATATAGATGGATTGATACTAGTTGATATATAGATAGATTGCTACTAGTAGATAGATAGATAGATTGATACTAGTTGATATAAAGATAGATTGATACTACTTGATATATAGATAGATTGATACTAGTAGATAGATTGATACTAGTTGATATATAGATAGATTGATACTACTTGATATATAGATAGATTGATACTAGTTGATATATAGATAGATTGATAGTAGTTGATATAAAGATAGATTGATACTAGTTGATATATAGATAGATTGATAGCAGTTGATATAAAGATAGATTGATACTAGTTGATACATAGATAGATTGATACTAGTAGATAGATAGATAGATTGATACTAGTTGATACATAGATAGATTGATACTAGTTGATATATAGATAGATTGATACTAGCTGATATATAGATAGATTGATACTAGTTGATATATAGATAGATTGATACTAGTTGATATATAGATAGATTGATACTAGTAGATAGATAGATAGATTGATTCTAGATGATATATAGATAGATTGATACTAGTAGATAGATAGATAGATTGATACTAGTTGATATACAGATAGATTGATACTAGTTGATATATAGATAGATTGATACTAGTTGATATATAGATAGATTGATACTAGTTGATATATAGATAGATTGATACTAATAGATATAAAGATAGATTGATTCTAGTTGATATATAGATAGATTGATACTAGTAGATAGATAGATAGATTGATTCTAGACGATATATAGATAGATTGATACTAGTTGATATATAGATAGATTGATACTAGTAGATATATAGATAGATTGATACTAGTTGATATATAGATAGATTGATACTAGTAGATATATAGATAGATAGATTGATTCTAGATGATATATAGATGGATTGATACTAGTTAATATATAGATAGATTGATACTAATAGATATAAAGACAGATTGATACTAGTTGATATATAGATAGATTGATAATAGTAGATATATAGATAGATTGATACTAGTAGATATATAGATAGATTGATAATAGTAGATATATAGATGGATTGATACTAGTAGATATATAGATAGATAGATACTAGTAGATATATAGATAGATTGATACTAGTAGATATATAGATGGATAGATTGATTCTAGATGATATATAGATGGATTGATACTAGTTAATATATAGATAGATTGATACTAATAGATATATAGATAGATAGATTGATTCTAGATGATATATAGATGGATTGATACTAGTTAATATATAGATAGATTGATACTAATAGATATAAAGACAGATTGATACTAGTTGATATATAGATAGATTGATAATAGTAGATATATAGATGGATTGATACTAGTTAATATATAGATAGATTGATACTAATAGATATAAAGACAGATTGATACTAGTTGATATATAGATAGATTGATACTAGTAGATATATAGATAGATTGATACTAGTAGATATATAGATAGATTGATACTAGTAGATATATAGATAGATTGATACTAGTAGATATATAGATAGATTGATACTAGTAGATATATAGATAGATTGATACTAGTAGATATATAGATAGATTGATACTAGTAGATATATAGATAGATTCATAATAGTAGATATATTGATAGATTCATAATAGTAGATATATAGATTGATTCATAATAGTAGATATATTGATAGATTCATAATAGTAGATATATAGATAGATTGATACTAGTAGATATATAGATGGATTGATACAAGTAGATATATAGATAGATTGATACTAGTAGATATATAGATGGATTGATACAAGTAGATATATAGATGGATTGATACAAGTAGATATAAAGATAGATTGATACTATTAGATATATAGATGGATTGATACAAGTAGATATATAGATAAATTGATACTAATAGATATATAGATGGATTGATACAAGTAGATATATAGATAAATAGAAAAGGAGATTGCGAAGTTGCAGTCTGAGCTTTTCCATGCATTTGCACTCAGATATCAACTGCAGACTGCGACTCTGACTTCAGGGAATGTTTTAGCAACAAACGTCTTGTATTTCTACTTATATATATATATATATATAATCCGTTCCATAAGAAAAGTAAGAATGTGGCATATAAAATGAAACTTTCATCATTCAAATGGTGATTGTTTTAGCGCTGTCTTCTTCAAAGTATAACAGTCACAAGAGACGCACGAAATTATGATAGTAAAAACAGATATGAAGTCTCATTCAATTCCATGACGTATCTTAAAATTTTCTTGCGTACTATGAATGAAAACATTTATTTTTGTTAAGCATACCTACGACATTTTGCGCTCTTAAAATGATAAAGACACGCAAATATCTACGTCTGACTAGATACACTTTGGTATATGCTGTACTGTGAAAAGATCTTTGATAAAACATGAAAAGGGTCTCATTATATTACAAAGAATGACAATATAGGAAAGACATCTTTTTTCCAGTTTCTATTGCTGAAACATTTTCTTCATTTGACTTTCGGTATTTTGACTAAAATACAAACGGATTTTTCTTTGATGAGTATCTTTATATTGTCTCTGTATGGCTTCAAGAGCAACTGGCATTAATCTGATGGTAATAACAAAGAGTTGCTTTACAGAAAGTCCACCGAAACCCGCATTGAAAGAAAACAAATGAAAACGATTTCAGCATATGTAACTATTTCAAATGCTATCGTGACTTGAATTAAAAGTAAAACAGAAGTACAATGTTATTTATGTTTATTTGGACATAGCATAACTGCGTCTCTTAATACGAGTACATATAATGGCGCTGCTTGAAGGTTGACTCACAAAATTAACAGATACGATAAAAAGAAATAAAAAAAGGCAATGCTTTGGTTTCTGCAGTATGATAACTATGCGACCCTGGTACAGTACAAAATTAACTGTCATGATATAACGAAGTCATTTTTAGTGCGCCGAAATGCATAGAATAATTTTCGAACATTCCATTAACATTCAGGGATACAGGACAGTTTCTTTGCTGGATGTAACTTTTTAAACTTGATCCATTCAAATCACTATTGATATATACATCTGATCACCTGTATTTAAAGGTTGGAATCAGCAGATGCACATGTATATGCCAATGACGTTCATCTCGCTTCCCTTAAAATAACTATAAATCTATTGTAAACCTTTTCAATGCCTTTTTATAGTTCTTATTATTGAACCAAGAATTAATAATAATAATAATAATAATAATAATAATAATAATTTCCCACTTAACTGAGTGCTACAACCATTTTGTAGTTTGCGAAGACGGCAAGTTACCTGTATATACAGTAACAAGTGTAACGATTTTCTTTTTGTTTTTTTACAATTTACACTCAACAACAATGTTTTAGTGATGTTGTTGATGTTATTTTCCTTCTATATATTCATGTGTTTATGTGCATGAGAGAGAGAGAGAGAGAGAGAGAGAGAGAGAGAGAGAGAGAGAGAGAGAGAGAGTGATGCGCATCCTTACACACAGTAAACATAAACTGAACAGAGCTTTGATGTTTGTGAGGTTTTCAGCAGTAAAGATCTTGACACAATTCTCAAATATTAAGCTTTCAAAGCAAACATTGTGCATATATACATGCTATATTATACCGTGCATAAACTGTTTTAAAATCCAGAAAAAGACTACATGTAGAATTAGAGCGGATATGTATGGAAATAATTTTTTTAAAATTCGGTAGGTATCGCTATATATAGAATAGTTAAAAACGTTGTACTTGAGGGTTCAGGAAAACAAAAGTATTGGGAGCAACAGCCTCTCTAAATTAGTTAAACACGTGGTGCAAATACATCCTGTCTAGAATAGCTAAACACGTGGTGCAAATACATCCTGTCTAGAATAGCTAAACACGTGGTGCAAATACATCCTGACTAGAATAGTTAAACACGTGGTGCAAATACATCCTGTCTAGAATAGCTAAACACGTGGTGCAAATACATCCTGTCTAGAATAGCTAAATACGTGGTGCAAATACATCCTGACTAGAATAGTTAAACACGTGGTGCAAATACATCCTGTCTAGAATAGCTAAACACGTGGTGCAAATACATCCTGTCTAGAATAGCTAAATACGTGGTGCAAATACATCCTGACTAGAATAGTTAAATACGTGGTGCAGATACACCCTGTCTAGAATAGTTAAATCCGTGGTGCAGATACATCCGGTCTAAAATAGTTAAATACGTGGTGCAGATAAATCCGGTCTAAAATAGTTAAATACGTGGTGCAGATAAATCCGGTCTAGAATAGTTAAATACGTGGTACAGATACAGCCGGTCTAGAATAAGTAAATACGTGGTATTTGTGGGTCCTGGGAATACAAAGGTATTAAGACCAAATACAGCCATGCAAAAGATGGGGAAGAACAATATCATGGACTTTCCTTACAATAGCTGCGGAACTGCTATAAAGAAAAAGAAAGTCTTTTTCCATTCTCAGTTAACTAGCTTAATTATTATTTTTCTGTTAGCTTCTAATTTCCGTCAATACAATCGTCATCCTTGGCCAATAATCCGCACAAGGATTTACATTCTCTGAGACAGATGATGAGATATACTGCATTTCGTTTTGGCGACTATTTAATCCCGAAAAATTACAATTACAATGGATAAAGATGCAACAAATGCGGACTTTTTGAATTTTTTTTATAAAGATAGATTCATCGCAAAGTAAAAACTATATTCTTGTTCTTTACTTGTCTTATTATTATTGATACCTTTAATTGTTATTTTCGTTTGATTGCCTTGCAAACAACAAATCAATACAACTATTGTAAAGGTCATTAAATACTTCACAATATGTTAACACTAGTGGGATTATTATTCATATTAAAGCTTTAAATATTCTGTCTCTGTTTTACGTCTACCTTTTCATATAATGTTAATGTTGCCAAAAAATAAAATAAAAATACAAAAAATAAAAATAAGTATTTTTCTCCTATTTTCTCACAAATAAAACGATAATCCATGTAAAGGTATTATAGAGTGCAAAGAAAGAGTGAGTAATTCAATGTGCACTTTCTCACACAAAGTACTTTACCAGCTTATGCATTAATGCATAGAAACGAGTTCGTGAATTTTCGTGTATTGGTAAAATATTAAATAACAATCATTTATTTCAAGCTTCGATAAGTTAATATCTGTCATTTTCTATCATTTGCATCAAATGAAAAGTGATTTCAGGCAAGTTTTCTCCTATCATGCGATGTGAAAGTCATATGACAGTGCGTTAGAGTGATCCACCCCGTCAACTCCTAATTGTTTAGGGATTCAATTACTTTGTGAAATACAATAATTGCAATGGGGCCCCCACTCAACTATTAATTTTTTTTTTTTTTAATCGTGTATGAGTTATCGCGAAGCCTTATTGGCAGGGCCCACCTTGACAATGCAAGTTCTACTTCACTGTGGGACAGTATGATCTACTTCACTGTGGGACAGTGTGATCTACTTCACTATGGGACAGTGTGGACACTTTTTACACTTTTCGAGACGGGGTAAAAAAAAGGAAGATCATATAACTTTATTCTTGAAATTGTAAGGTCAATTGCGTTTTAGTGTTTTTCTCTCTTAATGTACTCATGATTTTCTCACCAAGATAGTTAGATCACTGTTGGTGGACTTTTATCGGGTACATGACAGAAGTATTCATGACATGCCTGATCACTGACAATGAAAGAAAACGAGCGAAAGTTGTTGAAATCAAGCGGAAATTACTTTTTTTTAAAAGAACGAAACTGAACAAATTGCAACAGAGAAGAACTTTTAACGAGCCGAAAATAAATTCAAGCATATACAGACAGATTATCGCTAATGAAAATAGGAATTAAAGTGTAACCTAACAGTATTTTGTGATTGCTTACTGAGTGTTTTTAAAAATTATTGTAAAATATAAAAATTGAGTAAACAATGAAAGTAATTTACTTGACTGTGAAATAAGTTTCTTACGTTACAGAGCGGTCAGTTGGAGTGGGGGGGGGGGGGGGTACATACAAAATCTACCGTCTCCCAAATGCTTCCGGGTGTCCAACAATAAGTATAAATCTATTACTTAAATCGCTTTAAACATAATTTACTGATTCTAAATGTAATTGAAAGAGTCAATGAAAAAAAGGAAAGCTAAATACAATTATGAAAGTAAGCATTGCAAGTTTTCAACTCCATTATTCAATATATATTAGATAATTAACTATTAGTAACTTTCAACTACTGAAATTATCTTTTAATTAACAACACTAAATATTATCTTTAATAATCATTTTAGTTAATTTCTTTTCCTTTCTCTATTTTTTGCTCGATTTCGTTCATTTTTGTGACTATTCGTTCATTTTCATTTATTTTTGCTCATTTACTTTCATTTTCAGAATTAAGGCATCACGTTTTAAGTATTGGCACTATCGTTACTAGTCATTACTTACAAGAAAATAGAGTGGAAGAACTGACATGAAATGTTAAAACGATTATGAATTAATCGTTCATCTTTGCCCTTTTCAAAGTGTTTAATTTTTCAGACCTTTCTTTGATTTTCGGAAAGAGCGCTCGTATCTATGCTGTATACCAACATTAGTTGATTACCTGTTACTAAGGAAATCAGTTAAATAAAGAAGAGATATATAAGGAAGATATATAAATCAGCAAGAATTAAGAACAGTGGCATAATACGGAAAGAGGTCGACTGTTGACAGTCGTAGTTGCAGATGATACGTATTCTTCACATTTCCGTGTGCGATTCAATTTCGATTCCATAATAATTACTTGTTAAGGTCACACACACACACACACACACACACACACATATATATATATATATATATATATATATATATATATATATTTATTTATGTATATGTATATATATATATATATATATATATATATATATATATATATATATATATATATATACACACACACACAACAACAACAACTATGAAAGTACCACGATTTAAGCTACCACCCTCCCTTATGAGGCCAATAATCCCGCCTCATACCGCCACCGTCGCCTATTGACATCCGCCTGGGACTGATTTAGTAATATCGTTGGGCGGGGAGGGGGGGGGGGGTGCGTAAACAAGTAGGCAAGAGGTCTGTAGGATGGAAACCCTGGTTGGGGCCCACCCCCTGGAAGCTCCTGCATTTTAAGTAGTTCCAGTGCATAATTTCAACCATATAACCCTAAAGAAAACAAACTCTAGGAAATTTCGGATTTTATCGCGTTCATATTTGGGAAGGGGGGGGGGGGAGGCTGAGGGGAGGGGGAGATACCGCGTTTGATCCGCTTGCCTAAAAGCTGGACTAAATGACAGTTTATGTACTAAATGCCTTCGTTATAACGCCAGTTTATTTCGCCAGACATTAAAATCTTCCTTCTGTCTTTTAATAAGTATTTAAAATATTAATCGCATTTAGTGTATTCCCATAGCTTTTGGCTTCCGTTATGAGCCTGAAACGGGACTTGATATGTGGACATTTTGAAATCATCGCAAATCTCCTGTAAAATTTTAGATTCCGTGAGAACAGGATTCATGTCAACGAAATGTTTGCATGTTTCATTTATTATTAGAGCTTTTATTTGAGACTTACATTCCCACATCATAATAAATAAAAATGTTTTACTTATGACAAAATTTGGAATCAAACAAAAATTATGAGTTTTTTTAATTTACAAAGCGACATGGGCTTCTGAGCTGGGCTTAAACTGGCGTCTCTTAATCTCACGAATGACACGGGATATACGGTCTACATTTTTTCAATTATCAGTGATTAAATTTAACTGATTTTTTAAGTTTAGTCACTCGTTTATTTCGTACATATCATTACATTACTGAATTTAAAATTTGTTCACGAAATTAAATCTCTCTCTCTCTCTCTCACACACACACACACACACACACACACACACACACACACACACGTATATATGGTGCCAATAGAAGTTAAGTTCTAAAAGTGTAAAATTTAATAAAACACACGCCGAGAGAACGACGTTCTAAAAATGGGAGAGGGCTTCATTAGGCATTAAAACAGTGAACTAAATTTTACTTTAATATGAAAAAAGAAAGGACGTTGGTTCAATAGTGCGCGTGTGTGTGTGTGTATGTGCGTGTGAGAGAGAGAGAGAGAGAGAGAGAGAGAGAGAGAGAGAGAGAGAGAGAGAGAGAGAGAGATGGGGGAGAGTTAGAGAGACACCTTTAATTTCATGAACAAGTAACATGATATACCGTCAAGGTCCAGTGAATTTTTTGTTTCACTATGTTACAAAATGCTCCAACTTGACAAGGAATGATGAACTGAAATAATTGTTGTTGTGGTTTTGTTTTTTTACCCAAACACAGTTGGGTTTTTTTAAGAAAATTATACTGAAATCAGCAGAAACGCCGAAAGAATTTCACTCCACATAGTACTGCCATGAAAAAACCCCCCAGGTTTTTCATGTGGCATATATAACATAAAGTGTTAAATGTGACAGTTAGGGTTAAGGCGGTATTGCGTAATAAATTATCGCATTAATTTAACTAGCAAGAAAACATGCAACTTTGGCAAACATTTGACATGAAGGCACGTCAGCCGTTGTTTTTGGTTATCATTTTGTCAGTTGGAGTTTATTTCATAAAGTCAAAAGGTATGTAACAACTAGCTTCACCTATCCAAACGTTTTGCGTGACAAGTTGGGATGAAACATAATGATTAAGTGAGGCACTGCAGAAGGCGCGATTACAATCATGATGCATATATGTGATTTTTAGTGTGGGTGTATGGGAAGATTGTGCAGATGTTACATTTGTAGTGTAGTTGTATGGGAAGATTATGCAGGTGTCATATTTTAGTGTATGTGTATCGGACGATTGTACAGGTGTTATGTTTCAATAAAATTGTGGATCTTAAAAACTAACTGCCTACAGCTCTTTACAATTTTTTAAATTCGCTAAATCACCAACACTCATATTTTATTAATACTGAAATTAAGTAAATGATACTTCAATTTCGTTTGTCAAATATTAATATAATGTCTTTATTTTCGTAACTCATATTTGCATTTAAATTGATATTTATTCGATATAATAACTACTTTTTTCCCCCCAAATATTGCATACCACCATAACTTACAGGACAATGTATTGACAAGAATGGCATTGTGGCCATATGTACAGAATAAAGTATACCAATAGTTATTACCAAACGTCCCACAAACATCGCTGACAAAAAGTCACAATCCAACTAATAACATTTAAAAGTAATCTGCATTTAAAGTCAACTGAAGCGTCTTAAAAGAAAACAAAAACCATTTCTTATTTATTCAGAACATATTTTTCACATTTGAACAGAGCAATTAGACCAATAGCTGTAGAATAACAGTACCACTAAAGAGGCGACATATTTGTAATTTCTCTGTAGATGTACATTCGCAGACAACTGAATCTTCAAGCAAACATATGGTCGGGAATCCCCATTTTAATTAGATATGTATCCGTACACCGTGTGCATATATGTACATTTAAGTTAGTGACTGAACCAAATGTATCAATTCTCTCTCTCTCTCTCTCTATCTCTCTCTCTCTCTCTCTCTCTCTCTCTCTCTCTCTCTCTCTCACACACACACACACACACAGCCTGATTGTACTGAGTAATGCATGGGGATCTGACTTTTCTTCTGCTTTGCTAGAGATCACTTTCGACATATGATCAAACCTGTTTTTCTTCAAAGTCTCAGAGTCATGATACTGCACTATGATATATAGGTAATTAGCGTTTCTTTGCGCCATAGTGATACTGCACCTAATTAAGCGGTTTCTAATTACCTAGATTCTGCCAATTTCTTCATGTTTTCGCCGATTCTGCACATTGACTTTCGGCAGGGTAGACGCATACTCCAAATTTGATAAATTGAAGCAAACATGGGGCATCAACTGAGTTAATGGAAAGGAGATATATATTTTTGGCTTGATGATTTTGACAGTTCATGAAAACAGGCCTCCAACTGTTAGCTTAAATTAGCCGTACTGTCGGCATTTTAGCCCAACGGTTGCGTGAGATGCAGAGTCAAGAACGTTTTAAACCGTAGTCACAATGTTAGGAATGTTGTTTGATGATTTTAGCGGCTGTGGTTTATGTACAATTGTGACCTGCCGCCATAATGGAATGCAACCGGATAGCGACATCTTGGTGGTCTTGAGGATCAGTTTTTGTCAAGCATCAGAAACTGGATGAAAAATAAACCAATATTATGAGTTCCTTTAACCCTCTTTAGATTGTGGCCCAAAAGACTCGCAGAATGTATGTTTTGATTCTTTGATTATGGACTCCTGCAGAACTCTGAATTTAAAAATTTGGGGTTTGAGGAAAATAATTAGGTGTATATATTTTTAATCCAACAGAATACTGACATCAACATTTGTTGCTGATCGAGGAAGTGATGACGTTTCAAATGATAACAGATGTGAAGATGGAACAATAAATCTATGAATCTTGTTTATAGTGCTACACGGCCCGCAACATGAGAATTAAGTAGAAGTCTTTTATCGTGAATCACAGGGCATATTTCAAGTATCTGAATACGAACGAAGAGGGACACAGCAGATAAACAGAGCAAGCACAATATGTCATTTGTACTTATGATGGAGGCGGTGCAGGCATATTAGTAAAAAAAAGCTGTATTCTTAGACGCCTGACGGAAAGATGTTAAGAAAACAATCGCGGAAATCAAAAAGTGAGAGAGGCTTCATAAAACCAGTGATACTGGGTGTTGGCATGATGCTTCTGCAGAAACCTAAGGCGGACTAACATACATGCATGTCAGTTTGATTGTGTGAGACTGAAAACTCGTACTCCACCTCACGCGGAAACGTTTTATTATCTCTAAGCTCAATTTCGGCTCGTTTGATGCAAAATGCTTCTGACCAATTCATTGGTGAAGCTGCACTAACGTTACAGGAACACAAAATTATGGATCCTAACTTATACATGTAGAGTCAACGGTTCGAACGTCTTATGCAAAGAAGGGGGATGATGACTTATTTCAATCACACATAACGTATCGGTCCACATGTTGTTGGACGTCAAACAACCCGATAATTTATACAGTAAGGTACCATGCCAAAGATGAAAGAAAGAAACAACAAAAAAACAAAAAACAAACACCCAAAGCCCCCTAAGAATCAGCAACCCTGCATTAAAAAGTGCTCATATGGTAGCCCCATGTACAGCAATCATACTGCTCTGCTGAAAAAGTACATGCAGGTTTATCTCCCTTTCCGGAAATAAAATTGACCTCAAAGAAAGTCTGAGTATAGGCTACGAAAATAACATGGCGACGAAAATTCCACCGCTACGAAAATACCATGGCGACGAAAATACCAGGGCTACGAAAATACCATGGCGACGAAAATACCATGTCGACAACCATATACGGCAGGAAACCAAACATAAAATAACAGGGCTATTTGCCAAACGGCGCAGAAAGCAAAGGAGTTCATAACATCAACTACTCTGCGATATGTGTATGAGAAATCAATTAACAACATATCATTTCAAAATACCCATATAAAAGCTCGCATATTTTATTGTATATCATCTTTTTCAGGGAATGAACATGAAAAACATAATGCTTCATTATCATCAGAAATATTGGGTGAATATCATATATATGATTGTATTAAGTGAATCAAAAACTGATATCATTAAGTGTTATGTTAAAAAGAAATAAACACACAAAAAAACAACAACTAAAAATTGTTTCTCTGCAATAAACGAAAATGCTATATACAAAGATTCAAATGTAGAATTAATAACTGGCTCAGTATGCTGGCGAAATTATCAATATCAGGTTAAAATACACACATTTGAAGATATTACCATGGGAATCAAATATATCTGAGGTAGTTGTTTGGTGATTCACTTCTGTGATAGATTCCTCACTATATCAAAGGGGCAGATGTTTTATTTTAATACTTATAAATTAAAACTAAAAGCGAAATGTCCTTGGAGAATAAACTGAGTTTTAATCATAAAAGACCTGAAAACATTGATAATGAAAGTCAGTGCTTTGAAAATTATCTGATAGCTGTGATAATAAACGAAAGTGTCTCAATAATCACGTTCATCAATTCCATTAATTTCACACGCTCTTATAGCAATATTCCCACACCGAAATGGATATCGTACTTTTAACTTCGTATGCACCCGTATTTTGTTTCTTTCATAAAAATACTCTACATGCAGTATGAAACATATATCTGTATAATAAAAAAACAGGTGCACTGATATTGCAATAAATAAAAGTTCTGTTATAAGATCGTTGCCGCCTTAAGTGATAATATTTAGCGACAGATAAATTCGTGCACGGTTGGACACAGTGATGTATAAGATTATACGAGGTGCTGGTGGAAAATCATTTTAATTAATTAAGATTATTTTATGATAACCTAGTATTGTGTTTTCTCTGGATAAAGCTGTGGTACGTCACGTAAATAATTCCCCGAGTGTAATGTTATATTGTGTATATACGTTTCCGTGGTCAGGCATATTACAGTTACAGTTATTGTTGGTGCGTTAATCACTTTTTTTTTCTTCAAAGGGGTTGATCATTGGAACATTTTACGCACTTAAAGTTAAAAAATATGCTAGAGTTTATGATATATTGTTTAAATGCCTGTGGTTATATTTAGCTTACACAGAAGCAAAATACAAACATTTGGAAAAAATACATTGTTCTAAAAAAATGTTTCTCACACAGAACTAAATCAACAAATTACTTCAGACAAATGCATCTATAAGAAACAACGTTCAGAACTGAACTTAAATAAACAGGCTGGATTTAGCTGGTTTGACGCGTGCGATTTTGTGACGTCAGCCGTATTCAAACATTGGAACTGCACGTGCTGTTTTGTAAATATTGGATATATGATTTATGTACTTAACTGAGCGTGTAAAAATAATGACCATACACGATTTGCTGTGTGAAAACTTTTGCCGGTGCACGCCGGAAATACTTGAACTCTCAGGCTGAAATTCTCCCGTCTTGCTCGGGACAATGGTTAGACTCTGCATATCTTGTTCTCGCAGACAGAACGAGACGTTTACGGCACAAAAGCCATTTTGCTCATTTATAAGTAATTCCCTATATACAAGAATTGCTTCCCTTTAAAACTCTTCTTGCAAAAGAAATAAAAATTTGTTTTTAAAAACCGATTGTTATCAATATCTTCGTTGTATTGACATAAAATAAAAATCTAATTCGTCGTACTTAACTTTACAAATAACGATTTCATTGACTTCCTCTGAAAATGAATTTCACGTCTACTGCCGTTGCTATGTTGTTGTCTGTTGCCATGCTTTCCAGTACCTATTAACGGCTCCTCTACAGACAAGCCAATGGTGGCACAAAGCAAACCGTGCACAATCATTATAGTGTACAGACCGGTTCTGAGCATAAGGTCGCAATTTTCCATGATAATTTTACGAATGTGGAGATCAATCATCCATGTTCTTAAGGGAAAGATGTCTTCATTATATTCAACTGAATGTGCGAATGTGAATAAATGCACTTTATATGTAAAACACCTCTACGAACTGACATAATTTCTATAAGTTCCGAAATGATATATTTTTATCCCAATGACGTTCCGCCTTAATTTGGTCTTTACAGAAAATTCTTTAAATAGAAATCAAATCCCCACTGACAGAGGAGAAGAAACGGGCTTTTCGAAACGTGAATTATGTCTGGAAAACCGACATTCCGTGTCGGGATTAGTGAAATGAGCATTGGCGCTCGATCAATTTATTGATACTAACTGACCTTACTGAACTCTGATGAAAACTCGCTTTTTGAGCTGACTCATCTATCAGCATACCAAATGAAGACGATTTGAAACCTTTAAAAAAATTAACTTGAATTACGTTTATTTATGTAAACTAGCTACATTCTGGGTCGTGTATTCACCATGAGTCCGAGGATGTGATTGCAGCTTAGATTAATCACGTTTGTATAACCCCACCACTCCTTCGAGTCTGGGCCGACCAAATAGTCTGTTGTTTCCAGAACTTTAGTAGACATATGGAACTATCGTTACTTGTGTCCAATATTATTTGTTCCGACCTAGAACTAATTCAAGCACATTGTGTAATTGCTGTATCAGAGTGGTCAACTTATTTCAAGAGAAAACATGTAATATTTAAAAAAACAATATATTTATATATTTAAAAAAACAATATATTTAATGATTGATCGCCAATATGCGAGTTGGACTGTTTATTTATATGAAAAATAAATCAGCTTTGGCTGTGTTGTCTATTTTATTATTCATGAGTAAGATCCCAGTGGCGAGCAAAATTAACCAGTTGAATATCTGAGTTTGGCATTTACATATTTCGTAACCAATGTCAGAGCAATTAAAATATACTCAATTTTATACTCATATAAACAG